>OZ008370.1:164830360-166030360 GCA_963931995.1 Phaonia tiefii | reverse complement strand
CTTAATAACTCATGTTGTAATAAAGACTCCACATTGAAGTTTGGCAGACTTGTACAAAACATAATAATAATTAACATATATTTTTTTGAAATTTTTAAAAATATTGATTTTCGAGATATATCCTTTGGAAATTTTAGTCCTTTTTTTATTTACATTATCCTTGATCGAAAATTTAAAAAAAAAATTTTTTTTGAATGGCGCATGTTTTTGTCTGTAAAATGAGCCCTTGATTATTAACGTACAATGAATACTTTTCGAGATATAAAAAATTGTGTTAAGGCATCTGAGTGCATTTTTATTGATTTTTTCCAACTTGGAATGGCCATAATTCTGAAAGTACGAGAGCTAGGACACTGAAAGTTGGCAAACGCTATTATTATGTTTAGCTTTCCCTTCGTACCAAATTTCATCCAATTCGAAATCGGTGCGGTCAACTCATTGGTTGATTTCATATGTTTTTACCCAGGTACTTCTTCTTATACCATCACTGACAGAGGACGAAACGAGTCACTGTAGAACGTATATGGAATATTTTGGTATTTAAATTTTGTAAATTAGATAATGTCATTTTGATGCTGCCTTCTCCGTATACAGCTGCTGCTACTGCGCTGAAAACGTAGGCCCTTGGCTAACAGTTCCGGGAATAGCATAGGAGGAATCCATGAAATTTTCGATTTCAAGAATTTATTACAAATCATTTATCAATGTAAGTGTGATGGTGTCTGTTGTGTAATCTACTTTCACGCATTCTGGCCTTTCGTTTTTGCCTCCTCTCTCCACCATCGCCTCTCCCGCTATATCCTCCTATACTATATATATTTTGGCATATTTGTCTATGCTTTATTACTAATTGGTGATTATGAGAGGAAATTCCAAAGTGCTATAAAATGGTAGGAATAGTATAATGCTCGAGCATCATCCTTAGTCTCATCGTCAATATCATCATCATCATCCTTATCATGTGAGCCGAAAAAAGGGGAGGGCGCTTTGCACATTGTAAAAGTTGAGCAGAGCACACAGAAGACGACGTCGGCGGCGATTCTGTTCATTTGGGCCTTCAAAGATTTATGGCCCGTTGCGTGGGGGTGAAAGTTGAGTTGTACCAATGAATTATAGCTGCAAAAGAAGCAACTTAAATTTTTAAATCCATTTTTTCCAGCTATTCTGCTTGTTTGTAATGAAATTCTCTTTTTTTTACACAGAAATTTATAAATTTCATTTGAAATGAGCCATAAAGATAAATGTTGTATACGAAATGTGGAACTTCATTTAGTTTGTGGTTTATGCTATAATTTGAAAATAATGAAATTTTAAATCTCTTTTGGTTTTGTTTGGTAATTTTATCAAATGAATGTGTTTCCAACACGCATTTCCACACTTTTCAAAATTTGTATCTCTCGTGTCAAGGAATATAGCAGCAGCGCAAACGATTGTGCATTAGTGCTAAGGTTTTTTTTGCCATCTAGTAACTAGTAGATGGATGGATGAAGAGTGCGGCAACCGCAATATATCAGATTAGCTATAGAAATATGGATTACTTCTTTTTTTTGCGCTACGGTGTCGAACATTTTTATCATTGTCTAAAACACGCAAATAAGTGATTTATAATTTGTTCTTGCTGCTCATTCTTGTTGGGCCAAAACAGCATTGAATATAATTTTATTTTAATATCATTTTAATGCGCTTTTCCAGTTTGAACCCGGCTTACTCCATGACTTTCCCCTTGCAAACATTTGAAAGCAAAACTTCCTTTTAAATGACCTGATTTTGTTGCCACAAATAGTATAGAATTTGTTTAGCCATTATTTAAATAGAGAATATTATCATTTTGTTGCTCTCTTTTGGACAGCGAACTAAGAAAATAAATTACTTTATGCGTTTTTTGTTCAATTCGTTTTCCATTGGCAAATAGCGCAAATAACCTAAATTCCATGCAAACCATTACTGAGCAGGGTTAGACTGTAGCCGTCATAAGTAGGTTTAGTTATTCTTGCATTAACAGCATCGAAATGTCATGGAATTTTACAACTATTATATTAGAAATGTTTTTAGTTCACGAATAAGTATGTTGGCGTCATATTTGTGCAAGTTAGTAGAACTTAAATACTACATCCCATTTGGCTTTCAGCCATCATGGTATGTGCAATTTTTCCTGTCTTCGTTCTCTTGTTGTTGTTGCAGTCAATCTTGTGAAAATTGCTTTAACAACATCAAATTAAAGGACTTTTGAGAGCACGAAGAACGTGGAACTGAAGGACATTCGCTATAAGTACGAGTATCTAGTGAAATTTTTTGAATAATATTGAAACCATTGCAAGATATTTACATAAACTTCCGGGAAACGGAAGTATGCTACCAAACACAACGGAAGAAAGTTGTAGTAAAGGAGTTGGAAGGAAAAGAAAAGTATTTTTGAGATCTTAAATTTGACAATGTGGGTTAATAAGGCAAAATGGGACGAGCATAACCTGTTGTACAAGGTAGTTTGTGACTGTGATATTTGCTGTATAAATTTCTACCTTATAAAAGTATAATAGAATTTCCTCAGTAGAGCATGTCCATAGATTTGTACCATTGATCGTCGGGATTTAAAAAACATTAATAATATATCTTAATTTGTCAGTGCAAAAATCCTTTGAAATTGCTACACGCTTGTGCATTGTGGCAAATGTCTTAACCATCGGAGACAACTGAGTCATTCGTTATATTTGTAGACCACACAATTTCTTAATCTTTTATCAGCAACATCTGCTGAATTGATTTTGGTGTTATGATATCAATTAGGCATCCTGAACGTTCTGTATCAGTCAGTACGACTACAGCGAAACTTAGTATTTAATTCATTGTCATTGAGTAGCAAACCCCATCTTTCGCGAACAGTTTACGTAAACAATAGTGCTTCGTGTACTCATAGATTCTTCGGTTGAGTCTGAATTCGATAACCTATAAATTCAGTGGCGGACAAATTGAGAGATCTCACAACCGACTTTAGCGACTGCAACAATTTTGAGATTGTCAGAACTGCCCATAGAAGTTCTTATAAGAGCTTACAACGTTTGTCACAACTGCCTGTAGAGGTTGCCACATTTTCTTATACAGTTTGTCACATCTTCTTATACAGTTTGTCACAACCGCCTAAAGAAATTGTCACAACCGCATATAGAGGTTGTCACAACCGCATATAGAGGTTACCACAATCCTCACCATCGTTTATAGAGGTTGTCACAATCCTCACTATCGCATACAGAGGCTATCGCAACTGTCTATGGAGGTTGTTACAACCGCCTACAAAGGATGTTACAACCGCCTATTGAGGTTCTCACCACAATCTATAGAGGTTGTCAGAACCGCCTATAAAGGTTGTTATAAACGTTTGTCATAAACGGCTTTATAAGTTGTCACAACCGTCTGCGAAGGTCTTCACAACCGCATATTGAGGTTGTCACAATCACATATTAAGGTTGTCACCATCGCATATAGAGGTTGCCACAACCGCTATAGGGGTTGTCACAGCCTCTTAGAGAGGGTGTCATCACCTCCTATATAGTTTATCACAACTGCCTATGTAGGTTGTTACAACCGCCTATAACGGCTGTTACAAGCGCCTATGGAGGTTCTCACCACCGCCCATGGAGGTTGAAACAACAGCCTATAGAGATTATTACAACCGCCTATACAGATTGTTACAACACCCTATAAAGGTTTTTGCACCGGCCATAAAGGTTGTTACAACTACCTATAAAGATTGTCACAACCACCTTAAGAGGTTGTCCCAACTGCCTATATAGGTTGCCACAATCGCCAATAGGGGTTGTCGCAACCGCCTATAAAGATTGTTATAATCGCCTATAGAAGTTATCACAACCGCCTATTGTGGTTGTCACAAACGCCTATACAGGTCGGCTATAGAGGTTGTTACAACCGCATATAGAGTTTGTTACAACCACCTATAGATGTTGTCACAATCGCCAATAGATATTGTCACAACCGCCAACAGAGACTGTCACAACCTCCTTTAAAGATTGTTACAACCGCCTTTGAAGATTGTTACAACCGCGTTTGAAGGTTGTTACACCCGCCGTTAAAGGTTGCTACAACCGCCTTGAAAGGTTGTTACAACCGACTATAGAGGTTATCACAATCGCCTTTAATGATTTTTACATCCGCCTATAGAGATTGTCGCAACCGCCTTTAAAGATTGTCACAACCGCCTACAGAGGTTATCACAACCGCATTTAAAGATTGTTATAGGAGCATATAAAGGTTGTAGCAACCATATATAAAGGTTATCACTACCTCCTATAGAAGTTACTAGTTACTAGAACAACGGCATATATAGATTCAAACAACGCAAGGCTGTCAGAACTGGCTATAGAAGTTGTCTCGACCGCCAATATATGTTATCACATCCGACGTGAGAGAGTATCACAAAAATCTTTAGAGGTTATAACAAGCAGCACTACAGTTTGCCATAACCGCCTGTAGAAATTCCATAACCACCTATAGAGTTTGTCATGACCGATCATAGAGGTTGTCACAACCGCCAATAGAGTTTTTACAAACATCTATAAAAGTTATCAAAATCAAAGTGTACATGTCCTAGCACAAGTATACATATCCTTCTTCATCGTACGTTCGTCAGTACATCCGTCGTCCTTTTGCGTTTTTTTAGTTTTTACTTCCTTTTCAATCTTCAATTTCCTTTTTATCGACGTTATGAAGTAGTGGTATGATTTTTCGTGTACCTGTCACAGAGTCCTTAGGAGTTGGCAAGGACTACTCCCATCCGGGGACGTTAGCCGCGCAGAACGCCTAAATACTAGCCAAGCCGACAATCTGCCAATTAGCTTTTTTGAGTTTTAGTTTCAAACAGCTGCAGCGACCATAGAGTAATGACGTATATAGTAGCGATTCGTCTAGGTAAATTTACGAAGTGTGGTGTGGCTGCATATGGATGTTGCACCCTGGAAAGTATTACTTTAATAATACCAGAGAGAGACAATGGCTCAAACCAACCAACAAAAAAACATTTAGTTTTGTGCGTTAAAATTTTTGTGTAAATACACCGCAAATATATAAAAATTATACTTAAACAATGAAAATAAATAAACAAACAATGAAACATAACATAACAATGAAACATGAAAAATAACATAACCTAAAAATACGTTTACATTTAACAATTTTTCATCAAAACGACATGAAATATTTAAGTCAACATTTTTTGTAATTCCACCTGGTGAAAGTCAGTTTTTGTCAAATATCTCTATCCCACCGACCGCACCAGAAATAGTGTGAAATGAAACGTCAGATGAGAAGAGTTGCAGCTCTATATGACATTACTCTATGACAGCGACAGTGCAGACACTCAGAATTTAAATTATGTTTTAATGCGTTAAAGGCGCCATTGACGTTTTAATTTGAGTACGCACACCTGTGTGAATTTTTGAATACCTTTTCTACGGCCCTTAAAGGCAAACAACAATTGTTCTGGCGTAGAATACTGGTATGGTACTGGAAAATCGCCGCTTAAATCATGACAACTATTGCGCTCATTTCAGCACATTCGTTTCAAATTCAAAATATTTATTAATACAATCAAGCATTATATCTTATTAGAAAGATATAAAATTATATTTTTATCGGATGGATGTCTCAGCAATTGTAACACAGAATTTTTGGCTTTAAACAACTTCCGAAACTTTAATATTATTTTCGAAATACGATGGCCGTTAAGAATGTAATGCCGGATTGCAGCAAAATCGTAACATTTTCCTAACGTATCTGCATTTTCCTTATTTAAGATAACCAAAACTTCATATGTATATCCTGAAATTTATGATTAATTTTACATTGTAAACATATTTAGTTTCCTTCAAGTTAGAATTGAAAATTGTTGCATAAAACGTAACTAAAATATAAAATATGACATACAGTTTAGTTCTGTCAAACGACTTGAAATGTAGTTCGGTCATGACAATAGAATACAAAATAATTTCGGTTGGTGTAACCGAATTGATTTAATATTCAGTCAACAGTAGCAAAGTTTATGAGAAACTCGGTTGCAGTAATCGGAGATTGTCACAAAATTCAGTTGTTGCAACCGAATCAACTCGAAATTCGGCGGCATGAAAAATGGCCCAAAGAAAAATGGCCCACAAAAATAAATGAAAAATCGCCCAAAAAAATAAATGGGCGAAAAAATGAAAAATGACCCAAAAATAAAAACGAAACTTCGCCCAAAAAATATCGAAAAATCACCCAAAAAAAAAATGAAAAATCGCCCAAAAATTGTTGTAGGCTCCATGAAATGTGGCCCCAGCGAAAAATTACCCCAAACCCAAAATGAAAAATGACCCCAATATTTTGTACCACCCACAACAACACGTAAGTAAAAGGCCCAAACTTGTGTTGTTGTAGGTAGTACAAAATATTGGGGTCAATTTTCATTTTGGGTTTGGGGTAAGTTTTCACTGGGGCCACATTTCATGGAGCAGAATTGGGCTATTTTTCATTTTTGGTTTTTGGGTGATTTTTCATAATGAAAAATGGCCCAAAAAAACAAAAAATGAAAAATAGCCCAAAAATGTTGATATTATAACCCATTTTTGTGGGCGATATTTCTTATGAAATATGGCCCAAAAATGTATGAAAAAATTTTGGGTGTTTTTTCATTTTTTTTGTCGGCCATTTTTCTTTGGGCCATTTTTCGTACACCCTCGAAATTCTATTGTGGGGATCGAAATATTGAAAACGTCTGTTGATACAAAGTAAATAATTGGCATTTCGTTTGGCACAATCTAATCAATATTAAAATGGGACTGTTCCAACTGCTTTTTAGTTGATATCAGTTGTTGTTGATTTCAGCTCTGGCAACCTAAATTCAGTTGTGGCAAGCGTAATTCGTTTGAAATAACCTAAATTTCCTCTGCTACAACGTTTTTCCAATCGAAGTGTTTTGTGAGTAAAAGTATACGAAGTTCACCGGTTTCCTAATATTTTTCAAAAGAGTTTGGCTTTCAAGTACAAAAATAATGACCCAGGTACAAAGCAGTCAGCGGATTCAGGGTTGCATTTGAATTTACAATACTGTTCATAATTTCATAAAGCAACTATGGTATAGAGAAGAAAATTTACACATGGAGTGGAATGCCGTCAAAGAAAAGCGCGTCGTTTCTCTGCTCGCTCTCTTACTCTCTTCCTTGAATATTTTAATACACGAGCAGTTGTCTGATGATGTTATTGTATCTAACTATTGAAATTCCAGCCACATTTAAATGAAATTACATAAAGTATGAAATAATCAAGTTATGATGCGGGAAAGAAATGCGTTTGAGTGAATCGCTTCGACTTTTTTGGGTCTCTTCTACTAGGGTTGCCAAATTGCGCCGGTTTTTTCTTCTCTACTTGTACATCCTTTTTGATAAATTTCAATAAATTATATACAAATTTTTAAACAAAAAAGATTGGTTGTAATTGACTGGGTTGTATTTTTATGAAAAGTTGTAAATTTTAAATAGAAAAAATATATAATACGCTTGAAAAATGAATGCATTAACTCCATACATGTGAAAGGTTAGTTTTAGCAAAACTTACAAGTATACTGTGGTATTTTCTTAAATTCCATGGGGGATGCATCTGTAACTTCATACTGCAATCGTATTAGATGATTTTCAGACATTTCAATGTGGAATATAAGAATTTATATTCCGTAAAAAAGTACGGTATGCCTACTTGGGGATTTTGTGAAATTTATATTAAAGTAAAACAAAATTAAACTATGACTAATTCCAAATAACACATACATATGTATATGCAAACAAATTCAAAAGTATCTCTAACAAATCGTTGATTTATAATAAAATACCTAAAATGTTATGTCTCTGAAAGAGCTTCTAAATATAGCGTTATCTTAAGCACCTTTTTTGAATTACAACCATCTAACACAGTGTAATTTGTTTATCCACAAATGTGAATCTCATGTTTTAGCCACCCAAGTTGCCCAAAATTTGATGGCTGGCCATTTGCTTTGGTTGGTAGAAAACAACCAAATCCACTTGAATTGACATTTCTTACGATTATGCTTGCTGTTTTTTTCTAGTATCCACCAACAAGTAGTAGGAAGTTGATAGATACATTGATACTTCTTTTATTCGTCTAATGTCGTAAATGTTATCTCATATACAACATTTATACGATTTTATTTTATGATTTTAAGATTCTTAAATACGAAACAATGTTTTCGGTTTTGGTCCAGCGACAAGCCAGAGTTTGTTTAGATCCACAATTGGACAAGTGTCTTAGATAGATATGGAATCTGAGAATTAAGAATCAAAGTAAAGAAGATGGAGGAAAAGGAAAGATTTCAATGTTTGTTGGTGACATGAGGACACAACATACAGTCGATAATAAGACATGACATGAAAGTTCAATTATCTTAAACAGCCTCTTGAATTCGAGGTTTTGTTGATGATTCGGTTGAGCAACCAGAGAGATTGAATAGCTAGATGTAAAACAGTTTGATAGAAGTTTATGTGAAATTCGTATACACACTTGTTTGTATAATATATTTATATGAATTTTATACCAATCTGTGTTACGTTTTCAAAGCTTTTTGGTGTGATAACAATCTTTTACCCACATATTTATAATTTTTTTTTTCAAATAGTTTTCCTTTGAGTTTGTGAGTTTCCTTTTTACTCAAAAGAAATCATTACATCTACAGCCTTAGGTAGAAATGCTTGCCAAGAAATCTGTTTATACGTTAAGTATTCATACATAATAATCTCTTCGATGAGCTCCCACAAAGGTGCTTCGTATTTTCCTTGTTATTTCGTAAAAATCCTTAAGAAATATATATTTGTGGAATTTTTCCTTTGAAATATTTCTCAAGATTTTCTACAAGATTTATATTTTGTATTAATGTTGTGTGTATTATGTGTACTCAGTTGTGGTCTTGTGGTTTTCCTGTGAAATTGTACAACATTATGGGCATTTGGCTTTGGCGAACTAGTTATTTGCGTGCAGTTTACTACCTACCACTGTCATTTGCCAATACCTGCCACATATATAATCGGCTTAAAGTAGACAATAGCCTTTTGGGCATCGCCTTTCCAAAACAAATGTTAATTCCCTACCACCGAGAGGGATACGATGGTCTTTTTTTTATTGCAACTCTAAGGTGATTATGAGGTAGATTAACAAATTTTTTTTTGTGAGTCAGACTATTTACTCATGTTTTTATGAAATGATCAGGGTAAATGAGGAAGCGTGCATACAGACTCAAAAAGACTGCAGAACTATTAACAAAAAAATAGATAGGTTTACGGGGAGCAACCACAGAAATAATGAACTGTTTTAAAAAGGATTATCTGGAACTTAACTTATTGTTGCTTGTAGAGGTGCGAATAGATATGAATTATCATTTTCCGTTGGTTGTTTTTTTCTAGTACCTTCACACGTTTAAGAGTAAATTTTTGCTTAGGAAAGTGAATTTAATCGTCTAGAAAACATTTAATTAATATTTTTAATGACTGTATCCTAGTCCATGCATCTAATTAGTGAATTGAGCAAGAATCATCACAATACACAAACTGGGTTCTATGTTATCAATATTTGGAGAACATTTTATTTTCCTTAACAATAAGTCATATGGCCGCAACCTGATGCATACATTTGCATTTCAGTTCTCAATTTCAATAAATTGTAGGTAATTTTCGTATCATATATTGGGTGCAAGAGTGGAACTTGATAACTATGTTGTGGGAGATATACAAATTGTGTAAATCTGTCTAAAACCTGTCTAGATATTGTGTAAATTATTGAAAAAACAGCCTAAATTTTGTTGGCTTTCCTTTACAGTTTGGCTTCAAATAAAGGACTTTTATAGGAACAATGATTTTACTTCGAAAAGCTCTTTGATGTTACAATAAATATAGAAATGTTTATTTTTTTATATTTTTACTGTTGTCTGTATCCTCAGAGATAGTAATGTCTGTGACTCTTTCGATTTTGTTATATTGGGTTACTGATTTATGCTGTTCTCTTTAACATACTACATATCCTGGGCACAAAAGAATATGTGTGTGGATGTGGCTATTGTTGTATTTGTATGGTTTTGGAAATTGTCTGGTTAAAAGTTTATATATGTACATATGTGCACGTTATATATTTGTTTTCTTGATATAAACATTCAAAGCACAGACTGAAGATAAATTACTGTTATTCAATTAAATTATACAATTTAAAAAAATTCAATTTAAACACACATTTGCTTTTTTCTTAACACATGGCTAGTTGCCAGTTTAAGTGGGGCAACGAAAAATCACCCAAAAAAATTTATGAAAAACTGCCCAAAATATCCCATACAAATGTGCGCGAAATTTTATATCAAATATCGCCTAGAAAATGTGGGTCTTATTTCATAAATAGTGAGCAATATTACATTTTCATCCTCGGGGCGATTTTGCATACGAAAAATGACCCAAAATACGTTTGTGAAAAATAGACCAATTGGATGTTTTTTCATACTTATAAAATTAAATACGAAAAACGACCCATTGTGGGCGATATTTCATAATTGTAGATATGAAAAATAGCCCAAAACAATCTCAAATAATTATGAAATTTTTAGGCGATTTTTCATTTTCTTTTTTTTAACTAAAATTGATACTGCAATTGAAGCGAGACTGCACTAAACAGTTACTAATCTAAACGCTCTTAGCAACCAGCTTATTTACAGGCACTAAAGATTCCTTGGAATCAAATTTCGGTAGATTACATAAATTCTCTTTATCTCTTAATGAAACCCCGTGTATTTGAAGTTAGTAAAAACAAAGGGGTTTGTACCCATTACTAATAGTTCTTAAGTAAAGTAAAATAAATTAAAAAAACAAGAAAAACTGTTTTTCATAAAAATTAGTTAAAGTGCTTTTTTTCAAGTGAATCAAAAAAAAAAATAGCAGATTTTCGGACTTTTTATATAAATTGTTCAAAAAAAAGTTATTTAGTTAAGAAACCACTATTGCCATGATTTTTTTTCCATTTCCATTTTAAAATTCTGCAATTGGTTACAAATTGCAAAAGATGCAGGCTGCTGAATATGGAATTTTTAGTGCCTTTAAATAAGTAACCCGGAGTGTATTTGGTTGCAAATCTCTACATGATTTAAGATTGATTTAGATTGAGGGTTCTCATGCATGAACACACCTTATCGCTGTACGTATGTATATACAAATCCTGGACATCTGTGGCATTGGTCGAATTTCTCTTGTATTATTGGAAAATCGATAATGATTTCCTACAGATGGTGGACGCAATCACGAACTGACTTTTGCATTTTTAAAATGTGATTACTGATGATGTCGCCATCGATGTTGCAATGGTAGTGTGCGCGGCTCATGTGCATAACAGCCTGGGTTCGAACCCGACTCTGACCACCTTAATGTAATAATGTAGGTTCCGATCAGTGGGCGTACAATTCGCAAGTGCTCAGCTGACTGGTTATGAGAAGCTTCCCCAGTCCCTTCATGGGATGTAATGGGAAACGATATTATTTTACAATAATACACCCCAAAATAAGACGGAGAAATTAAATAAATATTTTCGGGAAATATCTGGCTATAAAATGTAAAAGAAATATTGACGCTGTTAGTTGATCTCGAACGAAAAACTAAGCGCACGACAGCTAGTCACTCATATTCGACTCAAATTGGGTTCAACGAAGTCGATATTTTCGTTCGACTGACTCAATTTTTGTGCGCAAATGATAGCTGATTCGAAATAGATGAACCCAAATTCATCCGGAAGGGTTTTGATGAATTTTACGATTTCATTCGACTTGAATGGTCAATATTGTGATACACAAATCAACTTTCATACGACTAGAACGACTAGAAGCTTTAGGTTTTAGAATTTTGGAGATCTGTAGAAACGAAAAAACTATGGAGAAGCCAGAACAGAAAATCCTTAAGCCCGGCCACTTTGAAGGCTTTCATAAATAAACAAAAACCTGCTGAAGCCAGTCAACAAAACATTGACGAAGCATCGGGAAAAATTGTATTAGAGAATGATCTTTTAACTACAACAAAAACATAGGCCCAAATAATTGGAATACCTGGCCAAACAATGTCATTCAAACTGACTGGAGGCTGGACATGCAAGAAGCGTTTAGCCTTAATATCGCCAGTGTTTAAAGGGTTATTGGTGCAAGTAAGAGCTGAAAAATTTTATCGAATTTTATAATGTCAATCTCAGATATTCCAAAAACATATGGCGTTATCGATGGTTTTCCATTACTGGAACTGGAGGAGAGCGTCTCAGAACCAATGAGCTTTGGGACCTACAGTTTTTCACGTGTTCCGAGCGGTTTCTTGGTAAGATATTTCATGGCTAACTAGTCGATAGTCTCGCCGTCACCAAGTGACGTGATCGTCATCGAAAGTAATTTAAGGTGGTCAGAGCAGGGATGTAACCCACGATATCATGTAGAAGAGGCGTGCACACTACCATTCCATCACAGACGGGTTATTGATAACATTCATTTAAAATGTTGTTGCTAGTTGCAGGAATTCTACAGTAATGAGCATTCATATTTAGGGACCTCGCTTATCGTACTCGTACCGCTTTATTCTTTGAACGAAAAAAATCTGTCATTTAACTCAAGGGAAACAATAAACTGGTTACAGTATAAAAAAGGAAATGAAAAATTATAAAAACTAGTTTAAAAAAAAACGATTTTGGTCGAAAATTTCAGATTTTAAAAAAATTCTGAATTGAAGTTGGAGTCGTCCGAATTCTTACGACTCACATAATCGTCGATACACATCGCACGACGACGGAGACCAGGAGTGGTGGCCAGTTTCACGAAGTTCTGGCACATACTTGCGTACAGCACGAGCGGTGGGTGCTTCAATTTGGCCAAAACTTATTTTCAACTATCACTCAGTTTGGGCAACACAGCACTCACTTTGGAAATTTGTTTGCAATATTTCCCAACGTTGCGCCAGGGTAAATCGACTCAGTTTGGCCTTTGGAAGTAGGATACTGACTGATAGTCAACAGTTACGACAGAAACAAAGCTATCAGTGTTAGAATATCAGTTGATTTTAAAAGATACCTGTATTTGAAAACCAACCGTTATAAGAACTTTATATGAAATTTACATAAGCAAATTCGTATTTATTTTCTTTAGTCACGCCCAAGACCACTCGATGTCGTTATTAATATAATCGTGAAAACGAATTTTGCAAACCTTATTTTTGACAACTATATCTTTAGTAGCAGAGATATAGAATGGTTTTGGGCTTGAATAAATAATACATTCTCATACATTAACTAAAAATACGAAATTATTACTTCTATTTTAAAATGCTATATTCAAAAATTTTTTGCGTGTAGTTATGTGTCCTGCTTTGTGAATAATTTCAAACTCGTTTTTTAAAATGCTCTCTCAAATTAATTTTTATAAATTTTACTTTAAATACTTGCAAATCCTATAAATACAAGTCCGCATTATTTCAATGTAATTAGTTCCAAATGTTTAACCTTTTTTTACTTCCGTTCAAACATTCTTCATCCTCAATTGATTAAAATAAGTAAATTTTTACATAGAAAAAGACAAACAAGACTCAGGATATTACCATTTCGAAAATGCTGCTTTTTACAGTTACTTTAACAGTTTAACTATTTTAGTTCAATTTTAATGTTTTTTAGAATATTTTTTCAAATGATATTTTCAGCTGTTTGCCTCCAGATAATACCAAAGCAATTTTCACTGTCATAACTTTCGCCTTTTGGTTAACTTTTTTCTCTCGTTTCCCGTAATACTTTTATCGAAAAAGACGGAGCTGTGGAATAGTGCGACGCAACGCTTATGATGGCAACATCATAACAATAAATGCAATCCAAAAAGTCAGCTAACAACAAAGTCTTTAAACATTTTTTCGTTTCCAATTTTTTCCTTTCGTTTCGTCCATATAAAATATAGAATTTATATAATTCTTTTACCATTTTCTATATCAAAAACCCACACACAAAAACGAAAAAAAAGCAAGCAACCAAGCAAACTTCTTTTTCGCCTTCGTACTCTTGACGCCACGTTAACCGTGATCGTCCTCCCGTAGTTCAGCAGAAACAGGAAGCTTGGAATATATGGTACAACAAACAAACGGGGAAAAAATTGCAATTTCCGCACAGACGCACACATTTTCCGGACAACGAAATGAAAGTTAAAAATTTCTCCACATAATATTGGGCAAAAAAGTTTGTGGAAAAAACTGTATTCTCGTATTTTTTTTTGTTGGTATTTAAGGACTACATTTTAAACGAAAATTCAATTCCCCAAATTGTATTTCAACAGAACTATGGAGTAAAAAGAATAGTAGAGAATTCAAGGAAACTTAAGCTGAGTCCAAACGCAAAGAGAAAAACTCAAACAAAGCTATAGAATTGAATTGGTATTTGGGAAAATGCATTTAACTTTCGGTTTTTTTTTCAGAGTCTGGCATGGAGAAAAGTTTACAAAGAAGAAGAGAACACAGGGCAAAAAAGACAAATATTCATAGGTATGATAACTGCATATAATTTGTTATTGGATTCCTTTTAAAACAAAAGAAATATTTTCGAAAAACAACTGCGTTTCTTTTGTAGATTTTATTGCATTTCGTAGCTCCTTTACCGCTTCAAACATTTATTCGTTCGCGCATTGTGAAATGCATGACGAAAGTTTTAAAGACAAAAGTTTTTCCATGAATTTCAGATAACTTGTGGCAATTTTTTGGAACATTTTCCTTTTCTTAAATTTACACACATTGATAGGATGCATGGGGAAACTGAGTGAATGAAATTTATGAATAAATAAATACAAAAAGAAAAAATTTAATTCAATAAATTTTTAAAATAGGAAATTATATTATATGATTTCTATGCATTCAACTATAGAATATTGAAAAACGTCGACAATAGAGCTATCTGTTCATTTTAATAATAACATAATTTCATTGTTCGAAATGTTGGTAGGATCAGATTCGTGAGTTACAAAATTTTAAGCGCAGATCAAATTTAGGAAACTAAGTCGAAAATGCAGAAATCATACAACCATAGAAATAATTGTTTGGAACTAGGTTGCAGCAACCGTAAATTCGACTGCAGCTAGATGCAACTGAAATTCGGTTGAAACAATCCAGTTTCATATTTTATTGAGTTGCGAAACCCGAATTTCCAATAATTCGTCCTATAAACAAAATTTTGTATAAATTTGGTTGAAACAAACGAATTTGGTATTAATGCCGGATGCAGCAATCGAAATTGGTGCCAAATTCGGTTACAGTAATCGAATGTGGCATTAATTTTAACGGAACAACCGAATTTGACATCAATTCGTTTGGAAGTATCGAATTTGGTATTAATTAGTTCACAATAGCCGAATTAGATCTTTACTCGGCTGCATCGATTGAATTTGTCAATAATTCAGAATAAGATTTCAATT
Organism: Phaonia tiefii; assembly: GCA_963931995.1. Taxonomy (NCBI): domain Eukaryota; kingdom Metazoa; phylum Arthropoda; class Insecta; order Diptera; family Muscidae; genus Phaonia; species Phaonia tiefii. The sequence continues at coordinate 166,014,873 of OZ008370.1, read as the reverse complement.
CGATTACCACAACATAATTATAATTCTTTCAAAGTCTGAGCTTACATTCACAAAGTTAAAAAATGTACACGCTGAAAATGATCGGATTCTGTAAAATATTCTCCCAAACACATTCCGCAGGAACCATATACGTGTTTGGAATACACTCCAACAATTCATATATTTGCAAGTCCTAAACTCACTTTCATTTAAATGCAAACATTAGTATGTTCGCTTGCAAACATGTATGCTTTTACGTGGAAACATGTGCATGCTTCAGCCAAAACATGCAATAACATACACGAAAGCAATAATGTGTTTCCTCGCAAAACTCCATATATTTACGTGGAAGCATTTGTGTATTTCCCCCCAACAACGCGGTTGCTTGCGTGGAAGCATATGCATGTGTGTTTCCTCCCAACGAAATGAAAATTTGCTGCTATTTTGCATCCAAGCAACAAAAAAAACGATTTTCAAGCGTGTACAACTGTCAAAATTTTGTGTGGCTTTAAGGAAGGTAAGTACAAATATTGTAATCATGGGTTTTGCAGAGCACACGTTTAGTAGCAGATGAAACTTTCAATATTTATCAGCAGATGTCAAACTCAGTCGTATGAGTTGTGCTGCCAGTTCATATATGAAATGGTCGAATCGTTAGTTTTAAAACGAGAGAATTGATACAGAAATAGGAGAGTAATCCCGAGAACGAAACTGCAATTAGTGATGCAATTGAACAACACGGTCACTGCACGCTGAAATATAACGGCCTCTCATATATTACATAGTTTCCCAAACATATTCTGCAGGAACCATGTATATGTTTGGAACACACTTCAAACATTCATATGTTTGCAAGTCTCAAACTTACTTGTATTAAAGTGCAAACCAGTATCATGTTTACTGACAAACATGTATGCTTTTACGTGAAAACTTATGCGTTCTTCATCCCAAACATCCATATACTTACGTGGAAGCATTCACGTGTTTCACCCAAACCAACATATTCTTACGTGGCAACATATGCGAATTTTTCCCCAAATGTAATAATATTTAGAGACGAATTATTCTTCGATTTCAGCATATATATATTATTTCTTATAATTAATTTTAACAATGTAAATTCACATTTATAAATAATTAATATAAAAAATTAATAGATTTGAAACGGCTCATTTTACATTTATTTGCATTGAATGCATTACTTGTTTTTTTCAAAAAACTGCTGCTCTTTTGCTTCTCCTTTCTTTGTTGTCTCTTACGTTTTTGTTTTCAGAAGGTTTCAGCTATGCGTTGGTTATCACTATGTGTTGGTACACAAACAAGATATTTATATACAAATCAAGTTCATGCAAGCTAAGTGTGGATTAATTACTTGAGTTTTTTATTACACTTATTTCACAAATCATCCGCCGTTCCGATTTTCATCAGGCCAAATAAGAAGCACTTCATCTGCAATTTACACGCTCATTCAGGAATATTTATGACCCACTGACTGAGACAATTATGCAAAAATACAGATACACCCTTACAAGATAGACTCTCTCGTGGTACCTCTTATATTCTCATCCTCTCGAGGCAGCGCAACAAACATAGCTGTATTTGCATCACAAACATAAATATGTGTGGGTCGCAAACACATATATTATAACATATTAATCATTGTGTCGCAAACATGTAAAATTGAATAGCAATCACAATGTGTTTGCACACAAGCATATTATATTTGCGACAAACTCCAAACACATTCTATATTTGCATCCAAACAAGACCAAAAGACCGATTTTTCGGAGTGTGACCTAGAACCTTCGGTTGTTGCAATGGTTAGTGTGCGCGCCTCTTGTATATGAGATACTGGGTTCGAACCCTGCTCTGCATAGTGACGACGACACTATAGAGTATTCAGCCATGAAAAAGTTTCTCGAAATACCGTTCCCAATCGGTGTAAAACTGTAGCTCCCAATCAGTGAGTAAAAACTGAAAAGCGCACAGCTCAGTGATTGTGAGACGGCTCACAATCTTCGAAACGATCGTTTTCCAATGTGAGTTCAAATCCCAGCTCCGACTATTTAATTTTTTCACCTATTGCAGAAAATCTGATCTCTCGTAGTAGAGCTATAAATGTGATTTTAATTAATATAAAACATTTACCTTAAATTCGGTTATGACAACCTCTTCTTCGGCTGTCACAACCTCTAATTCGGCTGCAACAACCCCTAATTCGGTTGAGACAACCTCTTTTTTGGTTCTGATTACCTCTAGAGTGGTTATGACACTCTCTAAATTCGCTTAAGACTCAGTCGGCTGTTTCAGCCGATTTTTTTTGTGGGTGTATGTATTATTCTACTTCCTTCTGCTTCTTCAAATTCAAGCCTCTATCTATGGATTCCTTACAAAACTATCGATATACCGTTGAGTGTCGCAGTCAACATTGAAACGTTTATGAGCTGCCAAAAGCAATATTCGTTGATTTTACTTTAATCAATCTTTCAACAGTAAAAATCTTTAAGAAACTCATGCGACAAAAAGCCATAATAAATAATAAGAATCTTTTGACAAAATACCTAAAACTAAAATCCAATATTATGCGTTTTTACACCAAACAAGCTTACACATCTGTTGTCGCAACACTAAAACCACACACAACTTTTTTATAGTTTCTCATATTAAACCATATGCGTTTCATTATCCAGCCAATGCAGTTAAGACAGCCAGTCATACGCATCGCTGGTAGTTTGTCAAAATATGTAGTTATATGTGTTACAGATACTTGAGTCAAATAAACTGCTACCCCTTGCAACCCTCGAATTCCACGGCATTCACCCGCAGATATTGACTGCATTTCCCATTCCTTAGAATGTGGATATGGAAATAATTTAGTTTTTACTACAAATTTTTATGTCTTTGTTAATAGTGATTGTTTTTAATGTTTCTTCTGCTTCATTCTACTTCACTCTGTCCTTGTCGAGAACACTATATATCCTTCTCTCTTTCTCGGTGGCGTTTCGATGATAAATCTCGGAAAAAGTTTGTCATTGTCATTTTATGAAGTGCTAAGTGCTCCAAAGGAATAATAAATACATTCATATCTATACAAAGAATCTATGGCTGCTATACGAGTAGAACAAATACATGTTCACATAAAACCATCGAGGGAATTTCAAATTAAATTCAAAAACGATAAAAGGAAACCGAACAAATAAGACAACAGCAGAAAAAACAAAACTAAAAACAAAATCATTATTGTTTGTATCGTCTGTGTATACAAAAGTTGTTTTTTGATTTTAATTAACTCTCAGGGGAGTTCAATTATAAACCTCGTAGGGTTACAAACTTTGAAAAAAAAATTAATTTTGAACTATATCGATTGGGGACTTAGACAATCCTGCTAGTGACAGTCAAAAGGTCAGCAAAGTGTTGAAAAATTCATAATAATTTCAATACGATAACCTCGCAATACATTGGAAAAAAAATTGGGTTTTATTTGTTTTCAAAGAAAAACTTTCTTTCACAATAAATAAGTCTAACACTTTACAACAAAGTCGTTAAAAAAGTGTCACATTAAAAGTTTAAATCACTAATGTTTATCTGGTCTAATTTTATGGAATATAAAAACAGAGATTTTAGATTTTACGACAGCAAATGTCATTGGGTTTTAAATGTTATTGATTTTCTTGTTGTTCGAAAAGCCTTATTAAGTTTTATTTATGTTTGTCACAATAATAAATAGTGGAAATGGCTAAAGATGAGAACACCAAATGTTATTTTCGATCAAAGTCGACTATAAGGGTAATGTAAAATATACACCTTGTGTTCTTCAACTTTTTCCGTCAAATGTTTATAATAAAAGTCGATATTTTCCAACTATTTACAAACATGTGGATGAAAGCTATTTATATCCAAATATGATCCGAGTTGACCCTTTATCAAAAGACATCATCATTGGTCTAACAAGAGTTTGTGTATCATAATTCGGTGAAGTCACTTAATATATGTAGCCTCTGAAGCTGATAACAATTAATTTGCTTGATACATTTATATGATACCTATATCAAAACGTGGACTAAAACATCCAGTTTTCAATATCAATCGTACACGACTTTCGCAAAGCTTATGTACTTAATTTCGATAAAATTGCTTGACAATTGTAACAACTGGAGTCGATAGTACGAAGTCCTGTAAGTACATTTGTATGGCTGATTTATCAAGACGTGGACCGTTATGGTCTATTTTCTATAGGGGTGTTTCCCTTCGTCCTATCAAGTTTATATACCAAATTCTCCGAGTAAATGCACAGATAAATGGATATAGCTAAAATAGATATTGATTGGGCCGTGTGAATAAAAAGATACACGCAAAGAAAAAACTTGTTCCTCCCAAACGCAATCTCAGATAACTGAAGTTCCTTTGGCGACTGTGGGTGGGGGAAACGAACTTCTGTTAATCCATACATGTAATTTCGTTTGGGAGAACCGAAAAATGTCTGCAGCAAACGAGTTATGAAAAATATAAGCTGAAAAAACGTTTGGGAGAGACGAAAAACGATTACGCCAACTGTTGTTTCGGTTATAGCACCCGAGTTCTAGTTACCTCAAAATAAAAAACGTTTGCGAAAACTGAAAAACGTTTGGAGCACACGAGTTATGAAAAATTAGAGCTGAAAAATTTTTTACGATAAACGAAAAATGGTTGCGCCAACTGTTCCTTCTGTTACAGTAACTGAGTTGTAGTTGCTCCAAACTAAAAAACGTTTCCGAAAACTGAAAAACGTTTACAGCAGACGAGTAATGAAAAATTAGAGCGGAAAAAACTTTTTCGAGAAGCGAAAAACGGTTTCACCAACTGTTTTTTAGGTTACAGCACCCGAGTTGAAATTACATATCTTATTTATGGCTTCCATAAGCTCTGTGTTGTTTAATTTTCCAATTTTAATGATTTTTGTTTTACCCATAAAGTTTGTTTTAACACAAGTTGGAATTTTTGTCTATATTTACATTCAAATAAAAACTAAAAGCGCAGCAAATTTCATCGCGTCAATTGTCCATCCAAGATATATTGACAAGGTAGAAGCATTAGAGTGTGTGATCACTTTTGTGTATATGCGTGAGAATGTATGCCAAACGAGTGAATAAGACTGTATATACAGTCTACAGAATGAGCGAATGAGAGAAATTTACATTCTTCGTAATCTGTGCTCTCATTAGAAAAATGGTTAGTTTCAGTTATCGCAAACGTTTTTAACTTTGCAGCAAGTGTAATTTTATACGCGTTTGATGTAAACGAGAACTCGTTCACAACAACATGATATATATTTGCGATATGTGAGTGTATTTGGGAGAACTACATGAACAGTCGCGATTATTAAATTAATACAAATCAATTAAAGTTTTGTTGCGGCAACCGAGCAGTAAACGTTTTTTTTTTTTGCGTGTAGTTTATACTATATTGTACTGAATACTAGCACTAGCTTTTTGCTTTCAGTACTAGCTATGCTGACAAGTTTAAACTACAAAAAGTGTGACAAAAATCTTTGCTAGTACTGAAAAGCGATAGCTTCTAGTGCTGGAAAATTAAACGTATGCGGCTGCAAAATCAACTGATAGAAACTGTTTGGGGGTTGCTTCTGTTTAAGAATATGATTATTTTTCTTATAAATTCGTAGAAAAACTTATGGTAAAACAATTGTGTAACACTGTCAGTTTATTTTACTGATTTTACAAAATTACAAAATTATGTTTAAAAAGTCGCCAGTGCCGTCAATGAGGGTTGCAACAGAAAGTGCCTTGTCTGAAGAATATTTGCTAAAATTTGGCAGGAAACAACAAACCACCACCTGACCTTTTATCTTGGAATTTGAATACTCCAGTATTGTTTCTAGTCCGAATAGATTTCGCGGTTTTTAGAGTTTTGTTTACCACTTTTCCTTCATATTTGAAAATGTATAAAACTTGAAGTATTTTTCCAAAATTTTAACAATTTCTCAATTTTTTTTCTAAAGGGTTGACAGACTAAATTGTTGTGTTACAAACATTTGGTGGGCTTTTAAGGGTACTTAAAATTAATTGATCGGATCTTCCCATAACACGGTACCGGCTTATTCATAAAAAGTTATGAGATTTTTGAGAGACGATTTTTGTACTGTAACTCATATCTCAAACCTCTCCTAACTTTTTATGAGTAAGGCCTTTAATGTTCCATTGCGGCCTGGTTAGCGATAATCCTGCCCTTTAACATTTGCCGATTACACCACCCAATTTGAGATTTGGAAGTTTATGTGGCAACTGGGTGCGTAGACCAACTTAGAGCAACAACGTGCCGGAACTAAATTACCGAATAGAGTGGAACAGTAGACAAACAAAATTGGCGTCTTTGGTTTTCGCCAGTATTGTACAATTTTCGGATGTTTTTTAAATAACTGAACCTTTAAAATTGGATCAGTCGGTCAAATCTGGTCAGTCAGTCAAATCAGCACACAGTTTAATTTTACATTGGCGGCGGCGTTGGCTTCAAAAAGTTTTTGGTATATTTTATGTATGTTTGAATATATTTTATGTATGTTTTGGAACGAACATCCTTATCGCACGTTGCGGCATAAGGGCTAAATGAAAAAATATTCAACAATTTCTTTTTAACCCTATTATGCTACAACCCAGTGTTAATATCAACTATATTGGGTACTTTTGGTTTGGTTTGTGTCTGGACTAACATATGTTGGGAAATTTCTTGTTTAATGGGAAATTTTCTAGGTGAAGGCTGTAACCAGTATTTAGTATATATTGTAGCTTTATACCCTATAAACGGTAAATTTAAAAAAGCCAAAGCGAATTAAATAATTGCCTTTTCTTTAAAAAAGTAAATTTGCTCCAAAAAGTACCTATTCATATTCTTAAACGAAATACCGTTTCTTAAAAAAAACCTTTGCTTAAAAAAGGAAAATATTTTTACAAAAAGTACCTTTTCTTAAAAAAGTAAATTTTCTTACAACAAATTACCATTTCTTAAAAATCTACCTTTTATTTAGAGATTACATTTTTGTGAAATAAAATAACTTTTCTTGAGATACGTATGTAGCTAGTCCTAAAAATGTACCTATTCTTGAAAAAAGCACCAATTCTAAAAAAATGCCCATTTCTTAAAAAAAAACATTTTCTTCACAAAAATACCTTCTCTTGAAAAAAAAACTTTGCTTACAAAAATTCCTTTCTTAAAAATACATTTTCTTAAAAATAAAATAATACCTTTTATTTTCTTGGGATAAGTAGCCTTTCTGAAAATAAGTACAGTTTCTTAAAAAATAACCTTTTCCTAAAAAGAATACCACTTCTTTAAAAAGTACCTGTTCTTAAAAAAGTACTTCTTTGTAAAAAAAAAATTCATATGCTTATAACTCTTTCTTACAGAATGTGCTGATTCTTAAAAATAGTAGCTTTTGTTAAAAAAGACTTTAGTTTTTAATAACAGAAGTACCTATCTTCCTTTTTGAGCAGATATAATACATATTCTTACAAATACGACCTAAAATTATACTCTTTTAAAAAAATACATTCTATAAAAAAAAATTTCTTAAAAAAAGTTTATCATTTTACAACAAGTATCTTTGTTTAAAGATCCATTTAAATTATCGTATTTTTCACCTGGCGCCTTAGGCGTGTTGGAACTGACTAGTACATAATATATAGCGAAAGGAAGTTCGTTCCAACCTGGTGTCCCCTGACACCTCATGTGATTTTTTTATTATGGTTGCATTTTTTGGGTACTAAATTAAAATTAGCTTAAAAATTTAACTTCAGTTGTTACTGATTAAAATTGTGAGAGTAATCTTCTGGGTTAGCGTGAGTTATCAAAGATAACCTTCGAAATGTTCTAATCTTGGTCGGTGTAAATGTCGTATAAAGAAGCTTCCGAAAGTACGGGTTTAATTCTCTACAAATCAATGTATAATATATAATTGAAGAATATAGTGGCATTCTTAGAACTATCTTGTTGTTGATTAGTGTAATGAAAGTAGATGTCAATGGATTTAATTTAATAAGCGCGAATACTTTTCCTGATGGTCACCATAGACGCACGTGATTCAAAGTTATCATCAGTTCTTTTAAGAATTTGACATTCTAAAAGTTTTTCGTACATAAGGCTTTACAAATTGGAGGGAAAATAATTTGGTGGCCAAATATAAAGAAAAACATGCTTTGTGTATATAACTATGATCCTTGAACTCTGAACCTCAATAAAAAATTATTTAAGCTTTTTAAATTTTTTTTATAAGAAATAATTCACATGTTTTGTTAACTACATTGTTCGGAGTAAAAGAATATTAATAACTTTCAAGTTACAACAATTTGTTGGTTCCATTTTCAAACTAAGTGTAATGTATATTTAATTATAACTTCATTTCTACAACTAATTTCCCCAAAACTGTTTTATAAATGTCAACTTCGTAAACAATTAACCCCCTAATTTTAAATCTAAATCAATAAATCATGTAAACTGACAAAAAAAAATTTAATCTTATGGCCCGACCTATGAATCACTTCCTTTTGCCACTGAAAATCTTTTAATTTCCCACCTTTGAAGAGGGGGAAAACACCGAAGTATAAACCACTGATCTTAATGACCCACTAAACTAAGCTATTTAAATTTTAAAATTGTAAAGTTTTTCTCGTTTCCATAAAAGAAACAGCAATAAAGGCAAAACATAAATATTTGCCCGATGCAGTCAGAGAACAGACAGATATACACCTTGTAGGCCAAAGTGATTTTGGGGTTGCCACGAACTACTTTAGGACTTAATTCTAATGGGCTGTATTATATCCCACCAACAAAGAAAGCGATGGAATTAATAAACCAAAAAATCTAGACCATTGTGATAAATCATGGACGCAGGGAACTGTATGGTGATGATCAGTCACCATATAGACAAATATATATATAATAGTATGGGTGGTATTTATTAGATGCTTCCGTTTTTGTTTATAGGTCTAACACGAAATGTGAGGTTTTCTTTATGCTTTATTTGTTTTATGATTAAAAAAGTGTGTGATGGCAGCCGAGTGTTAAGAATCTCACATTAGTATGAAAATAATAAACAAACAAATGTTGAAATAATTAGTATGGGACTATATAGAATTGTGTGTGTAGATGTGTTGTGGCAATCCCCACAAGATAACCGCGAGTATGTAGTAGCTACTTTTCCGGTTTGCTTGTGTTTTCCAACCAAATAAAATGAAAAGTAAACAAATCTACCACCGAACAACAAAGTAATGATTTTCCATTTATACCAACATTCACACAGAGATCGAGAGTAGTAGATACGATGCCAGTAATGACATAATAAAACCACATGAAATAAAAATAAATAAATAAAATAGTTTTATTTTCATTTACCGAACAACTCAACTGCAGCAGCTCAGCTCTTTTAGTTTCAGACAAAAGGTGTGAACATTTTCAAAGAATCTGAAAGAAAACACTTCTCTATCACTTCATCTCGTTGTCATAGTCAGGAAAGTCATCACCGTCATCAGCATCATTTATTGCAGCAACAGCAGCAGCAGCAGCAGACAGCAACAGCCGTATCGTTGGAAACAGGAAAGAAGATTAAAGGAAAAGAAATGAAGAAATTGAAAATAGAAACAGGTTTTTAGTATAAATGAACGTTCTTCAGATTGTTGTATACACAAAAAAGGTAAAGGCAGATAGATAGGGGGAAATGACAAATACGTCATAGCGACTTTAGGAAACCCTAAGGATTTCAGGATGGAAACACTTTAAAGGTATTGAAAGACTTCTAACTAATTGACAAAGAAATTTTGCAAAGAAACGAATGTAAAGACAAAATTTTTCAAATTTGTGATATTTTTTTTTAGAATGGGTCTAAATTTTAATAGCTTAATACTAAAATGTCGAATAATATTGTAAAATATTAGACAGACCCTGAAATCTTGATTTTGTGATAATTCGGAGTGAACAGTAGTAAAAAGTCACAAGATTTGAATAGAACGGTAAATGTTCATATCAGATAAACGCAGTCTAACCATTTAATGGCGGCTCTATGTGGCTGACGCTAGTGCAATGGTAGTGTGCGCGGCTCTTGTGCATGAGGACGTGGGTTCGATCCCTACTCTGACCACCTCAAACTTCTTTCGACGGCGGCCACCTCGCTTAGTGACGGCGACACTACCGAGTATTTACCAATGAAAAAGCTTCTCAAAAACCGTTCGGAACCGGTGTAAGACTGTAGGTCCCAATCTGTGTGTTTAAAACTAGAAGCTCTCCCTAATCCCTTCATGGGATGTAACGGGAAACCATTTATTTTTTTTATTTTTGTCTAGATTAATCCTCAAGCCAGCCCATACAAAAATTCCTTTAATTTCGTTTCGAATTTAAATTTCTGAAAATCCAGTTTCACCAGATTCTGTGAAGAAAAATACTGGTTTCCCCGGGGCTCTGTTTTTATAACCTTAGGTTTAAAATGTCAACCCGTTATTAATCAAGTACAAGAGAACATTGACCCAATCTTTAAATTGTATAAAAACAAAATTAAACTACCTTGAAATACCAAAAGTAAAATCCCGACCTCCAGCGAATGTGAGTTCGAATCCCATACGCGGTATTTAAATTTTTTTTCACTAACCGCATAAAACATGATCTGTTAGCCTAAACGGAGTTACAACTTTTATAATATTAACTTTTCCTTTAAATTTTCTTTAGGAAATTAAATTAAAATTTTCAATAGAAAAACATCATAAAATTTTAATTGAATCACCAAATTCGAAAAGGGCTCATGTCGTTTCTTTCAAGTCTCCAATATTCATATACATATCTGCAACTCCTAATCCCACTTATATTTAAATGTAAACATTTGCAGTATGGATTGCAAAGATGCATACTTTTACGTGCAGTCATATGGGTGTTTAATCCCAAACATCCAAGTACTTACGTCGAAGTATTAATTGGTTACCTCCCAAACGAACGATTGACGACTGAATGCATGAAACTAAGCGCAATTCATTTCGGAAACATATGTATATGACCCATTGACTGAAAAAATAATGCAAAAATACAGGAACACACTTGCAATAATATTAACTTAGGCTGAAAAATACTTCTGTTTGTACCTTTTTTATTATTTTACTCTCGAGAGAGTATAGCTACAAAAAAATGGGTAAACAGTGGACCAAACACTACTGTATTTGTATCACAACCAAAGCTGTATATGGATCACCAATAAACACATTATGCCATATTAATCATTGCGACACCAACATGTAGTATTTAATACCAAACACTATGTGTTTGGACACAAGTATTCAGTATTCAGTAGCTTCCAACACACGTAAGAACAAAATACAAATTGTTCAGCATGTGATTTAAGAAACTGAAGTAACTTGTTTTGATTCATTTAAATAGTAATTTCCTTAAGTCAGTTGAAGAATAATCAAATTTTATTAAGCCTTTTACTGCATTTTGAAAATAGTTGAATTTAAATGACCACCACGCTTGCTGACGTATGTGTGGAATCTTATCAAAAACTTATTCATTACTCCCTGAAGGATTGGAGCGGAAATTGCCCCAATTATCCTTCAAAAGCACTGCTTCAGTTGATCTAAATTTGTCAGCGTTGTTTTGTAAACCTTCTGTTTGTTATAGGACAACACGAAACAATTAGGCGCAGTAATGTCGGAAAACCTTGTGTGCCAATGGAATGTGGAGTTCCTTGAAATCAGCTTATTAGGAGATTTTTGCTGCAATTCTGTCTAAACACCCCGGGCTACATGACAAGGACAAGTGGTACCATCTTGCTGAAACCACCCAGAGTTGAAAGGGGTTCTCTGTCGATGTATTTCTGGAAAGAAATTTTTTTCAAAATGTTTAAGTAACGATCTAATGATCATTGGCCATAACACTAGGCAATTTTCTTTGAAAAAGTAAGGCCCGGCAATGCACATTGATGTAACTTCACACCACACTGTGACTCGGGCTGGATACGATCCTGTTTCTTAGAGTATCTGTGGGTTAGAGTTTCCCCATATTCTACCAATTTGGTTGTTAAAATTTTTAACTGTTTGGATTTCGTCAAACATAAAAAGGCAACTGAGAATTTGTACGTTTTCAATCACCATTTAGACGGTATTCTGGCAAAATAACAAGCAAATTAGCAAATTTGGCGTACATTTGACTCGATTAACTCCTTGTCGAAATTCTATGATTGAGTTATATGGCAGTAGCTATACACTGAAAAAAAACGGTCCCAGCAACATACTGCAAGAACCAGGCATATGTTTGCAAGCATGATTTTCATGAATTGAATGCAGTTTTCAGCAAACAAAGGCACATTTGGGTCTCTAAAATATGTATTATAACCTATTGATCATTGTGTCTACAACATGTAATATTGAATGTCAAACACAATGTATTCGAACGCTAGTATTATATTGGCGACAAGCGAGAATGATATTATTTCACCAGGAACATATAGCAATTGTTAACTATATCCCAACTGAGGGTCCTCGATGATAAGGCCTTATAGTTTTTAAACCGCGTTCCGCAAAACTGTTACAAGTTTCATATTAGTCCATCTGCTCGAGGATTGCCAACACATGTGTGTCTAAACTCTATTTGAATGAAAATGAGAAACTCCAATGTGTGATAGCGGCTCACAGGTCAAATTCTTGTTTTATCATCCCAATCCTCAATTTGTTTCGCCTGAATGATCACACGCTACAAAAAACCGACCTCAGCAACATACTGCAGGAACCGTGCATATATTTGCAAACATTGTTTTCATGAACTGATGATTTGCTGCTCTTTTGTTTCTTTTTTAACTGTAACGTTTGTGTCTTCAGCAGTTTTCAACAAACAAAGCCACATTTGGATCACAAGAAACACACATTATAGCCAATTAATCATTGTGTCCCCAACATGCAAACACAATATGTTTGGACAGAAGTATGCTATGTTTGGGGAAGCTACAAACACTTTATATTTGCATCCAAACAGCAGAAAAATCCCGGATTTTTCAGCGTACAATCATTGAAATGAATAAGAAAATTGGCCCGGGCCCGGCTAAAAAACAAAAAAAAAACTGAAAATCGAGTAAAATATGAAACCAACAATTTTATAACGATCGGACACATGGGTTCCCTAGGGTCCAAAAACGGGTGCACCTAGGTACATCTACGAATAAGCAAGTATAGGTACTCAAATTAAAGGTATTTTCCTCGCGAATTTAGTCGTTTATATATTTCGGCTGTGTAGCGTCTGTGGACCGAGATAACCCTATTTTAGTATAGTATTCCAGTTCTGGTGAAATTACAAAAATAAAAACTTAAAATAAGAGAAATAAAATACAAAGAGAAAAGAAAAAAAATTTGAGCCGCGCCCGGCCTCATGCATTTTTGCCTAGACTTGTACGAATATCGATTAATTAAACAGAAAATCAATTCTTAGGTATTTTTATAGTCACCCTATGTTTCGTTCCATGCTAAGAATGTTCCATTACTGTATTACATTTTTGGGTATGATAGTCTGGAGTAACTGGGTTTGATAGATACAATGGAAATCGTTAAATCTGGCTAAATGGACTTACTCTCGGAAAATTAATATATTAGTAATGGCAATGACTAACCCATCTGCATAGTCGTTGCTTTAAGGGGTCATAGCTTTGTGAAAGGATTTAAAATTTAAACGGCAGACAGTTTTATTCCTTAGCACTCAGTTTTTTTTTTTGAAATTTTGTAAATATTTAAGTTAAGGCTTTAATGTAATCAATGTTTTATTTTGGTTCACTCAGTAATGTTCCGATTTTGGCAAATCTTTGGACTAATCCTAATAGTGAACGTCTCATATTTTAAAGAGACTATAGTTACGAGTATAATAAATATGACCGTCGGTGGTACAATGTCCACAATAAATTTCTTTCCGCGACACAATCGAGTATTTAGCCATGAAAAAGCTTCTCAAAATACCGCTCGGAAACGTTGTAAAACTGTAGGTCCCAAACAGTGAGTGTAAAACTAGAACCCGCACAGCTCACTGGCTCTCACTGATCCCTGCTTGGGATGTAACGGGAAACCATTTTTTTATAGTTAATAATTATGAGCATGAGCTTTAAAATTGTGTTCGACTCATCATAGTACTGTGGTTTTCAAATTTGGAACTTACACAACAGAATCCTCAGTTTCCAACCGATTTAGAAAATTATTTCAAAAACTATTTATTAATTCGACAAATATGACCGTCGGTGGTACAATGTCCACAATAAATTTCTTTCCGCGACACAATCGAGTATTTAGCCATGAAAAAGCTTCTCAAAATACCGCTCGGAAACGTTGTAAAACTGTAGGTCCCAAACAGTGAGTGTAAAACTAGAACCCGCACAGCTCACTGGCTCTCCCTGATCCCTGCTTGGGATGTAACGGGAAACCATTTTTTTTATAGTTAATAATTATGAGCATGAGCTTTAAAATTGTGTTCGACTCATCATAGTAGATACTGTGGTTTTCAAATTTGGAACTTACACAACAGAATCCTCAGTTTCCAACTGATTTAGAAAATTATTTCAAAAACTATTTATTAATTCGACAAGTTTGGTTATATTATTTCTGAGCTTATAATGTTAGAGCTTTGTAATGCAGTCCTCTGCAAGTAGGGTATCATGACCAAACTTACGTATATCAATAAACAGGCAAATGAAAAATGTTTTTTTATTTAAAAAGAAGTGACCATAAATTAAAATGCAATAAAACTTTCAAGACAAATGCCAACTTTAACTAAAAACAAAGCAAATCGCACGAAAAGGGGGAAATGTCGTAAAAAAAATCATCAAAAACCATAATAATTTTCTGTTGAAATGATGAGGTAGTGCCAGTGTAGACGTCATCATATGCAGGCGACAACACAAAAACCCGGAGAATGCAATGCCTGCACATAAATGCCGGCATGCCGGTAATAATGAGCATCATCGTGCCATTTAACCATTGTGCCCTGCCTGGATGCCTTGCTGATGCATACAGTGGTGAGTGGTTGAGGTCTGGACGTGTTCTATGTGTGGCTGTGGCTAAAGGTTGCATTAAGGTTGATTGTCTGTTGCCGCCGCCGCAGCCGCAGTGATTGTGGATTACAACGCAGACAAAGACAAATTCTGCGTACATATATACAGACATACACTTTACTGGATCTTACATACAATGTCATCATCATCGTTGTTGTTGTCGGAGCAACAACCGTGCTACGTACACCGCCTGTCTGTTGTATGAATGTTGCAACATGCCACAAGAAATTCTATACTCCAATTTAGTTGGTGATGGCCTTCCATAACAACCGACCGCTGTTGCTTTGTTTTTAATTCAATTCATTTTCATCATACGCCGTTCGTTTTTGTTAAGTAACTAAAGTAGAACTTGTATTCGCCAAGGTCTGGTTTTCGAGTAATGGTTTAAAATTGAGTCAGGGAAATTGTTTCGAAATAATAAACTTAATAAACTTTGTTGTTTGATTTTTAAGGATTCAGTAGAGAGGGAAATAAAAACTGCCGCATAAAATATCAGTTGGTGCCATGAAAAGAGAAACAATTATACAAATTAAATGAGGTGTCAGGGGACAGCCGGTTGGAACGAAGTTCCCTTCGCTATATATTTTGTACAGTTAGTTCCAACACGCCTAAGGCACCCGTTAAAAAATACGATAATTTAAATGGATCTTTAACAAAATATACGTTTTCTAAACTGAAATCTTATTTTAAGAAAATTTTTTTTTATAGATTCTTTTTTTAAAAAAGGGGTAAGAATATGTATGATATTATCCCCTTCTTAAAGAGAGGTACTGCGTTTATTAAAGTATATTTTTTTAAGAAAAAGTACTACATATTTTTAAGCAGAAGTACTTTTTGTAAGAAAAAGTCATAAGAGTATGAATTTTTTTTCAAACAAGTACTTTTTTAGGAACAGGTTCTTTTTAAAGAAGTGGCACTTTTTTTGGGAAAAGTTTATTTTTTTAAGAAAATTTACTTATTTTCAGAAATGCTTAAATGTAAAAAAAGTAAATGTATCATTTTATTTTTAAGAAGAGCTACTTTTAAGAAAAGGAATTTTTGTAAGAAAATTAATTTTTTATTAAGAGAAGGTATTTTTTTGAAAAAAAATTTTTTTTTTAAGAAATGTGACTTTATTCTAGAATTGGTCCTGTTATCAATAATAGGTAAATTTTTAAGATTAGGTACTTCTCTCAAGAAAATTTACTTTGTTTCACTAAAAAAAGGTGCTCTCTAAAGACAAGGTAGTATTTTTAAGAAAAGGCAATTTGTTGTAAGAAAATTTACTTTATTTTGAAAATGTACTTATTTAAAAAAAATGCTTTTTTACGAAAAGGTTCTTTGTGTGAGAAAACTTACTTTTTTAAGCAAAGATCTTTAAGATAAGGTTTTGTTTTAAGAAAAGGTAATTTGTTCAAAAATAGGAATAGGAATTTTTTTGAGAAAATTTACTATTTTTAGGAAAAGGCACTTATTAAAGAAAAATTTATTTTTTTAAACTTCTTTCTCGTTGGCTTTTCTAAATTTATTTTTTATTTGGTTCAAAACTACAATGTATACTAAATATTGATTACAGCCTCAACCTAGAAAACTTCCTATTAAACAAGAACTTTTGCCAACATACATTAGTCTAGACAAAAACCAAAGCAAAAGTACCCAATATAGTTGATAATACTGGGTTGCAGCATAATAGTGTTAATTTTTGTTTAAGTTTGTTTAATTTTTTTTCACTTAGCCTCCATCCAGCAACGTGCGATACGGAACTTCGTTTAAATTATTTTAATATGCCCCAGAATATTAAAAAAACAGTTTTCATTCCACTATTTAATTGTTTTAAGATTATAACACAGCCCAGCACGCATAAATATATTCATATACGAACACCACTACGTGATAAAAGACAAAAAAAAAGACCCGTGTCTCCCAGTTTTGCCCAAAGTCATGCACTTTTTATTATGGGCCCACAAAGATTTCGGGCCTCGGTGTCATTTTTGCAAAAAAGTGATCATTTTGTCAGGCTCATATCTTGCAAACCGTGCGGAATTTTGATTTACTCTCTGAGGAAAAGTTGTAACTGAACAATTAAACCAAAACATATAAAATCGAAAAAAATCTTCATCTTCAAGCTCAAAATCGCTAAAAACTGTAAAAAATTAGATTTTTGTTTACCTTTTTCCCCCTGAAACAATCAACTACAAAAATGTACCTAAGATCTCAATAAACAACTTTCTAGAACATACGAATTTCCTAGGAATGATTTTTAATGGTTTAACGGAACGGTTTGCAAGATATGAGCCTGACAAAATGATCACTTTTTTGCAAAAATTACACTGAGACCCCAAATTTTTGGGGGCCCATAAAACAAAGTGCATGATTTTGGGCAAAACTGGGAGACACGGGTCTTTTGTTTTTTGGTCTTTTATCACGTAGTGGTGTCCGTATATGATTATATTTCCATGATTTAAAAAATTACACACAGTGTAATTCAATAGTACTTAAATCTCTTTTATTATTTAAGTAAACACCATTTACAATTTATATTTGAAGAAATATTTTTAGTTTAACCCAATAAACTGGAACCCTCCAACTGGCGCACATCAACAAAACTGGAACATGTGCTTGTGCGGCATGCAACCAGCGATCTAGCAAGCGCACAGTGATGTTGATATGAGGCGGTTCATTGGAAATTTTGTAAAAATGCATAAATCTCTGATGTAATAGAAAACCGGAGGCACAAGTTTAGGTTCGTATCTTTTGCTGTGTAGTCCCATTGATGCACTGATATCTAGATACAACAACATCAGCAGCAGCAGCAGCAACGGCAGCCACTTGTATTTTTGTTTCATTTTCCTCCCTTTTCTCCCATTTTCATAAATATTTAATGAAAATTAAAAGAGTTATTGTGTCACGCTTAATGATGACAAAACAGCCAGAAACATGAACAAAATGGTTAAATATAAAATACATATAAACAAGATATAAAGAACACATTTTTATAATATTGTAAATTTACTTTTAATCAGAATCTGGTTGAAAGGGTTCCTAGTAACAGCGATAAAGCAACACGTTTTCTGTTTTTTTTTTAAACAACTAACGAAGTTTTCTCTTTTTGAATAAAATTAAGTAATAATTTAAGTGACATAAAAACATAGGAATGAAAGGCGATAATTTCCATTTTCAAGCCTTAATGGAAATCTATAAAATACAGACAAATCATGATATAAAAAGAGAAATCTTTGATTTTCTGAATACTGCGTTGGTTTTCATTTGAAAAGAATTTTCAAAATTAATACATATATTAAACTAAACGTTAGTGAATCGTAAACCTGCCTATTAATTCAAGACTTTTTTTATGTCAATGCAAGTTATTTGTTAGATTAACGGTGTGATGCCACAGAATGAGATGAAAGGTTTTTCAAGTAAATAAATATTAAGGTTTTCCGAAATTTTGTGTAGGTTTGTGATGTAATTTAAATTATTAGCTGGTGTTCTTCATTCATTGCAAATTTTGAATACATAAAACAATTTAATCTCAAACTTGGGAAACATTTTTTTTAAACTATATTCCTCAGTACTGTAAATAACCTTGATAGATGAGGGTTACTCACTGTCTCGTTTGTGTTTGTATTTATAGAAATTTTGCCCATTAAATTTTGAAATGTTGTCAACTCTTCTTCAACCCATGTCATGTTTCTAATCATGTAATTTTCTACGCCTAAATTGCGCCATACAATTTTTTTATTGTACTCTTCTTAAAAAGCAAACTTTTTTGTAAAATAATAATTAATTTTAATCAAAAGAAAAATGTTCTTCACGTTTTTCGAGAGTTCACCTCATTTATCCCGTTGACCTAATGAAATTCCAGGTTAAAAAACACGAAGATTTCCATAATTTATCAAAGAAAAATTGCTAAAAATAGAAAAGATGTGTCATGCCAGGGACAAAAAGATAATGTTTTTGTTTTATTATAAATTAATATAGTTACGGTCGCTTGTATTCAATTATTAACACTTTGAGGGGTATGGCGAACAATGAGAACAAAATGTATCTTAACAAAATCAATTAATTGCAATTTCACGCAAATAATCAAAATAGAAAAAAACATATTTTGTTCAAATCATGACGAATATTGATTTTTTTGTTTGTATTCACGTAAAATCACTAAGTCATGATGCCGTAAAAATATCAAACACTTCAAATAGCACTAATGAACAGAAATACTCATAATATTGCACGTTACATACGAGTACTTAAAAGTGAATATGTATAAATCCCCACCCATCATCATAGAAACATAGAAACATAAACCAAAATATGTACCCTAACATCACCGTCATCATACCCACAGTACGATATCAGCGCCAACTTCATTCAGTTCTATCGTCATCATTATAGTCACTCACTATCATCTGCCGTGAACATTCATCAAATCAAACGACGAAAACCATCAAGGTGTGTGGTAAAATCATATCAAATTGAAAAATGAAATAAATCGATTCAGAAAAACAGCAACAGAAAACAACAACAAACGCCAACTTTGTATTTTGTCTAGTCATGATCTTAGATGATTATACCACAAAATGTTGTAAGGTTAGTTTCTTGTGATGCTGTCCAATATGGGATGTTGCACCCCACCACCATTGACAACGACTGGGATGATGCTGTGGCAACCACTGATGTTATGGATACTGATGACGGCTTTTCTTTCCATGTCATAATATTGCTTGCCGATGAACATGAACGGGAAGTGGATTAGGTTCGAGTGTTATAACACAGGGATTTCATATCATTTCAATTTAACATTACGACTATGAGAAGGCACAAAAGCTAAGATGTTATTTTATATAACTAATGTGTAAAACACTTGTTACCAAAATCCAACCGCAATCATTGGATATCTCCTACAACACAAGCACGCCCATTACGAGTATAAAAACCTAAAGGTTACATGCAACAACATTTATTACTCACAATTGTTTGAGGTTTAAAAGGATTTTCCTCTAAACTTCCATCATCATCGTCATCCTCATGTATCGTCTACAAAGCCACAAATGTAATAATTCTAATTGCAATAGGCTAAAGTGAGATATAGTGTATTACCTGACTCTGATCTCTACAACTAGTGGTGACGATGGTGGTCGAACCGAACTTCGATTGCTTAATATCAACAAACAAACAAAAGAAAAAAGAAAAGGTAAACGTAAAAACCACCTAACTAAGAACCTGGCAAATATTGTTAAATCTAAACGTACAAGTACAGCAAACGAGCTTATGTGCTGAAAGCCTTTAGGGATTTGGCTAAACAGGTTCAACAACATGCTTGGTTACAATTCACATATGAATAGGAACTTTGCTGAAAAGGAAATCCAATGGAAAATGAACATTGTGAGAAAAGTAAGGATTTTTCAACAGAGACGCTACAAAAGTAAATCGATAGGGACAGCAAACGACGCCATATTTTTTCCCGCTCTTTTGACATTTGTCTTCAGTAAGGTTTGCCATTTCACCATGGAAAGATATTAGAGCCTACAACGAGTCGAAATTATTAAAATTTACTACCGAAATTTGGAGTCAGTGGCCTCAACTTTAAGAGGCCAACTTTAAGAGGAGTCAACAATCAGCGATGAGGCTCATTTCCGGCTGAATGGCTTCGTCAATAAGGAAAATATGCGTTATTGGTCAGACAGCAATCCACACGTAATCCATGAGTCATCATTGCATCCCGAAAAAATTACGGTTTGGTGCGGTTTATGGGCCGGCGGCGTCATTGGGCCGTACCTCTTCCGTGATGATCAAGACCGGCACATTACTGTGAATGCGAATCGCTACCGTTCAATGATACCCGAATATTTTTGGCCCTTATTCGATAATATGGACTTGGAGGACATGTGGTTGCAAAACGACGGCGCCACAAGCCACACAGCGAATGCCACAATCCATTTATTGGAATCCAAGTTTGGTGAACGTGGTATCTCACGAAATGGCCCAGTCGATTGGCCGCCTCGGTCGTGCGATTTGACGCCGTTAGATTATTTCCTGTGGGGCTACGTAAAGTCTATGGTCTATGCCAACAAGCCAGCGACGATTGATGAACTTGGTACGAATATCGAACGTGAAATTGCAGCAGTATCGGCCGATTTATGCTTTAAACCCGTCGAAAATTGGGTTCAGCGTCTGGACTTCTGCAAGCGTGCCCGTCGTGGCCATGCAAAAGAAATCGGATTCCATACATAATGGCATCGAACGTACTTTCACAGGAATAAAGAATTTCATTGGTATCTAAAAACGGTTTTGTTTTATTTAAACAAACTTTTGTAGTGCTCTTATTGAAAAACCCTTTACATGTGAGAGTTTCTACAATGACTTCTAGGAACCCTACCTAGCACATCAAGATATGTGTATCAAAATTTAAACGAAATCCTGATTTTTGTTTTAGTAAATTTCAATCCTTTGAACTAGTTTACTATTTATTTCAGAAAAATTATAAAATTGTTGATATAGAACTTAATTTAGTTTCGGCTACAAATACAAATTGCGTGAGTTAGACGAGTTCGATAGACCAATATTCATAGCATACTTCTTCCCAGTGCAATAACAAGATTAGAGTTATGATTAAATAAAGTCACCCATTATTTAGTCGGTCTAGTTTTTTTAGAACTAATAATAGGCATGTTTTAGTTACAATCTATCGATTTTCCCTTGCTTGCTAGTAACCAAAACGCCAAACTAGCGGTAATTTATTATAATATATATAATCGTCTTGCTGTAATGCATTGTTTGTAGTTATTCTTGAATATGTGTATATTCTTCTTTGGCTCACAATAACGATATCCAACACTTTTTTTCTGTTTTTTTTCATACTGACAACTCTCTGCATTTTCCAGCCGCTCTAACGCATGGTTTGTAGTTATTCCTGTAAATGTTTATATTCTTCTGCTTGACGATAACGATATCCAACACAGTTTTCCTAATTTTTTCAGACTGGTAACTTTATGCCTGCTTAGAAGCGAAATGGAAGCGGTAACTTCAAGTGCCGCTTAATATCGCTTAGTACCCCATACAAAATAAGTGATATTCTAAGCAATTGTTGTAACCAAAACACGCCCAATATATAAGTTTTTGCTTACACAGCAAGCTTAGTTACCAACCCAACATCAAGGGTATGGCGAAACTGGCGACGATATCCCTATACACCTGTACGAGGGCTATAGGTTGCAAATGAGATCCTGCTCCTAGGTTTGACACCGATAATACTCTACTTATATAGGGTTATTCTGTGGGGTCATCAGCTTCAAAAGTCCAAGTATTGTACACTACTTACTACGGTTCAGAGAATAGTGACGATGTGTATCACGCGACTATGGGCACCGCACCCACTGTTGCAATTAACGTTACATAATATTTTATGACGGTGGAAATTGTAGGCAGACTGATTTATTCCAAGTCTGCCATAATATTAAGGTAACTGCACAATGGGACACGGTCGGCGTAGGTCATGTAACATTACTGGAAGGTAATCCCAATATTCCTGAATTTGTCGTCTACTCGAAAGTGGAACAACGATTCGATGGAAATATTGGTCTCTCATACAGTGAGTGTAAGGCTACAAAGTGCATTGTTCATTGGTTGTGGGCAGCTCTAACCAATCCTTTATGGAATCTACTAAGAATCCATATTTTATTTTTGCGGGATGGGGGCTAAATAAAAAAGAGTTAAACCACTTTGTTTAACACTAATATGCTACAAACCAGTATTATCAACTATATTGGGTACTTTTGCTTTGGTTTGTGTCTAGACTAATATATGTTGGGAAATTTCTTGTTTAATGGAAAGTTTTCTAGGTGGAGCTTGTATTCAATATATTGTAGTTTTGAACCCAATAAAGAGTAAATTTAGAAAAGCCAAAGTGAAAGAAGTTAAAAAAACATTTTGTTAAATAAGTTCCGTTTCTTAAAAAAAAGTAAATTTTCTAAAAAAAATACCTGTTAATATTCTTGAACTCAGATGTGGCAACCTCTTTTCGGTGGTAACAACTACGATTCGGTGGCAACAGTTGCTACAACCTCTATTCAAACAATTAGTTCTGTTAGTATATAAACAGGATTACTGACTAAATTTGTCGATTTGTGTGGTATTCGTAGTTACTAAACTTAGAATTGACTTATTTCCAATCCCAAACTAAACGGCAAATTTTAACCACTGGCAAAAGTTCATTGTGATCGGTAAATGTTTGCTGTTTCCTTATATCAAGCAGCCTCGGCTGGAAGGGTCAATCGTCTTTAAACAAATATGTTGTTGCATGAGAGTCAGTGCAAAGGAAGATATATATTTGCCAGTTTCCCTTTGCTTGAGATAATAGAAATTGGCATAAGCTCTTTCGTGGCATAGATTTAACCACCAATTTCGATTTAATACGCTTTAGACAAGTTTACACGCTGAAAAAACGTTCTCTGTAAAATATTCTCCCAAACATATTCTGCAGGAATCGTGTATATGATTGGAACACACTTCAAACATTGATATGTTTACGATTCCCAAACCCACTTGTATTTAAATGCAGATAGTAGTATCATGCTTACGGGCAAACAGGTATGCTTTTACGTGCGCACATATGCGTTCTTCATTCCAAACATCCATATACTTACGTGGAAGCATTCGCGAGTTACCCCCAAATCGCCTTATACTTACGTGGAAATATATACGCAAAAACCAAAGCAACATCACAAAATATTTACTATCCGAGCCTTTATTTATTATTTGTTTCCTGATCAAACGCTTCTGATATCCTCTGTCCGATGAATCATTGACGACCGAATACATGAAACTAACATACAATACATCAGCCAGAATAGGAAACACTCACTTTATCTGTAAGTTACACGAACTAAGAGAATGCAAATGCAAACAAACAGGTACACACTTATAAGATAGACTTTCTCATTGCACTTCTTTTATGCTCTTGCTCTCGAGAGAGCGTAAACAGTGCAACAAACATAGCTGTATTTGTATTACAAAAACAGATATATTTGTATCGTAAACACATGTTATGACATACTAATATTTGTGCCTCAACCATTTAATATTGAATAGCAAACACAATGTGTTTGGACACAGGTATATTATATTTTCGACAAGCTCCAAACACATGTTATATTATCATCCAACTAATAATAAACGGCAGAGTTTTCAGCGTGTGGCTCTTAGTGCCACCTTTGATTATAATTTTATCCTCAATGGTACAGTAGTTTGTCGAAGTTTTAACTTCAATTTATCTCAGATTTTTCTAATTCCATGTTTTGATGAGTCCGAGACTTTAGTAGCTCATCTTAGAAAATACAGGTCTGTGAGTCTTTTGTAGAATAAAATTTTTTTTTTTTAAATTTTTCTGTAGAATTTAATAATTTCTGTTGACAAGTCTATGAAAACCAGTAAAAATATTTTCGTTATTTATAGCTATTTCGGTTCTAACACCAAATCAGAGCATTACATCAATTATTTTTTAGTGTCAATTGAATAAATCCTACACAATAATTTTGTACTTCATACTCACAAGACATATTGCAAATATCGATATCATTCTAATCGGCTTTTGAAACAAAGTCAAAAAATCAACCTTTGGATAAACGTTATCTATGGTTTAGGCGAACAGTATATGATTAATCTATACATGCAACACACTCAGTTTGTTATAATATTCGTGCAGCACATTCCCTTTTGTCTAAACATGAGTATAATACTCTCTTAGCCTCTAAAACACTTGTTTACTCGATTTACGATAAATTTTATTGTGTGCAACAGCCTCTACCCTAAAGCAATCACTCATTAGAGCCGTCTCAAGACCAGACTGCGGGAAAAGCTTATAAATATGTTTATCCATCTTTTAGAGATTTTGTGCGTAGGTTTTGTTACCAGTTTTTCGTATAAATTGTGTTTTTTATTTTGTTATTTTGAATGTCTTGTGGAATGAGACCTAAGTATAGTATTTATATTTACAATATTTTTCAATAATCCATTTCTAGAGGAGGGGGACATTGAATATATCGAATACAGCCCGGTCGGTTATTATAATAATGGAGTTCAGTCCTAATGTCTCACATTCATGCATATCAAGTGCATTATTTATGACCCGTTTCACTTGCCTCGTCTACATATATAGAGGGGATCTTAGGGTTAATGGTCTTTCGTTGTGAGGGAAAATGTCATACATTTATTTTGTAAACATAAATCATATTTAAATAAACGTTGTCAATTGTTTTGATATTAGGTTTCAAAATTGTATATGCAAACGTATAGTCGTATATCATTTTTCCATTGTTAATCACTGGAAATGAACCAACAGAAACAAAATATACTAAAGTAAAAGATTAATATTTAGTTATAATGATTAATATATTAAGTGTCAAATGAGACTACATTATAGTACAAAGCAGAAAATTGTTTCCGATATTTTTGTTGTGTTGTGTTACATTAGGTTTTAGTATGAATGCTTGTATTTTATGATTGGCTATTATTGATAACTAATTGGGTCACTTGAATTGGGAATTTAAATAATTTATAGAAAACCTAAAACGAAGACAGAAATAGTATAACTTCTTACCAGCATTATCATTAATGTATATTCGATTAGACTACAAATCTTTTTTCAGGCGATTGTATTGATCGCTTGTTAGATGATCTATATATTCAAAGTTCATGCTAGTTGGTGCAATTTGTCAAAAGAGTGAAAGTGAAAGATATAGTAACGTTGGATTCGATTTACATTTGAATTCTTAATGCTTACAGTTGTTACACACAGAGAAGACATTCGTTGTCACAACTGTATTTACAGCCAACTTAAATTTGTCGGCTTCTTGGACTATCACATTATTCAATTGTGATAACCAATAATTGTGTCCAGAATCACCAAATGTTGGGCATATCAATTGATTTGTAATTCAGTTTTCATTGCAAGAACTGAACTATATTGTTGAATCCGCAGAAACATTAAATAAATGTGATCTGTCAATTGAGTTTTAGTTCTAGGCATCAAGTTATCCTGTAGTGATGAATATTATATTTGAGGGATCAATGAAAAATGTTAAAACTAATTCGGTTGTACCAAATAATATATTGGTATTACTTGAATTTTATGGCTGTAACAACCATTTGTTGATGCTATAACATATTGGGAATTGTATAGGGGGGAAAATATTACATGAGGTGTCAGGGGACAATCGGTTGGAACGAAGTTCTTTTCGCTATATATTATGTACTAGTTAATGCTAACACGCCTAAGGCGCTCATTGAAAAATAAGATACTTTTTGTAAAATGATAAACTTTTTTTAAGAACAATTTTTTTGACGTAGAATACGTCTTACCTTACGGTATGAGGAGTCATGTCAGGTTTTTATTGTTGTAATCTTTATTTCATTGAATTTGAGGAAACGGCTATATGAATTTTTTCTAAATTTTTTTTGTAGGTAAATGAAGATGTTATCTTTCGTTTGATATACATTTCATATTGGTTGATATATTTCTAGTATTTTAATTTCTCAAATGAAAATTGTTTAAACACATACACTCAAACATATGTGTGGTGTTTGGTTGAGTGTTTTTGGTTGCTCAACATTGCTTAGGAACATGTATCTAGTAAAAAGTGAAACGAACAGCAAGCTAATGTTGCTTGGCAACATGTATCTAGTAAAAAGTGAAACAAACAGTAAGCTAACGTAATAAAGCTTTTTTGCGAAAGCTTCAATAAAGCTGTTGTAACATTAATTTTGAATTGTAAAGCGTAAAGCTTTCACACAACGCTCGAATGCTAATGCGAAGACTCGATAAGGTAAACCTTTTTTAATATTAGGGCGGCCCTCTCAACATTCGCAGAACTTATTTCAATAAAAATATTAATTAAAATACATACATTAAATTAAGTTTAAAAAAATTGAACATAATATTTTTTTTTTAAACGGACTTGAATCAAATGCCGTTGGTAAATATAAAAATTACAGCAGACAGTTGTCCGAGGCCTTCGGCCACGGACTGTCCCTGCAGGCTGTGTCAGAGACACGGCCATTAAGTTTAACGTAGAATACGCCATCCGATAAGACGGAAAACATATATAACAATAAATGATAAATAATATAAGCAAATGAATTTATTGTTATATATGTTTTCTGTCTTATCGGATGGCGTATTCTACGTTAAACTTAATGGCCGTGTCTCTGACACAGCCTGCACGGACAGTCCGTGGCCAAAGGCCTCGGACAACTGTCTGCTGTAATTTTTATACAATATATTTTTTTTAAAGAAGTATATTTATAGGTCCTTTTTGTAAGAATATTATATTTTCCCGAAAAGGCCCTTTTTAAAGAGAGGTACTTCTTTTATGAAAAGCTAATGTTTTTTTAAGAAAAGACACTATTTTTAAGAAGAAGTACTTTCTGGAAGAAAAAATCATAAGTGTATGATTTTTTTTTACAAATTTGTACTTTTTTAAGAACATGCACTTTTTAAAGAAGTGTGAAAAAGTGGAAAAGGTTATTTTTTAAGAAAATGTACTTATTTTCAGAAAGGTTACTTGTCTCAAGAAATGAAAAGAAAAGGAATTAGTTTATTTTTAAGAAAAGATACTTTTAAGAAAACGAATTTTTTTTAGAAAATAATTTTTTTTTAAGAGAAGGTATTTTTTTGAAGAACAGTTTTTTTTAAAGAAATGGTAATTTTTTAGAATTGGCCCTTTTTTCAAGAAGAGGTAGATTTTTAAGAGTAGGTATTTATCTCAAGAAAAGTTATTTTGTTTCACAAAAAGGGGAAAAGGTAGTTTTTTAAGAAAGGGCAATTTGTTGTAAGAAAATTTACTTTTTGACGAAAAATTACTTATTTAAAAAAATTACTTTTTTTAAGAAAAGGTACCCTTTGTACGAAAATTTACTTTTTTTAAGCAAAGGTACTTCTTTAAAATAATGCATTTTGTTTAATATAAGGTATTTTATTTAAGAATATGATACGTATTGTTTTTTTTTTGAGAAAATTTACTTCTCTTAAGAAAAGGCACTTTCCTTTTTTTAAAATTCTTTCACTTTGGCTTTTCTAAATTTACTTTTTCTTGTGTTCAAAACTACAATATATACTAAATATTGGTTAAATGCTCTACATAGAAAACTTCCAATTAAACAAGAAATTTCCCAACATAACACTAACCACTAACCAAAGCAAAAGTACCCAATATAGTTGATAATACTGGGTTGTAGCGTAGTAGTGTTAAAGAAAAGTTGTTTAATTTTTTTTCATTTAGCCCCCATCCCGCAACGTGCGATAAGGAACTTTGTTCCAAAACTTAAAAAAAATATTTTTTTAAGTAAATTATTATTACTATTATTTTTTAATAAAATTATTGACCCTGAAACTGAAGCTTCAACATGAGCCTTAGGTAATCATAAATGAACTAAAAATATAGGTATTTTTACTAAAAAAGCTATTAATAAAGAAAAATAAAGAATTTCATAATTAAATATATAATTACTTAATAAGTAAAAATTTATTGTTCCAGTATAAATTCCTGCTTGTAAACGTTCAGGCTGATACCCTCAACCCAAAATTAAAAATAAAGTTGGAATTAATCTTCTTTCAAAAAATAAATAAAATATAAAATATAAAAATTATTATTATTTGTAACCAGGGTTCGTATTTCGTGGGTAATGGGTTACCCTGGGTAATCCATCCCCATGTTTAATCCAAAATATGAAACAAATTCTCTCTCGGAAACCGAGTCTCCAATAGAAAAGTGGTCTTAATTTTAAGGGTTGCTAAGAGGTTTCCATTTTTCGAATGCTGGCATATAACTCACTGAAATAATTGTCTTTGTTTTGTATTGAATATTATAGAGACCCTGTTGCACTCTTTTGCGGCGTTCATGTAGAGAGTTGGATTAAAATAGCATAATCGAGTCTTATTCTCTTTATAGAATATTTCAATATAAATTCACCAAAATTTATATACAAGTAAAAAAAATATATATATATTATAACACAAAACTATACAAAAAGCATTAATGTTTCAAAATACATCAATGTTTCGCATCAAAATTATGAATGCAGCAAGTTATGACAAAAAGAGAGTAATACATTTTGAATCATTCGCCAGACGTCGCCAGTGCTTTTGTGTCATACAATTCGTTCCATGAGTTCTCCATACTATTCAATACTCTTTGGCGACGACGACCTGATTGTTTGTTCGCTGCCGCTACATCAATACCATCATACCTATTTGCAGGCAGAGACTATTGTTGTACAACAACTACGTATATGATGCTAACGCTGTGTGTTGTTTGCATGTGTTAACTTTAATAGATTGCCCTACCCGTGCCTATAGATGTTAACACATCAAAAATTTAATTTGTTTTTCGATATCATTAAAATATGGTGTATTCCTTCAAGTGAATGTATTAATTAATAATTATATAAATTGCACTGTGCGACAGCCAAAATCGGCGGGGGTTCTGACTACCGGGAAAAGTTATGTCGGTCAAAAAAAGTTATAAGTGTCCCGGCGTTTCGCTGGTCACGTCTAGGAATCGAGATATATCAATTTGAAGTTAGTAGATATCATGTAGGGGATTTTGTCACGTTAGGGGCTTTTTGTTTGACATAACGAGAGAACGACTAGTCCGATTTTGCTGCAAAAAACTTAACAAATTAAGAATTACATTTCCTTTAATCCACTGATATACTCTTTCTCTACATAATCAATAGTTTTGCTGTTATAAATTAATTTTTGAAGAAAAAAAATTATTATACATTTTAATAATAATTGGATGGTTATAATCCAGTGCCACCGCCCTCACCGCGTTGGGTGCCACCAGTGCGTAACATATACACAGAACCTACTGTTTCTCTATATAATCAACAGTTTTGTTGTTATAAATAAATTTATGTTGAAAAAAATAATTTCTTGTCTAATAAATTAAAATTTTTTATTTTTAAAAATAATAAAAATGCACACCAGGTGAAACGCCGGGACACGTATAGCTTTTTTGGTCGATATAAATGTTTCCGGTAGTCAGAACCCCCGCCGATCACTGACCCCTACCATTTGCCACATAGTGTTATCAGTACAACCGATTATTGTTTTTATTTCCATTTTATGCAACGAAGAATTAAAAGGTCCGTAAACCATGCAGTTCTGATTTGTGATTAACGTCCCACATTGGGATTTTGTGATTGGGATTCGTGATAGGAAATCCTACCCATTGCAGTGCATGTGGACTGATTTCATTCAGGAAAATGGATGTCCCTTTCTTAAAATGGTTGTAGATTGACCAAAATGTAAATGTGTATGAAGTACCATCGATATTGTTATGTGACACTAAAATTGCTACAGATTACACTTTATATCAACGAAATTTGATCAGCGCCTTCGATGTCAAATTGGAAATTGTCTGGCGATAAAAGTACCAAAATACCCATCTAAAGTGGAATATGTCAACAATTATTTTTCCTACTGATTCATTTGATTTCGATATCATTGATTTTAATCTCCGTTAAGTATTAAAAATTCAAAAACCCTGCGCTGCAGGTTTTTCAAAATTCTGCATTACGAAAAAACGGTGTGCATTTTATTATTTTTTAAGCGCTCTTGAATATTTGATGTAAAACCAGATTTTCGCAATGTACTGGACCACCGTGGCCAACATCGCGAATTTTACGTGGGAAAATGGGGGTTTTCTATCAAGTTCAGGAATCAAAATTAGGAACGTACGAGTGATTTTCCATGCTATTACAAAAGTGACATCAATCTTGTATATACGATAATGTTGGCAATGGTTTGTGGTA
The DNA here is from genome assembly GCA_963931995.1 of Phaonia tiefii. Taxonomy (NCBI): domain Eukaryota; kingdom Metazoa; phylum Arthropoda; class Insecta; order Diptera; family Muscidae; genus Phaonia; species Phaonia tiefii. Next base: position 165,984,056 of record OZ008370.1, on the reverse strand, counting down.
CAAACTGCACACTATTTTCCATCCGAAATACAAAAAGTGCCAAAAAATACCTTAAATTTTTGACGGCCCACTAAACTTTACTTGCTGACTGTGCGCCATAGTTTTTATTTTAGAGAGTAAAACCACAATAAATTCAAGCTTCAAATAATGTTCATATAAATAGAAATTTAAATTATAGTACTATCTGTATAATGTATAATTTATCTTTACACTGCTTTTTAACTAATTCAACTGCCGTCATTTGTGTTAGATTTATAACAATATAAATTAGATATTGTAAATGCAAAGATATTTTCGATTATAAACTCAACATGTGAATGTTGAGTATGGAATGTGGCATAATCTGCTAAGCCTTTGAGCTTTTCGGTTAATATCGGTCAATTTACATACAGATTATGATTATAATTACTTAGATTTATAACTGCTCACATCTGTATGCATCCACATATTGTAATCAAACATAGTTCTACAACAACAACAAACAAAACAAAAACAACCGCTCATTCGAAATAATATACCGCTGAAGTATCACGTTAATGAGATCAGTTGAAATCCCAGTAGGTGGTATCAGGTGATGGACCCATAATGATACCTAAATCAAAAATGAATTCATATTGAAAAGCTAATACACATTCACAATACAATATGCCTGAAGGTACGATACAACGAAATTAAAACCAATCAACACTAGACTAAACAACCGACAAATATCCAATGATACCAAGTGATGAAAGCGGGGAGTTATGAAAGATATCTTCTATCTATGTCTGATTGTTTAAAATAAAAAAAAATAATAATAACAAAAATAATTTGTTCATTAAAACAGAAAAAAAAAACAACAACACACACACAAAATTATGTTTGAAATGAATTTCCTATAGAAATGATTATGTATATCACAAAAAAATATAAAGTAAAATTAAACCAATTCTTTTGTTTACAACATTTAATTAATCATCAATTTTGCTCTTTCTACTTTCAGGTATGTACAATATATTTGGTACTAGGGTACTTTACACAGCGCACAATATGGCAACTCTAAAGGCGTTAATTTAAATGATAATCTATAGTTTAAATTACAATGGCACACTTGCGGTGGTAAATCACAAAAGAACTCGCTGTTTTAATTAATGAAAAGATATAAAATTTAAAAAATACAAAATAAAAAAGATAAACAGCGAACGACGAAGAAAAAATATTTATTAATTAATTGTTAAGCATTTGTTGTGCTGCAATCAACACAGCAAAAATGTTGCAGTGTTATGGTCTTAAAAGCGTCCTACCTTCACGTCCATAGGAATAACAACACTATGCATGACACACCTGAAAATGATAAAACAATTGCCATTTAACAAACATGCAAAAGAATTATTATTGTTTTTATTAACCGCATTTTAAATAAGAGCCATTAAATATATAACAACCAACATCAATAATTACTTTTGATGGTATTTACGCAAAGAACAAAGAAAAACGCTGGCCCCATAAACAAACAATCAATACGCACTTTTGCATATTTACCTCGAATCATATGTATGATAAAAATATCAAATTAACCCGAAAAGAGCAATTGCCATTCAGGTAATACCTCCTGCAAATACACATTGCAGCATAATATTACACAATTTTCGGCCAGCAGATACATAATAAACCGGCAAAATGACTATGAAATCAATGAAATACTCCGATTGTGATACAATTATGGATGGTTATAATCCAGTGCCACCGCCCTTACCGCGCCGGGTGCCGCCAGTGCGTAACATATACGCAGAGCCATTTGCCCATGAACCCAATCATTCGAGCAGGTAAATTTAATTCCACCTTCCTTTACAATTATATATTGCTCTCTTGTACTTGTTATTGTTATTATGATTATTATTATTATCTACTGGTGTTGGTAATATCGTCGCTGCAGTATTTATATTAATTATTTTTAATGGAACTTAAAACTACTGTTGATATTGACTAGATCCGAGGATATTTTCATTTCAAACATTATATATCATACAGTGTAAGGATTCGTATCTCTGCACTCGAGAATATTTGAACTGGTAGTTTGAAGAAGGGCACAAGCGCCAAAGAATTAGGATTTAAAATTCCGCAGTAAAAAGTTGTTTGGAGCGGAATCAAGGACCAACTCCGTCATAAGTAGAATTGAGCACAAAACGCCATAAAGGCGAATAAGGGAACGAGCCACGTCTTTGTTTTTTCTGGTTTTTGGATTCGTTCCCTACTTCAAACTACCAATTCATTTAAATTCCTGCAAATACATGGTGTTTTTTATGTTCCAGGCCGATGTTTTTTATAATAAATCTTACACGGTACAATAGTTTTTAATAACATTTCAGTTCATAATAATTTGGTTTTTAACAATTTTAACAATTATGTATTAAATATAATATAGGCTAAATGGCCGCCTCTGGCCGCTGCGCAACTGTGTGCCCGTTGAACAATATTTTGAATAACATTTTTCCATATTACGGGTGTTATTGCTCCAATTACTTCAATAATGTTGTTCTTTAGCATTTTGTGCCGTACGTACGCTACGACTTCGGCCAGACTTCAGTTTATATCCCAGTGTTTACAGTACGCAGAAATACGCAGAATTATTTTAAACCAAACAAAGACATGATACAAGGCGCTTCGGTATATCAATTTCTATCACATAACATCTCTGCTATGAACCGGTGAAACTTCATCGTTATTAAATCAGCCGTTCAGAAACGCCGGAATTATTTCCATTTGTTTTTAGACAAATCTCCCACTGTGCCCTGATGCCCAGCTATATCCAAAATTTAATTGAAAAAATATCAACTAATATGCAAGGTGTTTCAAAAGAAGTCATCCGATGTTGTTTGGCTCTCATTTTTTTGATGTGTTAACATCTATACGCGCGCCTCTAGGGCAGTAAACTATATACAAGTGTTAGGTTTGTAAGAGTAAATCATCGTTTGTTTGTTCGTTGCTTGGCAGTCGGTATTGAAAGTGATTATTGGGCGATTTTCATATATTTTTCCCACGCGATTTTCTCCGGAAATTTTTGGATTAAAAAGCTAGTGCGGGTTTCGACGAAGAGTTTAGGCCAAAAATTAAGGCGAGCCGAGATTTAAGTGTTTTAATTTGGAGTATTAATTTGGAGTAATATTAAAAAAGTGTTTTATGTTGATCTTCGGTTTTGTCTTATCATCGTTTGTTTGCTCGTTGCTTGGCAGTCGGTATTGAAAGTGATTATTGGGCGATTTTCATATAATTTTCCCACGCGATTTTCTCCGGAAATTCATAGCCGATTTTATTAATTTTTGGATTAAAAAGCTAGTGCGGGTTTCGACGAAGAGTTTAGGCCAAAAATTAAGGCGATCCGATATCGGCGAGCCGAGATTGAAGTGTTTTAATTTGGAGTAATATTAAAAAAGTATTTTATGTTGAACTTCGGTTATATCGTACGAATATAACAATGTATGTATGTATGTACAAGTGTCTCTTGCTTTGCATTCTTTGACTTTTGTGGGAATAAAACAAAAAGTATTGAGCAAGTAAATAATGACACATGTGCTTGCACTGGGTCTTTAAATAATTTTAAGTATTAATATTATTTAACTGTAACGTCATCATATGATTGAACGCTGTTTTTTATTTTCCAATGTAACATTTACGAATGTGTTCATAGAAATCGAACAGGTACCGTGTAGCAAAAAGGTGTTAACACATCGCCCGTGAGTTCGAACACTCATTGGATTTTTTTTCTAAATGAAAACTTCAATTCCGTTTTTTGATTATGTTTATTTGAAACTTTAGAATTTTATTATTTAAGTTGAGAAGATGATATCGGTTAAATGGGCGCCGCCACAATTGATTACCATTCGGGCTCGTTTTATGGCATTTTTCATCACTCCGGCAAGACCTTCGGGCGACAGATTCTCGCACTCGTGTCGAATGCTGACCTTGAGGACTTCCAGGGTTTCGGGCGCCCAAAAAAAGTCTGGAACGGTTAAATCGGCTGATCTTACGGGCCAGTGCAAATCGCCAAAACGAGAGATGAGGCGACCCGGGAACGCCGCCTTCAGAATATCGGTTGTGGCTCGCGCAGTTTGTGCCGTTGCTCTGTCCTGTTGGAATCACATATCCTCCAGTCATAATTCGTCGAATTGCGGCAGAAAAAACTTGGTTAACATGGCCCTATAGCGCGCACCGTCCACTGTTGTCGTTTGAGCAGCGGCGGTCTCGAAAAAAATGGTCCGATGACTCCTCCAGCGTGAACAGCGAACCATGCAGTCACTTTGAGCGGGTGTAATGGCTCCTCGTGCATCACTCGTGGATTTTCGGTGCAGGAGAAGCGACAGTTTTGCTTGTTTACGTACCCGATGAGGTGGAAATTCATCGCTCATTATGATTTTGGTCGAAAAATCGTCCACGAGATTGGAGATGGCTTGGTCGTAGGTTGAACGCGTTTGGCGGTCGACAGGCAGCAGCTGATGCACGGACTGGATTTTGTATGGGAACAGGCGCAGGTCTTTCACCAAAATTCGCCATTGGGACGTCTGGTCGATGTTTACGGCGACATTCTCGGCAGAACGGGCGCTCCGGGGCCGGGCGCTCCTGGCAACGTCTCGTGTGGTCCCATACTCTTCAAGGTTAGTGGCCTAACGGCGCAGTGTTTGCGCAGTCGGTGTCGGACGGCCGGGGAATCGGCAACGATATTCGCGCTGGGCCAACACCACAGACGAATTGTTACGCAAAATAATAGACACGATTATTCCGCGTTTTTGGGGAGGGTATCGCTCCATGGCTTGTTTACTTGTATTCTACATCTGTCTTGTCCACAAATGTCAAAACAGATTTGACATTGGCTGCCATTTGCAAAAATAAGAGCATCTTCCAATAGGGTGGTCACTTTTGAAACACCCTGTACAAACACAAGATGCAAGGTTATCTATCGGCCTTTTCCACACGCTGAAAAAAAATCGGCCTCTGTAACATATTCTCCCAAAGTTATTCAGCAGGAACCATATATATGTTTGGAACACACTTCAAGCATTCATATGTTTGCAAGCCCCAAACAAACTTGTATTTTAATGCCAGCAGTAGCATGTTTGCCATGCAAACATGTATGCTTTTAAGTGGATACTTATGCGTTCTTCATCCCAAACATCCATATACTTACATGGAAGCATTCGCGTATTTCCCCCAAACCTCCATATACTTCCGTGGAAACATGTGCGTATTCCCTCACAAACATAATAATACTTAGAAACCAATTATTCTTTGAATTCGATATATTTATATTATTTAATTTTATTAATATAAATCCACATTTATAAACAATTAATACAAAACATTAAATGGTTTAATACAGCCGCTGCATTGTTGCATTGTTTGTTTCTTATTTTGTCAATGATCAAGCACTTTTGATATCCTCTGTCCGACGATTCAATGACCACTGAATACATGAAACTAAAACGCAATACATTAGCCAAAATCTCCAATTTTCACGCATATTCAGGAATATTTATGACTCATTGAATTAGGAAATAATGCAAAAAAAAAGGCACACACTTACAAGATAGACTCTCTCCTTGTCCCTCATTTATTCTCTCGCTCTAAAGAGAGAGAGTGTTTGTGTCACAAACACTGATATATTTGGATCACAAATACATATATTATAACATATTACTCATTGTGTCTCAAACATGTAATATTGAATAGCAAACACAATGTGTTTGGACACAAGTATATTATATTTACGAAAAGCTTCAAACACACATTATATTTGCATCCAAACAACAAAAAGCGACAAATTTTTTCGCGTGCAGCACCGAAAAAACATAATACTTAAATCAAACACCATATTTGTCAACTTGATTACTTTTATATTTGGATTAAGCTAATGCAGCAAATTGTCAATTCAAGCACACAAATTGTAGGTCGGTAATTCGATACTTTTTAATTATATTGATAATCAGGTCGGTAATTTGATATTTTTTAATTATACTGATAATCAACTTAAGCAGACTGTAAATCCATACTTCATAATATTTTCAACCAAATATATGTTAATCAAGAAATTATTAATTTTTTCCATTGCGTATGAAGTTAATGAACATTTAAAATTTTTTTCCAATTACATGTGTACATGCGAAATCAACTTGAGTATGAATTTAATCAACATTTTATGAATATACATATATATTGAATTACATTTATAATCAACACGATTGCGATGTTAATTAAAATATTGATTAATGTGGTGGATGGTTCGGTATGTAGCTACTTCAATGCCCACAAAGACATTTCATCACAACGCTTCTCAAGAAGTGTTGAAGATATGTAACAGCACACCTTATAGGGATAAACAAAGTTCGATGTAAAGAGAATTGCATCAACATATACTAGTACGTACTTATGCAAAATAATACTTTCCTACTAAATTTGATTTAAAGTCTATTGAATCAAGAATTTTTTTATTTCAAGTTCACAATTAATTGCCTCAAGTGGAATTGTAATTGATGTCAATTGTATTTAAATATTTGTTGATTTGTTTCATACATTTGAATCTTCGACTGTATTTTAGCTCTTTTCTCATTTCGTAACTCATTTTAACAAAAATATCGTACTAACTGACAATCAAAATTTCTCTTGCGTGTAATGTCAACAAAGAAACCGAATGAAGCTTTACGTTTCTCTGCTATCTCTCCTACTCTCTTCATTGCATATTTCAATACACTAGCAGTTTTTTGATTATATTATTGTATGTAACTATGCGAATTCCAGCCATGCTTAAGTAAAATTACATAAAGTATGTAAAAAGTATGAAATAATCTAGATATGACCCGAGAGAGAATTGCGCTTGAGTGAATTGTGTCGACTTTTTGGCTCTCTTTTACCAGGGTTGCCAAATTGCGAAGTTTGATTGGTTTTCTACTTTTTGATCGTCTTTGATTCCATAGAGCAAATTAGAATAGAGTATTTTATGCTCGCATCTGACTTTTCATTTCACACTCTTCGTCATAGGTACGTGAAAAAAATTAACTTACACCAGGTGGAGTTACACGAACTGTTGACTTAACGTTTTCATTCCGTTTTGGTATTGAATTGTGAAATTTAAATTTATTTTGCACTTTTTGGTTGACTTTTAACGTTGGAATACATTTGTGTTGTATATAACACAACGGTTTTGCCACACATACACGAAATGCGGTTGTTGTTGCTTTGTTGGGGGTTGCGAATTATTGCCTCTATCTGGTGGCGTTGAAGTCATACCTTGAAACATCCAACGTTCACATGCAACCAAACCTATGACGTTAACATTATTAACTGAATAAAATATTCTATTCTAATTTGCTCTTTGTTTGATTCTAACGTCTTTCAGAAAACAACATGAAGATGGAGCGTCGAGGTATATTTGAAATATTTTAACTTTTTCTTTGGCCGTTTTCAGGCTCTCTGTAGAAAAACTAACTGTCTTCGAAAATTAAATTATAAATTAATTTAAATTTGCTTGCCGTTTCTCCATTTTATGAATTGTTGGTACATTGTTTTTGAAAGATATATTAGCAAGAATGACTGAATGAGGAAAGAGCTACAATATTGCTAAAATGTAAAATTTCAGAATGCTTAGGATTTATTGCACTAAAATCAAAACTAAGGCCCTGCCCCTTAGGCGAAATCATCTTTGGCCTGTAACAAACAATTTTTATGATCAGGGTAGAACCCGATTTCTGATACCACGTCCATGCATTTTCATAATTTTTATAATTTTTATATAATTAATATCGATTGATAGACAAGAAATGCTTGTTGCTCTTTCCCAACATTTTCATTTGAAATCATTGAACACTTTTTCAATTTATTTGATTTATATTTGTTAAATGTGTGAAATATAAAATTATTTCTTGGAAATACTAGAAAATATTCGAAATATGTATCAATGAGTTTTCATTTACACTCTTGAATACTTCAAACACCTCGCATTCCTCATAAATTCAAATTAAATTTTCGAGGTATAGAACGGATTTATGAGATGAATGATGACTCATACTATATTACTTGACCACAACATAGACTAATTCTATACCTAGAGGTGCCATACATATTATCTACGTTTTGTTTCACACTCTTCGTTTTGAGGTCGATACGATAGAGAGATTTCCGACATAAATTGACCTACACCAGGTAGAGTTACAGGAACTGTTGACTTAAATTTAACATGTCGCCAAATTGCGCAGTTTGATTGTTGTATTTTGCGTTTTCTTTAACATCCAAAACGAAACGCTCAGGTTGTTTTCTTGTTGGTGGGTTTGAGCCATTGCCTCTACCTGGTATTATTACAGAAATTCTTTCCAACATGGCCAAATGTCAAAAATTTGGGTAGACAAATGTCAACTCTATATATAAGAAGTACCCTATGCTAGAAGGGGTGAAAAAAACTTAAAGATTTGTAGCCGCGATTCGCCCTTTTCCCGCTCGCTCGTGATCGAGCAATACATTACGCTCTTCTTTTGCATGTTAAAATCGAAAGCGAGTTATATTTCCATATTTATAAATTGCAAACTCGCCTGCGAATTTTATTTTTAAAATAGCGATCGACATAAAATGAAATCGTTGACAATTTCGCTCGCTCAAGGTTTATTAGTTGACGAGCGAACGGAAAAACAGCGGTCTCCATACTATGATTCATAAGGGTTTGGTATCATTCGAAAAATAACTTAACGCGCTTTCTGTGGAAAGCTTCCAACAATTTTTGTGCCCCAAATGGTTATTGGGATACTTCAAGTTAAGATTTAATTGCCTATTATTTCCAACACAAAACCAACCATTTCTCAATTAGAAAAATGTTCATGACTTGTAAGCTTGTAGTATGAATTTCTCATACATCCACCAAAACCTAACAAAAATTTGTCATAAAAATTCAAAATTTAATTTTATATAATTACATTATAGATTGTGAGTAGGATTGAAGTTATAACAACGGCGTCGACTACTGATCTTGGTGTACATCAATTTTAATTTTTGGTTCCATAGTTTTGTGGAAAAATACCCTTAGTTTCACACCAATCATGAAGAAGTTATAAGAGATATTGAAAACTACAACACCTCATTATTTAGTGCAATACGTCGCCTTTCTAATGACATACGAAGGCGGATCAATAAGTCCGTGAATTTTTGAATGAAATATAGGTTTTTTAGTTTTCAACATAATCTCCTTTTAGCTCAATACACTTAGTCCAACGTTTCTCCAATTTTTGTATCCTTTGCAAAAAATAGAATTTGTCGAGGTCCATAAAATAGGTATTCGTTTGCTCAATAATTTCATCGTTGGAGCTAAATCTCTTTCCACCGAGCCATCTGTTTAGGGTTGGAAATAGGAAATAGTCACTGGGGGCTAAATCCGGAGGATATGGTGGATGAGGTACCAATTAAACAACTCCAAACAATCCATTGAAGTTGTCACACAATTACGTTTATCGTCAGTTGAGAGCAACACACATCTTGCAGACAGCTTTCTGAAACCCAACTGATCATTTAAAATCGAAAGCATACTGTCTTTAAATATCTGCCGGTGATACACTCATATTGATGGCAAGTATGAACTTTGAACTCTCTCAGGCAGGATAAACGTCAAAATATACTGTGATAGTACAAAAACATAATAAGCGGGGCACCCAGTGGGTAAACCTAATTGCAGGACACTGAATCTAGTGCTGTTAACACTTTATCTAGGTTAGTTCTAGTTTTTGAGATCGAAAATTACTGTCCTAGGTACCTAAAAAGCGCAATATTTGTCAATTTTCTACCCTTTTCTTGAATATAACTCGATATATGTGACCTGGTCTACGGAAAGGGGGCTTAGGTGTCAAAAAATCAATTTTCACTTTTTGGTTGATTCGGATGGAAGACGAGATGCTTTTTCACGTGGTGAAAAGCAGAAAATCCTAACTTGCTTAGAAGTGTATTAAAAATGTAGAGAAAGAAGAGTAAAAATACGACAAAATATAATTTATTGGTAATGAACAAAATACATTGAATTATAAGCTATAAAGACATGATTATACAGTAGAAAAACGTATTATGGGCCAATAATATAATAATATTCCGACCAACAACAACACTTACTGGACCAACAACAACACTTACTGGACTTCCGGCGCGGAGAACAATTATCGAGATGATGAGAAACTGACGAAACGAGTTGCTTATTTTTAACAGCTTTTTCACAGAAAACTAGTTTTCGCACGTAAGCTCCCTTTTCGTAGACCAGGTCACATATATCGGTCCAAAAAACATGCGCAAAACATAAAAACAAAACAATAATACCACGAGGTGTCAGGGGTCAACCGGTTGGAACGAAGTTCCTTTCGCTATATATTGTGTACTATTAGTTCCAACACGACCGTTGAAAAATACGATAATTTACATGGATTTTTAAGAAAAGATCCTTTTTGTAAAATGATAAACTTTTTCTAAGAACAAGTTTTTTTTTATGGGTCCTTTTTGTAAGAATATGTATTATATTTTCCGGAATATTTAGTACACAGGTACGTTTTTAATATAATGTTTTTTTTTAAGAAAAGGTACCATGTTTCAGAAGAAGTACTTGTAAGAAAAAGCTATAAAAAAAGAAAAGATAAAGCTGTAAAAGTATAAATCCTTTTTACAAAGAAGTACTTTTTTTAAGAACAGGTACTTTTTAAAGAAGTGGTGGTCATTTTAGGAAAAGTTTATTTTTTTAAGAAAATTTACTTATCTTCAGAAAGGCTACTTCTCTCAAGAAAAGAAAAGAAAAGGTATTATTTTATTTGTAACAAAAGGAATTTTTGTAAGAAAATTTATTTTTTTAAGAGAACAATTTTTTTGAAGGAAAGGTTTTTTGTATGAAAAGGGATTTTTTTTAGAATTTGACATTTTTTTAAATAATATGTAAATTTTTAAGAGTAAGTACTTATCTCAAGCAAAGTTATATTGTTTCACAAAAAACCTACTCTTTTAAGAAAATGTAAAATTTGACCTCTTTTCAAGAATAGCTAAATTTTTAAGAGTAGGTACTTATCTCAAGCAATGTAATATTGTTTCACAAAAAACGTAACCTTTAAACAAAAGGTACTTTTTTAAGAAAAGGCTATTTGTTGTAAGAAAATGTACTTTTTTATTAAAAGATACTTATTTAAAAAAAAATGATTTTTTTAAGAATAATTTTTTGTAACAAAATTTAATTTTTTTAAGGTAAGGCACTTCGTTTAATAATATGCATAGGTATTTTTTTGTTGAGAAAATTTACTTTTTTTTAAGAAAAGTCACTTATTTAAGAAAACGTTATTGTTTTAAATTTCCTTTAACATTTTTTGTTGGGTTCAAAACTATAATATATACTAAACATTGGTTACATGCTCCACCTAGAAAACTTCCCATTAAACAAGAAATTTCCCAACATATATTAGTCTAGACTAAAACCAAAGCAAAAGTACCCAATATTGTTGATAATACTGGGTTGTAGCATAATAGTGTTTAAAAAAAGTTGTTTATTTTTTTAACATTCAACCCCTATCCATCAACGTTCCAAAAAATAAAAAAAAAAAAACAAAAAAAAAATTAATAACTCACCTCAAAGCACTGTGAATTAAAGAATTGAGTTTGTATATATACGATTGATGATCAACCGATGGTATCAATTCAGGCACAGTAGTTAGGCATCTGATGATGAACTTGTCACGGAGTTCGAAACTGGTCATGCCAGTGAGTGTGTGTTGAACTGAATTTGTCTATTATTTCTAACAAAAACTAACCATTTTTCAATTAGAAAAATATTCATGACTTGTGAGCATGTAGTATGAATTTCTCATACATTAACCAAAAACTAACATAAATCGGTCAATAAAGTTCAAAAACAAAACATAATAAAATTATAATATTTACAAAAGCTCTCACAAAGCACCTTATAGCATTTTTGAATGCAAATTATACACAATAATTTAAGCCTATTGCTTAGATAGAACCCTAATATAAATTGTGGATATTTTGGCGCAAAACCATTTTAGTGACTAACCATGCAGTATTAGTTTATTTGGCCGCCGTCAAATATTTTCTGTAGCGGCTCAGATATCTGTCGACTAACCATATGAGTACAAAAAAGGCAATTGCATAATTAATATTAAATATACAAAATAGTTACATAAAAAAACGTAATAAAATTTACATTAATTTTGTTCATGTTTTTGTGTCTCCTTAATAACTCCTGTTATCAAATAAAAAAGGAAAACAATCAACAACAGCACTAATTTGCTGCATTGCTTTTGAGCTCGTTATACTAGCGAGGTGTATAATAATTATTGTATGTTTTTTTGTTTCCAGGTTCCAATGATTGTTTTTGTGTAAGGGAGTTCTTTATTCACTGCCAAGGTGGTACGGCGCATTAATCCTATGTGTGGGTAACAAAGGGAACAATAGCAAACATTTAAGGTTCCCTTATTTTTTGGTGGTGGTTCATATTATTATTCGAAATCCAAAAATGTGAATGTAAACACGTGTCCCTAACTTTTAACATGCGTTCCCGCTGTACACAAACATAAAAGGATGTTTTACTAAACCGTTAGCTCTTTAACCCTTTGGACATGTAAAACAAACCCTTTAGCTGACTCTTTAAAAAGGATGCCACAACTATATATGCATTATCCTTCTACATCCAGGTGCGAACAAATTGTGTGTGTGTATTGTATTGCAACGCCGTCTGGCATACTTAACAAATGGCTCGTGTTTTGTCGAGCCCCTACCCTCAAGAATGGTGAGAAATTTACTGCTAACAAGCTTAGACTATTGCCTCCGATACTTAATACAAATTGTGGTTAAACTTTAGTTAACATTTTACAAAAGAACCAAAAACAAATAATCCTAACTTCAACTTTGCCATTCTTTAAATCGAAAGCCCTCTAGTTAACGACAAAATTTCGCTTTCAATGTTTTATGGCTTCCGTGTGGGCATTTCTGTGTAATTTATACATCAACACAATACCCAAAACACGAAACACTGTACACATACTAAAGGCTTCATGCCGCACTCAGTTCTTTCGTTCACGTGTACATATGTGACATTATGTCAATGCCTTGCTGTGTGCAACACGCTTTTAACATTTACTGCCGCACTACCACAGGTCGCATGTTTTAAAAATTCTGTCATCAGTTCGGTTAAAAACGACGTTTTTAACAGTTGTTTAGCATAAATTTCAATTAAGGTTTTCGTTTGAGTTCTTTTGCCTTTTTCCTCCTTTACTTAAAATGCAGTTTGCCATACGAATTGCAATGAAATATCCGCATTTCCATTTGCTGTGACCGGTCGCTTTTATTTATATTAAGATATTTATCATTTAACAGTTTTGTTTGAGTATAAAAGCTGCAATTGCAATGACATCGTTGAAACTGAAAGGGGTTGATGCACGAAAAAGGCACAAGACAAGTAAAAAATCATAAGTCAATCATATACAGCACAAGGTTCTGGCAACAAGAAATACTGAATTTTAAGCTATTTACAAGGATAGCGGATATCCTTTGGAAAACACCTTAATTTCCAAAAAAGATGTTATGCTATGACCCAAAAAAAGATATGTGGTGAACTCTTTTTCCTTATCTGAGAATTACATGAGTTTGGAAAAGCATTTGACTGTTTTTTTGTTTCCGTTAAGGGATTATTTTTTAATTCATCACTAAACTTATTATCCTGAGCCGAGGGTGACTTGAATCCATCAACGCTCTGATTGCTTGTTTTTTTACTGACGTCGTTACTATCTGAGCTTTGGCATCATAACTGCCTAGTCCAAATACACATTATTTTTAACCGACGGTGGTGCAATGCTTTGCGTTCTCTTGCGGATTCTAATCAAGGCCAATAACAACCTTCTATTTCTTTCGCCGAGAGTCATCTCGCTTAGTCGAGTTACACATCTTAATTACACTTTTAAAGTAGTATATATTCCAAAACGCTGCATAACTGTAAGATCCTTTATCTTTTTCTCTTGTAAATATATATATCTTGTAATAGAGACAAAATATATTTCTATTGGTTGGATTTTTTTTACACCATTGATTACTCAACTTAATAGCTGAGTTTTGACCCTCATTGTATTTTGCTTCAACCGACTTGGCATTGTCAGCATGATCGCTATACCTACATATATTCACTTCAATACATCGGTGTTGGTATGAAAGTGGTACAGTATGAGGCTTACACGAATTTGCGGTAAAGGATAATAAACCAGTGCACATCTTCCCAAATGCATTTTTTATTGAACCCCATGAGTGAGTGTAGAAGTAGAAAGCGCCCAGTTTTCGGATTTTCAGAATTTCTGTGCCAGAAAGGAGAAACAGCTTTAGAGGTCTAAGGGTTACGACAGAGTTCACACTAGAATCTAAGCAAAGCAATGCTACAAACCATTTCACAACCTGCTTTGTGGCGTACAATCGCTTGCATTCTCTTGTCGCTTCGCTCTTAGTCTGACAGATTTTGAGCGAGCACATAATAAAACACAGGCAGAGGTTTGTAGTAAGTTGTAGCGCCATATTATCGCATCGCTTCTAGCGTAGCTGTCGTTTGGCGTGTAGTCATGGTATAATAACATTTTTGCGCCTGAATATCGCCAAACACTCCTTTGAGGAAGTCACACGGTTTTGTTTATGGTCAAGTCCGGTGTGTGCCTTTTTTAGGTAACTTGACCGCTCTACGTTAATTGCGCTGGTACGGCCACAATAGAATTGTTAATCCCAGAAATTGATGGCGCAGAGCCTCCATAGTATTCACCACAGGTATTCTTGGTTTGGGTGATGGCTTTTTACGGAAAAAATACCGCTTGAGGAGCGCACGAAATTCACTTTTTTTCCATTTTCGTCGAAATTATCGAGGTTGTCTGCTTTCAGCGGCTGTCAAACTCAAACTAAGTGATGCAGGAGCAGTGATTGGTTTTAATTAACTACGAGGGATGTTCGAAAAAGCGTTTTTCGTGAAACATTAACTTCATGAATATTTTAAAAACATCGTAATATACACTCTCGTTCAGATGATTAGAACCACTTAAATTGGCGGTTTTAGTAGGTCATATATTTAACAGTTAAAATGTTACAACAATCGGAATGGGTATTTTCTTAAAATTACAAAAATAACAACAACAATATTAAACTTTAATGCAACAGTATTATAAAGGTCCTTTTCAAAAAAATAATATAATTTTTTCCGTTGATATGATTAGAACCACTTTCCATTTTAAATTTTTTTTGGACGAAGTTGCATTTGATTTCTACATCCATCGATTAGTAAAAGAAAAAAATTACTTTCTAATAAATACTAGTGAAAAATTACCAAAAAAAAATATTTTGAACGCTCGCAAGGATATTCATTTCGCGGGAAATTGGGCGAAGTATCAAAACTGTGCTGAGATACTTACAAGATGTTCAAAACTGTGGGAAGACTTACAAAGGAAGCATTCCAATCGATTTAACTCCAACTAAAAATCATGTCTCAAGCTGGTATACAGGCAAGTATCTCGACAGTAAAAAGAGCCATGCAAGTTTTAAGTACTTGAAATTGATACAACTGAAGAAAATACAGCCGCTGAATAATGTGCGCAAAGATAATCGGTTACACTTTGTTGGAGAGCATATAACATGATACATTTAAGTAACAGGTCATGTCAGGGGAGTTCTATGCCACAGCTGATCAACCGTGTAGTTGGAAAAACATGCAGGATAAAGTAAGAAGTAAAAATAGCGATAGCTGACTGGAAATATGTAGGGTTGCTCAGTGCGTTTTTCACACATTTGCCTTTGTGTATTAAACCAAAAGTACAAAACTCATCAGCTGAGAGTATTCTTGTGATAAGGAAATCAAGGAAGTAAGGGACAAGAAGTGAAGTAAAGCAAAATGTAATGAAGTGTTGGAGTAAAATAATTTGTAGAGATTGCAATTAAAGCAGAAGTTTACTAAAATAAGCATTTTTCCCATTCTTCATGGGCCAAGTCTATTTGACTCATTTTTTTCCAGTGAATTTTCTTGGTTTCCGGTCGAAGAATAACGGCCGTTGCAGCTGTTAGTGATTGGCATCTTTAGTGACGAAATGAAATTTAATTTAGATATCCCAAAATCGGTACAATTATTATTTTCACAATACGGGAAAAGTGGAGCTATTTTTAAAGCGTCATCACAGCAGAGAGGATGGAGTTATGGTCTGGGGTGCAAAAACGTATTACGGCACAATAGATTTAGAATTTCAAATTGCAATATTTACTAGAGGAGCTTACAAGCCTCTGTTATAATCAGTGGTCCGTAAAGTAAATGCTATTTTTACAATAATTTGATGGATTGCAACAAGATACTGTGCCTATTCATAACGCCAGAGTTGTAATTGAATTCATTTCAAACCAAAATGTTCATCTTCTTGATGTGTCACCATATTCTCCCGACCTAACCATAATTGAAAATGTTTGGGATTGGCTTTCCTACAAGGAGGAAACAATTCGACAACAAGAAATCACTAATTTAAGCAATTACGAACGCCGGGAATAAGACTTATTTGGATTATATATAATATATGTTTTTGTGACCCAAATGTGGCTTTGTTTGTTGGAAATTGACAGACTATAAAGAAGCAGATCTTCAGTTCACGAAAACAATGCATGCAAACATGTACATGGTTCCTGCAATATGTTGCTGGTGCCGTTATTTTTCAGAGTGTAACAGCACTTTATGAATCAATAAAGACCCGTACATTTGAAGTTGTTTAAAACAAGGGAGGTAGCACCCACTGCTAAAAGTCTGCTTATACAATACTATGAAATAACTAAAGTTTTTATTATTAAACTATAAAGGAACGCATTTGTAATTATAATTAATTAAATGGTTGTAATCATATGAACGGAAAAGTTTTTATTATCTGTTGTATTTTTTTTTTGGAAAAGGTATTTGTACTACTGTTGTATTAAACCTTAATGTTGTTGTTGTTATTTTTGTAATCTTACGAAAATGTCCTTGCCGATGGTATTTTAGCTGCTGACAAAAAATTTAAAAGCTTTGGCCTATTAAAACTAGATATTTAAGAGGTTCTAACCATCTGATCGGAAGTGTATATGTTTGTCGTATATCTTATAAGTTTCGAAATAATATTATAGGGGCTTATCTGTACTATTTTTGAAATATATAACATTATTGGGTTTTAAACACTAAAATTTAAACTATGCCGAATTACATAAATTTCAAAAAGCTTCCTCTTTGCTGAGCAGCGCCAGCCAGAACATCGCCACCTAAGAATTGGAGTGATTTAAAATCATAGGATTTCTATTGCATATGTATCACTGCAATACAGCGGTGGCGATATGATCAATATAAAAGTTGTCGAAGTTTGTTGACACTCTTCATTTTTTGGTACTTGGTTACAACCCACTAGATACAAAAGGAAAACACTAAATTAACTACAACAAAAAATCAACCAACAATATGATCTATGGTTCTAATTTGCTTTCATTGAACGCGGGTTTACATTCACAAAAATGTTAATTCCCCATTCAATTTTGTACAGCTCTAATTACCTATTCATCGATTTTCGAAATTAAGTGCTGTCGTTTTAATGCAACACAATACTTTCAATTCTTTATAAAATATTCAAATCAATTAAAGAGTTTTATGCTTCAATTTGCCATGGCTATTAGGACGTGAACAGTCATTTATGTATTCCAATTTGTGATAGGAAAAATTCAATTTTCTTTGAGCTTTTAGCTCAATTTGAAATATATGTACTTCATATGCATTTGGTTGAATATATTGTATATACATATTTCATATTTATATACACATACAAATGTATTTTCTTAAGAATACAGATTTTTTTGGTTTAATTTGTCTTTGTCAATTTACCAACTCATGTGCATTATTAAAGATGACATTGATGATGACAATGATTGGGTTCATTGTTTTCTATATGTGCGACCAATATATTTATGAGATTTTTTTTATTGCATTCGTCGTGTTTTAAGTACTCTAGTGATTTCAATTCATTCAAGTGGAAATTTTATATGGTAACTCATAATGAGAGACGCTTGAGTGAGTTTTCTTTATTTTTGTTTTTTTTTTTTGTTGGAGTCAATAAAATGTAATTAAGAATTTAAGGAAACATTGGAGCAAGTAATTACTGTATTAAATTTCATTGTAAGTTAGACAAAATCAGGCAGTAATAATATTGGCAATGCAGATTTCACGTCTATATATTATTTAGAGTGAACTGAATTTAAAAAAAGAACACCAAGTATTTGCCACGATATCAAATCAATATTCAAAAATTTTTTTGCTGCATATACGAGGGTTGCTGTTTTTATTACTGGCCTAGTTCAGTTTTAGTAGTTCCTGGCGAGATCTGGCAGCATCCTTAGAAAGTGTTATAGTTTTTATCTTAATGGTATCTATTAACACATATTGATGTGCGAGCTCTAATATTTGCAGTAACTCGAAAAATGCATGTCAGTCAAAACATGGAATTAACTTAAATCTTTATATGGCGATGGTGTCATAAAACAGCACCGCGAAAAACAGAAATAATGAAGTACCCTTTAGAAGTAATGACAAATATTGAATGGGATTTTTTAAATTACAGTTCACTTTATCCCGTACGTGTACGTGGTACCTCCATTACTGACCGTACCACTATTTAATTTTCCACTTATTCCAATTTGTATATCAAATTCTGTGTAGAGATATTACGAATATCATTACTTGAATTTTATTGGCTTCCAAATTGTTTTATTACATTTGTATGAATATTTCACTATAACACTAATTACACTGTGCTACAAAAGTGAAAGAAACAAATATGCAGGTGTTCTCATATAGCAAATCTGTTTTGTTGGAGTGAATAGAGTATGGAAATAGTTATAGATTTTTTTGATCACTTCACTTCGTATTTTTTTTTATCACCGAATGTAGTGAATTGACAGTATTCTTAAAGTTTAAGCTACCAAAAATCATAAGCTTGTTGTTTAGAAACTGCTTTTCAAAATGCGTCACTGTTTGAAAGATCTTTAAAGAAACTACATTTCCGAAATTCTTTTTCAGTGTAGGCTATTTTTTTATTTTTTGATTTAATTTTCTTTAAAAAATTAAAAAAAAGAAATCTCAAATGTCTCAGGTGGATTTCGAGATATAAAATTTTGAATAATTCAGAAAAATAATAAATTTCTGAAATTTTCAATTTTGAAATTGCAATAACAACAACAATCAAGAATTGTACTTTTATTTTTTATGGAGTTTTATATATTGACATAACCTTTCCATATATAGACCAAAAATCAAAATCCCTGATACCATTACGTCACACTTCTCGTGGCTTAACCCAGCTATACACGCTGAAAAAAAAAACGGCCTCTAACATATTTTCCCAACCATATTCTGCAGGAACCATGTAAAGGGTTTTTCAACAGAGACGCTACAAAAGTAAATCGATAGGGACAGCAAACGACGCCATATTTTTCCCCTCTCTTTTGACATTTCTCTTCAGTAAGGTTTGCCATTTCATCATGGAAAGATATACGAGCCAACAACGAGTCGAAATTATTAAAATTTACTACCGAAATTTGGAGTCAGTGGCCTCAACTTTAAGAGCGCTACGTCCAATTTATGGTCGTCATAATCATCCTACTAGTGGAAAAATTTTAATCCACAGGCACAGTACAAAATGTTCCCGTGCCAGTTAGACAAAGAAGTGCCCGTAGTGTCGAGAATATTGCTGCCGCTGAGACTTCAGTTCAAGAAAGCCCAAATGTGTCTCTCACACGTCGTTCTCAAGCGTTGGTCATCTCTGTGACGTCGTTGGGTGTGCGAAGTTTGCGAAAAGATCTTGGCCTACATCCCTACAGGATCAAAGTGACGCAACAACTAAAGCCACTTGACCACCATAAGCGTCGTATGTTCGTGAATTGGGCTGAGCAACAACTTGAAAATGATTCGGATTTTCATCGGAAATTCATCTAAAGCGATGAGGCTCATTTCTGGCTGAATGGCTTCGTCAATAAGCAAAATATGCGTTGTCAGACACCAATCCACACGTAATCCATAAGTCATCATTGCATCCCAAAAAAATTACGGTTTGGTGCGGTTTATGGGCCGGCGGCGTCATTGGGCCGTACTTCTTCTGTGATGATCAAGACCGGCACATTACTGTGAATGCGAATCGCTACCGTTCAATAACAACCGAATATTTTTGACCCCAATTGGATAATATGGACTTCGGGGACATGTGGTCTATGGTCTATGCCAACAAGCCAGCGACGATTGACGAACTTCGTACGAATATCGAACGTGAAATTACAGCAGTATCGGCCGATTTATGCTGGAAAACCGTCGAAAATTGGGTTCAGCGTCTGGACTTCTGCAAGCGTGCTCGTCGTGGCCATGCAAAAGAAATCGAGTTCCATACATAATGGCATCGAACGTACTTTCACAGAAATAAAGAATTTCATTGGTATCTAAAACCAGTTTTGTTTTATTTAAAAAAACTTTTGTAGCGCTCTTATTGAAAAACCCGTTATATATTTGAAACACACTTCCAACATTTGTATATTTGCAAGTCACAAACTCAGGTGTATCTAAATGCAAACCTTAGCAAGTTTACTGAGAAATATGTATGCTTTTACGTATAAAGATATGCGTGCTTCATCTCAAACATCCATATACTGACGCGGACGCATTCGCGTGTTTCCCCCAAACCTTCATATACTTGCGTGGAAACATATGCGTATTTTCTCCTAAACATAATAGTATTTAGAAACGAATTATTCTTTCTTCCTTTATTTATTATAATTAATTTTATCAATATATATTCACATTTATAAGTAATTAATAAAGAAAATAAAAATATTTAGAATTGAATGCATTACTGTTTTTATGAAATGAGAATCTGCTGCTCGTTGGATTCTCCCTTCTTTGTTGCCTCTCACGTTTTTGTTTTCAGAAGGTTTCACCTATGCGTTAGATATAACTATGCGGTTTTACACAAACAATATACTTATATACAAATCTAGTTCATGCAAGACAAGCGTGTATTAATTACTTGGCTTTTTTTTTTATAATATTTCACAAATGGTCCGGCATTCGGATTTCTTCAGTAGAGGCTCTGACAGAAAAAAGGATTAACGTTGTTGCTCTTTCCAGTTTCTTTCCTCAAAATCATTTATCACTTTGGTGTCACACATAAATATATGCGAAACACATCCACAAAAGCAACATCACAAACCATTTAACCATCCGGGCGTTTGTTTATTCTTTTTTCACTGATCAAGCGCTTTTGATATCCTCTGTCCGATGAACCAATGACGACTGAATACATGAAATTAAAACGCAATACATCAGCCAAAATAAGCAACACTGACTTCATCTGCAATTTACACAAACATTCAGGAATATTTACGAACTACTGTCTGAGAGAATAATGAAAAAATACAGATCCACACTTACAAGATAAACTCTCCCGTTGTCCATCATTTCTTCTCTTGCTCTTGAGAGAGCATAAATAGTTCAACAAACACAGCTGCATTTATATCACAACCACAGACATAGTTGAGTCGCAAACACATATATTATAACATATTAATCAATTGGTCTCAAACGTGTAAACACAGTGAGGTTGGACACAAGTGTATTATATTTGTGACAAGCTCCAAACACATCTTATCTTTGCAGCCAAGCAACAAAAACAGATAGATTTTTCAGCGTGCATGGATTCCAACTAAACAGAATTGGTATATGAGAACCGCTGCATATTGTTTGTGTAGCACAGTGTTGTTAACCATTAACACTTCAATTTTATGTTTAATATATCTTTCTAACACTCCGATTTATTGGCGACAGCAGACAATCATCGTTAAAGAGATTAAAAGATGTGCGTAGCACCACATTAAACCAAAACAAATTCAAACCTAAACTTGGTAATATTTTTACGTTTGTTGCCATAGCGAACGATAAACATATCACCAACCAGATAATCCTCTTTGAAAATTAAGCTGCATGTGTAATTAAAAGGTGGGTTTATCTGGGTCATAACCAACTCCAACGCATTGCCATCATTATTAGAGAATATGGTGTTGAAAAACATATCCAAAATTGTCATAGACTACAGGCTAATTAAACTCCCGCTGATCCTAACCAATTTGTCTTAATTAAAGGGTGTCTACCAATGATTTGGCTGCATGTGTCTCCCAAAAAAAAAAGCAATTTCAAAATACACAAAAACAAACATTTCAAAACTACATCGACATTTTATGCGCCGCAGCATGTGATGAAATACATATGTTTTTTCATGGCCTTTGAATTTATGTATGAATTTTATGAAATGGAATAACTGTTATTTAATAAGCCGGTATAATAATATAATTAATACGAGAGAAACGAAATTATTAATACTCGAAATTCTTTCGAATGACATTAAATAACACATGCGGGTCTTTGATAAAGAAAAAAATAATCGACCTTTGGTTCAGCCATAAACAAAAAAATATGAATGACAACTGTGAGAGCAAGCCACCACTAACGAAATCTTTGACAAACAGCGGGAAGTTATTCATTAAGGGCATTAAGAAAGTACAAAACATGTTCGGAATTATATGTTATGTACCAATATAATCCTGTTGGTTTTTTTTTAATTTTTTAAATCTCTTTTAATTTATATTTTGTTGTTGTGTTGATTTCATTTAACATAATTTGTAAGGGATTTATACATCACTACGTTTGCCATTGAAGTTTGACGGTCAAAAAGGGTCGATCTGTCTATGTGGTTACGATGCCTGTTAGGTCTGGAGTCTTTATCTCTCAATTGATGCAAAAGGCAATTTTTAAATTTTGCCTATATTGGTTGTTTGACGCATTGTATTCGTACTCCTTGTTGTTTTGTCATTAATTGACATTTCATTTGAACTTCGTCAAATTGTCAACTTGTCAATTCACTAATGGACAACTCTGGGAAATTTTCAATTTGTAACTGTTGTGGGCACCCGATCTGGGGCTGTGTAGTACGTTTGAATGTAGGTGCAAGCATACGTCCAGACAAAGCGTTCATTCATCTTTTGCGTTTCCTTTCGGGATGTTGTTATTTTTTTTTGTCTGATATGTTTTCTTTTTTTATCTTTTTCTTTATCTTTTTTTTTTAATATACAAAGCTTAGTTCTTTCAACGTTGTTGTTTCTGAACATTTCATAGACAATGAAAAGACTTAATTAATTGATTCAAATTGATTGAATTAAAGTTGGTTTGTTCTGAATTCAACTTAGCCTTAGGCGTATCTGTTGTATCTTTGGTTTGTACATAAAAAAAGTTAACACAAAACTGTAAATCATGTATGATATACAATTTCTTAAGGATGACCTAGAATTTCCAAGAATTTTTATTCAAGTAATTAAATAACAATGCCATTGATGTCATTTCATTAAAAGATTCGGAGAATTGGTAAATCATGCGCCAATTTGTGTTTTCTGCTGATACTTTGCAAAAAGTATGTGATAGGGAAAGGCGAGTTATGAACTCGAACAGCTCTGTCACTTTAACAACATGAGTGAAAGGAGACTGGAACAATTTATACAAATACATATTATATTTAAATTGACCAACTTGATGTGACCAAAAAAACGGGGTACAATTGGTGAAAAAAAGTGGAATTTGTTGATTTTAAATAAAAAATTTATTAAAAATACATGTCTTTAGTTTTAAAAAAGTCTAAATATAAAAATATAAGCACTTTATTTTGTTCATCATCATTTCAGTCACGTCGGGGTGAGGCATCAAAATGCGGGGCAAACCCTAAAAAAGCGGCATAATCCCACTTAAATAATGTTCGCTATAAAAGTCGTAATCTTTTAATGATTTTTGTGACACCCGAACAATCACAACGACATTTGCTATTCCCGATGAGACTTCCAACACATCTCTGCTACAATCGGTTCGGATTACTGTATAATTTGAAAGCAGCAACCTACACGGTTAACATTTGAAAGTCATTTGCAGCAACGAAAAATACTTTTGTCGTAAAAAATATTATTTCCTTCATATAAGCAACGTTCATCGCAATAATTAAAACGTTTGCCTCAAACACAAATCAAGTGGTTTCAATTGTTAAAAATTAACTTTAATTTACCCAAAAACTTGCATAATTTCTTATTGCGGCCAAGACAGGAAACGTTTGTAAACATGTGTAAAATATACATGTGTAAACACCCACACTTAAAAGTGATGGTTGTTATGAGTTGTACCTCGCAAACCCTAAAAATGTATCCGTAGCTACAAAACCACCTAAACAGTGAATAAAAAAACAACAAAAATTTTAAAGATAATTTAAGTAACACTGCTTTGAACCTGGGACGAGTTAGTTTGATAAGATACAGGCATTACAGGGTTTTAATTTCTCACACTGTGAACAACTTACTTACTTATCCAATCTCGGACAACCCTGGGAGGTCAGGGACCTTACAAAACGAAGATAACATATTTCGCCAACCAGTTCGATCTTTTGCTTTATTTCTCCAGTTGGCAATACCAAGTTTACGCAGGGATTGGTCAACCTGATCCCTCCTGATGTTCTTAAGCCGGGCAATAGCTGTTCTGACCTCGTCTTGGTTAGGAGGGGGGCAATCAACGTGATCGATTGTCCCAACTTCATTGGAAATCTCAGGTACTAGTAGCGCGGAGAAATGATCTCTATATATTCCCAACATGTTCTGCTCTGTCATCCAAATCCATACTGTCCATTTGAGACCAGAAGAACTAAACTTAATTAAAATTTCAAAAGCTCTTGAGATAATACCGTACTAATTGAGGAGGTTCTAGTCAAATCTTGACTATTCCACTTTCAACAGAACTGATTTTGTATTTTTTTTTGTTGTTGATTGGTAACATTGAAATGAAAACTCAGCGGAAATAAAATTGCGCCAAAACCCTATAATTACACCGGAAAAAAAGAATAAGGGTAACTTTCTTCAAAATTTGTAATACTAAAAAACTATATTCCTAAATTGTGTAAAACCACAAAAAATGGTCTAGTCAAGTTTAGAAAAAAACCTCCTCAATTGGTATAGTACAAGAATAAAAATGTAATAAAATTATACTACCAACAGATTTAAAGCTTTTGCGATTTAGCTCTTTCAATTCATGAACAAACCAAAATAAATTTAAACTTGAAAATGATTGTATATATTGAGTTTTCAAAATCCCCTTTTCCTTTCCGACTTTTGTTATTACACATTTTTTACGATATGCACATATGTATATTGCTTAGACTCATCAAAATTTAAGAAAATATAAACTGACAGCTTATGGAAGTTTTGACAAGATGTATGTATGCGTATATATGACGCTGAATGCGGAAAAGGCACTAAAGAAGTCAACATCACAAAGATGAACGAATTTCGATGAACAGTGGGGCAGAATATAAGATACAACCAAATGTCGAAATATTTCATAGTGCCACGAATTTGGCAAAAATTGCACGATAATATAAGTTGTAGAAAAATCATGGTACACAGTCGCAGTCTTTCAAGACAATGTGTAAAGTAAATGAAGACAATCTACATGGTGTAGCGCATTGCTTGTTTCGTGAAATAGAAATATTTAATACAAAAAAAAAAAGAACAGGAGATGTCAGGGGGTTGAAACGCAGTTCCTTTCGTGTTATATTATGTACTAGTTATTTCCGACACGCCTAAGGCGCCCGTTGAAAAATACGATAATTTAAATGGATTTTTAAGAAAGATACTTTTGTAAAGTGATAACAATTTTTTAAGAATTTTTTTTACAGAATGTGTTTAAAAAAAATAAGTATATATTGTTAGGTCCTTTTTGCAAGAAGGTGTATTATGTTTTCCCGAAAACGTCCCGTTTTAAAGCGAGGTACTTCTTTTTTGTTGACATACCTAATTTTTTTTTTATGAAAAGGTACCATTTGTAAGAAGAAGTACTTTCTGTAAGAAAGATCCAAAATATTCTTTTTACAATATATACTAAATATTGGTTACAGGCTCCACCTAGAAAACTTCCCATTAAACAAGAAATTTCCCAACATATGTGAGTTAATCTAGTTACTTCCTTCCTCTATGAATCGTGCCGTTAGTCTAGACACAAACCATAGCAAAAGTAAATAATATATAGTTGGTAATAGTGGGTTGTAGCATAATATTGTTAAAACAAAAGTTGTTTAATTTGGTTTCACTTAGCCCCCTTCCCGCAACGTGGGGTTAGGAACTTCGTTCCAAAAATTATGATAGTATAGCAGAAAAGTTCTAGCACGGTAAGATATATCATAGATAAAGTAAACAAATAGATGAAGCACAAGTGTTGGGAATATTTTAGTGTAAAGTGTAATTTTCTAGATGTCGTTGAAAGTAATAAATGGGATTTATTTTGTTCCCAAAAAAGTCAAAAAATACGACAATAAAAATCTAGAATTTCATACCAACAGAAAAAATAATTTTCAACAGAAATATCAAGAATGCAAGACTACATCACGTTACTTAAAGTAGAATATCTGATGGCCATCGAATTGCAAACCCATGTCACCACCGTCTATGTCGTAATAAATTGGTTCTTCCTCCGGTTCAGCTACCATTCCTTGCTGAGAGTCCTCATACACTCTAACGGGTTTGGCATCTGCGACCACAGAAGTTGCTACAGTTTTTGGGCGGGGAAGTTTTTGGATTAAATAGGCGTTCGGGGATGGTCATATTTGGGCGGTATTACGGGTATTCTCCTATTGATATCCCAACACCGGCCTCATGGCTTTGAAATACTGTTTTATATAAGACACAAATGCTATTATGTAAAATCACATAAATTTTGGCACATTTTCCATTATTTAAATTACTTTCCAAAAAATTTCCCACAATTTTGAATAAACGTCAATGAGAATTATGGGAAACTTCAGTGAAAGTGGCAGTAGTATTATGGGAAACTTCAGTGAAAGTGACAGCACCTAGTGAACAAAGTTGACAATGGTCACGCTATATCTATTCTTTCCTTTATCTATGAGGTATATGACCTGGAATGAAGAAAGTGATCCAGTTCTCTAAACAAGGGCTTTCGAGATGATAACAGCTTATCAATTTGTCATACTTTTCTCCGTTAGAATCGGCCAAAACATGAAAATCGTATTTGTTTTTGACACACTATGTAAAGTATAAGTATGTATATCACATATGTGTGTATAACGTAATCTACAGGTGATTTTGAGAAAGTTTGCTCAAGAGACCATAGCTCTAGGCTCCAACAACCAAAATTTCAAAACAGATTTTTTTCCATATATACATAGAATAATTTAATTAAATTCGTCATAAAATCGGATAGAATTATAGTAGATTTCTCAATGTGGGCTTGTTTGAAAGGTATTTTTATCACCTTTCAGAATCTGTATTGATACCAATATTTTATTTTTAGTAAAGATATTAGGAATTTTTCGTCAAAAAATAGCCTAAAATTAACTTTTAAGTAATAAATTCTGAATTTTCTTCCATTTTTTTCTTGCAGATTATGAAAGTTCAGATAATTTCCAACAACTTTTATTACGACCAATTTTTTTGTTTTCGAACTGCTTTTTGTAGGAAAATCGATCTGAAAAAATCAATATTTTCAAGGTTTCAACAAAAAACACTATTTTTACAGATTCTTAAAGGTGATAAAAATACCTTTTGGGGGCTCCAAATCCGACTTAGAGCTATGGTCTCTTGAGCAAAATTTCTCAGAATCACCTACAGATTACGTTTTGCTATACGCTTCATCAAAAAAATCCTTCCATACAATTTGACCCGCCCTAATGTATATCTTTTTGACCAAGTAATCAACTCAGCCCCTGAATAATCCATACAGTTGGCAACCACAATATATCTTGTAGAGATAGAATAGTACATTTCCAGTTTACCTAAACAATTTAAATTTTTACTGACAAAGAGGAATACACAAGTCGATACGAAACGTTAACAATGATAAGAGTCTTAATTTCGCTAAATCTCGGCAAACTATTTGTTTAGAGCCGGGAAATTTAAACCGTTGACCACATTGTGATTTTGATTACTTCTATCATGTTTTGGTTTTAATATGCCAGTATTTCCCCAGCTATATTTTCTTTGCAATACGACCAATCTTTCCCCTACTGTGTCCTAATATAAATATCTGCCAGACTGCAGCAATACATCAAATGTTTAATGCATAACATAATAAAAACATACATACATCAACTCTCGAAATAAAACACAACAAATTGTAATGAAAGGAAGAATAAAAGGAACTCTTTTAGTTATGCAGAAAATATTTCATTCCTCTCTGCACGAGTGAGTGAGTTATTGTTCAAATGTTTATTTGCATGTGCGCACTGCGCATGTGCGTATGCAACGTACAAAAAACAATCATAACTAATGTATGATGAATGCACATCATACACAATAACAACAGAAATATGGAAACTGCAAAACTATAAAATGCATATTTTAGCACAGCATTTTCAAAGGGAGGAGGTCCTCAACTTTTTTTAGGGGGAAACATAAAAGGCAAATTTCACAGGCATCCTAGCTGGCATATTTCACAGCACACAATGCGTGTCCTATATGTGGCTATGTCTGTCTGTCTGCTGCCGCCTGTATACATATGGTATAAGTCATATGAGGACTGTGTCATAAAGAAAGGCCACACTTTTCTGTTGGTTCATTGTATAAATCTGCAGGGCGAATGACTTGTCGTAAGTAATTGAGCCAAAAAGTTTGCACATGTGCCTATGGTTAGATCTCTTTTGACATGGGACAATTGTGTTTCCGATGTTTCGAGCACAAGGTTAAATAAAACAAAACAAAATGAGAACAAAACTAAAATTCAATTGCAGTTTTTCTCTTTCTTGATTTTAGCTGAACTGCTTGCAAATAGTTTTGTAGTTTTAAAATGCATTTAAATTTTATTGTTCATGTATGTCATGCAAAGGATTCAATATACGTTCATAGATGGTGTGAAGATTTAAGCTTCTGCTTGCTAACGGGGACCCCCCAAAGTGTTAAACGATCAACACCACCACCACCACCGCTGGCATCAGTTAAAAACTGCCACAGACAGACAGACAGACAAATAAACGATTGAATTCAATTCTGAAAAATAAACGTTATGCATTATAGGACGGTGCATAGTAGTACGCGTTCCTCTTGTGTTTGGTATGCATATCGTGTTTTAGAAGATCTCACAACATTATTTACACACATCGCATATCCAATGAGCTTTGGGTTAAGCAAAATGTTCCGTTCTTTTTTTTTTGCATTTTCCATTGGGTTTGAGCTCAATAGAAATTAATGCAATTACATTACTTGATTGTGTAACCTAACAGCCATACAATTTACAACGCGCGTTTTTTTTTTGCTTACGAGTAATTTTACTACACTTAGTTTCAGTGGTGCTATTTTGTAATATATATGTGATTACCCAGCGAACGATGTGACATAAACGCAATTGCGAGTCATAAAACAAAACTAATTTTTGTTATCTATCCTTTTGAAAAAGATAGATATGAATTAAGATTTATATCGACACGTTCCCGGCAGAATGTATTAAGCGACAAAATGGAAATTGTTCAGGAAACGAAAAAAACTTTCTGTCAAGTAGCTGATTTGTATTATTTTGTCGGTTATTATAATTTCATTTGCTTAGTAACTCATGACGTGGTTATGCAAGGGACATATATATATCGAAATGTGGAGCTTGGCATAAATTTTGAGAATATGGAAAAAAGTCATTGTCGCCAAATATGTCGCTTAATACATTCTGTCGGGAACGTGTCGCTATGAAAGCTTTAATATTTTAGAAAAATTGAGGTAAAATACTGTCAGAGAACCAGATATAATTACTTTTGACCAAATATGAATTTGAAATAGAAAATGAAAAACAGGAAACTAGTTCTCACAAAATGTATACAAAACGGACACTCTCAAACGGACAACAATTCTCAAATACTCATAAGATATAGATTTGATAATTTCCACTGACATATAAAACCAGCGAGGGTGCTAAATAGCCGACAAAAATGCACAAGATTTAAAAAGCACAAGATTTAAAACATGCCAACTTTAGACAAAGAGGCAGATTAGGTTTGGTTGGAGTGGCAGTCTGTTTGTCAGTCCCACGTAGACCTTGTGATACCACAGGACGAAAGGAAATAGATGGGTTTTCCTAGTCCCTCCAGTAGAATCAGTTAAAATCAGCAGATTTGCTAACTCCCCAAAGAAACGTGAGCCTAGAGTAGCCTGCCGCATTCTGGAAAGAGTAGGGCACAGACAGAGAAGGTGTTCTATTGGCTCAACCTATTCTTGGTCACCGCAGCTTCTGCTAGTGCAATGTCTCAAGACTTTCAGTCTATCTGCGTGTCGCCCAATAAGACAGTGACCCGTCATGACAGACACAATAACTGAAATGTCTTATCTCGCTCACAATAACAGGAGTTAGTGCGTTTCAAGTCTAGGCAAGGATAATAAGTTCCATTGCAACCAACTATGTACATGCAACCAACTACATGATGAAAAATCTGCCTTTTTTTAATGTTTGGATGCAAATATAACGTGTTTGTGGCGTGTCGCAAATATACTATACTTGTGCCCAAACACATTGTGTTTCCTATTCAATATAATATGTTTGAGATACGATGATGTATGTTTTTAAGACCCAAATGTGGCTTTGTTTGCTTAAAACCGCTTAAAACAAAAACGAGACGGACAACAAAGAAATAAAAAGGCAGCAGATCATAAATTCATGAAAACAGTGCTTACAAAAATATACATTTTTCCTGCAATATGTTGCTGGGGACATTATTTTTCAGCGTGTAGAGGAATTCAAAACCATAAATAATTATAAATGTACATCACGAAATATTAGTCTAACAAATACTTAAAAATAAATAATAATTTAGAATAAACCCAAAACCAAGGTATAAATCAAATTATGTAAAGGAATATGTAGCACTAATGTAATCGGTTCAAATGACAAAAAATCACATGAGGTGTTAGGGGACATCCGGTTGGAACGAATATCCTTTCGCTATATATTATATACTAGCTAGTTCCAAATGACAAACTGTTTTTAAGAAATTTTTTTTTTTTATAGATTGTTTTTTTTTTCTAAAGTATATTCATAGGTCCTTTTTGTAAGAATATGTATTATATTTTCCCCAAAAAGGTAATTTTTTAAAGAGAGGTACTTATTTTATTAAAAGCTAAGGTTTTTTAAAGAATGGTTACTATTTTTAAGAAGAAGTCTTTTTGTAAGAAAAAGCCATAAGAGTATGCATTTTTTTACAAAGAAATACTTTTTTAAGAACAGATACTTTTTAAAGAAGTGGTACTCTTTTCAGGAAAACGTTAGTTTTTTAAGAAAATGTACTTATTTTCAGAAAGGCTACTTACCTCAAGAAAAGAAAAGGTATTTGTTTCTTTTTAAAAAATGATAGTTTTAAGAAACGGAATTTTTGTAAGAAAATGTATCTGTTTAAGAGAAGAAATTTTTTGGAGAAAAGGTTTTTTTTTTAAATGCGAATTTTTTTAGAATTGGTCATTTTGTCAAGTATAGGTACAATTTTGGGATTAGGTACTTGTCTCAAGAAAAGTTATTTTGTTTCACAAAAAGGTACTCTTTGAAGAAAATTTAGTTTTTTAAGATAAGGCAATTTGTTGTAAGAAAATGTAATTTTTTAAGAAAAAGTTGAAAATTAAAAACAAAGTTACTTAAAGAAAATTTAGTTTTTTATGAAAATACAATTTGTTGTAAGGAAATGTACTTTTTTAAGCAAAGGTACTTCTTTAAGATAAGTAATTTTTTAAGAAAATGTACTTTATTTAAGAATATGAGTAGGTATGTTTTTTTTAGAAAAATTACTTTTTATGAGAAAATGCACTTATTTAAAAAAATTTTCTTTTTTTAAACTTCTTTCACTTTGGCTTTTCTAAGTTTACTTTTTATTGGGTTCAAAACGACAATATGTACTAAATATTGGTTGAAGGCTCCACCTACAAACCTTCGCATTAAACAAGAAATTCCCCAATATATATTAGTCTAGACACAAACCAAAGCAAAAGTACCCAATATACGTGATAATACTGGGATTTACCATAATAGGGTTAAACAAATTGTTTAATTTTTTTTCATTTAGCCCCCGTCCCGTAACGTGCGATAAGGAACTACGTTCCAAAAATGAGAAACTGTTTCTTAGCTGATTTAGTCATATCCTCAAGATACAAAGCCTTAAGAAGACCTTGCAAGATTCTTTGGACGTGCCTACATTTTCCAGTTCTTCTGGTGTACGCAAGATAGCCCCCAGTCTGGCATTGCGGATTCTTGGTATGTCCCTGTGGCGCGACACCCAAATATGGTGAATTAAACTATTCAGCCAACTCATTCAGACATCTGAGACAGTAGATGGCAGGCTTCGAATTCAGGAAGACAGTTTCCATTGAGTTGATGGCAGTTTGACTATCAGAGAAAATATAAATTCCGACCTTATTCAGAACATTACCTCTCAGCGGTGCGGCTACTTCTCGAATAGCTATGATTTCTGCCTGGTAGACGCTACAGTGATCAGACGAACTTTTCCCAATGGATAGCCCTCGGTCCTTAGAAAAGACACCAAAGCCTATTTTATCGTCAAGTTTTGAACCATCTGTACAGGAGTTAATGAATCTCCTGGGCCCAGTGATGTCCTTTTTGAGCTATCAGGTATAAGAGTGCGGAACTTCTTGCCTTTGAGTTGTTAGGCCAAAGTGTAATCGACACTATCTGGAAGATCAGATATTGTGTTGACAATCACACTGTGTTCGAAATAATTTTTTGACCAATGGGGGAGTTGCCTAAAGCGGCAGAGGCATATTAAATTTTCGAACTTTTGAATGCCATACTGTTTGTTCTCTGAGGAAGCCTTTGTAAAAGTCTTTTGATTTTTGGAATATTAGCAGTTTGTATTTTACGGATTAATCAAGATACTTTATTAATAAAACGCTAAGTAATGACGTGAAATAAGCAAACGAATGTATATTTGGTAAGCCATGCAATTATTTTCGTACTCAACCCAAAAATGTTTGCGGGGTTATTGGCAAATGTACGCCATACCACTGATACCCTCCTTGCGTTTTTTTAAACACAATCTACTACTACATCTGTGTGTTATTTTGTACATATACATATTCTTATTTGTATTCGATTTGTATTCCTTTGTGCATATATTTATTGCTTTTAATTCGATTCGATTTTTTTCAACATTTTCCACTCCTGGTGGGTATTTTTATGTATGAAGCTGTTCGCATTTTTTTTCTTGTTGCAATGCGTATTGCGAATTGTATTTTTTTTAATTTAATCGTATTATTCCATTAAAATTGTATAATTTGATTTTATGTTTAATGTTCCATATTCCTAAGAGTATAAAAATCGTTATTTGGAATGAAGAAAAAGGTTATGGGAATCTTTGACTCAGCAAATTTTTGTTCAAATCCCATCCATTGTGCATTGGTAATCTCCAAACGTAATTTTGCAATATAAGAGGAAATGTATACATACAGTGATGGTCACTTAACTAGCTGAACCTTGATAAAATTTAAAATATTCATTTCAAATAATCTTTTTTGTTGGCTAATTTTGTTGTTTTTTGGGTTCATTTTAAATAGCAATGTACACGTAAAGCTATAATGTTGTAGAAAAATCAATGAATGTTCGAACTAACGGGCACAGTGTTAACACCTTTGTGTTACACGGTACCTGTTCGATTTCTATGAACACATTAGTAAATGTTACATTGGAAAATAAAACAAAGAATAGTTTGTGTGTTGAAGGATCTTTTGCACATTCTCGTTTTTTACATCTGCTTTAACATAAGATGTAATACTGTTAAAATAAATCAAGCAATATATATCTCACTGAAATAATTATTTTTGTTTTGTCACAAACAGAGCGATGACAAAAAGTATTGAATAGTATAGAGAACTTATTGCTCTCTTTGTCCGCTCTCATTCAGAGAGTTTGAGTAAAAGAGCATAAACGAGTCTTATTCTCTTTATAGAATATTTCAATATAAATGCACCATTTCGACAATGTTATTACATAAAACAATACAAAAAGCATAAATGTTTTAAAAGCCATCAACATTTTACATATGAATGGAAGTTATTGCAAAAAGAGAGTTATACGTTTTGAATCATTTCCTAGATGTCGCCAGTGCTTTTGAGTCATACAATTCGTTCCTTGAGTTTACTATACTATTCCATACTCTTTGGCGACGACGACCTGCTTGTTTGTTCGCTGCCGCTACATCAATACTATTGTACATATTTTCAGGCATATACTATTGTTGTATGTGATGCTAACGCTGTGTGTTGTTTGCATTTGTTCACTTTGATAGATTGCCCTACCCGTGCCTATAGATGTTAACATATTAACAATTTATGAATCTCAAATTCACGAGATCCTGAATAGAAAATTTTCATTACTGTTTAAAATACATACCGCGAGGTCGTAAATTTTCGCAAGCAAACTGTGTCTCGAAATAAGAAATAGGTCTTAATCGGACGCACTCTTGAGAAGTTCCTGAAAACGGGCAGTAACACAACTCGTGATTGGGTTCATATCTGTAAAATTCAGTGCCTTCTGATAGCATAAATGATAGTTGTGCTACAACTCACTATCACGCATTTACACCGCCATTTATCGCGACCAGGTTAGCGATAACCTTGTTCTATAATCTTCGGCGTTTGAGATTAAATTGACAATTCTGTTGGCAACTACGTGCTTAGGCAAACTCCTCGCCGAGACAAAATTACCGAAAACGGCGGCACAACAAAATATTAAGTGGGCGGCTATTGGATTTGCCAGTTTTGTACAAATTTGGAATGTTTTTGAAATAACTGAACCTTTAAAATTAGATTAGTGAGTCAACTGGGGCCAGTTGATAAAATCTGCTCACAGTTTAAACCAATAAGATCCATTTATATCGGCGGCGGCGTGGGCTTCAAAAAAATGTCGATGGCTAAGACTCTTCGGAAAATTTTCGATCGGCTTCCATCTGTGAAACAGTGGACTTTTTGCGTAGGTTTTTATTATGGTTGCATTTTTTGGGTAACTATCAGTGTTGCATCAAAAAGTACACTAGTTTAAAATGATCGTATCAAGGGTCCTAACAAAGTGATGTGTATACATTGAGTGTTTTCAGAATTTAGTTAAAAGTTAAGGTGCATTGACGAGGTAGTGCTACTACATTAACAATCACACCAAGCCTACAACATGATTGAAATGGTTGCAAACAGACATACTTTGCATGCGTAGTGTGACATAGAACAGCGTTGCATAAAGAAAATCAAGCATTTCTTTATTCATTCTCATACAGCCAAGAAAAAGTATTCACTTTGTCGTTTACCAGAACGTATTGGAACTCAAACAAATTTTTTTGATTTCTGCTTAAAACCAACAAAAGAGACAGGATCAAGCAAATCGATGTCAGTGCGAATACCGCATAAGAAAGGTAGTTAAAGATATTGTAATTATAAATTTTGCGTCAAAACTTTTTATTTTATAGTTCATATTTATCAGCAATAAAATTAAGTAAAAATAAGTAACTTTTAAGAAAAATTAAGCAAATATAAGGTTATGTTTTTGTTATGGCCGTGGGTGGTTCAATGATAGTGTGCGGGGCTCTTGCGCACGAGAACGTGGGTTCGATCCCTGCTCTGATCACCTTAAATTTCTTTCGACGGCGGTCGCCTCGCTTAGTGACGGTGACACTGTCGAGTGTTTAGCCATAAAATAGCTTCTCAAAATACCCTTCGGAACCGGTGTAAAACTATAGGTCCCAATCAGTGAGTGTAAAAGTAGAACGCGCACATCTCACTGGTTGTGAGAAGCTCTCCCTTAATCCCTACATGGGATGTAACGGGAAACCATTTATTTGTTTATTTAAGGTTATGTTTGGGAGTTGAAACACGGTTCAATTTCAATACATTCAAAAAGGAGAACAACAAATTGTTATGACATGAGCCATTTCTGTGTCTTTATGGAATGTCGAAGGAAGAAAGCGAAATGTAGTGTAACATATTTCAAGGAGTAAATATGATTAACTTCTAGTTAACAAAGTTATACATAATTCTATAAATACTTTTTTAATAATATGAAGAGATTAACAAATATTTATACACGCGAATAAAGTATAAATAGAAAATCACTCATTTTGTTGACAAAATTTTTTTTAGGCTACGTTTTATCCTTTGAATAAGGATTCGAAAACTTTGCCAACAATTCTTATTTACTTCTATATTAAAATGCTAACTCAAATACTCGCTTCCAATTGTTTGTCCATTCTTTATCTTTTTCGCTGCTATGCAAAATATTTTTCATTGACTCTGTATACAATTTTACAACACTTCATTATTTTCAATCAATTTGATCTGCTTACAAATCTCTTCTTTCCACTTTTCCTGGAACAACCTAACCAAATACGAAACTTCATTTATCTTCATCTTGTGGAAAGTTAAACAAAAACGCAAAAATGTTGCGTCCCCCATTTAAGGGAAGACAGTTGAGAGTACTAACGTATAATACCAAATTCAAAATACCTCCCTGACATTTTCAAATCCCACTTTTAGCGAACATAGAAAAAAAAACACAAACAAATTCTAAATAGCGTGAAAATAAAAATGAAACATTTTATCACACACACACATACAACAAGCCCACAAATATACATTATGCTTGCCAATATATCAGCTTATGGCCACTTACACCCAAACGCAAAGACACCCAGGTCTCCGACACATATGTATGTGTGTTTGTATTAGTTATTTCACGCCTATCCTTTTAGTGATGCCACCAAGTCAAAAAAAAAAATAAAACATTCTGTGCGATATAACCATTTTTCAAATACTTACTTGGGACATGTCTAAATATATAGAAAATGAAATATTTAATAGAACCCAGTACAACAGAACGGAACAGCAGATCGTAAACCGAGAAATGGCATATAACACTCGTACAACATTCTGCAAATCAAATGTCACACAATGACATATAATTGCATGTCTATGAAATGACAAACACGTTTAGTGACAGTTCATTGACTCGCTCGAAAACATTTAGAATTTAAATACATACAAATATACATATGTTGTCGTATTGTATTGTATTTATACATTTATATGTAAATGACATGAGAGATACGTAAGCCCCATTGGAAAATTTCAAATCACCAAAAGAGCCAATGAATTTAGTATAAATTAGCAGATATAAAACCGGCCTGGAACTTAAAAAACACCCTGTCTAAAATAGCATATCGCACTCGAACTATAAAAGAGTCATAACTCAAAATTTGCAAATTTTTCCGAAGTTTTAAACATATTTTTTAATAGTGGTACAACCAACCTACTGAACACATTGACAAGTACATCACAATAAAGATCAAGTAAAACAATTTGTTTAAGTTTGTACACGCTGAAACATATCGGCCCCAGCGACACATTGCAGGAAACATGTACACGTTTGCTAACACTGTTTTCGTGAATTGAAGATCTGCTGAATTTTTCTGTCGTTGTTGTTTGTCTCGTATTTGATTTTAGCGGTTTTCAACAAGAAACCCACACTTTGTTCTCAAAAACATATATTATAACCTATAAATCATTGTGTCTCAAACATGTTATATTGAGTAGTAAACACAATGTGTTTGGGCACAAGTATAGTATATTTACAATAAGCTGCAAACACGTTGTATTTGCACCCAAACAACAAAAAAGGGCGGATTTTTCAGCGTGTAGTGGAGTCGTCAACACTTATGGTCGAGGTGCATCGCCTTTCCCTAATATTTGGGACCTGAAGATTGTTGCGTAGTTTATAAACTTTGAATTATATTTACAACTTTGGTATACTTTGTGATTTTTTATGTAATATTTGAATTTTTTCAAGAGAGATCCCTAAAATCGCTTCGCTAACCTTACAAAGTGATTGCAAATTTTGATTACCCAAGTCCCGCTGTTATATTAAACAGCAGTGTTGTTTTCCTCCCGCGCTACACTAACTCTTCCTTAACTTTGTATGCGATTTTTTTAAGGGCCTAACTTGAAAACTCCAAAAAATTATGTTTTGAAATTGTTGGCCCTTTTCTGTTGTTATTTAAATGTGGCACATTTAGGGTCAATGTTGGACATCAGTCATAAATTACTATGTGCAGGGTGGGCCGAAAGTGGTGCCATAATATGAATGTAACATAATTTTTGCAAATGGCACATAATGTCATTGTGCTGTGACTATTATGCTCCAGACAGACAGACAATTAGTTGACAACATGCAGTAGCCCGGAATTACTACTACTTCTTATTTGAGCAATTTGCGGTCAGTTGTGTTAATTTCGTCGTTGTTTTCCTGGCCATCGTCCACCAATTGCGCGCACAACTAAGCTTTTGGGTGAGCGTCTCGAGCAAACTGGATCCACTAGAGATGTAGAGAGAAGTGGCCGCACCATAGTGCTTGTTCGACTGAAAATAACGGTGCTGTCTCCAAGAACGTCTGAGAGTGTCACAACCATCGATGGGGTAACGATGCGCGCAACTGGGTGTTACCTGGCATTCGTAGAGTCCAACTTTCCTGAAAGAGCTGAAGATGTCTTCGTATAATGTTACAAAATTCACAAATTACTGCCGACTGACCGCCAAGCGACTTTAATTTACTCCCATGCTCTGTTAAAACTGCTGTAAGAAGCAGATGATGTCGTACCCAAAATCACCATGTGCGATAAAGCGCATTGCTATTTCAGAGGTAATATGAATAAACACGGAGAATCCACTTCAAATTAACTAACAGGCATTTGAGTGAGAAAGTGATTGACCCTTATATTTTTTACGATGATGCCAGCACTGTTATCGTAACTGGTGGGCCTTACAGGTAGATGTTGAACTAATGTTTTCACCTCAACTTACTGAATTTTATATCGCGTATTATTGGTTCTAGCAGGACAGGGATAACCCCTCAGATAGTTCGGCCAACGATGGGGTTTTTGAACTACCAATTTTCTGGCGGTGTGATCTGCTGTTTTAATGACTTGAATTTGGCGCTCAGGTCGTCAGAACGGATGGCGTGAAACTTCTTGCTTTAGGACTCTTTGAAATCTCATGTTAAAGACAACAAATTACATTTCATCCGAGTCCCAAAAGGCAGCACTGAAGAATAAATCACAACTTTGGATCCAGATATTTTGCGAGCAACAATTCATAACGCCGTTAAACAATCACAAATGTGCATACAGTCAGGAAGTGAAAATTTGACAACTTTCCACGTTCAACTTTGTTTTGCAAATTCTACATCACTAAATAAAATTTCCGTAACAACAGAGTCCAATTTTTTTCACTGCGAACAAAATGGAAGCTTCTTCCCGAAACATATTCTGCAGGAACCTTGTATATGTATGCAACACTCCTCAAACATTCATATGTTTGCAAGTCCCAAACTTCATTGTATTTAAATGCCAACAGTATCATATTTACTGCCAAGCTTCTATGGTTTTACGTAAAAACATATGCGTTCTTCATCCCAAACATCCATATGCTTACATGAAAGCATTCCCGTGTTTTTCCCAAACCTGTACATACTTACGTGGAAACATATGCATATTTCCTCCCAAACATAATCATATATAGAATCGAATTGTTCTTTGATTTGAATATACATGTATTATTTATTATAATTAATTTTATCAATACAAATCCACACTTATAAATAATTAATACAAAAAATTAAAAGATTAAAGATTTACTTGCCCTGAATGCATTATTTGTTTCGTTTTTCATAAATTCAGAATATGCTGTTATTTTGCTTCTACTTCCTTGTTTCCTTGTTCTCTCACTTTTTTGTTTTCAGAAGGTTTCAACTATGCGTTGGTACACAAACGATATATTTATATACAAATGTAGTTCATGCAGCCAAGGGTGGATTAATTACTTCTGTTTTTTTATTATACTTATTTCACAAATGGTCCGCCGTTCCGATTTTCTCATTAAAGGCGCGGACAGACAAAGAGCTTCACGCCTTCCAGTTTCTTTACTCAAAATCGTTTCTCACTGTGGTAGCACACATACATGTATACGAACTGAATACCATTGACGACTGAATACGTGCAACTAAAATGCAATACATTAGGAAAAAATAAGAAACACTGGCTTCTTCTTCAATTTACCCGCAAATTCTGGAATATTTATGAATGACTGACTGAGAGAATAATGCAAAAATACAAATACACACATACAAGATAGACTATCTTGATGTCCCTCTTTTATTCTCTTGCTCTCGATAGAGCATTCACAGTGCAACAAACACAGCTGTATTTGCGTCACAAACACAGATATATTTGGGTCGCAAAGAGATATATTATAACATATTAGTCATTGTGTCTCAAACATGTAATATTGAATAGGAAACACAATGTGTTTGGACACAAGTATAATATATTTTAGGCAAGCTCCAGATATACTTTATATATGCATCCAAACAACAAACAAAGGCAAATTTTCAGCGTCTTATATGTGCCTCCGTAATATATACGTATGACCCAAAAAAGATGCACAAATATGGCCTTTATATTAACTGCTCTAATTACCAAACTGTGTACTCTACAGATCTGTGAGCACATTTTGAAAATGCACACCTCCACTACGACTTCAGCACTTTGGAAGGAGATGACTCCAGAATTTCGCAGAAGTTCGATTTTGGCATAAAATATTAAAAAATTATTTAACTAACGAATGTCGGTGGTCATAAGTTGAAATCTAATTAAAATTTTTTTCAAATAAATATCTATAACTTTTCTTTATAGTAATACTCATACACATATTGATGAAAAAATGAGCCCTGTAAATGTAAAAAAAAAAAAAAATGCGCGAAAGCTGTCGATTTTAAAGAAAATCGTGAAGTTACAAGAAGTATCCTTGACCCCGACTCCACAGCACTTAGGCTATAGCAGTTAGAATATTTAAAAAAAAATTATTCATTATGAACCACAAGGGGATTGGGGTTAACGAAATCTGTTTTTCTGTTGTCTGTTTTTTCTGTGAGAGACTAGGAAGCCTTACTATAAACAGCACATCTTCCTGTATTATATGATTAAAACAGAAAAACAATTTGTATTTATTTGCAATTGACACTATTGCAGTCATTTCATTAACCAAAATCTATTCTATTTGCTCCTCTCTATTCCCAACCGATCGAAAACAAAATTTTCCATTGGGTCTGACTGGTATTTTGTGCAATTGTGGATATTCCCCAAGCGGATAGTATAAAGTAATCCCACAACATGTAATAGAAATCAATGATATCAAACTGTTGGATTATTTGTATGGTGTAGTTTGAGTTGTGTGCATGTGTATAAAGAATATATAAGAACATATGTACCGACACTTATGCACATCCATTGGAATTCAAACAAACAACCCTTTTGTTTTACTCCTCATTGGCTTTCGATTCCTTTAGTCGCATGCATATCAATTGAAAGACCACATTGAAACCAACAATTTGACATTTAATTTTGTAACAATCGAAATCCCAATAGAAAGCAACGCCCATCACCCACTTTACTCATGATAGCCCAATACATAAAATGAGGGTATGGGTGTAATACATTAGAAATGTACACTTCCTTCAATTTAAAAGCTATAAAAATAAAGTAAACGTTCAAGCAACAAAATTCATTCTGTATACGGCGAAAAAAAGCTTGGGGGAAATAATCACAAGAACGCGTACAATAAAATTGCTTAATTCCATTAGTAGAGGATTAATACGCCCGTTCTCTTTTTCCGGACTCAATGCGATGGTGTTCAGTACATATTCCTGCTGATGATCCACAGTAATATGTAGAAAGTACACATGAAATGTTGGCATAAACCCCTTCGTATATACATGGATGCCAGGGTAAATATCACAACACACTAAATATCACAATATATTTCCGTGATTTTTTATGCACCGGAGTATTTTTGTTGTTGCGATTTTCACTTACAGCTATAATCAACTGCATCACCATGAGTTGCATTTGCAGCTCTTCCAACGCCGCTTATATGGCTGCTACGCGTACCACATTGTTGAATCATCATCCGCATTAACAACATTGTCATCGTTCTCAAAACACAAACAGTGCCATCAAACTTCAATGCTACAACGTTAGTATGACAATGACAGGGCAGAGATAGAATGCAATTCAATACAAATAAAAATGCAACAAAAAAATTATTTTTTTTTAAGAAGTCACAATGTGATTTATTTATTTTTTGTTTTTTTTTTTGTACAAGAAATTATAAATATTTGGATTTAGTTTGTTGTGTTTTCTTTGCCAGATTGGCATACGCGGGGTAGTTTTCTGCAATAATTGCAGATCTATTGGAATAGAAGAATAGGTTTCAATATATTTAACTTTTTTTCTGGTTTTTAAATTTCAAAGGACTTATTGTATTTTCAAAGTAAAGTTAGCAAACGTATTTTTGAATGAGAAGAAAAACGAAGCGATCCCGGATGTCACGTAACGATTAGAAAACATTGGGCTTTCTTTTTTTCGTTTGGTTTTGAGTTTGCTGTGCAAGCGTATTATAATGTAGTACCACATACATATTTAGAAAATTTAAAATTCGATTTTTAATTTAAAATTATAAAACGTTCTCCAATTTTTAATTTAGCAAAATCAGACATAATTATTCATGAACTTTTATGGGACTATATTTCTAAGTAATTCATTTAGGGGTGGATAACAGCTTTACCATACAAGTAATTACGCTAGGTGGAAGAAAACCAACAAATGCAGACCTCAGTACAGCTACAAGTTTTTAGTGTGGGGTGAAATTCAGAAGTTTCTGCCCACTAGTCTCCGAAAAAAATAATCAAAAAATAAATATTTCACAGCGCTAGAACATTGAAATGATTTACAAAATTTGTCTCAGTAAGATTGCAGTTTTTAAATTTAGTGCAATTTTTTTTGTGCAAGTGTCAACTCTAAAATTTCGCAAGTGTCACATGTGTTTGTTCCGATTATTACAAATGTAGCACTTTACGAAAGAACAACGTGTTATAATGGTGAAAATTTATTGCAAAAATTTGGAAAGACTTGCTGAGACTGCTCGCAAAGTTCGAAGAACTTTCAGTCGAGAAAGTGCATTTAATGTGTGAACCATTCGAAGAGAGTTCAACAAATGTAAAAAAACTGGGTCGGTTGTGGACAGTAAGACTCCTGTGGGTTAATGTACCGGTCGGTCTCTTGGAACATTGCTGCTGCCAACTACAGTGTCACCGAAAACCCGAAAATATCTATTGGGCATAGTTCTCAAAAAATTATAATTTCATGAATAACTACGCAGCGAATTTTCACAAAAGACCTTCAGTCGTACAAAATTCACCTTACTGAAGAGCTCAAAGCAGCAGACCATGGAAAGCGCCGGCAATTCGTTCAATGGGTAATAGAGCAAAGTGAAGTTAATGCCAATTTTTCAAACAAAGTCATCCTCTCCGATGAGTGAATGGCTTCGCGAATGGCTTCCATCTGAATGGGTTCGCGAATACACAAAATTGTTGAATTTTGTGCAAAGAAAATCCTAATGCAATCCGTGAGAAACAAATGGACCCGCAACGAGCAACTGCCTGGTGCGGGTTTTGGTCAGGCGGCATGATTGGGCGTTACTTTTTTGTCGAGGAGGCCAAAATTGCAGCCACTGCCTACGATATTCGATACAGGTACATGTTAACGCAGTTCTTGTCGCCTCAACTGGATGGCATGGATCTGGACGACATGTGTGATTTCAGCAACACAGCGCCACCTGCCACACCGCGCATGAAACAATTGATTTATTGCAGCAACGATTTCCAGACCAAATTATTTCAAGAATTTCTGATGTCAACTGACCACCAAGATCATGGGAGTTAACGCCAAGAGATTTCTTTCTTTGGGGTGTTGTGAAATCTCGGTTTTATTCGACCAAACCAGAAAAAATTCTAGGGCTCAACTCCAAGATCCAATGCGTCATCGGTGAGATACTGCCACATCTCTGTGAAAAAGTCATGGAAAGCTGCATGAAAAGACTAATGGTCTGTCAGCAGAGCCGTGGGGGCCATTTGACACATATCTTCTTTACAGTGCAATAAAAAACACAACTATCTAAAAAATAAATACACAGAAAAATGCAATTAAGACTAACGTATTAGTCATAACCGAATTTAGAGGTTGTTACAACCGAACCTAACCGAATTTAGAAATAAGAGGTTGTCACACGCGCATTAGGTGTTGTCACAATCATATTAGTGGTGTTCATCACAACCGCATTACAGATGTTTACAACCGAATTAGAGGTTGTCACATTAAGTGTCACAAACGAAGTTAGAGTTTATCACAACATTATTTTTTTTTTCTACAGGCTGATGCAATAAGACCGAAGATTTTCTTTTAAAAATAAAGAACACCAATATTTGTCAAAATGATTTATAGAGAAGACAGAATGGTAAGAGAAACCCCGACGACGATAACTGGAACTAGTTACAATGTCAATAAGACGGTCACTGGCCTAGAACGATAAGGCGCTGATGAGAAGAGTCACAAACTTCAAAACGATCATGGTGTTTACCTTTTTTTATAATTGCAGAAATAAACCCCGGATCTGTGTAGCTCATAGGAAATAAAAAAATATTCATCTAAGAAATGATTGATTTTATTTAGTCAAATTTGTTGATCTCTGGCATTTATGTATGAAACACAATATT
Source organism: Phaonia tiefii (assembly GCA_963931995.1). Taxonomy (NCBI): domain Eukaryota; kingdom Metazoa; phylum Arthropoda; class Insecta; order Diptera; family Muscidae; genus Phaonia; species Phaonia tiefii. The sequence continues at coordinate 165,939,307 of OZ008370.1, read as the reverse complement.
CGTTAAATGCCCACCACAAAAACTCTAGCAACATGGGATGCGCGTATCAAAATACTCCATGCGTTTTTGACATGTTTCGGACTGTGTACTATTATAACGCGTCTAATTTTGTTCTTCAACTCTGGAATCGTCTCGGGCCTATTGCCGTAGACAATACTTTCCACGTAGCCCTAGCGAAAGAAATCCAATTGTGTCAAATCGCAAGATTTCGGTTGCCATTTGACCCCGTTGTGTCGTGAGATTCTGGGAACTTCGTGCGCATTAGGGCCATTGTTTCATGCACTATGTGGCAAGAGGCACCGTCCTGTTGAAACCGTATATTGTCCGACTCCTAGTCCATGCTATCAAATGTTTGTTATCATGTCATGATAACGTTCACCATACCAGAGTTACCAGCATCATTTTCCAAGTACGGGCCGATAACTCCACCAGTTTAAAAACCACACCCAACAGTGACTCGTTGTGGATACATAGTTTTTCAAGAACGACATGTGGATTTTGGTCCCCGGTGGTGTAACAGGTAGTGGACGCTTCTCTGATAGATGCGAAAGTGGGTTCGATTCATGTAGATACTGACCACGTTACATTTCTTTCGACTATTAGTGATGCCGACACTATCGAGTACTTAGCCATGAAAAAGCTTCCAAAAGTGTCATTCGGAACCAGTGTAAAGCTGTAGGTGTATATCAGTGAGTGTAAAACTAGAACTCACACAACTCACTGGTTATGAGAAACTCCCCAATTCCTTCATGGCAAGTAATGGGAACCTATTCCACTAGATATGGAAAATGCGCACGCAAGCCCATACTGAAATCCGCAGCTGTCAGACATACGAATGACAGGAAATGAAAAGGAAAGGTATTATTTTATTTTTAAGAGAATTAACTTTTAAGAAACGGAATTTTTGTAAAAAAATTTATTTTTTTTAAGGGAATGTATTTTTTTTAAGAAACGGTTTTTTTATGAAATGGGATTTTTTTAGAATTGGTCTTTTTATCAAGGATAGGTAAATTTTTAAGAGAAGGTACTTATCTCAAGACTAGTTATTTGGTTTCCAAAAAATTTACTCCCTAAAGAAAATGTAGTTTTTCAAGAAACGACAATTTGTTGTAAGAAAATTTAGTGTTTTAAGAAAGGTACATATTTAAAAAAAATATTTTTTTTTAAAAAAATTTACTTTTTGTAAGAAAATGTATTCAAAAATTAAATTGTCCTAGCGTTTGATCGTTTTTATTAATTAATTCTACTTTTCGATATTTCGCTATCCTTTGATATTTCGCAAACGCTCGGACAATTTAATTTTGGAATACAATACGAAAGGTCGGATAAATCATCACTTATTCAAAATGTACTTCTTTTAGGCAAAGGTACTTCTTTAAGATAAGGGATTTTTGTTAAGAAAATGTTCTTTGTTTAAGAATATGAATAGGTATTTGTTTTGAGAAAATTAGCTTTTTTCTATGAAAAGGCACTTATTTAAAAAAATTTTCTTTTTTTAAACTTCTTTCACTTTGGCTTTAGAAAATTTATTTTTATTGGGTTCAAAACTACAATATATACTAAATATTTGTTACAGGCTCCACCTAGAAAACTTCCCATTGAACAAGAAATTTCCCAACATATTTTAGTCTAGACACAAACCAAAGCAACAGTAACCAATATAGTTGATAATACTGAGTTGTATCATAATAGTTTTAAAAAAAAATGTGGTTTAATTTTTTTTATTTAGCCCCCATGCGCAACGTGCGATACAACTTTTGCTGTACAACTTTGTAAGAGTATTTCCAAGAATGATGTATTTGGAAATTCGAAAATGCTATTTACGCCCTAGTGTGTGTGCTGCCAACATTTAAGGGTTTCAAAGAACTAACTGAAGTGACTGTATCCACATTGATTTTGGAATATATTTTCCTAGTTTTCTCTCAATTTATTTAATCTTATTGTTCTAACTAAATTCCCATATTCTGTGAAACGTATGATTATATTTTGGGTATCATTATACTCTGATTGTCTCTTCCTATAAAGTCTTTAAAGTATATAAAATTTGACAACTAAGTACTAGGTTTAGTTCCTAAAACACTATTATTACATATTTATCTGCACCAACAAAAGCTCCGGCCTCTATATAAGTTTGACTAGAATTTTCTCCACTCAATTGTACAAAAATCATCATATCCATTATCCTTTCGCATCGAATTAATTTGAACATTTTATAACTATTGCAACCACACAGACACATTGTAAAGTTTAATTAAAACTAAAATATTTTTTATTGTTTTGAGTGCAATTTAATTTGTGGAAACCAGAAAAAATATCTTTGTGTTCTAGATTTCCCGATGGTATTATTCGATTTATTTCCGCAATACCGGGGGAATAATGTGTGTTTTGCCACAAAAGCGATTTATTCGTATATAAAAATGAAAATTACCCATACCCTGCAGAGATTTTGTGTAGCAGTGAATAACAAAATATTATTAAACATGCCACAATTTTTATTATTCGACAAACGGCAATTTAGCCAATGCGCGAAAAACACAGCCTTTTAAGTGTAAACGACTGTCTGAGAGCACAAAATGTTGTGTGGCACATGCAGCAGCAACACAAATTCACAATATATCCACTCTGTGTTTGAAACTGCCATAAGGCTGCTGCTGCTGATGCTGTTCGACCGACGGCCTGGATAGATGTGAGTGGAACATTTAATTGATTTATGCTTTTGCAAATAGCTATTAGTGCTACTCTGAACGAAAAGTGTATATGGTATTTGATTCCAGCAAAACGAGCAAAAAAACAAAATCGAACAAAATGTGGCAACAGAAAGGAAAAACATGATTGTTGTCCGTACACAACATCTTTCTCGTACACACAAAATCGTCTCGAACCGAAACAGCAAAAAAATAAAATAAAAAATGTCGAATAAAAGCTAACAATTTCGTTATGTTTCACTCAAATTTTAAGTGAAAAATTTAATTTCCATTGCAAGCAAAAAAAGATATGAAAAAAAAACAACGGAGACCTACGAGTGGAGTTTAATAAAAAAACGCAGGAAGAGACTAATAAAAGTTCAATTGATTTTCAATTAAACGGTCTGTCGTTAACAGATGAGGATGATGATGATGATGCCGATGATTGGTCTAAAAAACAGCAAAACGAAAGATAAAGATGATATCAATTTGTGTTTAATTCCACCTACTTTATTGGTAAAGTGAATAATAGATTTATATGAATCACCAGCCGAAATCAAATTTATTCAAATTTGGAATTTAATTTTTTTCAAAATTTTTTTATCATGCTAAAATGAAATTTTGGCTTACGCAACTGGTTTGTGGGGGCATTTCAAGCCAACTTTTAATTTAAGAGATCGATAACTGTTAAATATATAAAATAAATGATTTCCCATTACAGCCCATGAAGTTATTGGGGAGAGCTTCTCACAACCAGTGAGCTGTGCACTTTCTAGTTTTGCAATCACTGACTGGGTCCTACAATTTTTACACGGTTTCCAACGGTATTTTGAGAAGCATTGTCATGGTTAAATACTCGATAGTGTCGCCAACACTTAGCGAGGTGACCGTCATCGAAAGAAATTTAAGGTGGGCAGGGCAGGGATCCTAACCACATCTCATTTACGAGAGGCGCTCACACTACCCATTGCACACTACACATGAGAATATTAAACCCAGCAATATAATGTTATAAGATTATATAGATTTTGATTTGGTCTACCCTAAAGTCAAATATCTTCGAATTCTTCTGCCCCTGACCATGTTGTTCCTGAATTTAAATTTTTGTCAGCATAATTTTGTAAAAACTTCCCATAATTTTACTCAAATTATCTCGAAACTTACAAGATATATAGAAAACACCAACAGGTTATTCTTTTGGTTGCTATCACTTTATATAGTTTCCATGTATTTTGGCTTTCTAGTGCCCTACCACGATGGGGCTTCTTTTGCACTGCCTGTCGGCAAACTGTTGTTACTGATTTCTACAGGGTACGACCAATCCTAATTTCAACTTGTGCAGAAATTTCCTAACAGTCATCCTAAAACAGTTTTTCAGATATCGTATTTGGCTGGCAGACCTTCAAATGTTTTCTAAGATTTTTGTTTGTGTTAAAAAGGTGAAATTTCTGACGGTTAAGAATTGAGGTTGATCTCGAGATTCGTCATAGCTCGCTGAAGTATATTCTGCTTTGGAAATCCTAATAATGAAGGCATTTGCAACACCTACGCCTGAGGAAATAACTGTCCCGAGGAAGTTGCAACTATTGACACATTCGATATTATCTTCACATGTATTACAATTTTCGTGTGAAACTGATGTATTTACAATCAGCGCTTTAGTATGTAGGGAGTTAAATTTCCCACCGAAGCTGTTGTGTTTAGAGTCAAGGATGTCTATTTTATCTCAGCCTATTCAATTCTGTTTATTCAATCCGCTATGACTTGTTGATATCAGCCATTGTGCATCCGCATGAGGCAAATCTTCCTGATTGAGATCCAAATCTTCCAGATTGGATCTTCGGAGACTTCACGTGATTCTGCGCTTTACACCCTCCAGAACCGGCGTTAAGGCATCGTCTTAAACTACCAGGAATAATATGGAAGATGAGGTTCTTTTTAAAAATGTATTCTTGGGTAACGTTGAAGTGAAAATTCAGCGAAAATAAAAATGGTCTAAACTATAGAATTACACCGGAGTGCTCTTATATACTCATTGCCATCAAAAGTTGCATTCCTAAACAACTGTTTTCTCAAATTGTGTAAAAAGACAAAAAGTGCAATAGTAGTTTTGAAAAGAACCTCCACAGACGATCTATGAAACAAAAACACTCTCCCATTGCGTCGAGCGAAAGGATCAATGAGCGGTGGGCTTTCTACTTTTACACTCACTGATCGATTGGGACCTATAGTTTTACACCGGTTACGGGCAATTTTAGAAGAGTGTGGCTAATGACTCGATAGTGACCCCGTCACTAAGCGAGGTGACCGTCGTCGACAAAATTGTACGGTGTAGGGACCAAATTGTAAGAGCAGGGACCCAACCTACGTTATCATTGACAAGAGCCGTCACACTCGTCATTGCACCACCGAAAGTGGTCCTAATTAAACACGATAATGCGTCCTTACTCCAGACTTCTGATTGGGTCTTCAATACCCTATGATTTATCTTCTTAGTGGTCTCGTTTCGGTGGAGTTAGTTTGTTACTATCTACTAGTTTGGTTTGAGGTGATGAATGTTTTCGAATGTTGTACTTTTTCCTAATTCTACGTTGGCTTGGTCGAGAAACCAAGCTAAACTTTAAAGTGAGGCTATGCCACCAATAGGCGTGGCGTGATTGAGATACACCCAATGGACATATTATCCATAATCTGGGCATACAGATATGATATTCTATTTGATTTTCAGTGATCCCTTTGAGGAATATCACGTAGGTTTTGGCACTGTTTATGTGTAAATAGTGAACCGCCGATGATGAGGTCATATTCGGTTCAGAAATTAATCAGCAGCTTCTTTTTGGAAATTCTTTCGCCTAAACAGCAATTTTGTCTAACGTGCTCTATGCTGTAGATTTCCAAATCGGTTTTAGCGTTTAAATGCCTCGTGCCCATTCTGTGCAGCATTGATTGTTCTTAATACACGTTGTTAGCATACATGGGCAAATTAATTATATAACAATTACAATTGGTAGGTTAATTTTAATTGCCTCTACAAACACAAATTCAAAAAAAATTTAAATGGCATTGGCAATTTTACTTGTTTTCACTTCGGCAGTTTTATATTCTATAGTTTTCATATCCATATTTCCATGTATTCGAAACGACTACGAACTCAAGTTTTTCATGGGATGCTCCACAGCCTTATGAATTTGAAAGTACTACGAGGCAACACCTATCGAAGCTACAAACAGCTACATACAAACTAACGGGTCCGCCAAATAACTTTTTTTTTTGAAAATGCTATAAAAAAAAATACTGAATATTTTCTCAAATTTCTTTTTTTATTTGAAAGTACAATCTGTCCGGTTAATAATGGAAAATAATTTCATTCAAATGGCTGCCTCGGCTGGCCATGCAGTAGCCGACACGATCGGTCCAATTTTTAACCACATTATCGATTGTGTGCAGCTGTATTTCACCAATGGCTTCACGAATATTGTCCTTTAAAGCGTCAATTGTCTCTGGCTTGTCGGCGTAAAGCTTATCTTTGAGGGCACCCCACAAATAATAGTCCAACGGTGTCAAATCGCAGCTCCGAGGTGGCAAACATCGAGGGCGCAAAACGTCGAGTGTAGCTTCGGCTGTGTGGCACGTAGCGCCGTCCTGTTGAAACCAAATGTTGCCAATATCCTCCTCTTCAATTTCTGTGAACAAAAATTTGTTCAACATGGCCCGATAACGATCGCCATTGACTGTAACGGCCACTCCTTGCTCATTTTCGAAGAAAAATTACCAAATTATGCCTCTGGACCAAAATCCGCACCAAACAGTGACTCGTTTTGGGTGCGTCGGCTTTTCAATGTATGCGTGCGGGTTTTCTGTGCCCCAAATGCGACAATTTTGCTTGTTTACATACCCGCCAACATCAAAATGAGGTTCATCTGAAAAGATGATTTTTTTGGCAAAATCGGCATCTTCTGTAAGTCGATCGCAGGCCCACTAAGCGCAGCGAAAACGCATTGGATGGTCAGTTGGCTTCAACTCCTGAACCAATTGGACTTTGTATGGCGTCATACCAAGGTCTTAATGCAAAATTCGTCTCAATGATGTCTCCGAAATGTTCAGTTGTTGAGAACGACGGAGAATTGATGTTGATGGCGCTTCACGCACACTTTCTGCCACAGCAGCAATATTCTCGGGTGTACGCACTATTTTTGGATTTTCACGCTTTGGTTTATCGATGAGGCTGCCAGTTTCTTTCACTTTTTTCACAAGATAACGAACATACGGAGCTGACGGTGCTTCTCTTCTTCCAAAATCCGTACGCAATTTTCGCACACATTCTGCAACATTACCGTGATTTTCAGAGTAATGTCGCAATATTTCCCAGCGTTGTTCAAGCGTATACACAACCATTTTCGTTCAGCGGAAGGATAAAACTAAGTGTTACCATTCACGAAAGTGAACGTGTTACCATTCACGAAATAAGCACTAGTTGAAAAAAAAAGTTAGATGGCGCATCCTATACTTTAAAAACAGAATAGCCAGCAGCCAAACAAATTTAGAATAATTAAAAGCATTCCCTCATTTCGTTACAATTGGCATCCCATGCCATAGCTTGCATCTGCATTGCCTGACATATCGCAAATTCAAAATTTGTTAATTTCCATGCGAACAATGTTAATTCTTCTGCATTTGCATTAGATAACGTAATGCAAATTAAAATCCAATGCAAATTAAAAACTCCCATATACGATTTTATACAAGACTCTGTCTTGTTAATGATAGTGGTAATTTCTGTAGGAGATCAATTATTTACCTTCAATCGATACCTAAACTCTGCCACCATCTTTCAATCAACTTTCCCAGATACCCATTATTTGTAGATTTTCCTTGTGTTTTGTAGGAATTTACCAGGACCAGGTAGCATTTGTAAATTCATTGAAAAAGTCTTGGGATACAATGTTATATTAAAAATTTTGTGAATTTTTGTGTTTCGTATATTACTTTCTTTCATATTGATAACATCTCAAGCCTGTTATTGTATTCATGTATGTGAATATATTGAAATTGTACCCGGAGTTTGGACGAATAAATATGTGACTGGATTCTACACATGGGTTGTAAGATTTGAAAACAGAATGTGCATCACACCTGTGATACATCCGAGGTAGGTGGAGTAACCATTATATTGCGACCACCAATTGGAGATACCATATCTGTGGTGACAAGGCATAACAGCATAACTCGAGTTATGCTCAAATTAAATTTTTCGAGAATCGAGCTGTATATATCGTATCGTAAGTTGCAAAAATAGACATATGCTGTTATGCCTTGTGACTACAGATATTATGATGATTTAAATGTTTTAAAAATCAGTATATGTTACAAGCATAAGGCTGGATCAGATGAAGTTCTATTATTATATGGCTAGAAACACAATATTTAGGCATCCCAATATTATTTTTGACACATTTTGTTATTGCTGTACTCGAAATGTATGGAGAGCGTGCTCTTACTCTCCTTTGGTGAAGGCAGACAATAGAAGAAAATGCAAAAACTCCCAAAAATTAACTAATAGTATAGACATTACCATGAAACACTGCGCGTAGAATGAACTAAGAGATGTCCTGGAATCCAAGGTGTACTTATTCTTGTTTAAAACTCAGCATTTTATAACTCTATTTAAACTTGGCTATAACGTTTTAATTTTAAATTATAATTTAAATCATAGAGTGCGGCTCAAAAAGTCCTTGACTTTTTGAATGAAACACAGTTTTTTTTTGCAAAAAAATAATTTATTTTTCAACATAATCTCCGGTTAGCTCAATACACAAAGTCCAACGTTTCTCCAATTTTGTTATCCCTTCCAAAAAATAGGATTTTTCTAGGTCCATAAAATTATCAATAATTTCATCGTTGGAGCTAAATCTCTTTCCACCGAGCCATTTCTTTAGGTTTGGAAATGAGACATAGTCACTGGGGGCTAAATCCGGAGAATATGGCAGATGAGGTACCAATTCGTAGCCCAATTCATGGAATTTTGCCATTGACACTACATATGTGTGCACCCGTACTTTTATGGTCAATTGAGAGCAAACGCGGCACCCATCTTGCAGACAGCTTTCTTAAACCCAACTGATCATTTAAAATCGAAACCGCACTGCCATATGAAATGCCTATCGCATTAACAATCTCACGCTCTTCTGCTCTTCGATCGGCCAACACCATATCGAGGATTTTTTCGACATTTTCGGTTGTATTGACCTCAGTTGGTCGTCCAGAACGTTCAGCGTCATTTGCACTTGTGCGACCACAACGAAAGTCAGTGAACCACTTTTTTTACCATTGAAATCGTTAGTTCAGAGTCACCCTAGTATTTATCAAGCTTTTCTTGGTTTGATTGACGGTTTTTTTCTCCAAAAAATAATGTTTAAAGAGCACTCGAAATTCACTTTTTCCCATTCTTAAAAAAATGCACGAGGTTGTATGTTTTGAGCAGCTGTTAAACGCGAAGGAACTTGCTCAAAATTTGACAGTAGTCTATTAACAGGTGGTGCTTGATGGGAGCAGTGTTGCATTTAATATAACTACAAGGGAAGTTCGTAAAGTCACGGACTTATTGATCTGCCCTCTATTATAATTTGGAATGAGTGATTGATGTAAAAAATATCACTTCTATTGAAATGCGCAGTAAATCCATTTAAATTCTGGAATCGTATTCACGTCATATTGAATCGTATTCAGAATTTGAAAGAAGTTCTGATGTTGAAAATCTTAATAAGTTTAAAAAATTTATTTATAAAATACTTAAAAATATTGAAATTTGAAAAAAAATTAAAAGCTTAGTTAATTCTTATTTAAGTCATAAAATCATTTTGAAATTTTAATAAAAAAAATTGTGAAAAAATTCATTTTAGGACTTATTGAAGCATAAAATATTGAAAATGGGAATCATGTTTCTTAATTCCACAATTTCATTAAAATGCGAAAATGATATCAATTATTATAAATGTTTTGAAAAAAATTTAAACAATAATTGAGTAAAATCCGGCTCACCAGTTACTTGACGTCAAATAATTGGTTGTCGGATTGTTCGAAAATTTCGTTGTTTTTTTTTTAACTGGCGCATGGTTAGTAGCAAAATGGCTGGTTAACCGGTTTCACCAGTTTGTCGGATTCGGTTTTGGACACATTATTATATATATACAAGCGGATTCTCGTAAACGACAAAAAATTATTAAGAGCATCTGCTTTCAACAAAACGTATTATGTCAATTTACATCGAATATTCTCCGTGCTCTATTTCCTGCAAATTAAATTTTACATGTTGGTAATTTGAACTACCAGTAATGTAGGTATTTGCAGGGGTTAATTTATGCGAATTATAAACATTCGTTCAGTCTTGGGCGATATCGACCTGCTTGTATGTGCATTAATTTTGGGCAGTTTTGGGAACTGCGCGAACACCTGCAAAAGTATAATGGTTGGGTGATTCCATACCCCGTGCAAATTTTAAATGTCTTTGCTATTCAACGAATATAAATATTTGTCTTTACATGTAAATATGTAGGTGTAATAAATAAAGTACAGAAACTATTTTTAAAGGAGGGATTAATTTTTAGAATTAAATTTAAATTAGAGTTTGTGATTTCGAATTAGATATGAATGACGATTTAAGAACAAAAAATTACCTTAAAACTACAAAAACCGCAAGGGTTGAGAAATTTATGAACTTAAAGAGAATTGCAACTTGAACATACCCATATATGAAAGTATATATATTTAGCGTAGAAACGCATACATATATTTCAATACATATGCTGTTAAATATCAACATATACTTGCCTATTTATTTCAGAAACTGCGTCCTTTTTGGGCTCTTGTTGAGCATGGCTGTCAGAAAAAGAAGGTTGTGAAATGTGTCGCATTTTCCTTTTTTTTATTATTATAAATGGGTAAAGTGAGCGCAAGGAAAAGTGTCTGTTTGTATGCAAAATATTTACATTCATAAATTTTTATTTTCAACATACTTGTCAGTGCCAATTTCAACAATATGTTTGCGGATTTTATGCAAAGGAACATGAAATATACAAAAAAAAATCTTAAAAAATGGGCAACAAACAGCTTGGATATTGATCAGTTTTCATTCTGTGGTGAAATGGAATGTGTCAGCATGTTGCTGACAGCAATGTACACAAATGACATTGGTTTGGGGGGGAAGTATGGAAAGTGTCCTCAATGAAAATTTAAAAAAAATTTTTTGGGTGACATTATTAAATTTGAAAACGTAACGTGTCAGATCTAAAACATTGCATACAATTTGTGTATCTTTTAATTTATGGTAAGACAGTAGAGAATATTTAAAATTTTAGTGTCACACATTAATTGCCTTTTTCAAACATTATTTTCCTTTTTTGTTGCTGCAATAATATTTCAATGTTTTGAACGATACCTTTTGCCAGTAGTTTGAAGTGTATTATGTTGAAGGGTGGGGAGGGGTGTGGGGACTGTTGTGTCTTATATAAATTTTTTATGTTATATCCCGTATATATTTCAAAGTAGAACTCTAGTTAAGACATTGAATGACAGTTACATAAAGAAATGAGGAAACGAAAAATATCCTGTTATCCCCGTGCATGAAACGAACCAACAAAATCCATTTTCTTGGCCATAAAAAAAGTTTTTTGTCAACATGCAAATATTTACGAGCACTTTCTTGACATTTCTCAATAGCATATGTAAAATATCTTCCTTAGTTTGTCGTATAGTATGTAGGAATATCTATATACTACGCACATACATTCCCGCAGATACATACGTTTGTATATAACCAACTTTAATAACAACAATTTCGTTATAATCTTTTTACATTTGTAAAGCCTACGTGTTTGTTTTCGCATGCCCATTTGTCTGTCTGTCCATCCGAAACATTTCTCTTTTTAAGAATTTCCGACAAAATGAAAATCGAAAGGAAAAAAATGTTATATGTACATGAGTTGTCATTAGTATTGGCAAGCAAATTTTCTATAAATTTATCATTATTGAAAGCTTTTTGCCATTCTTAAGCCTATTTCCGCATCATGCCACATATGGGTGGCATGATCCCATTCCTGCCCGCCTCCTTTCCACTCAGCCACCATGTGTTCAACTTATAACCCCTCACCGCCTGAATGCCAGTCAGCAGTGTCGAGTCAAGTCAAGTCAGGATGACTTGTGAAACAACTTTGTATGCTTTTACATTTCGTTACTTATTCTAGGCTTGTAGCGTCAACGAAAAAGTTTTGTTGCCGTTTTTCCTCTTTGACTTTGACTGTGGTGGGGTATCATCAATAGGCTGTACACACAAGTTGGCTGCGTGGCTGGCTGGCTGGCTGCCTGGATATAATGTTGGAATTGACTATCACGTACAATTTTCATCAATATCGTGACGTTTTCAAAATAAAAAAGAAAAAAGCGAAGAAAAAAAATATTGAAAGAAAAATGCTTTATTCGTGCCCGATTGGTTTGGTTCGTTCTCTGCCTATGAGTTCAATGTTTTTGCCATTAGTTGGGTTAGGAGTAGTGGTACGTACCATCAGCATTGGCAACATTCTTTTAATTCTGTGGTGCTCCTGCTGTTACCATCCTCAATGTCTGACGTTGTGTCGTGTTGTACGATGTCTTCCCTAATGTTGTTCAGTATTTGTTTTGGCTTTCGCAATGGCAACAAACGTTTCATTTCTAATACCATCAGCCAGATTGCCTAGTGTTGTTTCTGCCGTTGTCTAATGTTAAATTGTTGTGATATGACTGTGCACAATATGGGCCAAGTTTAAATGGGCGTTGCTGATGTTTCTTCTCTGTGCCGTCACACAGAGCATCGCATCGCATCACATCGCTTCGCAAAGCATTCGTTCATCGATCCATCTATCCTTCTTAATTCAAGGGTGACATTTGGAATTTTTCCTTTTGTAAATATTGAATTTCCATTGTCATTATTTTAAATAAAAAGTCTGTAGTATGTGTGTTCAACAAAATGTGCTTAAATTAATATGATGTTGGATTGGACGAAGACAACAGAAGTGATTAACGTATATGAATTTAAATTACATTAAAGGCAACAGGATTTTATGTCAGTATTGAGATGCTTTTGATAATTTGTCGTTCTGTATATTGTTTCATCATATAATTTGTCGTCGATGAGAAAATATTTGAAATATAATAGTAATTAAAAATCAATTGAAATTGTTGTTGACGACTAAATGAAAATGTCCTTAAATCGAATACCTTTTCGAATACGAATAAAATGGATTTCTAGGTTACACATCTAATCTCTATTAAATAGAGTATATCCTTGCACAGTTTTCTTTATCCGCAACGTCGATACTCAGATGTTATACATTAAAAACTTTCGGGGATATCCCATGAAGGGCGAATTTTTTACACCATGCGACGGGAGGATATCTACAGCATCCATCCCAATTAGAGGCAAATGTAATAAATATTACACAGGTCATTTCTAAAAGTATCTCATATTTTCATTTTATTAGAATCACCAAACCAAAGTCTGCAATTTTCTTTTCTTTGGTCCTCTCATCATCTTGCATATATTACAAGTCCCTGAGAAGTTAGTTTAGATGTACAATAACTATATAAACTTTTTCAAATCCTTTGTACCGCTTGCTCTTTGATTGTCTTCTCTAAACTATTTCAACATTAATTACCACTGAAGACATAAATAATCAACTCTTAACTAAACAAGCACTTAAAAGGTTTTATGCGGCCAGACGTATGGAGGAAAACAAACAAAGACAAGGAATACAAGCAAAAGGAGCTTTTTGCAAAAGAAAAAAAATATTATAGAAAGAGAGGAAGACGTCATTGCACGAAAGTCACGTAAAATACGCTTAAATTACCACATTGACCATATACAACTAAGATACGGCAACTCTACAACAACCAAAACAACAAAATTGGTAAGATACATAAAAAAAAAACAAGACAAAAAAACAACATGTTTCCAACATCCCCAAAGATCGGAAAACAAGCAAAGAGCTTCAATACTCGTCATCGAATCCTCAGATTACTCAATGTACAGTGGCAACAAAAAGTAAGAAGCCAAATACAGCTTTACAAATTTTCTATAATAAAAGTTTAGCCTGGTTTGTAAGGCGCCATTACAGAACATTTTTAAACGCAGATATTTTCGAATGCTGACAATCGCATTTTGAAAGACCAGCAGGGAGCGTTATTGTGTTCATCTAAACCACGACAAATGTATTGAGTTACACAGTCTAACACTAAAATATATAACCATATAAGGACAAAACTACGTGATAAAAGACCAAAAAAAAAAAAAGACCCGTGTCTCCCAGTTTTGACCAAAGTATTGCACTTTTTTTTATGGGACCCCAAAGATTTGGGGCCTCGGTGTCATTTTTGCAAAAAAAATATTATCATTTTGTCAGGCTTATATATTGCAAACCGTTCGGAATTTTGATTTAGTCTCTGAGGGAATGTTGTAGCTCTTGTCATAAAGGTTGTTACAACATTGGCGACACACTGTATTAGGTGTGTAATTTTCACCGGTCAAGACTTCTTCGTCGAATAACAACGTATATGCTCTCTTGAATTCACTACTTAAAAGATTCTTTTCCTTTTGAAATCTTGTAGATCTTTTTTTTCTGATTAGATGACCACAAACGTAGCAAAATAAATCAATATTTTCACACTGCATATTGAAATTTTCAGTTGCCAATGTTGTGTGCGAATTATGCTGTAGCACTTTCTCTATAACTTTCACCGCTGAGCTCTCGTTGACGTCGCGCTGTGTAATGCCTGGATGAGCTTACTGTTTTGCTTGTGCTGTTGCAGTCGGTCAGATAGCATTGTATCTCAATGTTGAAGTAAACGGTCTTAAGAATCATTCCTAGATGGTTCATATGTTCTAGAAAGTTTTTAATTTTTTTTAGTTGATTGTTTCTTTGAATTTTGATCGGTTTGCTAACTATGGACCTGAAAAGGGGGGAAAAAATCTAATTTTTTAAAGATTTTGAGATTTCGACCTTGAAGATGAAGTTTTCTGATTATATAGGTTCATAGTTTTTGTTCTTTACTACCAGTTTCCCTCAGAGAGTAATTAAAAATTCCGTATGGTTTCCAAGATATGAGCTTGAAAAATTATCACTTTTTACAAAAATTACACCGGGGCACCAAATTTTGGGGGCCTATAAAAAAAGTGCATGACTTTGGGCAAAACTGGGAGACACGGTTTTCTTTTTTGCTCTTTTTTGACGTAGTGGTGTCCGTATATGGCTATATTTTTTCGTGTTGCACTGTGTTATTGATTAGGCCAATATCATAACCAAGTCTGCAAAAAATCGGAACTACCGGATTTGGCGCATGCTGCGATGTATAAATTTACTGGACTATATCGTCCTAACAAAATTTGCAAAAATTACACCGAGGCCCATAAAAAAGAAGTGCATAACTTTGGGCAAAACTGTGAGACATGGGTCTTTTTTCTTTGGTCTTTTATCACGTAGTGGTGTCCGTATATGGTTATATTTCCATGACTTAAAAAATTACACACAGTGTTAGTGCAGTAAATTCCCAAAAGAGATTTTGCAGTCCAGTAAGACTTTATAGTCTCAAGAAGCTACCACATCTTTCCTTCTGATCTGATCTTAATTAATATCTGTGCTTTTTCAGTAACCTTATATGCATTTTTTTAAAACACATATTTTAGCCTTGATCTCCTTGTTATGGATATTTTTTGGCCCTTTTTAAGGAACTGTGGAAAAATATCATTAAAATTTTATAGTAACAGGAGATAGGTCAAAAATATAACTCGGAAAAATTCTCACAAGATTTTACTAACGAAGCCACCATAATTAAGTCAATGTTTGAAAGTATTTGCGACTTTTTGCAAACCTTTTTGAATAGAGCACTGTGGATTTCTAAAAAAATTGGTGCAACTGTCTTCAAATAAAATAATGAGGTGTACCTTTATCTGTGTGATACAATTTTATTTATTAAATTCAAATTGCATTGAACCACTTTATATGGACTATATACTTACTTCCCGCAATCACTGTATGCGACCATAAGCCCGGAAAAGACAGAAAACACACATATAAAAGAGACGAAAAATCAGACCAAATAACACATTGAATCTTTAAGAAAATGGGAAGCGAGTATTGGCCAGTGTTGACAATTTAGTGGTTTTGTGACTAGATATACTACGGTTTATTTAAAAAAGGAGCACTCATGGCTAGAGTTGGGAATTTTAGTTCATTCAAGTTAGCGCTCTTTTTAGTTCAGCTCAACAGAATGAACTAGTTCATACATTTAGTTTACAAGTTCATTGCATCTTTTCAGCTTAACAGTTCATATGAGCAGTGAACTAAAAAGCTCATTTCAGTTCAATTTATAGTTTTAGTTCAACCGGTGTGAATAATCGCGAAATTGGTCTGATTTTTGCAAATTTCTAAAGTGTTTTGGATACTTGCGATATTTGTTTCTACTAAATCGGCCTATTGAAGACCGGTGTAACGATTGAGTTATTCCGTTTCTGAAATATTGGTGTTTCCAATATTTAAGCACTGTAGTTATAGTGTTGAAGCCGGTTATATGTATATCCATTCCGCAAAGACTGCAACATTAGGCACTTTTGTGCAAATTGAGTGATACAAAGAGAGCGTGAACTAGAAACTGGCAGAGAGAACTGCACAACTAAAATACAAAAAACTGCTAAAAGAAGTGAGTTGCTAAAACGAAAGAGCGGGACAGTGTGAAATATTTCATCTGGATCACAAGAGTGAATCGATCAATTGAACTAGTTCGTTCGTGAACTACATAACTCGAAGTGGGCAGTTCACTACCGAATTACTTAGTTCTAATTCTGAGTTGATTACAGATTAAAGTTACATTTTGTGTCTTAAATTATGGCAACCCTTGTATTATTATTGGAAAAAGCTCCGTCTGGGCTAAATATTGGGTTGGCAGGAAAGTAAATTCGGTTTTTTTTTTGAAAATAATTCTAACCGATTTTAATTAAATAATTAATTTTAACCTATAATGTAGGTGTCATTTTGTTCAATGACTTTTTTTCATGCAACTTTTTGATCGCTGATTCACAGAATAGCTGGTCCGTCCCACAAATATAGTCGAACAACACGGTTTGTAGGTCCTTTTCTCTATTGGAGGATTTTTCATTCAAAATGTTTAGCAGACTCCGAAATACATGAAAATCTAACTATAATCAGGTCTATAAGGTGGAAAATCACTTTTTCAGAAAACCGGTTTTCGGTTTCATAGAATGGGGAAAACCTGTGAAACCGATCAATTTTCGGTTTTAATTACGGTTCCTTTCGATTTTCTCGTTTCATATGGAAAATATTATTTAAAATTTTTGTACAAAAATTAATACAAAATCAACAAAAAATAACAACTTCTTCTCTTGTTTTGTTTGCCAGTAAAAAGAGTCATTATTATTCTGAAAATATAGCAGCATTTATCAGATTTAACATTTTTAAATTTTCCCGTTAAAGAACACATCAGCTAGTTCCATTCAATGCAGTTCAATTCATTCCAATTCAATTCTACTCAAATTAGTTCAATTCAATTCATTTCATTTCATTTCATTTCATTTCATTTCATTTCATTTCATTTCATTTCAATTCATTTCATTTCATTTCATATCATTTCATTTCAATTCATTTCATTTCATTTAATTTAATTTCACTTCATTTCATTTCATTTCATTTCTTTTCATTTCATTTCATTTCATTTCATTTCACTTTATTTTATTTCATTTCATTTCATTTCATTTCATTTCATTTCATTTCATTTCATTTCATTTCATTTCATTTCATTTCATTTCATTTTATTTTATTTTATTTTATTTTATTTTATTTTATTTTATTTTATTTTATTTTATTTTATTTTATTTTATTTTATTTTATTTTATTTTATTTCATTTTATTTTATTTTATTTTATTTTATTTTATTTTATTTTATTTTATTTTATTTTATTTTATTTTATTTTATTTTATTTTATTTAATTTTTTTTTAAATTCAATTCAATTCAATTCAATTCAATTCAATTCAATTCAATTCACTTCAATACAATTCAATTCAGTTCAATTCAATTCAATTCAATTTAATTCAATTCAATTCAATTCAATTCAATTCAATTCAATTCAATTCAATTCAATTCAATTCAATTCAATTCAATTCAATTCAATTCAATTCAATTCAATTCAATTCAATTCAATTCAATTCAATTCAATTCAATTCAACTCAATTCAATTCAATTCAATTAAACTCAATTCAATTCAATTCAATTCAATACAATTCAATTCAATTCAATTCAATTCAATTCAATTCAATTCAATTCAATTCAATTCAATTCAATTCAATTCAATTCAATTCAATTCAATTCAATTCAATTCAGTTCAATTCAATTCAATTCAATTCAATTCAATTCAGTTCAATTCAATTCAATTCAATTCAATTCAATTCAATTCAATTCAATTCAACTCAATTCTATTCTATTCAATTCAATTAAATTCAATTCAATTCAATTCAATTCAATTCAATTCAATTCAATTCAATTCAATTCAATTCAATTCAATTCAATTCAATTCAATTCAATTCAATTCAATTCAATTCAATTCAATTCAATTCAATTCAATTCAATTCAATTCAATTCAATTCAATTCAATTCAATTCAATTCAATTCAATTCAATTCAATTCAATTCAATTCAATTCAATTCAATTCAATTCAATTCAATTCAATTCAATTCAACTCAATTCAATTCAATCCAATTCAATTCAATTCAATTCAACTCAATTCCATTCAATTCAGTTCAGTTCAGTTCAGTTCAGTTCAGTTCAGTTCAGTTCAGTTCAATTCAATTCAGATTAGCTCAATTCAGTTCAATTCAATTCAATAATTTCAGTACACTACAATTCAATTCAATTCAATGCTACTCAATTCAGTTCAATTCAAGTCATTTCGTTTCATTTCCCTTCAATTTATTTTTTTTTCAATTCAATTCAATTCCATTCAATTCAAGTCAATTCAATTCAATTCAATTCACTTCAATACAATTAAATTCAGTTCAATTCAATTCAATTGAATTCAATTCCATTCAACTGAATTCAATTCAATGCAATTCAATTCCATTCAATTCAATTCAATTCAAGTCAATTCCAATGCATTCCATTGAATTCAATTCAATTCAATTCAATTCAATTCAATTCAATTCAATTCAATTCAATTCAATTCAATTCAATTCAATTCAATTCAATTCAATTCAATTCAATTCAATTCAATTCAATTCAATTCAATTCAATTCAATTCAATTCAATTCAATTCAATTCAATTCAATTCAATTCAATTCAATTCAATTCAATTCAATTCAACTCAATTCAATTCAATTCAATTCAATTCAATTCAATTCAATTCAATTCAATTCAATTCAATTCAATTCAATTCAATTCAATTCAATTCAATTCAATTCAATTCAATTCAATTCAATTCAAATCAATTCAATTCAATTCATTTCAATTCAATTCAATTCAATTCAATTCAACTCAATTCAGTTCAGTTCAATTCAATTCAATTCAATGCAATTCAGTTCAATTCAACAAACAAAAAATTGTTGCCTGTAAAGTCGGTTTTACGGGCGAAGATTTTACGTGACAACGTCTTTTTCTCGGTAGAATATTTATTGATATGAATATAATTAAATTGCACAATAGGAGTGCAATGAACTCACTTGCCCAATGAGTGTTAGAACTCACGGGCGATGTTTTAACATTTATTGAAACTTATGGTTTAGGAAAATAGAAGTAATTTCAACACCATCTAGGTACCTGTGCGATTTCTATGAACACATTATCAAATGTGACATTATAAACAATAAACATATCCTTTATTATAAAATATAAACATTTCTTTTATTATAAAAAATAAACATTTCTTTTATTAAAAACAAAAGAAAATAATTTACTAACCAAAAAGTATTTCAATTCATCATATTCGCATATCGTTTTTAAAGCCGACCGCAGCTCTCTGTTTCGTTTTGGCTACCTAATTCATATGAAAATTTCTACACACAAACATACACTACACATATCATAAAGCCAAAAAACAAAAAAAAACAAAAAATAATACCTTATCCAATGCAGACTGATCTAAATCAATATTCATACACACGCACATATATACGCACATACATACTTGCTCAGTCGTCATATATATGATGTGCCAAAAAACAAAAACACTCACACCACCGACCAACAGCCACTAGAAGCCAGCAAAGCAAATCGTTTCTGGCACACAAGTAAACACATTGCGTTTACTTGTGTTCGGTGACTCATCGTAACGTTACCGGGCGTTACACTTTTTCATAAGTGACTCCCAGCCGCAACCTAATTTAAGACGTTGTCACGTCAAAAAGAAATGAAGAAGATGATGACGACCAAAATATCGACGACAACAACAAAAGATTTAGAGAGCATATTTCGAAACCAAACTCCCAGTTACCATTGCAACAGCAACAAAATCCTACGGCAGAAATAAGTGACACAATGAAGATAATGATGCAAAACATGGCACAAATGACAACACAACTAGCCTCTATCAGTGCACTATTACAAAATCAACAAACCACACTAACACAAATCCATGTAAATGTTTCAACACTTAGCAATCAGGTCATTGAACTTCAAAGACAAAACCAGGAAAAAGACAAAAGGATGAGCGAGATGGAACTCAATATAAGTAAACTTGAACAAAAAGTCTTGGAAAAATGTGTAGAAATAAACAACGTAAGCAACGACAATTTGACTGCTACTGATGTTATTAAAAACATAGCAACAAATTTGAATGTGGAGATGAAAGATAATGATATCGATATTGCATACCGCACAAAAGGCAAGGGTAAAGTTATTATTGAGTTTTGCTCTCTTCGTAAGAAGAGAGAAATAATGAGCAAGATAGAGAGACATAGGATGGATGCAAGATGCATTAACAATGATGATAGCAGCGAAAAGTATAAGTTCATATACGTTAATGATCACTTGACTAGCCAAAAAAGTCGATTGTTATGGATTGCAAAAACAAGGGCCAAAGAGGCCAATTGGAAATTTGTTTGGGTGCGAAATGGGGAAATATATGCACGTAAAATTGAAAATGCTAACACATTAAACATTAATACCGAGTCCGATGTTGACTTAATTTGTTAAAATCATACCACTAAAAGTAAAATACAAAAAATAATAATACAATAAAATACAAAAACAAAGAGAAATAGACTCGAAAAAATTCATAAACACGCAATCCAAATTTTAAAAAGTGTCAAAGCTTCGGCAAACCTATAAAAATAAAAAATATCTTTGATACCTAGTTAAAATACATTTTGAATTCTATGAACTTTAAACTCTTCAATAAAATGAATAAAGCAACTAATTTACTACAAAATTTTAATCAAATTAATGATAAATTATTGAATTTTCCATTACCATTTATTTACATGAATATTCGTTCGTTACGTAAAAATTTTTCAACTTTTCTGGTAGACGTACATAAAATTATTGACGTTATTAAAATTATTATCCTGGTGGAAACAAATATAACCGACAATGAAAATAATTTTTATTCAATTAAAAACTTCAACAGTGTATTCCTCAATAGGGAAGGCAAAGGTGGAGGAATTGCGGTTTATATCCGAGACAACATACATTTCACAAACAAAAATATAAATACACAAAACTTCGAAACATTACACATTGATTTACAATCGCCACATATTCTCTAACACTTCTCCCTATTTACCGACCGCCTAGCTCAAACATCAAACTATTTATAAAGGAACTAGAGCAAAACATAAACCAAATTCACAAAAACAGAGCAATGATAGTTATTGGAGATGTGAATGTCGACATCACAAAATAAAAAACAAAAACAACAAGAACATACATAGATATGATGTCTTCCAATGGCTTGCTTAGCATGGTAAACATAGCTACAAGAGAAGAAGTAAACAAAAACAAAGGCACGTGTATAGATCACTTGTTTGTGAGAAACAACAAAATAATAACAAGGGCAGAAGCAGCTGTTATAATGACAACCATCTCTGACCATTATTCGCTGTTTGGATGCGTAGGAGATGAAAATAAACCAACCAAAACAAGCGCGAATGGCAATAATGACAATCAGGGTACGGAAATACAACTATTACAGATGTCTGGAATAAACACTCACAATGTAAATAAATTAATACAACAAACAAATTGGAGTGATCTTGCAGACAAAAAGCAAAGTTGCCATACAATTTTTGAGAACATACACGAAAAATTTACAGAAATATATAACAAATCTAAACAAAATAAAAAGGACATAAGAAAAAGAAACGATTATCCATGGCTAACGGAAGAAATATTAAGATATTGTGAAGTTAGGGATAAACTGTATCAGCGATATAAAAAAAGTAAAAACAACTTAAACAAAGAAACTGAATATAAGATATTTAATAACACGCTAAACCATAAAATAACATTTGCAAAAAATGAATACCGTCGACAAGAATTCATAAAAAACAGACACAACATAAGAGGTACCTGGATATTAATAAATGATATTATTGGAAAAAAAGTCGACAACGTTGACGAAGTAGTTAAAAAAAATTTTAATAATGTAAATATGAAAACAGTAGCCAATAATTTCGCTATTAAATTCAAACAAAATGTTCAAAACATAATACACGATTGTGACATTAAGACACTAAATTCCACAGAAATGAGAATACAAAACACTATATACATTGAACAAACTAACGAATTAGAAATTCTAAATATTCTTAAAACAATAAACATTAATAAAGGGGCAGGAGCAGACGGAATTCGTCCAAAGGATATCAGATTCAACGCACAACAACTTACACCAGCAATAACAGCACTCATAAATACAAGTCTGAATGAGTGCACCATACCCACACTCTTGAAAACCTCACTGGTAAGGCCGATATTCAAAAGTGGTAGGAAAACGGACTACAACAATTACAGGCCCATATCCATTTTACCCGTGGTAGAGAAAGTATTGGAAGAAATTATGGTAAGGCGGCTTAATAACTTCCTCACCAAGTATAATGTTATAAATAAAAATCAGTATGGCTTCCAAAAAGGAAAAAACATTAACAAATTACTTGGTCATTTTACGACCCACGTTAACAAATGTTTGGACCGAAATATGCATTGCTTAGCGCTGTTTATAGATTTTAGCAAGGCTTTCGACACGCTTTCGCATAAAAATTTAATAAATATTTTAGAAAGAATTGGAATCCGCGGTCAATGCCTTAAATGGTTTGAAAACTACTTACAATGTCGATCATATAAGGTAAAAATTGAGGGAAACTTAAGCCAAGAAA
This sequence comes from Phaonia tiefii, assembly GCA_963931995.1. Classification (NCBI taxonomy): domain Eukaryota; kingdom Metazoa; phylum Arthropoda; class Insecta; order Diptera; family Muscidae; genus Phaonia; species Phaonia tiefii. The sequence goes on along the minus strand of OZ008370.1, from coordinate 165,916,223 downwards.
TACCAATGCTAACGGGTGTACCGCAAGGATCAAAACTTGGCCCAATTCTTTATTTGATATATGCCAATGAAATGTTGAATCAGTTAAAGAATAGCACCAATTTTGCTTATGCCGACGATACGGCCATAATTGTTTCTCATGAGGATCTCCCAACAGCAGTACAAATGATGCAATCTGAACTGAATGTTGTATCTAGGTGGTGTCATGACAACGGTTTGATAATTAATGCCACAAAAACTAAATTAATGCATATGAAATTACCCCACATACCAAATTCTACAATAACTGTAAAATACCATAACACAGACTGTCTCCATAAAAACAGTTTCTCACAAATCCTAGATAATGACAAATGTGAAACGTTAATCGAGGTCGTGAACAACTATAAATATCTAGGTGTCATTGTTGATCAACATTTAAACTGGAAGGATCACATAGCGTCACTAAACAAAAAACTACGCGAATCATCATATGTTTTATATCACCTAAATAACTGCGCTCCATTAAACGTTACAAAACAAGCATACTTTTCACTAGCAGAATCCTATCTGCGACACGGAGTAACAGCGTATGGAAACTCGTCATACTGCAAGATTTTGCAACAAACACAAAATAGGCTTATAAAAATATTAATGAAAAATAAAACAAACAGCTCAAATCACGTAAATAATATACCTCACACTCAAACTCAACTCTCAAACAACCCTAATAATGCACTATCACAAAACACTACTTCTGAAGAGAGATTAAAATCCTTCTATAAACAACACAACATATTAAACGTCAGAAATATATACAAATCAACAATTATCAACGAATTTCATGATGACAATTTTCTTGAACCTGTGGATCATCGCTACAATACAAGAAGACGAGCAGACGGCAGGTTTAAAATACCAAAATTCAACAATAAACACGGAAAAAGCACCTTGAATGTGCAACTACCAAGCGCATACAACTCGATGCCATTAAATCTGATAAATATTCGAAATAAATTTAAACGTAAATTTTTAGTTAAACAATTTTTCATAAAATCGCAATGAAGCGAACAAATCAAATACAAAAATCATGTAGAAGAACCGATATAATTTGAAATTGAATGTAATGTGAAATCTAATTTACTTCTGCATATTTATAAATCCTTGCATACAAGCCTAGGCTTCGCGGGGTAATAAACAATTGTAATTCAAACTTTATTTATACCTCAATAAAGAATTATTTACACCAAAAAAATTGAATTCAATTCAATTCCTTCAATTTAGTCCAAGTCATTCAGTCCAATCTAAGCTAGTCTAATTCAGTTGAATTTTTTTTATCTACTTAATTGAATTGAACTGAATTTAATTATTAAGTTTGTAAGAACTTTTGTCGCAAATTTAGTACAACCCGGGTAACCGGTTATCGGACATTTGAATAACCGGTTTTCGGTGTATTCGAAAATTTTGATTTTAAAAAAACCTGCACACGGTTAATTTCACGAATATCGGTTATCCGGTTTCCCGGGTTTTTCGGTTTCGGTTTTGAAAACTCTAGCTCCAATATTTTTTCAAGTCTTGTTGTGATGGAAAACCACGCTTTTGCCATTTACCAATTTAGGTCGTGTTTATTTCAGTGTTCCATACAGGTTCGTCAATTGCTTACAATATACGTCAGAATATATTGTTCGATTTTTAGGAAGCAGTTCAAAATAAATTATTCCCTTAAAATCCCACCAAATGGACAACGTAATCTTTTTTGGTGCAGTTCAGTCTTTGTTGAAGTTCATCATGCTTGGCCCAGTATCTCTTTCGGTTGACATTATTGTGAAGTATGCATTTTTCATTTCCAGTGACAAAGCGTTTCAATAATTTACCATTTTTGTTGCGTGTGAGTTGCGTTTGAGATCGCAATTATTCATCCGCTTTATTAAGTGGATTTCCTTAAGCGGAACAAAAATATCAAGCATTTTGACAAGTCCAAGCCGTTTCCAACAGTTTTCAATGGTTGCGTGGCACACCTTCAGATTGTCTGCAAATTCTCGAACAGAAACGTGTCAGTCAGATTTGATAACGGCTATGATTTCGTGTTCATACACCTCATTTGGCCTACCGAGCCCGTGCCCATTTTTGATCAAGAAATTTTCAGAACGACACTTTGGCATGTGAATTCTGTTAAAGCATCCGGTTGGGTACTTTAAAAATTGCTCCACTGATCATCCAAAATTGTATTTAAGTTAGAAAATATCAAGCACTGTGTTGCAGTTTTTTACTGTACACTTTTTTAAATGTTGTTAACGCTTTTGCTTTTCAAAAGTTGCCACCACTACCATTGGATGGTAGTTAAATGCATATCATTTTTCAACACAAGTTTGAACATTTCGTACAAGGGAATCAGAAATACAAATACGAACACTGAACATCCATACAACAACTTTAAATTATATATGACAAAGTCAAGGAACGTTAAATCTAGTAATAACTCTATACAGATACAACTTGCAGCATGCTGCATGCAGCATTTTTGCGTGTTATTGCCGGTGCTGCGATTGCATTTCGGTTGCTTCCATGGGTTGTCCTGCCCTGGCAATGCAGTCATGCAGGAAAGCATAAATCTGGCTAAGCACAAACTAAACTAAAGCCACGAAGAAGCCAACTGAATATCAGTTTGGTCATGAAATGGGGTCCGTTTTGGGTTTTGCAAACAAGAAAACAAGTTTATGTTTACTTCTGTTTTAGCCAAAATAACAAAAAAAAAATAAGAGAAAAAAGAAAAACGAAACTGACGACAGAATCCAGAAACACAAAACTTAAAGAATTTGTTTTAGTAGTGTATGTATTATGTGCTATGCATACCTAAAAAGCCAATGGCCAAAACACATATAATACAGTTTTGTTTTTGGCCATTTGAAAAGCAAACAGACAACTTTTAAGTTTTTTTTTCTCCCGTAGACCACCTCTTTCTGTACTCCTTAAACCTTCCGCTTTGCTTAAATCTTTAGTATAATTTTTGAGATTTTCAGTTTGTTTGATATTATTTCTCAAATTCCGATTCCCCCGCTCCTTGTTTGGTGCCATTGGTGGTGTTCAGATGACTACGATGATCATCATCCTTGGGGCACATTTATGGTCATGAATGGTTATGGCTAAAAGTAACATTGGCAGTTCCTTTGGTTGTTCGTGTTTTTGCTATTTCTTTTTTTCGTATTCGTTGGGGAAGTTTCTTTTAAGTTTCAATTTTTTTTTTGTGTTTGGTTGTTTTTTTTTTTTTTTTAAAGTTAAAATGTCACAACCATTCAATACGTGTTCGGCCAGCAACAGCAATCTTGTTTGTCATTGGTTTCTATTTTTCTCTGTTTGTAAGTTTCCTTCGTCCATTTCCATTTCTTCCTTTTTGAGGCTTTGTCAAAGTTTTGGAAACTGATAAGATTTTATTCGCAGTCAGTTTTTTTAGTTCCATTTCGATTTGTGGTTTGTCAGTTTTTCTTTTCAGTCCTCTTTGTTAAGGTCAATATTTTATTGGACAGAAAGCAAACGAAGATGGTCATTATCATTGGTTATTCGGGATGAGTTATTGTAGCATAATGGATTATGGTTAGATATTATTGTGTTATCATTGATAGGTCTGATTTGGGTCACAAAGAAATCAAATTATTAAAGTTGTTGGAAAATAAAAAAAAGAGAATTAAAAAAATTATCAAGCAGAGCAACTACACAAAATTTTGTGTTAGCTTAGAAAAGGAATTTTCTTGTTAATATAATAAATTTGTAAGGTAATTATAAATACATACAGACAAATTAAATGTTCTATTATGCTTAGAAATCAAACAAAATTTTCCTGCTTTATACATAAATTTGCACGAAGAAAACTTCCGCATTGTAATCCTCAAAATATATAGATTACTCTACTTTAAACTTTTTAGGAATAACCATGATAGTTGATGAAAAACACAAAAATAAGTCTGCACCTCATCTTGCACAATTATTTACACAAATTTATTTACATTCAAAAGTATTTTCGCAATAGAAAAAACTTTATAAAACACCAAAAAAAAAAACAAAAATAATTTGTAGTCGGATACATTTCTCTAAGCATCTCTGACTGCTTGTAGTCTATTTGGAATAGATACAATCAAATTGCGTACAAAATCGATTTCTAAGCTGTATTTATTATTCCGTCAACAGTTTTCTCCCGTTTTTGGTCCATTTGCGTTTCGATCCATTTGCCTTTTTATGAATGCCTTTACATTCTCTATTATGTTTAAATCTGGATTCTGGGTTGGCCATGGAAGAACTTAATGTCCAACTCAATTTAAAAACGTTGTTGATAAACATTCTTTGTGCCATGGGAGCATTACCATGCTACAAAATCCAATTTTCTTTAGGAAATAATTTCTGAACCATGGTCATTCAAACTATCCAGGTATCCTGTCTGTTTTAGAGTTTCTTGTATTGGTACTAGATCTCCAAATCCATTGTATAAGACACATTACTGAATCCCGTCCGAAGCGATACAGAGGACTCATCAGGCTTATGGATATACTCTATTGCAAACTCTAGACGTTTTTGTTTTGCTTTTTTCAGATAAGTATTTCTTCTACTTTTCTCACGACATAGGTATTTATATCATACGCGTATAATCTACTCCGAAATGTCGATTTACCGACATGTTTTCCAATGATGTTTTCTCCCTGCCGCTGCAGCAACTTTAAGCGGACTTGCGACTGGATTTTCTGCGAATATTTTAAGAATTGTATGGAATGGGTGGCCATGAATGGGAATGGCAATGGTTAGAATGCGCGCCTTTTGCATATGAGATCCTGGGTTCGATCCCTGCTCTGGCCACCTTAAGTTCCTTTTGCCGGCGGTCACCTCGCATAGTGGCGGCGACACTATCGACTATTTAGCCATGAAAAAGCTTCTTCAAATACCGTTCGGAACCGTTGTAAGACTTTAGGTCCCAATCAGTGAGTATAAAACTAGACAGCGCACAGCTCAATGGTTGTGAGAAGCTCTCCCCAATTCCTTTATGGAATAGCATGGAAAGCCATTGATTTCTTAATTTTTTTGTTTGATTTTTTTTTTGAGAATCGAACGATCATCTGTTTTGTTTGTCACATATTTCCGACCAGTACTGACCCTATTTTATAGGTTTCCGAAGGTTTACTTCCAAGTACCCTCCAAATCCGTACTCCCCAAGTCACTCCAAGTCTGATGCCGATCCTAACTTCGTTACGATCTTAACTCGCGTCTCGACGGGAATTTAATTTATTTTCACTATTTTTAACTTTTTTTAGAGGCTTTTGTATAAATAAAGCGTTTTCCAGTGTGATTGATATGATTTCCAAGTGACGTTTCAGCCATTTGTAGTATGTCATGATCTGTCTTTTTTTCATTGTATTCAGTAATGTTTACAATTTCGTCATGGAGAGATATGCGCAAGAACAACGTTTATAAATTATTAAATTTTTTTATCAAAATAATCGGTCTCCAATTAAATAATACAATAAAATTTTCGTGTTCTTTGGCATTTTATGGTCGTAATAATCGGCCACCTGTGCTCGCTATTCGTCGAATTGTTGCAAATTACGAAGGTACATTTTCTTTACTTAATATTCAAGTACCAATAAGTCAAAGAACCGCTCGAAGTATTGAAAATATTGCTGCCGTTCAGGCAAGTGTTGCTGAAGACCGCAAATTATCGATTTCAGGATGTTGTCCACAATTGGGACTGTCTCAAATAACAACCTGGCCAATTTTGAGAAAGGGTTTGGGCTTGCATCCGTATAACATTGTTATCACTTAAGAACTGAAGCCATTGGACTACCGTAAACGACATGTGTTTGCTGATTTTGTCTTGGAACAACTTGAAAACGATAACGATTTTTTTAAGAAAATCATCTTCTCCGATGAGGCTCACTTTCATAAGCAAAACTATCAATTCTGGTGCGAAGAAAATCCACAAATTATTCATGAACAATCATTACATTCTTGGTGTGGTTTTTGGTGTGGAGGAATCATCGGTCGGTACTTCTTTCGAAATGAAGCTGGTAACACCGTTATTGTCAATGGAGAGCGGTATAGATCGATGACAACCAAGTTTTTAAGGCCGAAATTGGACGAAGTTGATATTGACAACATCTGGTTCCAATAAGACGGGGCTACGTGGTGCACAGCACGTGCAACAACCGAATTATTGGGAAAAATTTTGGAGATTCGATTATTTCAAGAAATTGTGACATTAAATGGCCTCCAAGAAATTGTGATTTAACACCATTAGACTATTTCTAGTGGGGTTACATGAAGTCGTTCGACTTTGGCAGTAAAACAGATTCTTTTCAAGCTTTACAAGTCAACATTGAACGTGCTATTCATGACGTACGACTTGATTTGCTGGAAAAAGTGCTCGAAAACTGGAAAAATCGAATTTGTGGCTGCCAAAGAAGACATAATGGCCATTTGAAAGACATTTATTCAGAACTGATTAGCATCGATTGTGCTTCACATTAAATAACAAACATTTGAATTTCCTTAACAATTTGTGTGTTTTTTTTTAAAGAAATCATATCACTCAAATTGGAAACCCCTTTATACACTCCGGTTCACTTATATAAAGGCACTAAAAATTCCATATTCAGCAGCCGGTATCTTTTGCAATTTGTAACCGATTGCAGAATTTATGGAAATGGAAGCTAGACATCTTGATATATAAAACAATCATGACATTAGTGGTTTCTTCACTAAACAACTTTTTTTGAGCAATGTTTAAAAAAAGTCCAAAAATGTGAAATTTTTTTGTTCACTTAAATAAAGGCACTTTATTATTTTTTATTAATTTTAAAGTAAGAGATGCTTTTTTGTAGGTAGCGTTTATTGATTACATCTTAATCATTTTACGAGTGAAAATGGCAAAACAAAAAAATTTAAATCTATCGCAAAAAACTAAAATCGATGTTTACCGTTCTGAGGAATATTCTTACCGCGCAATAGCTAAAAAAATTGGACGGAGCCCAACAGTTGTCGACAATTATATCAAGGACCCCGAGGAGTATGAAAAAAATTTTAAAGGAAGGGTTTCGTTGTCTTTATCTACGTATGAGAAAAGACAAATCATAAGAATTGCTTCTAAATCTGCATTATCCTTGTAAAACTAAAAGCTCAAGCTGGAGTGGAAGCGAGCAAGTCATCACAACCCAGAGTAATTAAGAGCTGTGAGTATTCTAAATACCTGAAATTACAAAAAACGCTGACATTTAATGCTCCCTGTAAGGAAAAGCGGCTTCAATTCGCAAGAGACTACATGGTATGGGATGTGAGCCACAAGCTCGTGTAAATGTCTGGAGAACCGTTGTATTTACGGATGAGAAGAAGTTTAATTTAGTTCAGCGTGATGGCTACAACTATTATTTCCATGATCTGCGCAAAGAAAAGCGTTTTTTGAATCGACATCACAGTCAAGAGGGCGTCGTTATGGTGTGGGGTGCTATTACGTACTTGGCACCATCGATCTTGATTTTCAAAGTGCAAAAATGACTGGTGCAATCTATAAAACGTTGTTGGAAATCGGCTTTTCCGAAGTTAAGTGAACTAGTTGGTCCCATATCTTGGATATTGCAACAGCATAATTCCCCTGTACACAACGCCAGAGTGGTAAAGGAGTTCGTTGCAAGCCAAAATGTTAATATTCTTGACTGGCCACCCTATTCGCCAGACCTAAACATTATCTGTCTGGGGTTGGTTATATCGTGAGGTCTATGAAGGAGGTAGAAAATTTGATGACTTTTTTGATGAATTTGAATTCAGGCCAGTAAGGATGATTGGAATCAAATTTCGTTGAATTACATAAATTCTCTTTATCTCTCACTGAAAACCCGTATATTTGATGTTATTAAAAACAAAGGGGTTGCACCCATTACTAATAGTTCTTAAATAAAGTAAAATAAATTAAAAAACACAAGAAAAACTGTTTTCAATTAAAATTAGTTAAAGTGCCTTTATTCAAGTGGACCAAAAAAATAGCACATGCTTGGACTTTTTTTTATAAATTGCTCAAAAAAAGTTCTTTAGGTAAGAAACCACTATTGTGATTTTTTTTCAATCTCAAGATGTCGGGCTTCCATTTCCATTTTAACATTCTGCAATCGGTTACAAATTGCAAAAGATACAGGCTGCTAAATATGGAATTTTTAGTGCCTTTAAATAAGTGAACCGGAGTGTATATGGCAATGTTCGTATGCATAAAGTACAACAATTTCAAGGAAAATGTGTCGATATAGGATGTTACCCTATAAATTAATTTGCTTCTAAATCGTGAACGGCGGTTTTAATTGCCTTTCGTTTTGCGAAGGTGAAGGGAAAGTATGAACTTGGTAAATTCTTTCTGAAGCTTGGTTTTTCCTCATCGCTTCTAGTCGTATCGGCTTTAGTGGTTTGTATTCAACCTCAATTTGTAATGACCATCATTTCTGGTTATTCTTAAGTTACGTCTAAACAATAATAGAAGCTGCAAGTTTCTAGGGGATTTTTGTATCTATCAAGACATGACATGCCCTTAGACACATTTCTATATTTCTATATTCAAGTTCAAAACACACATTATATTTGTATTCTAAAAGAACGATGCAGTGTTTCTAATGAACCAATACACACTAATAGAACAAAGACAACTTATATTTTCTTGGTGGTGTGCTTTACATAATACAATAGGTTAAAACCTCTACCAAAAATTATTGCGTGCGGTATATTTAACAAAAATCAAATATTTTTTACTACGAATTCGAAAGAAATTGAGAAAATTGTTTATACGCATTAATTATTTCTTTACTAAGGACATTTCAGTCCATTAATTATTATCTGTTAGAAAATTTAATAGTTCTGTTGCTGGCAAATTTTCTCCAATTATTGCCTACATACTATTATGCAATTATGGGACGGACTTCTGGCCAACCAATCAGCCACATAAGCGATACAACATCATCTTATTCCACTCACATCTATAAACATTCAGATAACAATAAAGCTGTCAATTTAACAAATAAATGTTGCCATTATTGGTCTATATAAACTCCATTTAATATTGACCTTTTTTTATTGCGTGTGGCAAAAATATCAAATATACATTTATTAAACATATTTGATGATAAATATATACATAAATATTTTTCACATTTGTACATAAGTATTTGCTTTCTAAGATTTCCGCACAATTTGATAACAAACCGAAGCAAACAAATTGCAAATAAATAACGAAAATTATGTAGTATGTGCCATTAACCCATCGAGAGCCAACAATAAATGACACCATTAAAATTAAATTTAAAACAAAAAGCCTATCGCTACGTTCATATCACTGTGATGGAACTGTACGAAAGTCTTTGTGGAACAAAGGATTCAATGATGTTTGATGGTTGTACATAAACTACATATTCATGGGTTAAGGCAAAAAATTGAACGGAAATATTTATGCGGAAAAGAACATTTTTAATATAAAATTATGTGAAGACACCCGGAGACCCCACAATAACAGCAGCAATATATGTTAGCGGGTTTTGAACTCATGCCAGGGCAAATAAAAAAAGGATGTCAGAAATATCAAGAAATCTCAAACAACATATATGGGTTTGTGTGGGTAATATGAGTTTGTTTGTGTAGCATATTTATTTATACGTATGTATGTATGCTTGCAAGCGGGAAGTAGGTTAAAGAACCCTTTGAGTGAGAACAGTGTTTCGGAATCATATTAAAGCCCAAGGAATGCATTCAATGTTTAACTAATTCTATATCAGTTTTCTACTATAAACAAGTAAGGCATACAAGTGTCTAAAAGCCATCACTTTTGTCGACTATATTGGTGAATTTTTGGTTGCATTGCCAACAAAGCGTCTACACTTTTTACTTTGCCATTGCTGGGTAGATACATTTTTGATAGCTGTAAAGCTGTGCTTCTTCTTGATTTTTTTGTATTTTTTATTTTATGTGATTGAAAACACACGTGGCTGCGCGCAAAATTAAAGATATTTTTGTAAAAAAAAAATAAATTTAAAAGAAAAAATTAAAAAAAATAGAGCCAACACAAACACGCACAACTCGTAACATTTTTTACTTTTATCAGGGGGTTTCTATGGCACAGCTGATCGAAAAGGTACTAGAGAATTGATGTAGACTAAAGAAGACAGATATTATAGACCATGCAGCAAACTAAGTTTAAACAGTGTCTGATTGATAATAATGACAGCTAAATTATGTTTTATGTCGTTTGCATCGAACGAAAATTCGCATTCCCTTATATTTCTGTCCGTATTATGTCCAATTAAAAGGTGAAATTTACAAAAACAACTCGAACTCGATGAAATGGCATACTGCCTCATCTTCATCAAGAGAATATGAAGAGAGGAATTGTGGCTGTTGTCTATTTCTTTATGCTTTTATGCAATTTTTTTGTAATAAAAAATAATATTAACATTATAAATGCACCTGTTTGAACATATACCCCTCTCAATATTAATTTTGTGGATATTTAGTAAAAAGTTCCAAAGGTGTAAACTACAATTATTAAAATTTAGTCACAAATCTCTGGTTCCAATGCTTTCATATGATCCCATAAAGACTACATAGTCAATAATTGTATTGCTAGTGTAGGAATCTGATAAAAAGTTCCAAAAGTGTAGACAAGAATTATTAAAATGTACTACTCAATATCTGGCTGCAATGTTTCCATGTGGTTCCATAAGAACCCCTTAGTCAATAGTTCTAAGGTCAATAGTGCATTCTCAATGACAAGCACATGTTAAATGTTTACAGCAGAGAGCCATTGCCTGGGTTATAATTGGTCAGTAGTACTGGTGACAGACGTCAATAGTGAATCAGTACAGTTTTACTATCGACATTTCCTTCAGGCAAATTATATAATGCTATATGTATTCCGAAAAGGTCAACAATGAAATATATATTGGAGGGACTACAAAACTGTAGCCCAACTTAGATGGCAGTTCAATTAAACTGGCAGCAGTACAACCCTTTATTTTGCTTTCACTATATCAACATGTACGAATCTCAATCTGTTTTTAGGAGTGTTAAACAAAGAACTATGGAGAATATTTTTACTAAACCATATGTGGCTGGTGTATTTGTGTCCAACAATAAAGGTTATTAAAAAGTTTGATTATTTTGCTGTTTGGTTTTTGAAAATTGAAAACAAATCCGAAAATTTGTTCAAATGAAAAAAATATTTATTTGGATCAATAAACCAATGCCAGCCATTTAGTTTTCAAAAATTGTTTTATGCAACTGTTACCACGGCTACGCTTCAGTTCTCCATTCCGGTATTCCAATTTTGGCACACTTTATAATTGCTATTCCAAGGCAGCAAGCGTGGTTGACATATCGCTATAGACGAGCGACTTTACGTGCCCCACAACAAATAGTCTAGTGGGGTTCAATCCACGAACAATGTGGTCAATTGACAGCGTCACACCGTGAGATTAACTGCTCACCAAACTCGCCTCTCAATTGTTTCATAGTAGCGCGTGCAGTGTGGCATGTGGCACCGTCCTGTTGAAACCTCATGTCAACCAAGTCCAATTCTTCCATTCTCGGCAAAAAACAGTCCGTGATCATCAAACGGTACCTTGCTCCATTGACCATAACGTTGCAGCCATGATCATCCTTGAAGTACGGTCCATTAATGCCGCCGGCCTATAATCCACATCAAATAGTGCATTTTTCTGGATGTATTGGCAGCTCTTGAACAGTCTCTGACAGTTCTGTGGACCAAATTCGGAAATAATGTTTCTTGACGTACCTATTGATCCAAAAATTATCCTCGTAGCTGAAGACAAAGATTCTATAAAAGGTGATATTCTATCAGCTTGTCTAAGGTGACAGTAAAATAGGCGTAGCTTGCGGAACACATTTCTCTCAGACCACGAATTTTGATAATAATAATGAAATGGAAAGATAAACTGAACACTTTTCACTTTGATACATGTCACGTATCACGCATGAACTGTCAAATACTTATCACTGGAAAACCAAATTGCAAAAGAATTACCTTTTATTTTTGGCAATTACTGTCATAATCCGCGCGGTATAAATACCCTGTGGTCTCATTGATTGATCGATAAATTCCTTAATACTGTAAATCGCCCAAGTTTCAGAAACAGAGTGTCCAATTGAAAAAAAAATTATAATATTTGCGGGTTCCTCTGGGAGTTTGATAAAGTGGTCCAATTCATATGGAAGTATGTTTTTTTTTCAAAAAATCGACAAACTAATGATATCGCTAAAACGAAATTGAATGAAATGAAATTGAATGAAAATCAAATCTGTGGCAAAAATTGCAACATTTGTGTAAACACCTTAATGGGTTTTACATTTTTTTAAGAAACAAGGCTAAGACGTTCGTGTGTTCATATTTCGGGAACTGCAACCACTTTATTGAAAACCTTAGGACCCGAAATAATGTCAGGTTTTTTTCGATTGGAAGCTTCAGTTTCGGGATATATGTATATATATTTTTAACTTTTAACACTCCAGATACACTGAACGGAAAAGCATGGTTACTGGGATGAAAATGTTCATCACCCCAATAACTTTTGTCATTGAAAGTAAGCTAACGTCCAGTTTGATTCCCGCTTCGAAAATGTGTTCATCAACTGCAAATTGTTCGTTACTGCAATGAAAATATGGTTGTTGCTGCAGTAAAGTTAATTCATTAGTCCAACGATTTTGTATCGTTGCTACAATGAATTTGTTTCGTTGCCGCAATGAATTTGTTTCATTGTTGCAATGAATTAGTATCGTTCTTGCAATGAATTCGTTTCATTGCTGCAATCAATTTGTTTCATTATAGCAACGATATTGCTTCAGATAAACCAAATATCAATAGGTTAAATTTCATGTGCTTACTTTTTTTTATGTTTTCTGCAAAATTGAAATTAAATAAAATTGTTGCAGGAGCGAAAATTAAGTTGTTGCAGCATCGAAACGATAAAATGTCAAAGAAATGATGTATGCAATTTTTCGATTCAGCGACTACCAACTTGCCGGATATACGAGACTCTTCATTGCAGCAACGTAAAAACATTAGCGAAAATGTTTCATTGATGCGACGAAGCGTTGTTATTCTTTCAGTGTAACAAGAGTGTTTGAACGATCTGTAATTTTAGCGATTTGTTTCATGTTGCCATATTAAAGACATCGCTCGGTCAACAATTGTGATATTTTCGTGATTTAACGCACCGTTTCCGAGTTATAGACGTATTTGTATTTTATTCTACTTTTCTTATCTTGGTAATTTTTTTTTACAAAATTATTAAAATCCTTTAGAAATCCGCAATAATTTTTTAAATTTTCATTTGGACGCTCCGTTTCCGAGATATGGACAATTTTTAATATTTTCATATTTTTCAATTCAGTTCAAAAATATCGTATGTGTATAAAATTGTCAGGAGTTCGGGGTTCCTCGTTTAGGGTTCCTTGTGGCTGTCGGTGGTGCCATGGTTAGTGTGCGTTACTCATGTACATGAGAACGTAGGTATGACCCCTGCCCTGACCACCTTAAATTTTTTTCCTTGACAGTCACCTCGCTTACTGATGACCATACTATCCTGGACTTAGCCATGAAAAAGCTTCTCAAAATACACTTTGGAACCGGTGTAAAACTTTAGCTCCCAATCAATGAGTGCATACCGTAAAAGCGCACGGTTCAATGGTTGTGGAAGCTCTCCCCAATCCCTTCATGGGATGTAATGGCAAACCATTTTTGTGTTTTTATATTTTCAGCAAACCCATTGTTTTGTAGCTTTTCTCTCAAAACACTGTGCTTGCTCTTACAAATTCAAGGATTTCGTTGGCAACCCACACAAAACACATACACATAAATGTAAACATTTATGAAAACTTATGCATATGTGTTTGTGTGTATATATGTCATAAATTATTGGCATATGTTGTATTTTGCTGCCATTGCCCCCCGTTTTGTTGCTTGGGCTATTTAGAATTTAAACCTTGTGTTTGCCAGCATTTAGTATAGCAGTTTTTTCCATTGTGTCTGCCGTTTGTTATATAAAAAGATGTTGAAACTTTTCTTTTGTTTTCCCCCAATCTCTGAGACTGACTCAAAGTCTTTGTTTTGAGCAATGCCCGGTGTCTTAGGAACCCTTCTGATAGCCTTTTTCATTATTTTGATATGGTTATTAGACGAGCGCATTCCCTTGTTTGCTTGGTCGCTATCTGTGTCTGCCAAACATAATTCCATTGAATATTTTTGTCTTTATTTGAAGATTACATTGGGTAACCCTTTATTTTCAGTTAAGTGCTGAATGGTAAAACAAGTGAAACGCATAACAGTCATTTTGTTAAAGATACTATAGTATTCATTCACCTCTTTCGCTATTGTTTCTGAGTAGGTCTTCTATGGATGAGTAGCTGCCGAAGAGGTAAAGGAAGTTACACTTTATTAGCATTTTTGTTTTAGAGAGTTTTGTAGAAGTTCGTTATCATGTGAAGAATATTTAGAGATGTTGTGGGTAGTTGTCAGCTTGGATGAGAGTGTACAAAGGGCGAAGTTAGGTTATTAGTAACAAATCGATGTTTTCATATATTGACAGAATTTAGTTAATTTTAAAATCAAATATTTATTAACATAAATTGGGAATGAAATTTTCCCAGGCAAGTAGTGTCATCATCGTGTTGTTATGGAATTGTTGAATATCTAAGGTGATATACAAATAAAAAGGGGATTCCAGTCAAGTGTAACGGCAAAGTAGGAAATACTGATAAAACAGAAACGTAAAGCGAATGAATGTAGGGTAAAATTTAAAAAGTATATATAGTTAAAAAAATTTAATATTTATTAGCAATATTACTTATAGAATAAAAATTCACAATAATGGAATTTTTTAGTAGCTACCCAGTTGGAAAATTTGTCTTGACGATATTGTCAGTAGAATTTCCTTAGGACAATGTCAGCAGGTGCTGACACTTTCTAGAAGAAATGTTCATGACATATCACTAGTTTTGCCTTAGGTGACATAAATTGTGAACGAGCTGACAATCCATGTAAGACCGTTTAATGACTCGTCAGCATTATGGCATGACTGACTCTTACTACTGCCAATGCTGAATATCGATAGAGGTATTCTTTATCTTTTGTCAACAGCGAGTCGTGCGTATAAAATTTCAAGTTATTCAGAAAACATAAAACTGAAAAATTTATATTTGAATTGTATGTCATAAATTCTCTATAATAACTTCCAAAGTATTTGAAAATTTATTCAAGAAAATGTTAATTTTAAGGGAATTATATGTATGTGTGTATATTAGGGAGTTCCATAAAAATTTTTCTTTTCCGATTTTCATGGTTCCTCAAGCTTGATTGGAAAGTTTATAGGGTAAAGTATTTTTGAAATTTTTTTCCGATTTTTCGGAAGAGTTTTAGAGGTCGCACAAGTCAAATTTCCCCCAAAAATCGGTTACTCCGGACGTTTTCACAGTGTTTTATTTAACTTGCTTTGTTGTCTGTCTATATTGTTCAAATCTAGTAACTCATTTTTAACACAGTTGCAGTTGACCAATCGAACTAAAATTTTGCACACTTGTCAGCTTTGGATGACAATACATGAATATGAAAAAAAATTAAAACATTAAAAATTTATTTACTAAAAAATTAAAAATAAAAAAATTACTTAAAAAAATTAAGTTACAGTGTTTTATTTATAAATACACTAAAAACCAGAAAATAATTTTTCTCTTAGCCTCAATAAGTATATTCTTCTTCATGATGGGGTTGTACAATGGTCCGCCTACTTAGCACTTCAACAACAATGGTCTAGATACTTTCAATAAAGAGCGTAATCAAAATGAATTAGTTAATTAATTTTCTAGCGATCTCTCAAATAAAACGCTTGCATTTAAATTAAAAATGGTGCCAAATTAAATGTCAAATTAAGTGTCAAAATTAAATGTCACCATTTTTAATTTAAATGCAAGCGTTTTATTTGAGAGATCGCTAGAAAATTAATTAACAAATTCATTTTAATTACGCTCTTTATTGAAAGTATCTAGACCATTGTTGTTGAAGTGCTGAGTAGGCGGACCATTGTACAACCCCATCATGAAGAAGAATATACTTATTGAGGCTAAGAGAAAAATTATTAAACACTGTAACTTAATTTTTTTTAATTTTTTTTTTTTTTGAATTTTACTTAAAACTCGGTCAATATGCACGATGTTCGTAGTTTACCAGTCAACATTTTTAAAAGGCTGTGAAG
The DNA here is from genome assembly GCA_963931995.1 of Phaonia tiefii. Lineage (NCBI taxonomy): Eukaryota > Metazoa > Arthropoda > Insecta > Diptera > Muscidae > Phaonia > Phaonia tiefii. The sequence goes on along the minus strand of OZ008370.1, from coordinate 165,899,977 downwards.
ATAAATTTATCCGATAAATATATTTAACGAAGACACAAACCACTTATACAAAATTTCTGAAATCTCATTTTTTGTCAAAAAAAAAAGAAATTTTGTATAGAAAAAGTGTCCAATATTGGCACTCGAAATCATTATTTCTGTCAATGACATGGGTCGTTTCATAAAGTTTACCATATCTCCGATCTGAAATGGAATCAGCATATATTTGTAATGGGGATGTTATGTGCTCCCATGGGGCTAATTTGGAATATACAGGTAGTCTATTCACTTTTATCAGGAGTGTCCAATATTGGCTCTCGAAATCATTAGTTCTGTCAATGACATGGGTCTCTTCATAAAGTTGACTATATCTCCGATCTGAAATGGAATCAGCATATATTTGTAAACGGGTTGTTATGTACTCCCATGGGGCTAATTTGGAATATATAGGTAGTCCATTCACTTTTATCAGTAGTACCAAGTATTAGCACTCGAAATCATTATTATTGTCAATGACATGGGCCACTTCATAAATTAGGCTATATCTCCGATCTTAAATGGAATCAGGATATATAGACTGCGCTGTTTATGCGCTTCTACGGTGTTAGGCGGCTAGACATTAGAAGTTAATTCGCCTTTGTAGTGAGCAACCCAGGTTAGATAAAAAATAACCAATGTCAATATTTTACAGGAAGAAAAATATTTGTTCTATATAAAGCTAACTATATGCTATATTGATCATAAATGGCTTCAAAAACGCTTATTGACTCTTTTTCTGCACAAAATTTCTTTTTTTTTTACAAAAAATTAGATTTCAGAAATTTTGTATAAGTGGTTTGTGTCTTCGGTAAATAAATTTATCGGATAAATTTATCTTCACACCCTTCACTTTTAAAACAAAACTTCCAAACTTTTATTGTATATGCATCAACCACTAGTTTTGACACTGATTTTGCTCAACAGGGTATAACGTATTACATTTTTTCGTAAATTTTAGATTAATTTTGTTAGTAACGCATTATAACTTTTAAAATTTCTATCCAAATTTAAAAAACTAATGATGCCTTCTAAAAGACGGTTAAATTCCAAGCAATTTTGTAGAAAAAAATTATAAGTTGCTCTTACTGTTCCAGAGTTATACCACTTTAAAGACTTTTACCCATTGTATGAACCTAAAAATATTGTAAATATTGTAAATCTATTTTTGCATCGGATTTCCTTTAAATTTCTATGAAAATTTGAAACACTATTGATGCACTTTAAAAGACGGATAAATGTCAAGCAATTTTGTAGAAAAAATTTTGAATTTACAGTTTCTGTTCCAGAGTTATGCCATTTTAAAACTCTTTAGCCATTGTATGAAACTAATAATACTGTAAACTATTTGCCAATTTTTCATCCGATTTGCTTTAAACACTGTATTCACGAAAAAATTTACATGCGCTAAGTAAAGACAAAGAATTACACGCAGAAAAAACGGCCCCAGCAACTTATTGCAGGAAACATATATATGTTTGCAGGAAACATATATATGTGTGCAAGCAATCATATATATGGTTACTGCAATATGTTGCCGGGGCCATTTTTTGCTACGTGTAATTCTTTGTCGTTACTAGCCCATGTAGATTTTTTCAATAATACAATGTTTAAAGCAAATCCGATGAAAAAAGACAAACAGTTTATAATATTATTAGGTTCATACAATGGGTAAAGAGTTTTAAAGTGGCATAACTCTGGATCAGTAACTGCAAATACAAAATGTTTTCTACAAAATTGCTTGACATTTATCCGTCTTTTCAAGTGCATCAATAGTATTTTAATTTTTCATAGAAATTTAAAGCAAATCCGATGAAAAAAGACAAACAGTTTATAATATTATTAGGTTCATGCAATGGGTAAAAGGCTTTAAAATGGTATAACCCTGGAACAGTAACCGCAAATTCAAATTTTTTTTTTACAAAATTATTTGGAATTTATACGACTTTTAAAATGCATCAGTAGTTTTTAAAATTTTCATAGGAATTTTAAAAGATATAAAGCGTTATTAACAAAATGTACACATTATTTACGAAAAAAATTAAAACGTGGTAACTTATTGAGGAAAATTATTGCCAAAACTGATAGTTTGTGCATACACAATAAAAGTTTGGACGTTTAGGTTCAAAAATGTTGACTTACAAACTAAGAAAATCGTGGTTATTGACCGAGGTTTAAGTAAAATTCAAAAAACGCCCGGAATACCCGATTTTTGGGGGAAATTCGACTTGCGCGACCTCTAAACCACTTCCGAAAAATCTGAAAATATTCTCAAAAAATCTTACCGTATAAGCTTTCAAATAAAGCTTGAGCAAAAAAAAATTTTATTTTATTGATGGGACACCCTAGTATATATACATGAATTCACACATTTCTTATTATCAATATCTATTAATATGTTTATTTCAGCTTTTTTAAAATTGGGGTCATCCATCTTAAAGATTCAATATAATATTTATATATATATATGGGAAATGACACAAAGTCACCACATTAAGATACGTCGTGGCCAACTGACTCCCTGATGAATTGTGACATAAGGACGACTTGTACACATATCATAAGGTAATCGCCTCTACTGACAAACTGCGAAAATTCCAGCTGACTGTTTACCAAATGTATGAAAATGTCAGGGGGTGTCATGAAGTTTTTTATGTATATGCGAGCGGATCGGCAAGTCAGCTGGGACTCTGGCATGTCACATCGTAGTCACTAATGATGTCTTTAGAAAATTTCCAACTGGGTAGAATTCGAAATATAAATAATAAATTTTAATGTACCGCGAAAGACTCGCAAACGATTCTTAATTTTGTTATGTGGCATCCGAAGTTGAGACGCAGTAGTAGTTTAGTCCATTCTGCGCTTGAATTTGGCCATAGTAATCCAGCAGTTCCTATGGTGGTATTCGAATCACAATCTTTGCCATGCGAACTCATTATGTTGGTGCTTGTGAGTGCCCTAATTGGTATCCTCTTTGCCTTATATATCACTACTGGCGCAACCGCCATATGTTGTCTTCTCCATCACATTCTTTCTAGAATATCTTCCATATGTGTTGTATTAAATTTCCCTAAAACTCTTACAAAGCCCTGCGACTGCCGAAACGAAACTTTCCAATACATGCATGCATCGCTACAAGAATCCTTAAAAGCCACGATAAAGAAATAACTTAATTAGAATGAGGGAATCAAAAGTTGAAGAAACGCTAAAAGTGCCATATAACATGGATAAAACGCAGCGGAAATAGCGCATTAAATGAACGATGTTTCTCGCTCCTACGTTCTTCATACCCTAAAATTCATGCACACAGCGAACGAAGTCTTACTTGCAACTCATACTCGCATGTGAGAGATAGTATGGCTGACCAGCTATGGTCTCTAAGACAACTGTGTGGCATTAAGGGTCATTTGGTTTGGTGTGCATCAACTGATTAGGGTTAAATGTAATGATGGGTTCCAAGCCAAAACCTACGGATGAACAAGGCGGAGTTTCATTTCGTGAGACAAACATGACAGACGGCATTTGGGTATCTATACCGGAAATTTTTGTTAATTTCGTAGTGCCATAACAACAATCTCAACAATACAAAAAGTAAAGAGATCCAATTGCTGAGGAAATTAATGACAACACATTCTTGTGAATGGGAAGGAGGAGAAGTTTCATGGCATTCGAAGTGTAAAGGAAGTGCTGACATTAAATGTGACGCACTTGACATCAAGTAAAAGTGATATGGCCAAGTGCAAGTGACAGTACTTGAATGTCTGATACTTGTGCTTAGTAGTGGGGTAATCTAGTGTTGCGCAATGGAAATTGGTTCTGTTTGTTTAAATGAAGACGATTTAGTTTGAACCTCTTTTGCAATAGGGAGAAAAATAACAAAGAACAAAATTATTTGTCCTGCAGTCTTGGGTTTCCACTTCAAATTACATCTAAGTATAACAGGTGAAAAAACTGCTGATAACGATAACTGATGTACTTTGTTTGTTGGACTAGACACCATTTTGTATTGGCTATATAATAACTTACCTAGACCTACACCTAGAATCCTAAAATTTAACTAATTACGAGGGTAGCTATTTACATTTCGGGAACTGACAATACTAGAACTTCCATTGTAGCATAAACATACATGGTACGTTTTCACTTTCGAGCACTGTTTGTTGTATCGCTCAAAAACTGGAATTTACCCGTGAACATTTTCGCGCGATGATTTTTTACGATTTTTATCGTGGATTATCGAGACAATAGTGTCTTAATAAACTTCTTTCGACTCTTGCTGATGAAGCACCATCAAAAACCATTGTAAATCGCTGGTACCAAGAGTTCGGTCTCTGACACCATTCGCTGCAAGATGAATTTCGTGAAGGTCGTTCACCATCGGTTGTTCTGCCACAGTGCGTGCGCTGATAATGCTAGATAGTCATGCTACATATCGTGAGCTAGAGGCAATCTTGCACATTAGTTTCACTTCAAGACATTCGATTTTGCATGAACATTTGGCTGTAAAGAAGATTTGTTCGCGTGGGATCCCACATAATTGGGCAATCGCTCAAACAAAGGCTCGTGTCAATTGGTGTAAGGAAATGAATAAAGAGTTCGACCGTGGTGCTTCAAAAAAAAAATCGTCACAGGATACGAATTATAGATATATGCGTATGAGCCGGAAACAAAACAGAAATCAATCACGTGGGGATTTCAAGACGAGCTAAATCCAACAAAAGATGTTTGTTTCTGTTTCTGTTTCTTCGGCCAAATGGATCTGTGGCCGCTGTTCTGCTTGAGCAACGTAGGACTATCAATTCTGAGTGGTACATGACCATTTGTTTGCCGGAAGTCTTTGGAGAAGTATGTAAAACCAACCGCCAAAGACGAATCATTCTCCATCATGACAATGCGAGCTCTCACACATTTCGTCAAACAGGTGAATTTTTGAGCAATCAAAATATCGAATTGATGACTAGTCCTCCATACCGTCCTGATTTGGGACACAAATGACTTCTTCTTGTTCCCGAATATCAAAGGTAAAGTGCGTGGTCAACGATTTACGAGAGCCGAAGAAGCAGTTGAAGCAGTTAAAGCGTTCAAAAACCATATTTTGGAGGTGTCTCAAGTGTAATGGTAAAACTCCTACTACAAATGTTCTGAACGAGTGCAAAACTGTATCGATCATCAAGGAATATTTTCATTTAAAAATTTTTCATTTCAATTTAAAAATGTTTGTTATCATTTGCTATTTCCAAGATATAAATAGCAACCTCGTACTCAATGCTACAAACACAAATTGTAAAGGTTTCCAAAGCGGCCTAGTATCGCTGGGATATGGTCTAGTCGAGTACATAATGTAACCGACTTTACTAATTGCGGTGCATACTGAAAATCTCAATCAACCGCTCAAATCACAGTTTTTAGTTGATCAAATACTGATGAGAAAATATTGACTCCGACATTAGTCAGAACATTAATTCTCAGCTATTCCGCCACTTTCCTAATAGTTAAGATTTACGCCTGGTAGACTCTGCAGTGATCCGACAGTCTTTCCGCAATGGACAGCCCTACACGCTGAAAAATAACGGCATGTACATGTTTACCACTTTCCACTTTCTCACCGACGGCTACAATGCATTATACGCGGGGTTAGACTCCAGAGGTAACCAATTGCTCTTTTACTGGTATCGTATATAGCACCACCACCGCCTTTTTGTCTCTTTGTAGAATGTTGGGTTTAAAGTTAAACTTCCTGTCGAATAAAATACCTAAGTATTTTGCGCCGTACCGTACTTGTAAACTTCCGTTTAACCGCTGTTACCATGTCATCTAGTTGGGCAATAGCCTTAACACATATCTTCTCCAGAGAAAAGTGAATACTGTTTGTGAAGAGATTTCACGGCGGGGGCGATAAAACGCACTATTGAGGCGTTTTATTCCTGACAAATCTCCGTTGATCTTAATCTCGCCAAAATGCGTCTTCAATCACAAAAGTTTATACCTGTACTAGATCTTTTTTTCAAGTTTCTTTTCAAACTGTTAATTTTTTAGGTGTTTACTTTAGTATTTCTTCCACTACATCTAATGACCAGAATTGTGTTAAGTACCTTTTTCATGGATAATTACTCAATAGCAACATCACCAATAAAAGGTGGAACGTGGGATTAGAACCCACGCTATTATGCACAAGACTCGCTAGCGCTATCTGTTGTACCCAGACGGTGAAACAACTATGTTTTTTGTCCATATTTTCAACATTTAAAAAATGCTCTAAATTCCTGTAGTGAAGACAACATACTTCTATTGCCTCCTTAAAGTATGCATTTAATATTTAAAAATGCTCCCTCCTTCAAGTATGTAGTATTTTACTAAATTTGATCATTAAAAATCTTAGTGCAACCTCTCGATCTATTCCTTTCCCACACTTTAAAGTTTAAATCAACCTTTTTAAAATTAGATGCTGGAAGGATAAATGAACTCTCACAAAAAAAAAACAAAATTGTTTAATTTCATTTAAAATGTTTTCCATTTCAATTCCCTCCTTACCATGACCACTGGGGGAAGTAAAAACAAAAAACTGTTACAAAATAAAGAAATTCTATAACAACGAAGACATTGACAACTTGCAAAAGCAAAAGCAAATAAAATAAAATAAAATACGCTACAATGAAAACAAGTGAATGACAGTTGTAAAACTGCTGCATAAAATTAAATAGTCAGCAAAAGTAACAAGAAATCACAGGGGAAATGGCAGTGAAAATATAAGAAACAACAACCGAGAAGAAAAACTAAATAGTTAACATGAAAACCCCTCACAACAAATAAAGATATGCAATAAAAGTATCAATACTAGTAGTAATAGTTGTTGTTCTCTTATGCCAATGCTGATGCAGTTGCAGTAGTAAAACCAGTAAATAGCTGCTGCAACTTTAGCTCCAAATGCTCCTGGTGGTGAGGAGGATGATGATGATCACGCTTGTTTGTAGCATCAACGTGCCAAATCATCCCGAAAATCAAAACAAACAAAAAACTACCAGCAACATGGATAAACTGCAATTGAACATTCTGGTAGTTTCTGGGTAAAATAAAAGAAAACGAATATTGACAGTTGCAATAGACAGACAGACAGACATTGGCATGATAACGCGTAAACAACCATTCGTTGCTTTTCTTCTTTAACAACAAACGGTATAAAAGCAACATCATAGCACCAGCAGCAGCAGTACAAACATCATCTTCTACTGCTTTACCAGGGGCAACATCGTCAATTTTTCCTCCAGCACCAATAAATACTATTTCATCATGTCTGAAACAAGTGGAGGGTTTGTAAAAGATGGCCAGGAGGGTAGGAATTCATACCCGTCTCAGTGGAATTTATTTTTATGATGTAGTTTTGAAAATTGCATACATTTCTATATGCTAGTCGACGTTTAGCTTCAGTCTCTGTTGTAAATATTTCACGAATATAAAGGTAAAAACATTCATAATAAGAAATGTATAAACTTGTCTAGAAACAATTTTGACAGGTTAGTTTTATTGATGATATTGGGTTGAGATATTTTGAGGTGTAAAACATACGGATGATATATAAAAAATGGTGCAATCTTTATAAGGCGAAATCGTTGCAAACGGCATATCATACCCTACTGGACCAAGAAAAAACTCTTACTAATTTATGAAATATCAGCGTGTGGAGGAAATTAAATTGGTTATTAAAATAAATAAATAAAATTGTTTCCCGTAACATTCCATGAAGGGACTGGCTAGAGCTTCTGAAAACCAGCGAGTTGTACGCTTTCTATTTTTCCACACATTAATGGTGACCTACAGTTTTACACCGTTCCGAACTGTATTTTGAGAAGCCTTTTCATGGCTAAATACTCGATACTGTCGCCATCACTATGCGAGGTGACCGGCGACGACAGAAATTTACGGAGGTCAGACCAGGGATCGAACCCAGGACCTCATCTGCAAGAAGCGCGCACACTAATCATTTCACCACCGATGGCCAACGCAATTACTTAATTTATTTCTTTAAATTGGTGGGAAATTTCGCAGGCCAAATAGTTGTATACTTCTAAGTCATTCCACTTCCAACATATGAGTTGAAATATATCAAGAGCTTCATCGTTTCTATGTAGTTTATTATTGCTATTACTAACATGCATATATGGTGCCAATTAATTATATGACAATTATAATTTGTAGTTTAATTTGAATTACCTGCCCAAATGCAAATTCAAAAAAATTTCATTGGCAATTTTATTCATTTTCAAAGCATATCCTTCATATCTGGCAGTTCTGGTTTTCATATATATTGAATTTGAATTTGAAAGTAATACGAGGCAATACCTATCGCAGTCACAAACCTCTACATATAAAATACTTTTAAAAATAGAATTGCCAGCAGTCAAGCAAATTCAAAACAATTAAAATCGTTCCCGTATTTCATTACAATTGCCATCCGATTCCACAACCTGCATTTGCATTGCCTGAGCAAATACAAATTGAAAATTTTTTAATTGCCATTGCGAACAATGATAATTCTTTTACATTTGCATTAGATAAAGTAATGCAAATTCAAATCCAATGCAAATTAAAAAAACCGATGTATGCTAACATGAAATTCATCTGATTATTTTAAAAAACTCTATAGTTAAAACGTTAAATTGTTAGGGAATTGTACAGGGGAGACATTTGCATAATTTTAGGATATCGCAAAATATGAAGCTTCCCAGAATTTTTTTTTTAGAATTTGTAGTTACATTGTAACGACCTTCCATGAAAATTAATGTGCCGGGTTTGAGTTCCCTGATTGGAGAATATTTTTTAATCAAGGAATAATCAAGGGAATAATGTATAGAATACTTTCAGGCGAATAAGTTTAATTTCGCAAGTACTTATATTATTCGTATTTAAATACAAACAACATTTTGATAATAATTTTAAAATAAAATGAGCAATTTTCATTTATAGAAATATGTTCAATACCAGAGCAATCCTAGCACTTCCTATCATCCTAATCATCTATTGTATATACAATTGTATATATAATTGTATATATATTTTGATGAAATTTTCAGACAATATTCAGAATCACTTTTCAAAAATGGCTCTGACGGCTTTTCTAATAGACCGGCTGTTATGAAAATTTCACAATGTGGTACTGACGACCTGCTAATACTCCTTGGTTATAATTGGTTGTGATTAGATAAAGGGGCGTGGTACCGCCCATACAACTTGAAATTTAAAATGGCTATATATCCCCAACTGTCAGAGATATGAAGATGAGATTTGGTATATATGTTGTTGGAACAGTATGAATTACAGCCAGGGTGGAAGAGGGTGGAACAAGAAATTTTGTTCACCCTTTGGCAGTACAAAAACTTTGAAGGTAAAACGTAGTTAGCCGGTTCCAGCTAGTCGCTAATAAAAAAAATTATATGAGGTCTCAGGGGACAACCGGTTGGAACTAAGTTCCTTTCGCTATATATTATGTACTAGTTAGTTCCAACATGCCTAAGGCGCCCGTTGAAAAATTCAATAGTTTAAATGGATCTTTAAGAAAAAATAATTTTTGTGAAATGAAACCTTTTTTTACGAAATTTTTCTTTTTTGTAGAATGATTTTTTTAAAAAACGTATAATTTTAGGTCCTTTTTGTAAGAATATGTATTATATTTTCCCGAACAGGCTCTTTTTTAAAGAAGGTACTTCTTTTATTAAAAGCTAATATTTTGTCAAGAAAAGGTACTATGTATTTTTAAGAAGAAGCACTTTATGTAAAAAAATACCATTAGAGTATGAATGTTTTTTTCCAAAGAAGTACTTTTTGTAAGAACATATACTTTTTCAAGAAGGTATACTCTTATTAGGAAAATGTTATTTTTTTAAGAAAATGTACTTATACTTATTTTCAGAAAGGCTACTTATCTCAAGAAAAGAAAAGAAACGAAAAGCTATTATTTTATTTTTAAGAAAGTTACTTTTAAGAAAATACATTTTTGTAAGAAAATTTATTTGTTTTAAGAAAAGACTTTTTGTTTGAGATAATAGTTTATTTTTAAGAAATTTAATTTTTGTTTGAGATAAAGGTTTATTTATTTTTAAGAAATTGAATTTTTTTAGAATTCGTCCGTTTTTCAAGAGTAGGACAATTTTTAAGAGTAGGTACTTATCTCAAGAAAAGTTATTTTGTTTCACAACAAAGGTACTCTTGAAAGAAAATGTAGTTTTTTAAGAAAAAGCAATTTGTTGTAAAAAAAATTACTTTTTTAAGAAATGGTACTTAGTATTTAAAAAAAAATATTTTTTTAAGAAAAGGTACTTTTTGTAAGGAAATGTACTCGTGTTTAAGCACAGGTACTTCTTTAAGATAAGGTATTTTTTTTAAAGGTTTTAGAATATGAATAGGTATTTTTTTGAGAAAATTTACTTGTTTTAAGAAAATGCACTCTTTTAAGAAAATGTACGTTTTTTAAACTTCTCTCACTTTGGCTTTTTTCAATTTGCTCGTACTTTTTATTGGGTTCAAAACTACAGTATATACTAAATATTTTTTACAGGCTCCACCTAGAAAACTTCCCATTAAACAAGAAATTTCCCAACATATCTGAGACATCTAGTTAGTCTAGACACAAACCAAAGCAAAGGTAAACAAGATAGTTGATAATACTGGCTTGTAGCATAATAGTGTTAAAAAAAGTTGTTTCATTTTAGCCTTTATCCTGGTAATAACGAACTTCGTTCCAAAAAATTTAACAAAATATTATTTCAATTTTGTTGAGACTTGAACCAGATTCCCTCGTTATCGCCTGTTGGGTTGTGGAACAAACTACAACAGATATAGTAGAACCTGGAATAGAACCATTTGGTTTTCAGTATAAGATGTCTTACAACTTGTTCGTTGGAATCGACCATTTTGCTGGGTTATGTCTTAGAGTTTAAAAAATTGTAACCATTTCATAAGTTTAACTGTAATGCTGAAAATCCAAAAAAGCAAAAATTTTTACTCTCCTTTGCCGCCCGAAAATAAATAATCGATGTCTGTCTAAAGATTTACGATTATATTAAATAATACGCCCTTCCCAAGAAATTTGCATCTAACAAATCTGTCTCTTTTATTTTTAATTTATATAATTTTTGTTTTAAATTAATTGGAGGGACACACAATTATTTAAATTAAATATTTTTTTGTTAATTATTAAAATTATTTTCTTCTGGATCTTGTTTTGTATTTTTTTTTGTTGTAAAAAGAAATTCTACATTTTAATTAACTTGACTTGAGCTGAACTTTAAACCACTAAAAGAAAACTTTTGCCACAACAAAATAGTATAAAAAATTCAACATTTTCCCCAAGTATTTAATCCTTGTAGAGGAAAATAAACACTATAAACCGCAATTAACAGAACAAGTGACGACGATGGCTCGTGTGGTTTCTCTCTCCCTCTCTTTTGCTTTTGGAAGGAAATAATAAGAAAGGAAAAGTTTCAATTTTCCAGGCTAAGAAAAAGATGAAGCAAACATGTTGTGATAAACTCAAGAAAACACTTTAAACTAAAACAATTTTCTTAAAACTTGAGTTGCTTTAGTACACCAACAGAAGTATATTCCTGGTGGAGTACAAAGAAAAATCATCCACAACAATATAAATAAACTTTAAATTTATGAAAATAAAATGTGTATCTACGTCAAACACATACACACATGCACAGGACATTTTAAATGTATATACTTATACATTAATATATAGCTAGTTTTCCTAACATATGGGCAAAACGCTTCACTAGCAAAATCAGAAACGCCTAATGCCCCAGTTTAGCAAACAGCAAGGCGATTTTGTATAGTAGTTTGCAGAAAAAGAACCAACGTCCTTTTAAATAACTTTAGACTTAGCTGAAGTAAACTTTTTTTTGTAGATTGTTAGATTGCTACTGTTGGTTCAAAGCAATCTCTCAATATTTGCAAGGATTCAAATACACTCACACATGTATACATTAGCTTTAGATGTATTTAAAAACATCAAGTCTAGCATCCTTTTTAAGTTTTTTTTTCTCTGGGGTGGTAATATATGTGTGTGTTTCGATGGAAAGTAAAATTTGCCTTCCCTTGCCCCACAATGTAAGCGGAACCATGTTAACTATAAATGTACTGCAAGAAAGAGAATATATTAGTAAATATTAGTTGGAAATAAAGAGCCAATCGTAGCAACCACACACAGGCAATTCAGCAGAAAATGGCAAACAACAATTTTCAACAACAACAAAACAATGAATAAGTGAAAACTGAGTTGAAAGTTTTTCACAAAACTTTAACTTTTGTTATGTTGATTTGTTGCAAGAATTCGTTTCCGATTGGCTCTATACAACTATTTGCTTTCCTTTTTAGAGTTTCGTATTTCGTAGATGACCTCCTAACCTAACATTGGCGTTCAATGTCCTTTTTGTAGGGATTTTGAAAAGTTTTCAATAAAATTTATTGCAAAAGATTTGTTTTATTGAATTCTTTGAGAGCAGGCGAAAGAAAACAAGGATATTTGTATGATTGTCCAATGGTTCGTTTTTAGCTTTGCATTGGTCTCTCCCCACGTTTGCTGCCTAATGAAATAGTTTTATTGGAAAATTTTTTATTGTACAAATGTAAGACAATTAAAAAAGTTTTAAATTGGGATATGAATATCCCTTAAAGTTAGGCACTTCTAGTTTCAAAAACGATTTTCTGCTAAAAAAAAAGTGTAAAAATAACACTCCTATATATCAAAGGCGACAGGGTTACATTTGTATAGAAATGTCGAGCAACGGAAATTTGGAAACCAAGCAGTCAAAGAACATAGTGCATTAAAATGTATATAATAAACCAGGGGGCTATTTATGTAAGAAACAATGGTTAATTCATTATTGTTTTGTCGGTAGTGAAGTTTTGAACTTGAATGTGTTTCAAATGGTTGTATCGACCAGCATTATCGACATAACTATATCGGTTCGATGATTATCGTCATACATTATTTGGAAAATATAAAGAAATTTATATCGGTTGAACCCATTTATCCATACCCTCACCCTTAGTCTATCATTGGGCCTGATTTTCACTCAAAATAGTTAAAAACTAATTGACAAAATCTCTCGTGTCCGAGGACGGAGTGAAGTAGGTTAAATTATTGCATACTGCCAAATATAATGTAACTTTGTAGTGACTTTTGTGATTTATCGTATCTACCAGCCAATTATCCGTCTCAATATTTGTATGGGAGGTGCCACAATTAACGTAGCGAATCTTTAATTTCGAGTTATAGAGTGGCGCTTGCCACAACATTGCCTAGTACCGATTTACACTGAGATCGGCTTTGTCTTGTAGGTGCTTAAGGTTTGACCGCACAACTTTTGTATATTGGGATTATGGGACCCACCAAAATGGGTACAGCAAAATCGTCGACATCCAATAGCGTGTGACGTAATATTGCCTAATTTTGAATTTCATTATGATAGGTTGGGTTATATGGTATCTATTGTGTCCGACCCACCAGCCGTCCATTCAAATTTTGTATGGTAGGTACCAAAAAGGGTGTGTGCAAAACTACCATATTTGATAAAGTGGCTGGTGCTTAAAAATAGGTAAAAATTCGAATATGTTTTAAGGGAGTTATTGTGTGAACCATATTACCGCCCTTGCAACTTTTGTAAGGGACGTAGAAAATTCCCATCATTCACTAGGTAGGCAAAACTGTCGGTGGTTCAATGGGTAGTGTGCGCGCGCGGCTCTTGTACATGAGATCCTGGGTTCGAACCCTGCTCTGACCACCTTAAACATTTCTTTCGGCGGCGTTCACCTCACATAGTGACGGCGACACTATCGAGTATATAGCCATGAAAAAGCTTCTCAAAATGCCGTTCGGAATCGGTGTAAAACTGTAGGTCCCAATCAGTGAGTGAAAACTGGAAAGCGCACAGCTCAATGATTGTGAGAAGTCCTCCCAGGTCCCTTCATGGGATGTAATGGCAAACACTTGTAGCATATCTACTGTTTTATTTAGGCAAACACTTGTAGCATATCTACTGTTACTTAAGTTGATGTCATTTGTACAGGGTGGGCCAAATAAGACCTACCAATGTAAACTACGTATAACTCTTTTATTAATTTTTTTTTATATATTTAATACATTTCATGGAAATTTAAGGGACTATATATGAAATATGACATCAGACAATTGTCCACCATTTTGGCTCAATATTGGCTCTTTTAAGCGCGTTTTCCATAACACCATGTAATGTTTCTGGTTGCGGGCTCAGTATTTCCTCTCGCATATTCTCCTTTAGCTGCCTAATTGTCTCTGCCTTATTGACATACACTTTGTCTTTTAAATATCCCCATAAAAAGGCGGGCACAATTAAAACTGGCGAACGAGGTGGCCAAGGGAAATCAGAATTTTTTTATCAAACGTTCGCTAAAATTTTCTCGCAACAAATCCATAGTTTGCTTGCAGCGTGCGCAGAATACTGCACAAATTAGAATACTGCTCCACTATTGCCCGCAAAAAGTTGTCAATCATTGTTCTGTAAAAAGCCCCGGAAATCGTTTCTGGCATTCCATCCTCATTCTCGAAAATATATTGACCAACAACTTTATCAGCCATAACACCACACCAATTAGTCCATCTGGATGAATGTAACTGATGCTGGTGTGTTGCCATTGCATTTTCAGAGCCCCACAATCTACAGTTCTAATTCCTTATCATGAAGGATGTGCGAGCTAATCTTGAATTAAAATGTTGACGATAAATCGAAAATCCTTTCAAAATTGACAATATCTCGTACTAAGTTTTGCAGGCATATACAGGTAACACAAGGGTTTTTATTTATTAATTTTGATTGTGAGAAGCTCTCCTCAATCCCTTCATGGGATGTTATGGAACACCATTTTTATTTTACCAATCCCAATGGATATTCGCTGTGATCGGTAAAGATCAGTTAACGCGTTCGCCAATCAACCAGCCAGCCAAGCAAATAGCCACAGATCAATCGATAAATTAAAATTGTTCTAAAATGACTTAAAATGTTCACAGATATCTAGGATATAATAGGAGTCCTTTGATACTTACAAATTGTTATTTTTCATATAATATTTGACCCTCTGCTATGGGTGAGGGTATAATAATCTTCATAACAAGAGAGCAGATTAGTGAGTCAAGGCTTTGTCTTGGTTCAGTCACCATTTACAGGGCTGTGTTTGAATCCCTAGATACTCGGATAACAGGAGTAATTTTTAATTTTTGTCTTCCTTGGGCCACTTCATTCCAGATACAAATATTATAACAGACTGTCCTTTTTGTAATTATTTTCTTGATAAACCAATTTGAATGGTAGCAATAATTAGTGGAGTCGAAGTTTAAGCTCAGGAGTCGCTGTTGAATTTAGAGTTTAGGAGATAGAGTTCCGGAATTTTTCCCATACTCGGAATTGGACATGGACTCGATTTTTTCCTAGCCCAACCTAGACTCCTTGTTAATAAAATTGAAAAAAAACAATATTTGAAGCAGATGAAGGACTACAATACTATCCCGAATATGCCAAATTTTTGGCATTGTGTAGTATGAAATGGCCCTCTCCGCATAATACAGTTTTTACCCTCAATACTATTTTTTGCCTCGTTCGTCATGGTTCCCAAAAACTAATTTTAATTCATGAAATGACTTTTGAAATTTTCTCGTTTGCATCAAACGCGTATAAAATTACATTTGCCGCAAATTTAAAAAAACGTTTGCGATAACTGAAATTGACTATTATTTTAATGAGAACACAGATTACGAAGAACGTAAATTTCTCTCATTATGCCGACTGTATACACAGTATTATCCACTCGTTTGACATTTGTCAATATATCTTGGATGGACAATTGACAGGCTGTAGTGTGCTGCGCTTTTAGTTGATATTCGAATGCAGGGCGAGACAAACGTGTAAGTAGACAAAAGGTCCAAATTTTTTAAAACAAACTTTATGGGTAAAACCAAAATCACAAAAGTTGGAAAATTACACAAAAAATAGCTTATGGAAGCCATAAAAAATGTTTTAATGTACAAGTAATGTTTTACTGAATACAGTAACTATACCTAAAAATCGGTTGCTGTAACTGCAATTCGGTTGCTGTAACCGAACGAACAGTTAGTGGAACCATTTTCTGTTTCTCGCAAACGTTTTTTCAACCCTTATTTTTCATAACTCGTTTACTGCAAACGTTTTTCAGTTCTCGCAAACGAAATAACATGTATGGCTTAACAGAAGTTCATTTCTCCCAACTACTGCTCCCAAACGAACTTCAGTTATCTGAGATTTCGTTTGGAATGAACGATATTTTTTGATTGCGTGAACCAATCCAAAAAAAGTGAATTCATTAAATGTGACACATTACGTTCGTTTTCATAGGCAGAGACCAATACACAATCTTTTTGTGCCAACTTTGGAAAATAGAATTATAAGCATTCAAACTTGTTACATTTAGGTCAGTTACAGATATCATTTTCAACTGTTACCTGCTAGTTTAGATTGATTTTAGAATATGGTCTTATTGTCAAACGGCAACCTTTCCTTTAGTGTTCCGAGAAGATTGATTGACTTGTTATTGGTTAATTTAGTAGAATAAATAATTTTTATATTTGCGTGTTTCTGGTTTATGGAGTTGAGCAGGAAGCGGAGTTCAGAATTTCAAAATTGTGGAAATTCAAATTAACGCTTTAGAATAACACGTCACCACCACCACCATATATGCCATATAGGCAATAAATCGAACGACACAGCTCACTGATTGCTCCTAACTCTCCCACGTCCCTCCATGGAATGAAGAAAAGAATTTAAGCAATCTTTAGTTTGCAATTTTTTCTCGAAACAATTACTTTTTTTTTATTCGTGTAGCGTTTTAACTCTGCCAAACCTTAACCAATTATATTAACCTGCTGTTGGTTTGTTAAATTTCGTAAATGGTTTATTGTTAACATGCAAACTAATTGCATGTGTTATTAAGAATTTTACAAGGAAACCTTATTAAATAGTGGCCGAAAGTTCAGCCAGTGGAGTAGCAATCTTTAAGAGTATAATTGCCTTAGCAACAAAAAAAATTGACTTATTTAAGGGGCTGCAGTCATTAGTGTAAAGTAAAAAGTGGCTCAAACATATAATGAAACAGAAAACTAAATTTCACCTCATAAGGGGATAGGAGAGATCTATTCAAAATCACCTTTCTGATTTTTACACTCACTAATCAGGAAATATATTTTTTAACGAATTCGAACGGCTCGGTTCTGACAGAAGTTACGTTTCTTATGACTCGACAGTTAGAAATTAAAGGTGTTCAGAGCCCAAATTGCAACAATGCAACATCTCCTTTACAACTGTCCTTAATAAATTACTTAATTCTAAAAAATGCACTCATCTTATAAAAAATTTTTGCTATATTTAATTTTGAATAAAGGGTGGAATAAAATGTAAAAGGAAAAATTGTTAAAGCTTTTACATTAACGGTTTTCCCCACTTTTCCTTCCATTTATTCTGCATCCCATTAATTACAAAATATTTAATTCAACATAAATAACTTTTCTGATTCCTTCAAGTTTTTATTGTGGATTAAATATTTTTTTACTACAATTTCGTGGCATGGCCCCTTATCCATCACAATGTTCAAGAAACTATTAAATATTAACGAAACGAAAAGGAGACTCATACCTTATATATCGAGCTATAAACAAGTAAAACCAATTATAGTACAGTAAATTAATGCTTAAATATGCACCCAAACATGAGCTTATCAAAAGTCATAATTCTGACACATTTCCCAAAAAGTCCTCCCCCAGTTTATCAAGTTGCACTCACGCTCTTCATGTAATTACACTTGAATGGATTTTGTTTTTGCATAATAGAATAAAAGAGAATATAAAGAAATTAAAAAAGGTGCACACTTCCTCTTACAGTGGGACAGATTTATCGAACGAAACAAGACAACCAAGGAGCCAAAGGTTCTGATTAAGTATGTAGAGAAATTTTTATACACTCAAGACAAAACGGTACAGGATATAATAATTTAGTGATCCAATCCTAACGTTTGTCACGTCGGAAATATTGGGAGCAGACCCTCCTAAATTCATCTAGTAGAGTTCAGCTGACTGGCATTTTTTAAAAACCAGTTTAACGTACTTGAAAGATTCGATGAAAGCGGATAAATGTCGGATATTTTGCTGTTTAGTTTAGTTTTTTTTTTTTATGAATGGGAAAATGTAAATTTTGTTCGGAAAATGTTCTTCATTTTTTCTCCTTGCCCCTAGAAAAGAGCATTATTATTCATACAATATAATAAGCTCTGAATCTTTATAATATTTTTATTCTGTACGATTTAGCTGTCAAGCATCTAATATATTTCTTATAAATATATAAAAAAAAAATGATTTGAATTGAATTGAATTAAAGTTTATTATACTGAATTGAGTTGAATTGAATTGACTTCAATTGAATTGAATAGAAAAAATTTAATTGAATTGAGTTGAAATAAATTGAATTGAATTGCATTGAATTAAATTGAATTGAATTGAATTGAATTGAATTGAATTGACTTGAATTGAATTGAATTGAATTGAATTGAATTGAATTGAATTGAATTGAATTGAATTGAATTGAATTGAATTGAATTGAATTGAATTGAATTGAATTGAATTGAATTGAATTGAATTGAATTGAATTGAATTGAATTGAATTGAATTGAATTGAATTGAATTGAATTGAATTGAATTGAATTGAATTGAATTGAATTGAATTGAATTGAATTGAATTGAATTGAATTGAACTGAATTGAATTGAATTGCATTGAATTGACTTGAATTGAATTGAATTGAATTGATTTTAATTGAATTTAATTGAATTGAATTGAATTGAATTGAATTGAATTGAATTGAATTGAATTGAATTGAATTTAATTGAATTGAGTTGAATTGAATTGAAGTGCATTGAATTAAATTAAATTAAATTAAATTAAATTAAATTGAGTTGAATTGAATTGAGTTGAGTTGAAATGAATTGAATTGAGTTGAACTGAATTGAATTGAATTGAATTGAATTGAATTGAATTGAATTGAATTGAATTGAATTGAATTGAATTGAATTGAACTGAATTGAATTGCATTGAATTGACTTGAATTGAATTGAATTGAATTGATTTTAATTGAATTTAATTGAATTGAATTGAATTGAATTGAATTGAATTGAATTGAATTGAATTTAATTGAATTGAGTTGAATTGAATTGAAGTGCATTGAATTAAATTAAATTAAATTAAATTAAATTAAATTGAGTTGAATTGAATTGAGTTGAGTTGAAATGAATTGAATTGAGTTGAACTGAATTGAAGTGAACTGAACTGAACTGAATTGAATTGAATTGAATTAAATTGAATTGCATTGAATTAAATTAAATTGAATTGAATTGAAGTGAATTGAATTGAATTGAATTAAATTGAATTGAATTGAATTGAATTGAATTGAATTGAATTGACTTGAATTGAATTGAATTGAATTGAATTGAATTGAATTGAATTGAATTGAATTGGATTGAATTGAATTGAATTGAATTGAATTGAATTGATTTGAATTGAATTTAATTGAATTGAATTGAATTGAATAGAATTGAATTGAATTGAATTGAATTCAATTGAATTGA
This sequence comes from Phaonia tiefii, assembly GCA_963931995.1. Lineage (NCBI taxonomy): Eukaryota > Metazoa > Arthropoda > Insecta > Diptera > Muscidae > Phaonia > Phaonia tiefii. The sequence continues at coordinate 165,880,289 of OZ008370.1, read as the reverse complement.
ATTGAATTGAATTGAATTGAATTGAATTGAATTGAATTGAATTGAATTGAATTGAATTGAATTGAGTTGAATTGAATTGCATTTAATTGAATTGAGTTGAATTGAATTGAATTGAATTGCATTGAATTAAATTAAATTAAATTAAATTAAATTAAATTGAGTTGAATTGAATTGAATTGAGTTGAAATGAATTGAATTGAGTTGAACTGAATTGAAGTGAACTGAACTGAACTGAATTGAATTGAATTAAATTGAATTGCATAGAATTAAATTAAATTGAATTGAATTGAATTGAATTGAAGTGAATTGAATTGAATTGACTTGACTTGAATTGAATTGAATTGAATTGAATTGAATTGATTTGAATTGAATTGAATTGAATTGAATTGAATTGAATTGAATTGAATTGAACTGAACTGAATTGAATTGAATTGAATTGAATTGAATTGAATTGCATTGAATTAAATTAAATTTAATTGAACTGAATTGAATTGAATTGAATTGAATTGAACTGAATTGAATTTAATTTAATTGACTTAAATTGAATTGAATTGAATTGAATTGAATTGAATTGAATTGAATAGAATTGAATTGAATTGAATTGAATTGAATTGAATTGAATTGAATTGAATTGAATTGAATTGAATTGAATTGAATTGAATTGAATTGAATTGAATTGAATTGAATTGAATTGAATTGAATTGAATTGAATTGAATTGAATTGAATTTAATTGAATTGAATTGAATTGAATTGAATTGAATTGAATTGAATTGAATTGAATTGAATTGAATTGAATTGAATTGAATTGAATTGAATTGAATTGAATTGAATTGAATTGAATTGAATTGAATTGAATTGAATTGAATTGAATTGAATTGAATTGAATTGAATTGAATTGAATTGAATTGAATTGAATTGACCTGAATTGAATTGAACTAAAATGTATTGAATTGAATTAATTTAATTTGAATTAAATTGAATTGAATTGAATTGAATTGAATTGAATTGAATTGAATTGAATTGAATTGAATTGAATTGAATTGAATTGAATTGAATTGAATTGAATTGAATTGAATTGAATTGAATTGAATTGAATTGAATTGAATTGAATTGAATTGAATTGAATTGAATTGAATTGAATTGAATTGAATTGAATTGGATTGGGTTGAATGGAGTTCAATTCAATTGAGTTGAACTGGATTGAGTGGAATTGAATTGAATTGAACTGAGTTGAGTTGAACTGAATTTAATTGAATTGACCTGAATTGAATTGAACTAAAATGTATTGAATTGAATTAATTTAATTTGAATTAAATTGAGTTGAATTAAACTCAGCTGAAACGTGTTTTGGTTTCGAAGCTGGTTAACGGTTTCGATTTTGTGATATCCATTTGCTGTCCATTTAGAGTTTTGAAAAAGTATTCAGTCATGAAATTTCATCCGATTTTGACAAAATTTCGACAGTTGTGTCAATTTCTACAAAGGGATAAATCTTTTTTAATTTGTAAGAAGCGGGCTGTATTTTGTTAGAGCAACATTCTATTTGTGGTTCAACAACAATTCTTCTATCATGCCCATGAATTGCAAGTCCCAGGTCCGCTTTAGGTCCGCTGTAGGTCCGCAAGAAGCAACGGCTACCTGATAATATGTTTCTATATCTCGTGCGATTTGGTGTCTTCTACATTCACTCTCTTTGGGCAAAGTGACCTGTTTACTGTTCGTGTCAATGCAGTGCGTGCGTGTTACCATTATGTTCTTTGACGACACTAAGGAGTGGTTAAACAAAGAAATAAGCTGTTCATACTATTAAAATTAACCCCAGTTCCTTTTATGTTCTCCTGCTTTCGGTTCGTAAAATTTATGGATTTTTAAACGTTTTGGTCAACTTTTTCAGAAAAAAACAACATTTGTTGACAGTTGACGCGTTCGCTTTGTATGGCTTTGAAATATAATTTCAAAAGTTTGAGAACTGAGAAAACCACCAAACAGCAGCACTCATTATGTCTGATGACGATGATGATGGTGTTGTCACTCTTAACGCAAAATCAAATTAAGATAGTCAGTATTTTTGCTTACCTGCTGATGTTTAGTGTCGGATGAGCAGACAGCCAGACATGGGTCAGGCACAGAGTAGAGTAGCATTCCAACTGCACACAAAAAACAAAAGTGAAAAAAATTCCAAATTAAATATGACATTTTTATGAGTTCCTTTTGGCCACATTGTGGTGATATTATAGCTTTATTATACAAGTTGTTGTTGTTGTTATTCTCTTTGGTTTGTGTTATCATTGAGTCGGGTGTTCGTTTTATATGATACAAATAAGATTGTGTGCCTTCACAGAGTCACATTTTATGAATGTGGTGCAAAATTATTATGTCAAATTAAATTATAATCATGTCAAAATTGTTTAAATTTTAACACATATTTTTTTTTTTATATTACTTTCGTTTAGAAGTTCTTTTGATTGGATTTAATATGACTTAAGATTCTTTTCACATCATATTTTTGAGAAATTGTCAGAGATTTTTACGGAAACAATCCCACACACTTGCGGTGTTGATAAATTTATACGAAAAAATAAATAATATTTATTAATTTATTTGGGAAAAATATTTTTTCATTATACATATATATGTATCTCGAAACTAATATCCCAAGACATGGGGCATCCCTTCTCATCTCCAGAGAAAAATAAAGAAAAATATAGCCGTATGTGTTGTTTTGTTTTTTGTTGTCTTGTGTTTAACATGTGTCATAATTATGATAAATTTTCAGGAAGATGTGAAGAGGAAAAAAAACGAAAACGACATGTTTTATGTTTTGGACGTTGACAGCTTTTGTTGCTCTGATGATAGATTTATTAGATAATGTATTTTGTTGTATTTCTTTTTATTTTCTTTAGATCTGGTAATGGCTCTGTTGTTGTTGTTGTTATTGTGAACGCGCTTTGAATGAAATTTCCATAGAATGATTTATTGCGCAAAAAAGTTATTAAATTTATGTTATGAGTGAAATATAATATTTAACACATTTTCAATACGAGAGAGAAATATAAATATAGTTATAAGCTAGACGGAACTCCTAATTTTTGCATTAAGTTGAGCATACGAGATTGATAGGGGCATGCATTCGAGTACAGAAGTGTGAAATGACAATATATCCTCTTTCCTAATAGTGCAGGGTGACAAATTTTCCTGCAGAAAATATCAAGGACTCAAATGAGGCACATTTGTTGCTAATAACATAAAAAAAATGGTTTCCCATCACATCCCATGAACGGTATTTTGAGAAGCTTTTTCATAGCTATATACTCGATAGTGTCGCCGTCACTATGCGAGGTGGCCGCCGGCGAAAGAAATTTGAAGGTGGTCAGAGCAGGGTTCGAACCCAGGATATCATGTACAAGAGCCGCGTATACTAACCATTGCACCAGCGACGGCCACATTGCTAATAACTCTATAATTAAAAGTCATAAACGGTGTCCTGTAAAATTGGAATTTTTGATTTGTTGGAGCATTCAACGGACATGAAATATAAGATGACTATAAAATACATTGTTGTTGGTTTTGCTTTTTTTAATACTGGTCAAAATAGGAGATTAGCGGGATCATAGTGCGAAAGGTTGCATGAGTTTGGGCTACATGCAACACTCCTTTCCCAAACAAGTCCATGGAAAATAAAAGTTAGCTTTCTAATAATAGCTTTGAAATATTATAAAAGTATTAGAGTATTTGAAGAAAAACTATTTACTTATGACAGTTTTCATTTATTCCATTTGTTGTGGAGTAGAGTACGATCAAAGTGTCTTCCAGGGAACACTAAAATCGTGTCTGCTGGAAGCCTATGTAACTCATAAGAAGAAGTCTTACAACTATTACTTGTGTTTGGGTAGTTGCTATATATTTAGCAAATAATTGTCAATGTAATTGAGTCACCGCTCGCGTTCTGTGTGATTAATTTTTCAATAGCATTATTCGAAACAACCGTTGGTGAAGATCCATGGTTATATCTAAAATGGCTCTACGGATTGCTATGAAGCATGAGGATGCAATTTGAATGTTAAATCTCTATCAATCGCGATATAGAATTGTCTTGAGCTTGAATATCAAAAATATAAAAAGTTAATTGTTTCTTGAAGGATCTTTGTCCCACGAAAATGCATAGGAAGTAGAGGATCAAACTTAATATATGTCGTTTTCAAAACTTACTTTACTTTTGTTGGCTGTTTTATAACCTCATGAGGTGAGATATCCTACACATATTGTTTAAACAAACAAATAAACAATTTTTAACATATTTCTGCAACTGCTTCTATCCTTCGCCTTTTCTCGCCAGTTTGTAACACCAAAGATACGGAGGAATTCTTCGGCCTGTTGTCTCCATCGTAGTCTTGTTCTTGGTCGTCCTCTTTTCCTGCTTCTTCATAACAATAACCTCAGTAGTCAGATTTTGAGACACCTACTGTAAAGAAAGTTTTTTTTTTTTGATTCCAAAAACCTAATGAGTCATTGTAGATTCGCAATTTTTTTAAAACGCATTTCATATTGCGGAATAATAGTGAGAGGAACCCGTATAGGACAATATAACTAATTTGCGGGACTGACTCAGAGAAATCTGAGCATCGGAAAGCTGTAGTTACAAGTCGTAGCTATACATTTCTCAAATAAGCTCAGTTAGCGACTAACGTAGAACGCACCCCCTACCGATGGGTCTGAAGGGCAGTGGAATTTATGACACCATAAAAACTGATGCAAAATCCCGTCCTTGGTTTAGAAAAACTGCTTAACGACAAACCATGGTACTGTGAAGGCTGTGGAATGGCTACTGCTGAAATGAACTCTAAACGTACGACAAAGCTTCGGCGTTATAAGGAGGATAGAAGGGATGTAGACTGCCTATTTAAGCGAAAAAGAACGGAAAATTTTAACTCACTGAAGGAAGGATAAATCCAGAAAATGTTACAACAACAAAAAGCCGAACTAACGGTCATGACTCAGAGCTGCCTTCTATAACGATAAGTACCGAAATGTTGTCGCAGATGTATAAGTATACACCATTGATGTTGCGATTCCGTGTATTCGAAGAACCGGTTCTAGTCCGGTTCCGAGAAGAACCGGGTATTTGAACCGGTTCCTATTCTCAGCAAATTGCTGTGCCAAATAGGCTTAAGTGCTTAAGTTATTATAACAATATAAAATTTTATCAAAACAATATAAAATTTCATACCCTCATCCAAAGCTTAACACTTTTTCTACCTTTGGAACCGAGTTCTGTTATACTGGAACCATTTTACGGTTTCTTTCAAACCGTATTCAGTTCTTTTAGAATTGTTTCATGTATTTTTGGAGTCATTTTCGGTTCTTTTGAACACGTTTTTCAGTCCTTCAGATACGATTTTCTTTAAGAACTAATTTGAATTCATTTAGACCCGTCTTTCGGTTCGTTTGAAATCGTGTTCGGTTCTGTTGAAACCGTAATTCGGTTCTTGGAAGCACCGGCCGGGTCCGTTCTTATAATGAACCGGTGCTACAGAACCGGTTCCTCGATTTTCTGCATTACTAGTATACACGCCGGAAACCTTGTCTTATTTGTTTGTTTGGGTATAAACATAACGTGTTTGTATGTTGTCGCAAATATAGTATATTTGTGTCCAAACACATTGTGTTTGCTACTCAGTATTACCCGTTTGCAGCCACAATGATTGATACGTTATAATATATGTTTTTGTGGACCATATGTGGCTTTGTTTTTGGGAAAGTGCTGAAAACAAAAACGTGGCAGACAAAATAGAACCAAAAACAAAGCAGCAGATCTACAATTCATGAAAACAATGCTTGCAAACATATTCATGGTTCCTGCAGTATGTTTCTGGAACCGTTGTTTTCAGCATTACATTTATTGTACCAGTAGAATCCAATGCAGATGAAGGGGTCGAGGAAATACAAGGCCATGATGTCTGGTGATACCTCCTAATCAAGACGAGGTTTCAACAATAATTTCCCAGATTAAAGAAAACAACGCCGTTGGCGGCCATAAACCTATTTAAAACTTGGCCAAATGATTACCTGCCTGGTATTATCACACTATGTCCTCTATTTATACAAATTGACCCCAGTATACAGTCAACTACCGTCGAATAAGAATTTCACCCATTACGGACAAGGTCCCCTCAAGCGTAAAGAGCGAAATACTAAAACCAATTGATGTAGACCTGATCCTATATTAACAATGTGATTTTATAACTAAGAATATAACAAAAATAAAAATGTGGCTTTATAAAATAAATAAATGTTTCCCGTTTCATCCCAATGGTTAGTGCCCACGGCTCTTGTACATGAGAACGTGGGTTCGATCTTTGTTCTGACCAAAAAAAAAAATGGAGTTCCATGTGTGCGACTAACGATAAAAACTGGTAGTTAAACTCACAAAGGTAGAACCTATTGTATTGAAATTTTATGGATTTTGACAATTTAACTAATGATTTTTATCGTCAAAATGCACATAGTACTGATGCAGATCCAACTTCTGTCGACTGAACATCGTTTTACAAATATGGAACAAACTCAAGTTATTATATACAATGTCGCCGCCATTTATGTACATCTCCGCAATATTGGAAAATTTTACAATGTAGTTTTTGTAACACATTTATAGTTTTCGAATTATCATGAAAAGTTATTTAAAAAACTAGACATTTTTCAGAAGTTTTACGGTTCTCAGAAACACAAATATATACATGTGTATAATATAGTAAAGTAATAATGCGGCCGTCGGTGGTGCGATGATAGAGTGCGCGGCTATTGTGCATGAGAACGTGGGTTCGATCCCTGCTCTGACCACCTTAAATTTCTTTCGACGGCGGTCACCTCGCTTAGTGACGGCGACGCTATCGAGGATTTAGCCATGAAGAAGCTTCTCAAAATTCCGTTCGGAACAGGTGTAAAACTGTAGGTTCAAGTCAGGGAGTATAAAACTAGAACGCGCACAGCTCACGGGTTTGTGAGAAGCTCTCCCTAATCCTTACATGGAATATGACATTAAGTCATTTTTTTTAATAATAAAGTAATATATACAGGGTCGAGCGTGGTAATTACCTCTTTTGCACTGCAGACTGTGGCGGCACTATTGGTCGAAGAGAGTGGAGAGTGTGCTTGGCTTATAGTGGCTGACGGGAGATTTGTATTCGTCTGTGATTCAGTTACCATCATTGGACACATTAGGAGAGGTCATTTTGTGTTGAAGCATATTTTTCAAATGCGCACTCGATCATTGCAGTGCAGCGTGCTTTTCGTTCATCTTTTCTGATGAGGCATATTTTCACCTCAGTGGGTGAGTTCACCAGAGACCTCTGCATTCGGACTGCGTCACTGACCCTTACTTTTTCCTGGATAACCGCCTTGAAGTAACTGTGAACTCCGATCGGTACTATGATACAGGATATTTTCAGCCGGGTCTTGAGGCAATGCAATTAGAGGATACATGGTTCCAACAGGATGCTCCCACTGCAGACACAGCGAGGGTTACCATGAATTGTTTGAGGCAAATGTTTCCTGGACGGCATATCTCTTTGACGGGTGATGTGAACTGGCGGGCACGCTCACCAGACTTTTCCCCATGTGATTTTTTCCTTTGAAGTCGAAGGTGTATATCAACCGTACGAACACTTTGGAAGACCTAATTAGCAATATTGAGGCTGAAATTGGCAGAATACCAGTCGAGCAGAGTGTGGATAGCGTAGGTCGACATTTGCCAGATACACTATTTAAAAGCATTTAATTTAAAAATTTCCTTACTGTTCAATATTATTAAAATATAAAATAAATTATTATAAATATAAAATAAATTTTTCTTATTTCATTCTCAATTAAGCAAATTACCTCGCTCCACCCTGTATTTGAGTACATGTTTGAACACGTTGTTTCAAAGTGAGCAGAATTATTTGTATTTAAGGGCCCATAATTATTGCACCTCATATTGAGAAATTATATGGAGTTCAAATGACACCCAGTTGGTTTCGAAAGCTATCAATGTGATTGAAATAGTGTCTAAGTTTTCAAAACAAAAATACTATTCGCTGTGGGCTGACATAGAAGTGTATGGCATTGAACTGAATTCTATAAAAGTATTAATCCGGCATATGATGAAAATCGACCGAATCAATATCGAATATGACATAATAATTTTATTGACATTTGTAATTCCTAATGTTGGGAATTAAATATATTATTTAATGACAGAAAATGGGGAACAAATTGATTGATTTCCACTACTTGCACAAAACAGCATCATTGTGATGTCAAATCCTATGTATGTTGCAAAAATTGTAATCGATGGTATTCCATTATTACAACTTTAGTTAATACAAAGTCCCTCCCATATTTCAAAACTTATTAATTAGTTGTGATTTATACTGCGTTCAATGTCATTAATTTAACTTACTTAGAAGTAATAGCTAATCTTTAAATTACAAAACTTTTCCCAGATATTATTATACTTTATTTTAGTCGATTTAGATGACCAGATTTTTCACTTAACCTTTGCATTCCTTTTTCATTACTACTGTACTAATTACCAACATATCTGTGTTTTTTCGTTTTGTTTCCAATTAAACAAAATGCAATATATTAGGCACTGCCAAGGCAATTTGTAGACATTTGTCAACAAAAATCTCATATTAACAATAATTTCCAAAGACAATTTTGGGAGCGCCTCGTGAAAACAACACTCCAACTAAACAATGTAACATATGCTGACTCTTCTTACTTGCCATCAGATTGTGTGCTATGGATTTTCAAGACACAAAACTATTTTTAAACCACAAATGTCTTAAAATATTAAAACAAACTTCCAAATTTGTAATGAAATCCAGCAATTGGAAAACAAAACATGCAAGAAACATCTTTTGAGGCAATTATAATTAAGCGCCAAGATGATCTGCGTGATGTTTTGTGTGACTGAGGGAATAGAGAGTGGCCTTCTAATTTCATTCATGGTATTTAATGTTTCATGACTTTTCATATGGCGATACAAAACTTTTCTGATTTATTTCAGTGATAATTAGGTTAATTTCGGGGGCATGTGTTGCAATAGAGACACAGTCTCCTTTTGTGGTCTGTGTAGTGGGATTGTAATACATTTTTCTGTTCTCAAGCAATTTGTAATGCATACATATTTGAACGCTTTCGAACTTTACGACATTTTGTCAACTTTCTGTTCTTTATTTTGTTAACTGAATGTATGTCCTTTGAGCCACATCTGTCATTCTATAAAAAGTCGCTTCAGCATTTTTAATGGTCCTAACATATTTGATGAATCTTTGAATAAAATTGTATTTGTTTGAAATGTTACGTTTTGAGAGTTTGAGATTTTTATACAATTAACTGTCAAATCTTACAATGGTAAAGAAAAGAGGAATGCAAATTTATGAGATGTTTATAATTGAACAATTCTTAAACAACTGAGACCGAAACACGAGTTCATAAATATATAAAGATTTTGGCGGAATGTAAGGCTTTATCTAGCCTAATGATTAATTTTTCTTTTTGAGATGAGCTGAGAGCAAGATGACTGTTTTCTTATAACAACAAAATAAAAACCGTTTCTCATTACATTCCATGAATGGATTGGCGAGAGCTTCTCAGAACCAGTGAGCTGGGCGCTTTCAAATTTTTCACTCATTGTTTGGGACGTACAGTTTTACACCGGCTCCGAACGGTATATTGAAATCTTTTTCATGGCCAAGTATGATGACGAATGACGATGTAAGGCGGACAGAGCAGTTATCGAACCCAGGTTCTAGTGCACAAGAGCCGCGCACACTAGGCATTGCTCCGCTTACGACCAGAACTAGACAAAGTTTTGTTTAATAAATTATTTGCTTATCTCAAACTTATGATACATACTAAATTATATAGTCGGATATAGTACTACAAAATCCGGTTATAGTTTTCAAACAATTCCACAAAATTGAAGCTTAAGAGGAAGGACGACTGGGTCGAATTGCAGAATCAGTTTTTTACTATAATCTGATTTAAAAAAGTCGTTTTTATGGTCCAAATGGAAAGTAACTTTGATAATTTTCTCCTGAATGTAGACTTTTGAAAACTGGAACGTCTGTGCATTATTTTTATGACGTATTCATAGACAATAAAAAGCTCTTCGAAATAAAGGGTGCCTCAGTAATTTTACACTTTATGAATTTAGTATAATTTTTGTTTTATGGTATTGGCAACTCTGAAATTTGGCACCTGTCATACATGTTTATTCCGATTATTAAGAATGGAGCGCTTTGCTAAAGAACAATGCATTATAATCGTGAAAACTTATTACAAAAATTTGGAAGTTATGCTGAAACCGCTCGCAAACTACCATTCGAAGAGTGGTCAAAAAATTTTAAGAAACTGGGTCGGCTATGGACAGTAAGACTCGTGTGCGTCAATGTACCGATCGGCCTCTTGAAAACATTGCTGTTAGAAACAATCGTGTCGCCGAAACCACGAAAACATCAATTCGGCATCGTTCTTAACAACTTCAAATTTCACGTAGCACTACGCAGCGAAATTTGGACAAATGAAATCCACCTTCATGCGTGCAAAATTCAGCTTACTCAGGAGCTTAAACCAGCTGACCATGGAAAGCGTCGCCAATTTGTTCAATTCGTTAATGGAGCAAAACGAAGTCAGTGGCAATTGTTGAAAAAGTCAGCTTCTCCGATAAAGAGCATTTCCATCTGATTGGCTTCATGAATACACAAAATTGTCGAATTTGGGGCTCAGAAAATCTTCGTCCAATCCATTAGAAACAAACGCATATACAACGAGCGAGTGTCTGGTACGGATTTTTGTTAGGCTACGTGATTGGGCTTTATTTTTTGGAGATTAATCGGAAACTGCAGTGACTGTGAACGGTATTCGTTACAGGAACACGATTACGGAGTTTTTGTGATCTTAACTGGACGGCATGGATCTAGACGACATGTGGTTGCAGCAAGACTGCACCACCTGCCACACCGCGCATGAAATATTCGATTTATTGCAGCAACGATTTCCACAACAAATTATCTCAAGAAATTCTGATGTCAACGCGATTTCTTTCTTAGGGTTTTGTGAAATCTTGGGTTTTTGCGAATAAACCAGAAACAATTCCTGAGCCCAAATTCGAAATCCATCTCGTCATCGGTGAGATACAGCCACATCTCTGTGAAAAGTCATGGAAAATGTGACGAACAGAATTATGGCCTGTCATCGGAGCCGTGGAGGCCATTTGACGGATGATACCTGTTCGATTTCTATGAACACATTAGTAAGTGTTACACTGGAAAATAAAAAATAAAATAGTTGTTGCGCTGAAGGCTCTTTTGCTATTGCACTTTATTTTTTCTTACATCTACTTTAACATTTGATGTAATATTGTTAAAACGAATAAAGCAATATTTAACTCACTGAAATAATTGTTGTTGTTTTGTCATAAACAGAGCGACGACAAGAAGTATTGGATAGTATAGACAACTTATTTCACTCTTTTTCCTCTTTCATGTAGAGAGTCTGAGTAAAAGAGCATAAACGAGTCTTATTCTGTTTATAGAATATTTCAATATAAATGCACCATTTCGCCAATAATATTACATAAAACAATACAAAAAGCATAAATATTTCAAAAGGCATCAATGTTTCACATCAAAATTACGAATGGACCAAGTTATGACAAAAAGAGAGTAATACGTTTTGAAGCATTCGCCAGATGTAGCCGGTGATTTTGAGTTATACAATTCGTGTCATGAGTTCTCTATACTATTCAATTCTCTTTGGCGACGACAACCTGCTTGTTTGTTCGCTGCCGCTACATCATCATGTTCACTTTGATAGATTGCCCTACCCGTGCCTATAGATATTAACAAAAAATTAACAAAAAGTGTGTTCTCACTGAGACACCCTTTAGTTCTAAATAACACTAAATAACGTTTTGATCATATGCTATAGGTGATGACTCAAACATCTCAATTGTAAAGCCTAGAGCTCTGCTGACCTGCAATGAAAACTACATACCCCCGTTATTCTAAAAGTATCAATAGACATTAGATACTTCGTTTAAAATTTTTTTTTTTTATTTATTTAAAATATTGCTGGGGAGTATAAAAATAACTGTGCGGGATAAAACGCGTAAGTTCAAAACTTCACAACGTTCACTCCTCTTCAAACTGTGAAACTTTTAGAAATTTCCATAAAAAGCAACATTGGTTGACACATCTTTCAACATTGGTAAATTTTTATTACTGTAAACACAACATTCTACGTTCTTGAGATTCCTATAGGAGACACAACCAAATTTTTTTTGGTAAATTATCGTAAAAATTATTTTTCACAAAGTAACTGTTGATTGTAAATGCTACTTCAGAGGAAAACTACATGTGCTAAATGTGAAAAAAAAATTAAACCTAATTTTAAGAGAAGAAAGCGACCCTATAACTATTATATATATATCTCTACGCGCAGCAAGATTTGTCTTTTTTGTTGTTTGTATGCAAATATAACGTGTTTGTAGCTCGTCACAAATACAGTATATTTGTGTCGAAACACATTGTGTTTGCTACTCAATATCACATAATTGGGACACAGTGATTAATATGTTATAATATTTGTATTCGTGGCCGAAATGTGTTTTTTGTTTTGTTGAAAATTGCTGAAAACATTGCTGTCTGCCACAATAAAGAAACGAAAAGTAGCAGATCTTCAATTCACGAAAGCAATGTTTGCAAACATGCCCATGTTTCCTGCAAATGTTGCTGGGGCCGTTATCTTTCAGCATGTAGTTACTACAGAGGAATCAAAAAATAGTTACATAGATAGACAGTTAGAATAAATCGAGATCCACCATTGTGAATGCAGTTTATTGCTTTACCATAACTTCAGCGCCTGAAATCCATGGATTCTACAAAATTTTCCCCAGAGAAAACTCTACTGTATAAATCCAAAAACTCAGATTGTCGGATCGAAAAATAGCGGTTAGAGCAGTTTTCCGAAAACCTTATATTTTGTAAAAACTGTCATTGTATTTTGCAAACATAAAGTGGTTTGTCGGTGCATGTATTTGAAAACTCTAGTCACAGTTTATTGCAAGACATGTATTTTCATCGCAATATAAAGCGGTTTGTCGGTTCTCGTATTTTAAAGCTGTAGTGGGAATTTATTGCAAGACATGTATTTGCATCACAATATACTATAATGCAGATCGTATATACTTATACTATATTCCTTTTGCAGTTCCTGATAAATAAATTCTGTTATCTTTAGTTTCTCTTACATAAATAAGTGTATGTAGTTTACATAATACATATGTAAAGAATATATGTATGTCGAGAACGAAAACTTTAATATTATTTTTCTTATCAAAGAATTTGTCTTTTGTTAAAGTTATATACTTTTTGCCAACCAACTTCATACATACACAATTTTTGCCTCAAAAGTTAGCAGGAAAAGAAGTTGTATGTAGGTCTTGGTAAAATAAATATTATAAAATAAATACTAAACCCATAGGGGGAAAAAAGGCAAGAAAACCAAGAAACTTTCAAGAAAATAATTTTGAGTTAAAATTAACTAAAATGCATTGTAAAGGGTGTCACAGGAAGAATGCACTTTCTCATTTTAATATAAAAACACGTATTTTCTGGCACAGTTGTGATTTTTTATTGAATTCTAAAGAAGACATGTTCCGATTAACTACGGAATAAAATTTCCGTCAAATGGCCCCCACGGCTCTGGTGCCGGGCCATTAGTCTTTTGAAAAAATTTTCCTTGACGTTTTTACAGAGATGTGGCTATATTTCACCGATGACACGTTGGATCCCGGATTTGATCTCAGGATTTGTTTCTGGTTTATTTGCATAAAGCCGAGATTTCAAAAAACTGTAACGAAAGAAATCGCAATTTCTTGAGATATTTTGTTCTGGAAATCGTTGCTGCAAAAAATCGATTGTTTCATGCACGGTGTGGCAGGTGGCGCCGTCTGGCTGAAACCACAATTCGTCAGATTCGTGCCGTCCTGTTGGGGCCACTCTATCATCATGTTTCTGTTACGAATACCGTTCATATACACTGCAATTTGAGTCTCATCGTCAAAAAGCTAGGCCCAATAACGCCGCCTGACTAAAATCCACATCATACAGTTACTCGTTGTGGGTGCATTTGTTTCTCTTGGATTGCATGTGGATTTTCTGAGCCCTAAATTCGGCAATTTGGTGTATTCACGAAGCCATTCAGATGGAAATGCGCTTCATCGGAGAAGCTGAGTTTTGTAAAAAAAATTGGCATTGACTTCACTTTGCTCCATTACCCATTGATCAAATGACCGGTCTGCTAGATTGAGCGGCTTACGGAAATGACCTCCGAGTGAAAGAACGAGGAATGAAATAACGAGTGACAGAACGAGGAATGAAATAACCCCTAAATATTTTCATACAGTTTTGGGTGTTACTTCATATGAAATAAGTACCAAATTTTTTTGGGGTTTATTTCTTTTTTTTGGGCTTATATCATTTTCCATTTGGGGTTTCTAAATTAAGATATAAACCCCAATGAAATATCACCCAACAATATTTTAAATTCGGGGGTTATTTCATTTCGTTTATAATTTGGTTATTGTTTCATTTCTCTTGTACATTGTGGGTTATTTCATTATTTTGTTAGGTGATATTTCATATGACATAACTCCCAAATGATGGGTGGTTATTTCGTTTTTGATTTGGAGTTTATTTAATTTTTATTTGTTTGTTGCTTCATTGAAGTTATTTAATTTTCTTGGGGGCTTATTTCATTGGGGATTATTTCAATTCTCGTTTGGGGGTTATTTCACTCGGGGGTTATCTCGTAGAGCCATTTGAGCTCCTGATTAAGCTGAATTTTATACGCATGATAGCTGAATGTTTGTCCGCAAAATTCGCTGCGTAGTGCTTCATGAAATTTGAAGTTGCTGAGAACGATGCCTAATTGATGCTTTCGGTTTTTCGGCGACACTCTCGTTTACAGCAACAAAGTTTTCAAAACAACGACCGGCACGTTGACGCACAGGAGTCATACTGTCCATAATCGACCCAGTTTCTTAACCTTTTTTCAACGCTCTTTGAATGGTTGACATATTAGTTTTACTTTCTCGTCTGAAAATTTTTCGAAGTATGCGAGCGGTCTCAACATAACTTTCCAAATTTTTGTAATAAATTTTCACAATTATAACGCTTTGTTCTTGCGCAAAGCGCTCTATTTTTAATAATCGAAATAAACATGTAACAACTGGCAAATTTCAGACTTGCCTCTTGCGTAAAAAACAAAATTTAAAAAGTACAATCTAACTGGCACACCCTTTATATAAAAAGGAAAATCTGATTTAAGTTTATGCATATAAATATGAAAAACAATATATGTATTATCGTGTAAAATTATTAATTTTTGCATTTTTTTCTTTTTCATTCTAGGTAAGTGCTGCAAAACATGACTGCATAAATTTTAACTTTTGCTGTTCAATGGTGGATATTGACTGGAGGTAAACTGTTTCCGTTTCCGGAAAAATTAAATTAAATTGTAACATGTTTGGTCGAAAATTTTATTTTCATTACGATTTGTGTTGTATAACTGGTTGTATGTAAAAAGGGGTTATTGTTTGGGTGCTGTAACACATTTGGCGCAGAGTGTGAATGATTCGATTCAAAAACAAACAGACATTTTTCAATTTTAAAAACAAACACTTACATTTAGCACACAACAATCAATCACAATTCTTCACACACACACACACACACACCTACACATACATACACACACACAAACAAACAAACAGATATCACCTCAACTACTCTATACTATTACTCGTACACTTTGTATAGTTAGAAGCATCAGAGTGTGTTAGTGTATGAGTGCCAGGATACAAATTGAATCAAGTGCTTTTACATTACATATGTAAACTAACACTTTTGTGTATTTCAAGTGGTATTCAGTAGCACAATGTTCATGTATACGCACTTGGAGTAGGAGCACTTGTTCACAATTAATCTGATTCCTTGTAGCACAAAGAAGAAAAAAACCCATTGAAAACCAGAAAAACAAACAGAAACACTTCCTTTGAATAGTATGAAAATTATAGTTTGAAAATCAAACGTTTTTGTTGAGTTAAAAGGAAAAAAAAAGAATTCAAAAGAGATTAACAGAAAATTAAATCGGATAGAAAATAATAATTAGAACTTGAAAAAAATTAATCGTCTAAACGTCATATAAATATTCACAACAAATATAATTATTTTAACGCAGTTTCCAGACGTAGTTAGCGTGCGTACAGCGTCGGTGGTACAATGATTAGTGTGGGCGATTCTTGTCCATGAGAAAGTGGAATTGATCCCTGCCCTGACCAACGTTGGTCACCTGGTTTAGTGACGGCGACACAAACGTATAATTACTTGACCTTTCAAATTACAGGAGTTCGATTTATTTTGGCCTGAAGTCTTAAATTAAAAAGAAAACAATGTACGATTGTCTTTTTATCACCAGTTTATATAAGTTTATATTTATATGATCTGATTTGACCCCTATGACCGATCGAAGTGGGTCAAAAAGAGGTACTAGTTCAAAGCAATATATCCGGTCGAACAAGGGGAACGTCAGTTACTTTTTGAATCAATACCTTACCAATAAAAAAATTTAAGTTTTTCTATTGCCGGGCTGACATGGACCGAACAAAAATTTATGGCAAGATGCTCGACTTTTAGCTAAAGTGAAAAAAAAATTAATACAAAGCACAAATAGAATGGTGGGCCCCATTTTTTGCGGTGTAGCTATTATTATGTCATAGCTCACGAAAATAACCAAAAACAACCTAAATCGCTTCCGCCGAAAATGTATGGTCGTCAAAGGCTTAATTCCATCAAACGTTCGCAAGGATTGATCCATTTGACCCAGTGAGCAGAGTCGTATATAAAATATTGTATCGTTTCCCTCATACACATGTTAATTCGATTTTGTCTTTGTCCCTTCTAATGGCATAACCTTCCCAAGGCAATCGCTCTATGTAGATTGGCTACCTCGTCAATGTCAGGATACAATCTCGTTGTTTTTACAACTTCGCTTCTCGCCCATATTTCTCTCAAAGACTTTTCTGGTTTCGTTTCATCTGCTTGCGAGATAAACCAGGTGCATACACCACACACTCAAAGAAAGGGGTACACGAAAATGACAAGTTTGTGCATTGTCTTGATATGAAAGTTCATCAATTTCTAACCTACAACAAATTTCATTGAATAAATACAAAACCTTAAATAAATAGTAAGGTTCGCTTCAGCTTCGTCCATCAGCTTCAGCTTCGTCCATCGGAATCAGCTTCATCTTCATCCACCAGCTTCTGATTCGTCCATCAATTTAACGTAAATGAGATATCAGTTTGATACAAACATGCCACAAATTGCCACAAATCATTGAGCTGATGTTACGTGTTGGTTGGTTGAACAGGCTGCAAGAGAGCACGCTGTCTAGCACACTTAGGCTAAAGAAGCCAATTGTGATACCTGAAGTTTCCTCCAT
Organism: Phaonia tiefii; assembly: GCA_963931995.1. Taxonomy (NCBI): domain Eukaryota; kingdom Metazoa; phylum Arthropoda; class Insecta; order Diptera; family Muscidae; genus Phaonia; species Phaonia tiefii. The sequence goes on along the minus strand of OZ008370.1, from coordinate 165,862,732 downwards.
AGCAACTATTGACTAGTCGTCCAGCCAATTTGCCCTTTTAATAAATTTGTCTATACGACCTACAGGAAAAGCCTGTAGGACTACGGTGCTAACTAGATGTGTTCCGAATATCCTACTTCTCAGTCCTACTAGAGCAGGGCAATCCAAGAGAAGGTATTTCGTCGTTTCCTCGTATTCTTCAATGCAGCATCTACAGAGAGTGGAGTTCCTATGTCCAAATCTTAGGGCGTGTTTTCCTACAAGACCATGTCCCGTAAGTGTTTCTATCATTGTGAATAACGTGCCTCTCGGCAAGTTAAGTAGTTGCCTAGACCTCTTCCTATCCACCTGTGGCCAGAGGACCCTGGCTTGTTTGCAAGTTGAAGTAAGTCTTCACTTGTCCTTGAACATATTATCGGCACACTGCCTGATTTGCAAACGGCAGGTAGAGATTGTCATACTAACACCTTCTTTTGCCGGAAGAACCTGTGCCGTAGTGCCCTGTCTAGCTAACGCATCCGCTACGCAATTGCCTGGAATGTCGCTGTGTCTGAGCCTGATGTCAAAATACTCTGCCATCACCCTAAGTGATGAGTGACATCCTTTCACCGTCTGGGACGTAGCAAACATGGCTTCCAGGGATTTTATGGCAGCCTGGCTGTCTGTGTAGATACATATTCTCCGGAGGGTTGTTACACCACTTTGCAGTAGTTCAGCAACCTCCAGTATGGCGGTAATTTCCGCCCGAAATACACTACAGTGATCAGGGAGCTTGAGGGAGATATTTGTATTTAGGTCCAGTGAATGGACCCCATAGCCTACTTGATCGTCCAACTTTGATCCATTATGTTACGTGCATCACTTTTATGATAATTGTTCGTTACTTTCAACAAAAGTTGATCTAAATTTTATGATTTTTTCCATTCAACTGATGTTATACATGATACTGAATTGAATCATTGTTGCATTAAGTATATTCCAACTTGTGTCAAATCCAACGTACAAATTACGTTAAATCAAAGTTCAGGGTGTCTGTGCTGCGCTCCTCCCTTTTTACTTCAATAGGTGTTAGTAATAGGTATTAGTTAGTGCCACAATAAAACTGAACAAATAGTATCAAAAATAAAAAAATCAATGAGTGTTCGAACTCGCGGGCGATGTGTTAACGCCGTTTTGTTAAACGGTACCTGTTCGATTTCTATGAACACATTAGTAAATGTTACATTGGAAAATAAAAAAAATAATAGTTTTTGTGCTGAAGGCTCATTTGCTATTGCACTTTGTTTCTTCTTACATCTGCTTTAATATTATATGTAATACCGTTAAAATAAATATAACAATATTTAGCCCACTGAAATAATGGATTTCGTTTTGTCATAAACAGACCGACGACAAAAAGTAGTGAATAATATAGAGAACTTATTGCACTCAATTTCCGCTCTCATCTAAAGAAACTGAGTGAAAGAGCAGAAATGAGTTTCATCCTCTTTATATATTATTTCAATATAAATGCACCATTTCGACAATGTTATTACATACAACAATACAAAAAGCATGATTGTTTCAAAAGGCATCAATGTTTCACATCAATATTATGAATGGACCAAGTTATGACTGAATTAGAGTAGTACGTTTTGACTCATTTGCTAGATGTCGCCAGTGCTATTGAGTCACACAATTCGTTGCATGAGTTCTCTATACGATACAATACTCTCTGGCGACAACGACCTGCTTGTTTGTTCGCTGCCGCTACATTAATACCATCATACTTATTTTCAGGCAGAGAGCATTGTTGTACAACAACCACGTATGTGATGCTAACGCTGTGTGTTGTTTACATGTATACACTTTGATTGATGGCCCTACCCGTGCCTATAGATGTTAACACATCAATATATTTGAATTGGACAAGTTCGGATCACTACGACTTGAAAAAACTATGTCAACTGTTCGAATGCTGCCACCTGGAATAGAAAGGGAAAAATAAAATCTATTCTCATTAAATTCTATGAATGGATTGGGGAGAGCTTCTCACAACCAGTGACTTGTGCGCTTTATATTTCTACACTCAGCCAGGGAATAAAAAGGAAAGACGATTCGATTTCAAGCCACCGCCTATTCTTTTTCTGGGAATGGACAACCGCTGATTGTTTAACCAGGCGTTTACACGGAACAGTTTTGCTTCGACAGAAGCAATACTTTCGTAAATTTTTGCTAACACACTTACACTTCTATCACTTGCGTCGCTACTTTCTCCTATTTTTCGACGACAGTAACTTCGGCAGGAGATTTGACGTAAGCGACCATATAATAGCTAAACTAGTAGAGTTTGACTCAATATAACAGATGATTTTGCTTTTATATGACGCCATATGTAAAACTCGATATATTTTTTTTGCATTTCTGTTGAATTTGATATTTAGAGTCATGAAACAAAAAACAAATGCCTATTGTTGGTGTCCACTATTACAACAAATGTAAAGCGTCAACCTCTACTACTTTAGTCATTGGCACTATCGGTGACGTATCGTGGCACAGAACCGAAACAAAATCAGAGCTGGAAATTTACACGAAACGTCACTGTCGACGGTTGCTTCCTGTACTGTTTTTATAACGGGCTGGGCGCCTACATCACCTGCGGACTGGTCGGCCGAAAATTAGTCAGGCCGACTTTTGTGTTGGCCATTGTTTCGCTTTACACTAACCGACTTTCCGGCCAACTTTCTGTAAATCAAGCTAGTTTTAGATTTTGCCTGACTAGTCCGCCGACTGCTCCTTACTCCGGAGATGAGTCGGCCCGACTCGAAAGTCGGCCTGACAATCCGCTGGTCTAAGGTGCCCTTAACACATATTTTCAACTTTCTTGTTTCGAACTGTCCCTCTTAAATTTAATCTATCGAGTAAATTGCGTCAAACAATTCTTTAATATAATTTAGACGAGACGTTGTATATAAATCGAACTAATTGTAAAGAAAATTTTATAAAATCAACACGGTAGACAGACAATGTAAGTTTACAAAAACTCATCAAAATAATATAAAAAAAATCTTCAATTTAATGATGATGAAAAGTTTTAAAAAAACATGATCGTTAATTTAATGTAAAACTATTGACGAAACCTTTTCATTATACTGATGATCAATTATTTGTTCAGTGTATATAAGGCAGGTGGCTGATATAGCTGGATCTTTCTTTCTCGAGAGAAGGATTTTTCACTGAAATACTCGCTAAACCCGAAATAACAATAGTTCGCAAGCAGAATTCTTTATTAAGTTTTCAGGCTGAGGTAATCATTTTGTTTAGGCCGAATCGGAGGGAAATAAAATCTTTCCCTACGGAATTAAAACATTTATCTATATTCACATGTTGCTCATAGCGAGTGGAACCTGTGATCGTTCAAACCATTAACTTGGTTTTCGTCATCATTTAGTGGTAGAACCGCCTTCGGCGATTCGTTGACGATTTGCGAAAATTCTGGAGCAACAACCCGCAGTGGTCGCCTAATATCACCGACATAAATGGGAAACTTGTAGCAGATGGCTTTAGGTTTCTGCATTATTGAGACGTTGAAAATATGGTACAATACGGCTTCTCCTTGTGTGCGATATTACCTGGAATTCAAAGGTTTGATTACAACCTTCATTGTGTTGAGAAATATGATCCCTAATCACCCAAGTTATAAAACTTGTTTTTAGGTTGATGGCGTTTAGGGCGGTGTATGGTGTTTAAGACGCTACAACTACTATTTGTTAAAATAATGTTTTAATAAGCATTAAATCTTTTTAAAGTAATACATACAAGTATTTCAAAGTATTATTTATAATGAACAGTAGTTAAGGTAGTACTCGAATGCCTTTTAACACTTGCTGAGGAAATGATACCCAGAATGCCCACAGCTAGTCCTGCACTTACTCCCACACGAAAACTGTGCTGCAAACCTACTGTATGGAAAACAAAATTGTAGAGAATCACTGCCGTCAAACAAATCAGCGTATAGGTTACGTAGATACAAACACGCCGACACCCACCATTTTATAGATTGTAATGTAATCAATCACTCTATCAACACATGCGAGAAGAACAACTTCAGATACACTCATGCATGCATGCATGCATGATGCAAGCAAAATTGTTCAGGACACACACTTTATTCCTGACAGAAACGAAAAACGTAAAGCAGGGAAACTGAAAAATTTCGAGAGAAAAAAATATTAAACTAACAAGTGTGAAGTGAAGACAAATAAATGCTACCTGAAAGAGATGATATAAAAAAATGTAGTGAAGCATTTCAACAAATTGCAGACAGAATGTGTAGAGTAATATAACCTAAAGTAGAAAGAAAAATTACACGTACAACCATTTTACCTTTCTCTACTACACTTCGACAGCTTTCAAAATCATGTTTTGGGGAAAAAAATCAGGCTTAATTATATTCCTTTGGTATTAAAGACGTACGTACTCTCCCATCACTTTATTTGAATCTTGAATTTTTTTTTCATCTATTCCAGCATTAGCTCAATGTTCTTGAGAAATTAAATTTCAATTTTGCTTCGATTTTTCCAATTTGACAAGGTGATGCTTTTAAAGGTTTCCATGGTTGTTACCTCCTTGCGTTCTTACGTGGCGGTCTTCATTGGAAATTGATTTTTGATTTTTTTCAAAAGACTTGCGTTGCTTTTAATTTATTCTTGTTTTTGTGAACGTTGCCAGGAGGTTATCACGATTATTTTTTTGTGTGCTCTTCTATGTCTGTGCACGTAGCATCAGGCATCAATTCTGACATGAACTCTTATGTCTGCGTTAGTCGATGCGGTTCATTTTGTGTGCTTAGAAACCTGCTATGTATGTATGTACGTATGATTAAAGTTCTGTTGCGGCCTGGATGTATTGGTGGACTTGTGTGGACGGCCATCTAGGTAATGCTCAGTGAAGTCAAGATTCGTCAATAATATATTAAGAGTAAAGAACAAGAGCAACCTAGAAAATTAAGTGGTTATGCTTTATGATAGAGATTTTCCAAATATGTTGAAATTTTGTAGAAGAACGTTAGAACGTAAAAATATATACTACATAATATATTTTATTATTGACTGACCATCCTAACAAATGCTACAAATTTGAAAATTTTTTGCTACCAGTCTGTGATTTGGAAATATCGCCTGTTGAGAAAAGAGTGAAGTTGCCAATTACTTAAAATTCCATTAAAAAAATTCTGTACTCAGTTCTGGACCGGAATTCTATAACTTTATATTGATAATGACATTGTGCAAATTTTAGAAGACATATGCGTACTCAACGGATTTGCAATAATTCGTGTCCCACGAATCGAACTACATCATTAGTTTTTGGGCATATAACGATGGTTTCAAACGGATTTTTTTTTTATTTCTTACTCAGAAGCGGTGATTTAGAGCTCTTTTTTTGAGCCAAGTTTAGGCATATGTCACCATTGCTCGAGAACCCCTCATCCGATTTTGTTTAATCTAATTTAGAAAAAATAAAAATTACAATACCTTTAATCTCTGCCTATAATATAAGATAAAGATAAACAACAGTTTCGCAGTTGTTAATAAATTTATGAAGAATAAATAATAATGTTTGCTTAAAAAATTAAAAATATGTGTGAAAATTTGTTTATAAAACCTCTATTATAGGGCAAAAAAGTAATTATTCAGTTCAATTCGTAGGACCCGAATTAGTGTAAATCCGTTGAGTCCACTTCTATCTTTTTCGACTTAAAATAAATATAACAAAAAAAAATAATTAAATATATGTACGTAAATAGACAAAATTCGGAAAGTTTGTATTAAAATTTTATGGCTTTTGACAATTTAACTACAGATTTTTATCGTTAAAAGGTTATAGAATTCCAATGTGCTGTACACCTTTGTACTTCTTCTCGTATATATGTTTCCAAATATATTTGCATGTTAAAAAATAATAATTAATTGAACTAATTCAACATTCTAAACATGATCTTGTACTCTTTATCATTTTATGAAAAAATCTTACAACTACAAAAAATACATATATAGCTAAAGCAAAAATGACTTCATATTTTTCACGTTAAAAGAAAGTGTACAATTTGCTGAACATTGTATTTATGAGTCCCTACAGTTACGTTTATGCTATTTTTGGAACGAAGATCCTTATCGCACTTTGCGTGATGGGGGCTAAATGATAAAAATTAAAAAGCTTTAATTTGAACACTATTTTGCTACAACCCACTATTATCAACTATATGGTTTACTTTTTATTTAATTTGTGTCTAGACTAACTAGATGTCTCACATATATTTTGATGCACACATATATTTAGGTGCAGCCTGTAACCAATATTTAGTATATATTGTAGTTTTGAACCCAATAAAAAGTAATTTTAGAAAAGCCAAAGTGAAAGAGTTTTAAAAAAGTAAACTTCTCAAAAAAAATATCTATTCATATTCTTAAACAAAGTCCGTTTTGTTAGAAAAAATACCTTATCCTATACAAGTAACTTTGCGTAAAAAAAAATTTTTCTTACAAAAACTAACTTTTCTTAAAAAAAATAAGTGTTTTATAAATAAGTACGTTTTCTTAAAAAAGTACATTTTCTTACAACAAATTGCCTTTTCTTAAAAAACTACATATTCTTTAAAGAGTGCCTTTTTGTGAAACAAAATAACTTTTCTTGAGATAAGTACCTACTCTTAAAAATATACATATTCTTGAAAAACGGACCAATTCTGAAAAGAATTCCCATTTCTTAAAAAAAAACATTTTCTTCAATATAATACCTTCTCTTAAAAAATACTCTTTCTTACAAAAATTCCTTTTCTTAAAAATACGTTTTCTTAAACATAAAATAATGCCTTTAATTTGCTTTTATTGAGATAAGTAGCCCTTTTAATATAAGTAAATTTTCCTAAAAAATAACCTTTTCCTGAAAAGATTACCACTTCATTAAAAAGTAACTGTTCTTAAAAAAAAAAAAATCATACTCTTATGGCTTTTTCTTACAGAAAGTACTACTTCTTAGAAATAGTACCTTTTCTTAAAAAAATATTATCTTTTAATAAAGGAAGTACCTCTCTTTAAAAAAGGGACCTTTTCGGGAAAATATTGTTACGAATTTCCTTATTCGTCCTTTTTGCGTTGGTTTATTCCCAATAATAGAACAAGGTTCGTTTTAAATTACGATAATAACAACGCTTTAACTTCCTTTTATTTTGCTTATATAGTACAACAGTTTACTTTATTTACACCGCTTTAATAAGTCTTATATTTTTCTATCAAATCGCGTTGCTTACTTTCCAGCGGTTAATCACAAACTGAAATCTCCGTTCCAAAGATCTCCGCTATTTATACCAACTCACCATACTCAAATGTAATTACATCCAGCGAATTCAAGAACCTTCTTGTCGTTTTTGTTTGTTAGGCAAATTCGTGCTACTGGTTTAGCTAGCTGGTACGTTGTTGCAATGCATACTTTCAGGTGCAGCACTAACCACCCTGTTATTTACATAATGTTAGTATGGTCATTAGGAGCAAGCAGAAGCTTTTGCTTATACGTAACAATATTATACATATTCTTACAAAAAGGACCTACAAATATACTTTTCTCTTTTAATACAATACATTCTATAAAAATAAATAAAATTCTTTAAAAAATTTTATCATTTTATAAAAAGTGTGTTTTCTTAAAGATCCATTTATAATATAGTATAGTATATTCAACGGACGCCTTAGGCGTATTGGAACTAACTAGTACAAAATATATAGCGACTAGAATTTCGTTCCAACCGGGTGTCCCCTGGCACCTCATGTGATTTTTGATGTGTTAACATCTATACGCGCGCCTCTAGGGCAGTAAACTATAAATTTAATACATACGCAAGTGTTAGGTTTGTAAGAGTAAATCATCGTTTGTTTGTTCGTTGCTTGGCAGTCGGTATTGAAAGTGATTATTGGGCGATTTTCATATAATTTTCCCACGCGATTTTCTCCGGAAATGCATAGCCGATTTTATTAATTTTTGGATTAAAAAGCTAGTGCGGGTTTCGAGGAAGAGTTTAGGCCAAAAATTAAGACGATCCGATATCGGCGAGCCGAGATTGAAGTGTTTTAATTTGGAGTAATATTACAAAAGTATTTTATGTTGATCTTCGGTTATATCGTACGAATATAACAATGTATGTATTTATGTACAAGTGTCTGTTGCTTTGCATTCTTTGACTTTTGTGGGAATAAAACAAAAAGTATTGAGCAAGAAAATAATGACACATGTGCTTGCACTGGGTCTTTAAATAATTTTAAGTATTAATATTATTTAACTGTAACGCCATCATATGATTGAACGCTGTTTTTTATTTTCCAATGTAACATTTACGAATGTGTTCATAGAAATCGAACAGGTACCGTGTAGCAAAAAAGTGTTAACACATCGCCCGTGAGTTCGAACACTCATTGAATTTTTTTTATTTTATCTTGTAACTTTCTATTACTTCGGTAATTGGCTATCACCGATAGGAGCCGGACAAAATTGGTGCGTTTAATTACATACATATTATATGATATGCTATAAAAATTCACAATGGTGGAAAATCACGGCGTGAAATTGGTTCTGTCAGTGGTAGACCCCACAATATAGTTAACGAAATAATTGGTATGTATCAAATGTGTATCAATTCTGGTAGTTGTAAGAGTTCTGTTGTAATTTTTTCGTAAATTGACAAGGTTCCAAGTCCAGGTTTAGAATTTAAAAAAAGTTGAATAAGTTATTTTTTTTAACATTCTAATATATATAAAAACTTCTACTCTTTCCTTTGATTCTCATAGTACATAAATTAACAAAACGCCATAATAATCATTGAACTGATCTTCAAATGGATCATGATCATAAAATCTTGTCTCGATGCTCCGTTGTCTTATTGAATCACATTTTTTTTGTGCTTTGTTGAACATTTATAGTAACTTTTATATTATCTCGAATCTATTTTCCACGCAGGGTTTTAGGTTTAGCTAAGAAAAACATTCACATTGCCGAATGCTACTTAATTTTTATACTTTTTCATACCTTTTCGCATCTTAGGCTCAACATTGCCAAAGTTAAACCACATTTAAAAGTTTTTTATATGTGCCTGAAAGTATGCCATAGAAATTACATTATTTACTTGCCTTAATACTTAATCTCTTACTTAAATAAGAAACGGAATTCCAGCATGCTGCTGTTTTACTTTCATTATGGCTGCTTAGCAAAGCCATTCACTGAAGTATGTTAATTGTGTGTGTTGCATATTAATTCCCTGCAAAACATATGCTACATTATTGTAAAACAATCACTCGATTGCAGTGTACTTAGCATGTATATAAGTATAAAAGCATTTGTATGAAAGTAAACGAGTATGTAATTTTGTAAGAACCTCCGATAGAATCCCTTCAAAGAAATCTTACCCTCAAAACACAATTTCCTATCGTGCCGTCAAGTTTAGCTCCTGCCTCCCATGAACCCCAAGGAAAGTCGCAATAAGAAAGTAAATTAAAACAAAATACCTTGATATTGTAGGAATATGTAAACCTCGACATCAACAACAAATATTTACTAAATGCCACATAAGTACATACTATATACTACACTTCAACTCACATACTAACAACAAACGTGCAACAGAGCGGTAGCAGCCACTGTAGGGAGCGGTTGCAGGCAAAGAAAAAAAAAGTCAGCAAAAAAAGTTTACTATTTAACCGCTAAACTGCTTAAAAACTTGTAATGAACTTGAATTACATTCAAGAAAATGCTAAGAGCTTGCACTCCTCTACTCACACAAGTAGGTATGTTGTAGATTCATCCGTCGTACCGCTACTCAGTAACCTGGCGCTTAAGCTTTTCCACTTTAAGCTCTGAGTGGCTGCTATGCATTAAGATACACATTCGAAAAACTCCCGTTTGGAAACATGTGGTATGTACTTACAATCTATACATACTCGTGCTACATTGTATGTATTTACATCGAAATGTACTTGTTCGCATTTTCAACATATGTTTTAAATACAAATAAGTACGAAATTGGTCTTATTCTTGTCAATACTACTACATGCGCGTACATACACATACAAATCCTTGTAGCTCCGTACATGTGTGTATGGCAGTTCTTGTTATACTTGCGTCTGTTTATTCTCTGGTTTTACCGCAAATACATTTTATCTGTGTGTGCGTGTGTATTGGTGAATATATATGTATTTTGTGAAACAAATAGTTTTGGTATTTACCATGTTTTTACATTTAAACTACCGAAAAAGTATAGCTAATCTGTGTGTGATGCCATTGATGTTGCCGTTGCCGTTCCACTTTGCGCCAAATAGTTTTGCTCGCTGCCATTGCTGGAACTTCGACATTCCACTTTCCATGTTGCACATTTAAGCTTAACTGTCGAAATAGTAATGTTTTGTAATTCTTGTTCGCAAAAACCAAAACACGGTTTGGTATTTTGTTTTCTAATTTGTGCAAGAGTTGTGCTACTAAAGCGCATTGGATCGGTTAAATAAGATTTCCGTTGGTAATTCATTCAATTTATGTGTTAGAGTTGTTTTAAGAATTTTTTTTTAAATTTGTGCATACTTTCAGGATTAACGTTTATCAAGCTAAAGCTATTTAAATATTAACTACTTATAGGCGTTCCAGATATGCTGCAACTGGTCCTTAATAAAAATGCAGAGTTACTTGTGATACCAAAAGCGCTATAACGAGATTAATTGATATATCCACCGTAAAATTATATAGTATGCTGTACGCCTATGTTAGGTAATTGTAGCAGGTCCATCAATAGGTACATCATTTGCAGAGCAGATGTGAAGTGGGTTTTTCCTATTACGCAACATTACAGCTTCTACAGGCTCATATATGAGCGCTGACTAAAGTGTTCTAGCCGACACCGAAAAACGGGTGAAACCATTTTTTTTACAACTAGCCGTGTTCCGGTTTTATAAAAAACATAGTTTCGGGTTTTATCCAATTTGAGTTAAATAATCTTACAAAAATTTAAACAACAAGGGATACGACTTTCAAATGTTACTGAGTTATTGGATTTCAGTATTTCGATATCTTTTTTCAAATACAACGTTATAGCTTGAACTAGTTCTACCTAAGATTTTAAACAATTTTAATAATTTCCAATTGATTTTATAAATCGAATTAACACACGAATTAAATTTTTACACTTTAGAAGATTTGAGTGAAACGGTGAGTGAAAACTGGAAAGCTGATTATGAGAAGCTCTCCCTTGTACCCTTACGGGATATAATGGGAAACGATTTATTTATTTATTTAGAAGATTTGCACACATGACAATTTCTTTCAAATTTGAATATGACTTTTAAATTTAAATGAGTTTAATGTAAATTTGTTTTAAACTTGTCAATTCTAAATTAAACACGGATTCCAAATTTAAATATGAATTACTTAAACATTTTCCTTGTAGTTTCTGTTCATATCAAATCAATTCAGTTCAGAATAGTTCAGCTCAGTTCAGTACAATTCAATTTAATTCAATTCTATTCCAATCAACTCAATTCAGTTGAATCAAATTCAATTCAATTTATTTCAATTCCATTCGATTCAACTCAATTCATTGCATTTCATTTAATTTCATTTCATTATATTTCCATTCAGTTCAATTCAACTGAATTTAATTCAATTCCATTCAATTCGATTCAATTCAGTTCAATTCTATTCAATTCTATTCCAATCAATTTAATTCACTTCAGTTCAATTCAGTTCAGATCAGTTCAATTCAATTCTATTCAATTCAATTCAATGCAATTCAATTCAATTCAATTCAATTCATTGCAGTTCAATTCAGTTTAATTCAAGTCAATATAATTCAATTACATTTAATTCAGTGCAATTCAATTGCATTCCGATCAGTTCAACTTAATTTAATTCAATTCAAATTAATTCAATTCAGTTCAATACAATTTAGTTTAGTTCAATTCATTTCAGTTCAATTCAATTTAACTCAAGTCGATTCAATTCACTCCGTTTCAATTGAATTCAATTCAATTCAACTAAATCCAAGTCACGTCAATTAAGTTCAGTTCAGTTCAGTTCAATTCAATTTAGTTTAATTCACTTCAAATCAATTGAATTCAATCAAGTCAATGTGTATGTGAATAAAAACGATTTTTACGGACAACGGAAAAAATACAAGTAAATGATACTCTGTGCTGATTTTGTAAATTTTTGTGTAAAAATGTAGAAACATTTATTTTCATGCAACAGGAAAAACCCGAATAGAAACCATGACTTAACCCGAAAATTTAATGGTCTCACCAGAGTTTTACATTTTAAAAAATCGAAAACCAACAACTGGTAATTGGAATATGGCGGGTTTTTGACACTTTAGCTCTGACCCGTAGTCTCACCGAATCTACCAATCAGAGTGTGTCCGCCCAGAACTGAAACAACCATTGATACCGTGGGCCTTGGATCTTCTCTTTTTCACTATCTTCTGGAGTTTTCTCGCACACAATCTTTGCCCCTCATCCACATCGCTTGAAGCATCATACTGGAGGGTCCTTGCTGGATATTATTACAAACAGCTAGGGGCATCCCAACACATTCCAATTTCCGTTGTTATCATATTGAGATGTTCTCATCCTCTCTTTAGCTCTTCGGTATATAAATAAATGTGCCCTTGGACCTATTCGAGGTGAATATCGTAAGGCTGAGTTATTTCGTTAAGAGATACTGGATCCAGGAATACTGGATCCAATGACCTGATTACCGACTGATTGTCAGAAAAGATACTGACCCCAATGACTGCTGGACTATGATCCCCCAACTAGCTGTTCACTTCTCTGATAGCAAAAGTGACTGACTGATATATATTTCAATGAGTAGGTAGTCCACGACAAAGAGCTGCCTATAGTAGGCTCTATTCCCTACCTGAATTGTAATCCCATCTATGTGGAAAATCACATATCCTTCTATACTAGTATCATGAAAAGATATACAATTCCAACAATTACAATTGGGTTCTTAAACAACTCTTGTATTGCACAACATGTGTACGTAGTTTAAGCAAAATGCCAAGACATGTCCAACACCTGGGGCAGTTCTATATATTTTAATACTCTATATTTTAGTACAACCCTTTAAATTTTCTCATCATTACTCTTTACTACTGTGCTATAGTTTCTAAATGGCATCAATGCGCAAACTTTTGGAAATAGCAACCAAAGGCGAGGAACAAGTTTCAGACATTTAAGCATATACTACACCATACTACCAACAGAATAGGTACTGATAATACTTTTCTTGAATTCGACGAACAAAAGATTCCCTGGCTTTGAACGTTGCAATGAAAGCAAGAACTGCATTAAACAAAGAATAGAACATTGCCACAAAAAGAAAAAAGAAAAGAGAAACAATAAATAACTTTGAATACTGCCAGCTTAATTAAATAAGCTTGAAAACAGATTTTAACAGATTTCAACACTAAAATTTCAGGACACAGTGAACAAAAAACAAAACCAATTACCAACAATAGAAAAATAAATTTGTACAGAGGTAGGGGTAAAGGGGGCTTTGAAGTATACATAAAACAAAACTCCCACAAAATGTGATTTCACTGCAGCAGTGTAAGGAGAGTTAACGTTTAGAATGTTGTCGACGTCTCTGTACATCTAGACTGATATAAAAACAATGGCAACGACAAATGCATCTGCCTGCTCGCAATGGCCTTCTCTACTTGTGTATTCGGAAGATTTGTGTTTGCATATCTGTACACAACGTATTTAAATTCATCTAATGAAACATTTAAAATGTTAACCGACGTTTAAGAGATAGATGGCTTAAGTTAAACTTTAGGGGGAATTTGGGGCAGAGAGATATATTTAGTTTTCATTTTCTGACCGGAATGGTAGATTTTTGTATTTGTTTTCAAACAAGAGATTTGCAACTTAAATTGTTTTTAAAAATTGTATATTTGTAGGCGAAGTCGGCACCAACGAGTTAGTAATGTACTGCGGGATTGGAACGAATACCCTACACAGTAAAATGTAGGCTTTATATACAATCAAAATAATTCTAACATTTGATTGTATAGAGTATCGAAAAATATATCTGATAACAAAAGAATATTTTAAGGTTAATTATTAGTTCCAGTTTAACGAACAGAAAAGCTTAAAATACTCAAGGCAAAACATATGGGTAAGGTAACAAATATTGGGTATGTAATTTTAACTAGCTTTATAGGTCACTCATTCTAAAAGTGTAATTTTAAGCGTCTTTACCTTTTCGGGAGGATTAGCTTCTGTGTTAAATTTTTAAGGGAACTGATTCAAAAAAAATATCCTATAATATTATTTATTGTCATGTATACTATACATCTAATGCATTAATTTTAAGTTTTTTATCCGCATCTGAAAACTGCGAAATAGGTTTCATATTTTATAAGATTGTTTTCTTACAGCATACCCCAAGGATCATTAGTAGGTACATTATGTTGCATACTTTTAGTGTTGCCCAAACAACTAATATTTTGAGAATTAAACAGATTGTTTTTCATAACTGCTTTAAATGCAAGCCCAATGCATAACAGCAAATAGCAGAGCACACTTCTGATATCTAACCAATACTACATCTTTCTAGAAAACTTCAATAAATTCCATATAAATCACAGTTAAAACATTCGGTATGCTTTGTGTAGGGTACTGAACACCATAAATTTATTTCGGCTTATTTGCTGTGGTGTGTTTAGTAGAAGATAATATACTTTTTTTTGAGCAATAGACAAAAGCAAAACCTACCAACCAACATAGAGGGAAAGCAGTGGGTGCATAAATATCTTCGTTTTGTATGCAGACAATAACCGACTCGATCCTCTGGTCTGGTAAAATTGTTGTTTAAACTACCAAACGGAAAATGTGAACGAACAGACATTTGCAGTTGGTTGCTGGCTGGGTTTCCTTTGAGATAACCACAGACATTCATATGTATACGGCGCAGTCAGTTGCAGCTACCCACAATTTTTATGCCTGGAAATGGAAGGAACATACTAACATTCCTTGATAGTAGGCAAGAGACAACAAAATTCTTAATTTTTGGCTTTTTGCCAGTCAACTGCAAAACATTCCCGTAGACCAAAAAAAAAAAGAAATGCAAAAACTAAATTTTTGAAATCAGAAACCAAAACATTTGTTTGTGTTATCTCTCGAAAAATCTTTACCAAACTCCAAAAAAAAAACACAGAAGATCTAACAAACTATGTGTCATATAAAGCCTTTAGCTATGGAACCATTACTATTCGCAAGGTATGTTGCAGTTTTCCAAATATCCCATCTTTAACCGAGTAAGTAGTTGAGTGCATTGGTGTGTCTGGGTTTTAAGCTTTTTTTGCAAATTTGTCCTCAAAACATGGGGAACATAAAGGTTGTTAAATGTTTGCTAATAGTATTTATTTTATATCGAAGAAACTGCCTACAGGTATGCAACATATCCTAGATTTTTCATGTGTAAGCAGAGTTTTGGTATCATTAAGGTCAGCAGGGTGCTGAATTATGGGATCTTGTTTCCTGCGCTGTGATGCTAAGTTCTATACGATAGCTCCAGTCACTGACATTATAGGTGAAGTTATTTTTAAAGCACCAATGGAAGCTGGCTTTAGCATGAGTTTAGAGGACACTGAAATACATTCGAAAAATGTAAGCAACGAAACTCGAACGACTGTGTCCTAATTTTTAAAAATCAATTTTCAGTGTCGAAGCTGATTTTACTGTGGCCGCCATTGATTCCTTAAAACTATTGCCTTACACTATTAACTATTACTGTTTACACTATTGTATTAACTATTGATTTCAAACATGGGGCATATTAATCATATGACAATTATCATTTGTAGTTTATAGAGAATTACTTGTCCAAGTGCAAGCTCAAAAAAATTTTTAATATAATTTTATTAAATCTTTTATTTTATTTTATTAAATTCAAAAGAAAAAACGTCAGTAGCATTGGCAATTGTACTCATTTCCTTCATATATTGCAGTTTTGGTTTTCAAATATTTTATACAGTACAGGTTTATGAATTTGAAAGTACTACGAGGCAATACCTATCAAAGCCACAAACCTCTACATATAAAATGCTTTCAAACCAGAATTGCACGCAGTCGTACAAATTCAAACCAATTAAAAGCTTTCCCATATTTCGTTAAATTGACGTCCGATCCCACAATCTTCATTTGCTTTGCTTGAGCAAATTGAAAAGCAACATTTTTGAATTGCCGTTGCGAATAATGGTAACTATTTAGCATTTGCATTAGATAAAGTAATGCAAATCCAAATCCACTGCAAATTAAAAATCCCATGGATGATTGATATAGACTTATATAAATGAAATTAATTAATTTAATTTTATGCGGAACTTATACAGTTTTAACGCCAACAGATACAGACATGTTAATTCGCAAACATAAACGATGTAGGTTAATGTTGGGAATACTAGGTTAATAAAGTTGTATGCGTGCAGTCAATATTTGTTGCCTGTATGAATTGTGTCGTCTTTTAGGCGCCACCAAAAATCAGATTTAATGCACGCTGAGAAAAAACGGCCTTGCAATATTCGGAATATTGCTTTTTTGTTTCTTTGTTTTGTGTCACGTTTTTGTGTTCTGCAGTTTTCAACAAACAAATTCATGTTTGGGGCTATAACTATTATGTTTTAACATATTAATCATTGTGTCTCGAACGTGTAATATTGAAGATTAAACACAATGTGTTTGGACACAAGTATACTATATTTGCGACAAGCTACAAACACGTCATATTTGCATCCAAACAACAAAACAACAGATTTTTCAGCGTGTGGGAACCATTGGTTCTCTGGAGAATCAAATAAGTGTATACAAATATATTCTTGTAAGATTTGTTTTCGACATTTTTTGATTTCAAGCATAGTGGAAAATTCTCAAATCAAATGAGGTTTCGTTTGCATTTAGTTTGATGAATTTTCCAAAAGCATCATTCCAAACAACCGCTGATGAAGACCTGTCGCTAGATGTGAAGTAGCTAGAAGTAGTAGTAAGTTTTCCAGGAACCTTGAACCATTTTGCATTTCCTTTTTTTGTTAAAGCTATATATGTCGTAATATGGATATAGAATGGTCTTGAACTTGAAGAAGTAAAATTAAATATTTAAGAAAAGGCCGAATAAATAAATATCATCCCTGATAAATAGTTTGAAGGTCTTCCAAGCACATTTTCAGAATTGAAATGATTTTATTATTGGACCACCGATAGTTTTCAGCATTTCAGTTGGACGAACTTAGTCTTTAGTAGTAAAGCATTAACGGAAAAGCTGTTTATTTTATTTTCTATAATTCTGATTCACCTGTACTACACCATTTCTAATTGAAATTTGAAAAAATCAATTGAAATTTACAAATTCCATTTGAAATATGAAATACATCAATTGAAATTTGAAAAACATCAATTGAATTTAAAAATACATCAATTGAAATTTGAAACACATCAATTCAAATTTTAAAAATCTAATACATAAAATAGTTTAAAAGTTTTTAAATTTCAAGTGAGGAATTTTAAATTTCAATTGATGTCTTTCATATTTTAATTGATGCCTTTCAAATTTCAACAGATGTGTTTCAAATTTCCATTGATGTGTTTTAAATTTCAATTGATGTGTGTTAAATTTGAATTGATGTGTTTTAAATTTCCATTGAAGTCTTTCAAATTTCAATTCATGTCTTTCAAATTTTAATTGATATTTTTCAAAATTAAATTAATATTTTTCAAATTTCAATTGGAAATGGTGTAGTGGTTTTGGTTTTATAACATTTTTATATTCTTATATATTTTATAATTGTTTATATATATTTTTTGTATATATTTAAAAAGTCACAAGATTTTCTAAAATATATTTTCTCTAATATATTTTTTACCTAATATATTTTCATTTAATTTTTTACGGAGATCGTCAGAAGATAAATGCTGCACCTTAACGAGATATTTCCCCGGTTGTTCCCTACATAAACATAGTGGTAATTTTCTAAATTTCCCTTATGTATTCCTGTGACAGGAAACACACTTTCAGAAGCCACTGAGATTTTGTCATTATGAATATTAATACAAATTCATTGAAGTTATGTTTAATGAATTTCGCAACTCTATGTCAGAGTTGCCATGTGTCCAGTTTTTGAATTCCAGTTAGAATGCCTTGAAATATACAACAATACCATACAATAGGGAATACAGAGTTAACCCCAAATGTGTTCATGGGCCTCAGAACATTTTGCAGCACCCGCTTCGTAGCGCAAACATTAGAATAATGACATAAAACACAAGTTTCTGTACAAAGTAAAAGAACATGAGCGCAGCAAATTATACCAGGAGGAAAAAAATTGACTGGATGATGACCATTAAATCTTCATACATTACAAACTGTGTACGGATTCTCAAGTGGGACTTCGGAGGCATGTTACCAAATGTGGACACATTAAAACAAACAGAACTGAGAATAACATTCACAGCTAGCACAACACTGAACCATCACGAGTTTGGGACCTTTAGGTATTTGCCAATTACTCTCCTTAAAGTGAAGATGAGGAGAACATGCTTCTGCTACATTGACGTTCGAGGCAAAAGCGGTTTAGTATAACAAAATTGTTTGAACTGGCACTTAACAAGTTATACTTCTTTCTTGCCCTCTGCAATGTGCGACAGGAAAAAGGCTTAATTTTCGTTTGTCTTTCTTTATTGTTAATGGTGGATTGTGGACAAAAACCTGAGTAATAAATGAAATACTCTCGAGCTTGTGTCACTTTAATATTTCCTGGCAATTGTAGAACATGATAACGTTTGATTTTCCCCACTGCTTGCATCATCATATGCTTCGTTTTGCTTGTGGTCGCTCCTTTCTGCAATACTCTGTTGTTTTGCAGGGCTTTACTTTTTTTTGTTGCTCTGTTGGAGTAAACATGACATTAAATCCCGAAATCCCAAAACACAAATGAATGATGACCAATGTCTAGGCAACAACATGTACCAGTTGGAGCTGCCGAACCAAAATCAACCAAAGCGATGCCAAAAGCAAACGTTTCCCTGCAAATTGCGATGTGAGTTGAAATACTTCCAAACAAAACCTACAAATGGTTCACTACAAATCTCTCAGAAATAGACATATAAAAGATGAAAAGAAAATCTCAGCAAAAACCTTGCCAGAAAGCATGTTAGTGTTAAAGACATAGAAGAGCTAAAGTTTGAAAATGACAAATAACAAAGGAATAAAAACAGAAGTAAGTATTTCAACCCAGCACGTTGCGAAAACGTGCAGCTTGAAAACTAATGGGTCATGTGTATGTTAGGAGCATTTCGACGCTTTGGACCAAAACGAAACAAATCTACAGGAAACACTAGGCGGATTCAAAAAAAAAACAAAAACAAAGGTGATTGGATAGAGGAACTAAAAATAATAGACAATTGTAACATTAAAAATTGAACTCCCTTTGGAAATCAATAACGGCAAACATTTTGAGTTGAAATAACAACAAATTAGACAGAGAGTAATTTGCCCGTGTATGGCAAACTTAATATTTTTGTTCAAAAGAATAATAAATTTGAATATTTAATCTGTAACATATGGTAAAGCCTTGCTTGATTTATGCTTGTACCTAAAAGTCGGCAATATAAGTTTTTAACCGGTAACTAATAAAAGTAACAGCAGCAGCAAGGACAAGCATATGACTCAAATACAAATTCATATAGATATTTACATCCTCAAAAATGCGATGTAAGCTCTAGCCCAAAACTCAAATATCCTTTCTTTAGGTCCAGTTAGTCTCGACGGTTGACGGTTGACGTTCTACTTAATATTGCGCGGTTAGTCATGACGGTTAGACGGTAGAAAGACAAAACAAAACCAAAAAAACTGATCGAAGAGCATTTGCACAAAATGTAATTTGCATGCATGAGTTTTGTGTTAAAAAGTGATTGTGTCAAATAAAAAAATGAAAAATAAAAAGAAAATTGTGGTTGCCGTGTAATTGTGTATTGCCGCGCACAAAATGTCGAAGTAAAAGCAATAACAATAACAGCTGATCGGTCTTG
Organism: Phaonia tiefii; assembly: GCA_963931995.1. Taxonomy (NCBI): domain Eukaryota; kingdom Metazoa; phylum Arthropoda; class Insecta; order Diptera; family Muscidae; genus Phaonia; species Phaonia tiefii. The sequence continues at coordinate 165,842,660 of OZ008370.1, read as the reverse complement.
ACGGCTGGCGGTTGACGGTTGATTCTGCAACCTGCAGAAGTCTACCGTCGTAAACCGTCAATTTTAGTTGTCTCTCTCTAACACACGCAAAATGCAACCTCAACTCAAACAGCTGATCGCTTACCGTCAACCGTCAAGACTAATTGGACCTTTATAACAATTTGGGACTGATTTGCTCAAATGTTTTACAAATTCTTCTACAAAATAGTGTAATGAAAGTATAAATATATTGTTCGAATAATACTTTACAATACATTCATTTACAACGAGTGTTTTTTTGGCCCACAAAGAATTTTATAAAATATACATTACAAGATATAAAATAAATGTTGCAGTCACATAAATTAGCATTAATATATACAATTTTAGTATTTCATATTTAATGGGAAATATTAAACCTATGGCAGTTTCTCCAATATCTTTATCCAAACTGCTCCTAAATATATGGTTTACATAGAGACAGAAATATATACCTAGAAGATATGTATATTTTGGTTTATTGTTTAATGGCTGAAAGTTAATTAGCATCTTCATAATGACAGAATTTCATAGCAATTATATATATTTCAATAATTCCTGGGACTTAATTGAAGAATATTATATTACATAATTTTAAGCGTTAGGTAGATAAATTGTATTGATATAACACACATTGTACTACTATTGCAGCAGCCAAATACGATATCTCATTTTGTGGTGTACATTTTGAAAATTTATTAATTTACGTTTTAGGGTGTACTTTTGGGTGTGATAAGGAAAGAAGCTATTCGTATTATAAATTCGAAATATGATATTATATTATGTTTAATATTTATAGCAGGGATAATGTCTTCATTATATTGTGTTATTAATTGTCCTTATTGTAATGCCTAGTAAGCGCAACTATTGGCTGTAAAGTATAAGGGTGGTAGTGGCATTTTAAATCACAATGACGATATAGTTCCTAAAATGTAAAAGCCGAAGCAACATTGAGGGTATTCTACATTTGCTAGTTTGTGTGTACTTTAAGATACTAAGATCTAGCATCCATAATTTTGTTTCTTTATATATAAATGTGTGAGAATTTTTGGAACGAAGTTCCTTATCGCACGTTGCGGGATGGGGACTAAATGAAAATATTGTAAACAATTGTTTTAACTACTTTATTTCAACCCATTATTATCAATTATGTTGGGTATTTTTGGTCTGGTTTGGTTTAAAGAGAAGTTCTCTAGGTGGAATCTGTTTATTACATATTGTAGTGTTGTACCCAATGAAAAGAAAATTTAGAAAAGCCAAAATGCAAGACTGGCAAATCCATGAAGTACAACCCTGAGCAGGGAATTACATTTGGCAGCACACTTGCTCTTACACTCGTACTTTTGGTTTGTGTCTAGACTAAGATATGGGAGGATATTTCTTGTTTATTACATATAGAACCGAATAAAAAGTAAATTTAGAAACGCCAAAGTGAAAGAAGTTTAAAAAAACAAAATTTTCTTAAATAAGTGCGCTTTCTCAAAAAAATTATGTTTTCTCAAAAAAATATCTATTCATATTCTTAAACAGAGTACCATTACTTAACAAAATACCTTATCTTGAAGAAGTACCTTTGCTTAAACAAGTAAATGTTCTTACATAAAGTACCTTTTCTTAAAAAATTAATTTTTTAAATAAGTACCTTTTCTTATAAAAGTACATTATCTTACAACAAATTGTCTTTTCTTAAAAAACTAGCTTTTCTTTAAAGGGTACCTTTTTTGTAAAACAAAATAATTTTTCTTGAGATAAGTACCTACTCTTGAAATTTTACCTGTTCTTTCCTAAAAAAAGAGCTTTTCGTCAAAAAAAATACCTTCTCATGAAAAAAATAAATTTTCTTACAAAAATTCCTTTTCTTAAAAGTACCCTTTCTTAAAAATAAAATAATACGTTTTCTTTTCTTGAGATAAGTAGCCTTCCTGAAAATAAGTTAATTTTCTTAAAAAAATAACCTTATCCGAAAGAGAGTTCCACTTCTTTAAAAAGTACATGTTCTTAAAAAAATCATTTCTTTGTAAAAATATTCATACTCTTAGGCTTTTTCTTACATAGAAACATTATCTTTTAATAAAAGAAGTACGTCTCATCAAAGAAAGGACCTTATCGGGAAAATATAAAACATATTCTTGCAAAAGGGACCTTTATCCTTTTTTTTTAAAAAATACATTCAATAGATAAATAATTACTTAAAAAAAGTTTATCATTTTACAAAAAGTATATTTTCTTAAAGATCCATTTAAATTACAGTATTTTTCAACAAGCGCCTTAGGCGTGTTGGAACTAGCTAGTACATAATATGTAGCGAAGGGAACTTCGTTCCACCCGGGTGTCCCCTGACACCTCATGTAATTTTTTTCTGTAAATATGTATATTGGATAAAATGTATAAAAATCGTGATATTGTACGTAAACCTACCTTTATATACTTTAACATTGATCTCTTAACTCACTAACAGGGGTCTGTTACGTAATGGGGTTTGTGTCTTTGCTAGGTATATTCGGAATCTATCTTCATGCACATCTCTATAAATGCAAATTCAAAAAAAAAAAAATTAATTCCATTGCCAATTGTACTTACTTTCAAAGCATTTCCTTCATATCTGACAGTTTTGGATATCCAATATTTTATATGCATATCGAAGCCACTAATTTCTACATAAAAAATGCTTGAAACACAGAATTGCCAGCAGTCAAACAAATTAAAAATAATTAAAATCATTCCAATATTTCATTACAACTGACATCTGATTCCACAACCTGCATTTCCATTCTACAACACTCATTGAGGCCACCAACATCTACATACAAAATGCTTGAAACACAGAATTGCCCGCAGTCAAGCAAATTCAAAATAATTAAAAGCATTCCTATATTTCATTACAATTGACATCTGATTCCACAACCTGAATTTCCGTTCCACAACACCCATCGAAGCCACGAACCTCTATATACAAAATCCTCAAAACACAGAATTGCCAGCAGTCAACAAAATCGAAATAATGAAAAGCATTGCCATATTTCATTACAATTGACATCTGATTCCACAACCTGCATTTCCTATGCCTGCGCTAATGTAAATTCAAATTTTTGTAATTGGCTTTGCGAACAATGGCAATTCTTATGCAGTTGCATTTGATAAAATACTGCATATTAAAAAAACCCAATAATGTGTATTATAAATTATTTTCTTGATAAACTCTCTAAAGTATGCAGTGGAATTGAGCAGTAAAGTAACTTTAACCATGTTCTTACTGTTTTGGTGCTCAATCAAATTGATTGGTGCGAACTGCGAGTTCATAGAACGTTCCTTTAATAATTCACATTTACTCATAGGAAAAGGTTGGAAATATGAACATGGATAATGCGAAAGAGGGAAAAAGATAAATATACTGTGGCACTTTCTCCTGAACTGGTAAAAGTGCGCGTTTTATTTGAGGCCTTAAACATGAACCATATTTTCTAAATACATTTTCCTACACTTAAACTATATTAAACAGTAAGGTTGAATTTTTAAGTTATTTTTGTCATTGCTTTATTTCTATTCCTTTATATTTCCATGTCAATTCTTCTGGAATTTTAAGAAATTCATAATTATGATTTACGGATTTGTGTTCATATATTCTGTAATTTGGTAACACATATCCATTTCAATATTACCAAATATTATACATTATATAATTTCTCTTCCCTTTTCCTTAACATGTCTGCTTAGGTAGCCATCGAAATATTGCATTTCCTACTCCTACCCATCTATTCTAATGGCCAGACAGTTTTATTAATAAAGTGCCAGTAAGGAGTAGCAATAACAAATCATAACTCATTACCATAAAATTTCATAAACCACTTAAGATAATTCTAATTAATGTTAGCAACTTTGGCTAAGCAACATCAATACTTCTAAACACATTTACTACTTGAAACCTCCACAGCCATACGAGGTAAAAGCTTGGCCCATAGCACAGCAATAAACCAAACGGCCTGTAGCAATCCAGTCCAACATTTGCCCATAGTAATTGTAACTCAGCGTTATAGGCAGACAGGAATATATGTATCTTTTAGCAGATCTAAACGTATGCAGATAGTAGGAGATGTATGCATGCATAAGTACAGAGGTGCATAATTAAACAATATATTTATATTAGGGTGGCACTATTTAAGGAAAAGCCTTATGTTTTGTTCTGGTATTTAATGTATAAAACTTAATTATGATTTAATTTTTTGCATTTCCTTTTCTGGTCTTGTCTCAACCGACTGCGCTACAGTGCTCAATTTCAAATTTGTTCAAATCTGATCACTAATAAATTTCAGTTTCGTTTGGTATATAATTTTTTTTCAAACTAAATACATTTCGCTGTGTTACAGCGTGACTAATTTTCCAAATATAAGTAAGCCTCAAAATCACATCAATTTCCCCAGTCGAATTTCAAAACAAATCTGTCTTTCAAAACAAATCTGTCTTGTCCTATCTGTTTCTTGATTTTCTTTTGTCATTTTCCGATATTCGAGTGAAAAATGGTAGTAGAGAGTGAAATTGGAACTCAGGGTGACTAGAAATGTAATGTGCATGCACAGTTCGATGCATATTTCCATAAATTTAACTAATTTTACATTACGATTTAGTGTGAGAATTTAGATGTATATAATATATGCAGAAATGCGCGTCATCACGCAGTGGATCTTCAGGGTGTCTGGTAGCAGACTTATATTTTCAAGCCTAAATAAAAGACATAATAATTGACACAAAATTTTATTAAGAGCATTGAGCCATAGAATGGAAATGCGGATTTTAGGTTTTTTAAGAGAGTGTCCGTCTTCCGTCGAGTTGAACACACTGTTCAAAACGGAGCCTTGTGTTCTGCGTCACACGCTGCAGTAAACTTGGTTCAATTGAGCTGATTTCTCGACGAATATTTTCCTTTAAAGCCACAAGAGATTGGGGGTTGTCATTATAAACCCTCTCTTTGAGGTAGCCCCATAACAAAAAATCTATGGGAGTTAGATCGGGCGACCTCGGTGGCCATGGGATGTCCCCAAAGCGACTGACCAGTTTTTGGGGGAAATTTTCCCGAAGCAAATTCACCGAAGCTCTGGCTGTGTGGCAGTCGCCCCATCTTGTTGAACCACGTTTGTGAAGAGTACGATGGTTTGGCAAAAAATAATTTCATAATCATGCGTCGATAATTTTCACCGTTGACATTCCTCGAGAATTTTCGAAAAAAATTGTCCAATTATCTCATGCCTGGATAAAGCACACCAAACAGTTACCCTGAGGCAATACAATGGTTTTTGATGTTTCAGTCGAAGGTTGCGGGTTCTTGGAGACGAGTAACGGCAGTTTTGCTTGTTGACGTGGCTGTTTAAGTGAAAATGAGCCTCTTCGCTCCAAAAAAATGAGATTTACAGTGCGAAAACGCTCCCACATCGTTTCACAACATTTTTTTGCGTAAACCAATGTCACTTTCTTTCAGTTTCATGAATAATCGCTCTTGGAAGTCCCAGGGAGGCTGCTCTTTTCCGTATTGAAAGTCGCGGATATTCACGTAAACTGCTTTCAACCAGTTCAATGTTTTCGGGAGTCCTTGAAGATCGACTGGGCCCTGGCCGTGGGACATTCATAGCCGAAGCAGTTGCGCTGGATCTCTGCTCCCGCGAACGAATTAAATTTACACTTGGTCCATCACTTATTCGCCGAGTAAAAATCATTACTCTTAAAAAAATTAATGAGTGTTCGAACTCACGGATGATGTGTTAAAACCTTTTTGCTACGCGGTACCTACTCGATTTCTATGAACACATTAGTAAATGTTACATTGGAAAATAAAAAATAATAGTTTTTTTGTATACACCGGGCAATGCTGAAATGACTCGCTTTGTATGGCCTTAGCAACAACAACCAAACACACAACATCACACATACTTTGTCCGAAGTAGCTGACGTATACGTGCGTCACATAACCACATGTTTGCCATATCAACAGCAACGAAACAGCCAAACACACAACATCACACATACTTTGTACGAAGTAGCTGACGTATTAGTATGTCACCATAACGTCGACTGCGCAAGCCCATGCGCTTGTAAATTAAATTTTGCGGGGATATGCTTTATATCTCCGTTCAACAACAGCAACAGACACATGTACATATATACATCATTATGTTAATACATACACTATAGACACAATTTCGTTTGCCTCACCCCTGCCAGACCACTCTTTCATTGCTCTCGTGCTCGGTCATTTTTGTTTATTACGTCATTATTCTCTTTCGCAGTCGCAGAATATCTGGTTTTAGAAGCAGCATAAAATCTGGTTTTAGCAGCAGCATAAAATCTGACTTTGATATATTTAGTCCCTATACGCCGCTATAGATGTTAAAACATCAAAATTGTCTCCACAGCGAACACACAATGCTCACTCGACCACTGCGACATCGCGACTGACAAATCCGCTCAATCGATAATTCTATCGGCCGCACCCTCCCTACGCACCGTTTATTACTTTGTGAAATAATCGTATTTAAAAATATAAATTTGCCACCAGACACCCTGTACGTTATTAAAGTTATAGGGCTAAGGATTCCAGTTCAACTTGCAATTTGTACCGACCAATGGATTCTTGTTTTTATTTAAACATGAGTCGAACTTTTAACAAAAATACTATATATATCTTACACCCAATTCTTTCCGTTTTATATTAAAAATTGTAATGCATTTCTTTATTTGTAGGATATAAAACAAGGATTTCAATAATTTGATTGAAATCAATTTAACGAATTTTTGTTGCTAATATTCCTATTGTAGTACCTCAAGTTTTCAACAAAGTTAAATTATGATTTACGTGTAAGTACCACCCTAATGTAACATGATATATTTATGATATGGTGTAAACGAAGAAGGCCAGTAGTGAATGAATTGTGAATAAAACCATAAATTATATGGTAACATGAATACAGCTGCAGCTAAAAGTATTAGCAAAACTGTATCATCATTGTAAACAATAAGTGAACTGTTGTCAAAGGGAACCGACTTTTTTTTCGAGAAAACACCTGTTTTGTAGCAAAACTATAAAAGAAATCTGTCACTAACATCACTACCGTCACGGTTACAACCATGTGAAAACAAAATCCTAAACTGCAAAATTCAAGGCGAACATAAAATAAGGTCGTTACGGTATTGTAATCAATAAACCATTAATTTCAACAAATGGGTACTTGAAATCCAACATTGGCACATCTACTAACTATAGACACATAGACCTTTAGACATTTTCTCTATGGCATATCGGATAATTTATAACGTTCGAGACATACAAGCTCAGAAATAGCATAACATTGAAAAGACAGCTTTCAAATGAAACGACTGCAAAGGAATCTTTACCACCTCCACCACCAGCAGTGCAAACACAACCTGAATACAACAAATGCTTTGTCTACCAAACCCAAATCCATATCCAATTGTCTGGAGTTCTTCAATTTACACTCATAATACACACACAAAAAAAGAAACGAGACTCCCTCCACTTTGTCAAACTTTGTTTTTTGGTAATTACATTCTAAACAGAAACTCGACAAAAAAAATAGACAACAGAAACAGAAAATGAAGATATAAATTATTTAGGTAAAACGATAAAAGAAAATGTCGATTACAATTCAGGCAAAACTTTTCTGTGAGTAAGATGTTCAAAAAGGGAGGATTGGTTCAGGTGATATAACATTAAGTGAAACGACATACTTAGTCTTTGTCTATATGTGGCCATAGATTTCAGTAAAATTAGATTGTACATTCGTGTTTGTATTATACCCTACTTGGTTTTGGGCTATATATCTAATCTAGGTACAAAAGCGCCAAAAAGTAGGCAATACACAACTCGAACCGAAGAAAAATACATGTACATCCCAGCAACATATTCGATTGCAAATAACCTGTTGTGGAACATCTTATATTGTAAGTAGAGTGCCAAAAACTGCAACCGAAATAACGGTAATACCGATTAATTAACCGGTTGTTTTGCTTTTAACCGTGTGCTGGTTTTTTAAAAACCGTAATTTAGGTAGAGGGGTTTTGCTCAATTTGTATTATTATCCTTATCAAATTTGTTAATAAATCATATAAATTTCGAATATTAATGAAATTTTGGAATTAATAAACATGATTTCTATTTTTAAATATGATTTTATTCTTCAATAAATTCTAAATGATATTTCCAAACATTTTTTTATTTAAATTTCAAAATGACATTATGACGAATGAAAATTAAGAAATAATTAATTAAGAACTAATTAAGCTTTTGCAACTCTTTTTTCCCCAAACTTCAAAAGTAACATAATTTCAGTCATAATTTCATACATGAAAATCTCCTTCAAATTTGAATATGATTTTCGAACTGAAATCGATTTAGTGTGAATTTGAATAGATCTTTTACATTTTATATTAAACACACATTCCAAATTGGAGTATGGTGGACAATTTTAAATGAAAATTAAAACGAAATTGCCATATATTAATAGAGTTGCGAAATTTTGAGATTTAAATACGAGTAAGTACCTGAAATTAACGCTAAACAAATGTACTGTAAGTGATACAAGTGTAGTTGAATTTAAAGCAAAAAACAGGTTCCACCATTTTTGCCAAAATTAAAAATCGGGAAGCGGATTCTTGAAAAACTGACTTTTCAAACAAGCCGAAAATCGGGTTCTTAAAAAATTAATTTTTTGGAACAAACCGAAAACCGGGGTTTAAAGAATTGCGCTTTTTTGAACACTCTAATTGTAAGCCAACCTGTAATACCTCATGTTCTAGCAGTGATTAGATTGTTCGAGTTAGTCACCAAACCAACAAGTTACTTTAAGCAAAAGAAGAACATGACACGAAGGTAGTATGTCTGACTACAAAACGGGTAATAACGGAGGTGGTAGGTTCGAATTTTTTATTGTTTTTATAAGTTTATTTTTCTATAAGTGAGAGCTGCTTAAATTTATTACAAAATTTGTAAAATATTATGCCTATATACTGAAAAGATTTGAGAGACACCTACATTTAAATGTGATGATAATTTACGACATGAAAATTGTTTGCCTGAAAGTATTCTATACATTATTACAGTTTGTATATACATGGATATTTTCTCTTTTACCAAATTTCCCCCAATTAGGATTCGAACCCAGGCCCATTGACTTTCAGCCGCATGTCTATGCATTGAGCTATGGAAGAGATTGGGTTTAATCAAACATTATCAGCATTGGTGACACAATTCTACTGGCAAACAACATATCAGCTGTTGGTAACATCTCCTGATAGATTTATTTTGTGTTCCGCAGAATGGAATGGAAGGTCATAACAAAGCAAGTTGTGATTTTGGCAACAGGTTGTGAACAATTTTGATGGGATGAACGCTTATATAGGTTTTTGTGCTTTAAATACGACAAGCCTAAAAGTAGACTGGACAAAATTTATGTTTTTGTATATAAGATTATTTTGTATACAAGTTTACAGTTTAGAAGTTTTATAATTATTTCTTACTTACGGCCGATTTCACCATATTCAGTTAGAGCTAACGAACAGTTTTAGCTGTCAGTTTGTAGGGAATTTATAATTTTTAACTGTCAGTCAGCTTTAACTTCGTTTGGTGAAATTGGGCGTTAATGTTTATAATATCGAGGTCTACTTTAAGGATATAAACACAGATTATATAGAAATGGGATAGTTATCGAACTAAATGGGTTACTAGCATATACCAGTATATATTTTGAACATTGGTTAAATATTAGGTTAGTATTACGCGTGAGTAATCATAGAGTGTAAAAACTAGAAAAGTTTAAAATGTAATAGGAAGGCATTTCTTTTAATCATAGCTTATGTAAATACCGAGCTTATTCCATACTGATTTCTACATAGTATCTTCTGACCAAGAAACATTTTTTTAGGCTAAGAAACACCTAATACAGGGTGTTTTTTTATGTCCCAGGCCGATGTGTTTTGACCGCCATTTCTGTTTGGTTGAGAATTTTCAGTTTATATTTGATAGTTGTGCAGAGCAGTTTCTAATAATTTATTATAGAGCATCTAACGCACCAAACAATTGTTGAAGTTATTAAATAATTGTATCTCAATAATTGCCTAATTGTAAAAACGCGAAGTATAATGTGGCGGGCATGTCAAACATTCAGCGTATTGTAAAGAATTTTGAAACTTTGAATACACTGGGAGATTAAGTGCAGTCTGGCCTAACTCGTGGCATATATACCGCACAAAATATTGCTACACTGAAAGACAATATTGACGAAAGCCCAGATACGTCTGTTAGACACCGTGCACAAAAATTTCAAATGTCATCGTCGACTTTATTCAAAATACTCAAAAAAGATTCGCATTTATACCGGTATAAAATTCAACTGACTCAACTACTAATGGAAAATGACCATATGCGCAGACGGGAGTGGAGTGAAAAGGCTAAACAAAGAATCGGCCTGGAACATATAAATCACCACGTACACGACGAAAAATATCGGCCCCAGCAACATATTGCAGGAACCATGTACATGTTTGCAAGCATTGCTTTCGTGAATTGAATATATGCTGCTTTCAGCAGTTTTCGACAGACAAATCCACATTTGGGTCACAAATACATATATTACAACCTATTAATCATTTTGTCCCAAACATGTTATATTGAATAGCAATCACAATGTGTTTAAACACAAGTATACTATATTTGCGACAAGCTACAAACACGTTATGTTTGCATCCAAACAACAAAAAAATGAAAAATTTTCAGCGTGTAGTAGACAATATAAATGTTTACAATTAAGAGGAAAATATACACATTCAAATATCCTACATATTATATTTGGGTGAAACACTCATGTCAAAAGTAGCTCCGGGAGCAAGGGCGTATTTGTCTATATGATAAAATGTATATTTATATAGTTACCAATAATTATTAAAAAGTATGTAACTATTATCTTGTTTTAAATACAATTAGGATAATACATTATAGTCCTAAGAAACTACTTGTAAACTTAGGGTAAGCATGTTTCATAATTTGTTTTAAAAAAGGCTCAATAAATCTAACTTTAACTTATCCTACATATTAGTTTTTGTGTTGAGTCAACAGTAGCCTAAAAGTAGGCTATTCAAAATATTTGTTACCTCACGTAAAGATTAGACAATCCTACAGCCCTAATTGCAATAAACATACACTTTGATGTACTATGGTCGCCTAAGTGCAAAAACGACCGAAGTTTGTAATTCTCTGAGTGGGTTTATTTTTAATATTTAATTTGTTGACACATTTCTCCACATAATGTATCATAACTGAAAAACGAAACGACCGATTTTGTTGAAATAAGTTTGAAATAAATCAAATTAACTTTACCGTCAACGCATACCTATTCCATTTTTTAAGCAGCTGAATTGTTTTCGAGTTACGTTGTGACAATTGTGGGAAAAAAATTGTTTCGCAATAATATTTTGTTTAAGTTATGAAACATCGAAAACGGCAAAAATGTGTTGTATTACTTAATAATAAAGCGAGATATCTTGTGGATAGTACGTGACGTGGATAATTTCGTACAATTCACCAAAACTTTTTTTTAACTATACACACTTAGCTCACTTTATAATTTAAATACCTAAAATTACATAAATTTAACCACACACATTTATATTTTATATGCATTTAATCAATTAACATTTCATATAATTAAATTTTAAACTCCTTCATTTTTGTAAACATTTTATTACCTAAAAAGGAATTAGACCGCATTTTTTTATTTAATTTCATCAAAAACCATTATCTAAAACGTTAAAATTATTTTTACACAACTTGATTTCGACATTTCCCATTACACATTTTCAGGTTTCACAGGCCTGGCCAGGGCACAACATTAATTGCATTGTTTTCAGCATACCTTGCATACTTTGAGGCATTTATTAAAATTCTATAGCAGTGTCTTCTTTTAGAAATTGCACGATACCTTTAACAAAAGTAATTTCTTTTGAGTTCATCATTTGAGAGCATCCATGATGTGCTGATGCTGGAAGCGGCGACCGACCACTTGATTGTTTCACAATCATTTTTGAATACTTAAAAATCTCTTTATTGCTCCCTTCGGGCCCTCAAAAGTAATATTAAAAATGTAAATTAAATGTTATACAGGAGATGATAAACAAGAAGAAGAGGCAGTAGTATAAAACCATAATGGAAAACATAAAAACGCAAAATATCGGATAAAAAGATTGGAAAATAAATAATGCAAAGCTATTTGGCTATCGTGCGCAGATGATAGAGGAAAAATGACGAGAAAAATGAATTGCCAATTTAAATGTATAGATGTTTTGATGAAGTGAATTCCTAACAACGTCCCAAGATACGCTACGGCTGAGAAATTTTGTAAAAGATATCCCTAAATTGGACCGAAAAAGAATTGTCTTAACTAAGTGTTGAAAACAAAATAGAATATGCCATAAAGCCAAAGTGTAGTTGGCAATTTATTCCTTCTCTTAACACTCATGAACAAGACTCGCATTACTTCTACCGTAATTAACACTTTGGTAATATATATGCTTTAACACTCAATGAAGTGAAATCACCGTTTTCACCTTAAATGTCAAACACAATTCTATAATTATTTCTGTTTCTGCTGTCGCAAACACACTTGAACGGAGGAAAAACTTTTGATTTACCTATACAGACACAGTCGACTGGGATTACATTTTCTGTTCTTCAATCATGTTATATGAACAATATATTGGCTGTCCTGTATAATATCCAAAAAGGGATAATCAAGACACAATAATGATGTTGCTGTACAATATGTCCCAACTGTTGCCTTCACAGTTGTGACTTATTTCTGGTTACGTTTGTGAAAAAGTTGAATAAGATATGACAATTTTTTTTTTACTTTTTCTTTTGAGGAAATTTTAAATTTTCAACCGTGGCGTCATTGTTATCCTGGTTTAAGCTAAACTAGGTCGCCTGTTTTTTACAATCAGATAAAAACAAAAAAAATTTTGCAAACAACTATTACATATGGATGATGGTGTGATCATTATTATCACAAACATCATCATATTGCACACCGCTGGAGATTTTGTTTGTATGTCTGTATAATGTTTATATCCCACATGTGCTTATATGAGATTTTAGTCGTGTGCCTCCAATGTGTCCTTGTAGTCCTTGCTATAGTTTTTGTACGTATGTTTTGCCCTTCATCTCGATGACATCTCCTTTTCGCATAGTGCTTGACATTATCTTAATTTTTCCGCTCATTGTATGCGAGACAAGTAGACATACATATGAATTCGTACTAAATTCAGGGTTTCGTATACATATTTCAGGCTATTGTTTTTCCTTTCAGAATACGAATGAGAACTCATTATAATAATGACAATAATTATCATTTGACATTTGAGAAAAATGACACGCACAGCAATATGTTGCCATGGAATATATTTGCAAATTATTGAAATGATAGTGGATATTCTCTTGTAGGGCATAATTTTCCAGAAAATAATTTAACCTTTTTGAATTCTGTTAGATTTTAGTTTCTGCTATATAACGAAATAATTTAAAGCCAATCGAATAAGTGGTTTTTTGAAAAGTGCAAACACATATGATTTGACATTAAACAAACAAATATATCTGCATGAAGCATTGAATTATTATGTATGGGTGTGCTATTATAAATTATCCTAAAGGTATGTAAGTTACAACGTCTTCAATGTTACCGTGAAGTATGCAACAATTTTCATAAATTTATGCAAATCACCAAATAACCTAAACAAAGGGTGTCGCAGAAGACATGTTCCGATTAAGTTTGGAATAAAGTAATCGTCAAATGGACTCCACCGCTGTGATCACAGGTCGTTACTCTGTGTATGACTTTTTCACAGAGATCTGGCTGTATCTCACCGATGACGCGTTGGATCTCGGATTTGAGCTCTGGAATTGCTTCTGCTTTATTCGCATATACCCGAGAAAATTCTTATGAACATTGCAATTTCTATCTATATTAGAACAACAAGTTTTGTGTATGCGACCATTGAGTAACCCAAGTGAGTGTGTCTTTGCTATTGCTGGACTCACAATGTAAACAAAATGATTAAAAATATAGTTAATGTAAGAGTATGTGAAGTTCATATTACAAAGTCAGGAACATTTTTCTAATTGAAAAATGTTGGGTTTTTGGTGGAAGAATAGACAATTCAGTCACTGGTATGAGTAGTTTCGAACTCCGTGACAAGTTCATCATCAGATGCCTCAGTACTGTGCATGAGTTGATCCTATCGGAAGATCATCAATCGTATATACTTATATATAAACTAAAATATGCAGTTTACATATGCGAATTAGTATCGATCGAAAATCCCTAAGTACCAACACTCATTGAAACGTCCATAACTCCAGCACAAAAACAGAAAGCTTTTTTTCCTCCACGTTCTACTATTCCTCTTGTATACTAGCATTGTTGCAGTGCTTTGAGATGAGTTTTTACTATATTAAAGATTTATATTTTTCCGTGGTATAGATTCTTTTGAAGAGGCGAACATAGAAAATCTAATATATTTTTTATTTACTGAATACTTATAAGTCCATTATTTTTTAACTCCTTTAACAACAGCAATGTTACGTGTGATTCAAGTCAATAACAAAACTGTGTTCGATCATGACACTGTCATAATTAAACTATTGTATAGTGCTGGCCTTTGCTGACAACGCTGGCCTTGGCGCCGCCACCGTTAGCCTCCGCCAGGTTAACCGACCAATCTCCCGCCGCCGGTTTTCTCAAGTCCCTACGCCGCCGCCGAAGCAGAAACAATCGCCGTAAACCTCTAAACCACATGTCATTCAAATCCATAATATCCAGTTGAGACCACATCAACTCCTTTATTTTGTTCCCGTAACGAATGCCATTCAAAGTCACTACATTGTCGGCCTCTTTTTCAAAAAAGTAACGCCAAATCAAGCCACCTGACAAAAATTCGCACCAAGCTGTTGCTCGGTGTGGATGCATTTATTTCTCATGGATCATGGATCTGAGACCACAAAATCCACAAGTTTATGTGGCAGACGAACATATTCAAATGAAAGTGATTCTCACCGGTAAAAATGATTTGCTTCCCAAAATCGGTATTCACTTCAATTTGTTCTGTTGCATACATGACGGCGCTGTGCACGGTCAGCTGGTTTGCGCTCCTGAGTGATCTGAATCTTGTACGGGTGAAGGTTCTTAGTCAAAATTCACTGCGCGGTGATTTCCGAAATTATGTACGATGGTGAATTGATGTTCCCGGGAGTTGGAAGATACTTTCGTCAACATCAGCAATGTTGTCGATGGCCCAGCCGGTTCATGGCCTTATAGAAGATTTACTGTCCATCACTCATTGAATTGTTGACACATTAAGTGCCGTTCGCGACCGATAATTCCGTGAAGTTTTTAAGCGGTTGTCAACGTAATAATGGATTTTCACAATGATAATCGACACAATAATAGCTGTCAAACTTCAGAGCCGCCACTTGCACAGAAAAAAATTACTCATAATTTAAACCGGGCTCTTTTATTGGTAAGCCATAAGTTTCATAGACTGTTTAGTTCAGAACCTTGATCATGAACACAATTTTTTTATGAAATAAATAAATAATGAATATAATCTATTAATTAATTTTTAATTTATCAATATGTTAGTGTCCTTTAGAGGTTTCTTTTTAAATAAATTCTAGAAATTAAAACTCGTTCTAAATTGGGCGAATATTGTGTCAACGTATTTTCCAAACACATTGCACAAGTCTTTTAAATAATGGCTTGTCGATTATGAGACTCTTTCATCTTTAGACACGACGACCTTTAATTGCAATAAAGTATAATAAGTATAATAACAAAATTCCCAAAAAACCCCGTTGTAGAATGTCCTTCGTAAATGCCTCATCTGTTAATTTCTATGCACTTTGCTTGTTTTTTTACAAAGAAGTACTTTTTAAAGAAGTGGTACTCTTTTTAGGAAAAGGTTATTTGTTTAAGAAAATTTATTTATTTTCAGAAAGGCTATTTATCTCAAGAAAAAAAAAGAAAAAGTATAATTTTATTGTTACGAAAAGGTACTTTTAAGAAAAAGTGAAAAGGTACTTTTAATTAAAAAATTTATTTTTTTTAAGACGAGGTACTTTTTTAAGGGAAAGTATTTTTTGAAGAAAATGTTTTTTATTAAGAAATGGTGACTTTTTTTTAGAATTTGTATCTTTTTAACAATATGTACATTTGTACATTTTATCTCAATGAATACTTATCTCAATGAAAGTTATTTTGTTTTACAAAAAAGGTACTCTTTGAAGAAAAGGCAGTTTTTTAAGCAAGGCAATATGTTGTAAGAAAATTTACGTTTTTAAGAAAAGGCACGTATTTAAAAAAATACTTTTTTTTAGGAAAAATTAATTTTTGTAAGAAAATTTACTTTTTTTAAGCAAAGGTATTTTTGATGTGTTAACATCTATAGCGGCGTATAGGGACTAAATCTATCAAAGTCAGATTTTATGCTGCTGCTAAAACCAGATTTTCTACTGCTGCTAAAACCAGATTTTCTGCGACTGCGAAAGAGAATAATGACATGTTAAACAAAAATGAGCGAGCAAGAGAGCAATGAAAGAGTGATGTGGCAGGGGTGAGGCAAACGAAATTGTGTCTATAGCGTATGTATTAACATAATAATGTATGTATGTACATGTGTCTGTTGCTGTTGTTGAACCGAGATATAAAGCATAGCCACGCAAAATTTCATTTTCAAGCCCATGGGCTTGCGCAGTCGACGTTATGGGGACACACTAATACGTCAGCTACTTCGTACAAAGGATGTGTGATGTCGTGTGTGTTTGGTTGTTTCGTTGTTGTTGCTATGGCCAAACAAAGCGAATCATTTGATGTTCAGCATTGCCCGGTGTATACAAAAAAACTATTATTTTTTATTTTCCAATGTAACATTTACTAATGTGTTCATAGAAATCGAACAGGTACCGTGTAGCAAAAAGGTGTTAACACATCATCCGTGAAGTTCGAACACTCATTGTTTTTTTTTTAAGAAAAGGTACTTTGTTTAAGAATTAATAATAGGTATTTTTTTCGAGAAAATTTACTTTTTTTAAGAAAAGGCTCTTATTGAAGAAAATGTTATTTTTTAAACTTCTTTCACTTTGACTTTTCTAAATTTACTTTTTGTTGAGTTCAAACCTACAATATATACTAAATCTTAGTTACAGGCTCCACCTAGAAAACTTCCCACTATAATAGAAATTTCCCAATATGTGTTAGTCTGGACACAAACCAAAGCAAAAGTACCCAATATAATTGATAATTCTGGGTTGTAGCATAATAATGTTAAAACAAGTTGTTGAATTTTTTATATTTAGCGCCCATCCCGCAATGTGCGATAAGGAACTTCGCTCCAAAAATTCCATAGCATTTTAAATCTCTTCAATCTTTCTTTTTCGTTGAGGTAATTCAACAAGTATTGATGACGTACCGATGAAACATTTCCAAATTTATTGTATATAGTTTTCGAAGAATCTTTCCGCCAACACGGTTTTATTTTTGTTAATTAACTTTATATTTTCATTCTGTTTTTTTTATCAAAAATGGCATTAAAAAACTGTATGCTTTCATTGGAATATAAAAAATCGTGATAATTATGACGAGTAAAGTATTCAACTGAATGAGTCATCAGCAAATGCTACGGAGCTTTAACGGGTTTGACCAATATCATTATGTGCAATAAATCAATGCGTTCAAGTTCTTTGTCATTACAAAACCGCGGATATAACCTTCAACATTCTCTGTATACATACTTAATTAATTTTAAAATTAAAGTTGCCATGGCAAAGTAAACAAATTAAAATGTAATTATATTTTTTTAACTAAATCCGAAACAGTTAATTGAAGTTTTTATGTAAATATACTTGCGTGGTAACTCAAACAAATTATGAAACCAAATAATTCTTTCAATTACGCAGTAGACTAAGTTGATTTGATTTCAAGCTATATATAGACATTTAAATATTTCCAGATAACATTTTAGGTTAGAAGATTTTGGCACTTAAATCACTTCATTCCTGCACGTTCTCAGAACTTGTTTAATATTAGTGGAATATTAATAAAATCACGCACAGTGGTTGATGCATACACAAAACTTGATAAATAAAGCATTGAATGAGTGTATACAAGAAAGACAAATATCACTGTGGAAGTCGGAAAATGCGGTTTTACCATAATTAGGGTACGAGGAATCGAACTACATCAATAGTTTTTTTAAGCTTCAACTACGGTTTCGTACAAATTATATGTAGGCTTCCAGACGTACTGTTTTCAGCAGTGCCCTTACTTTTTTGTTCGTTGTACTGTTTTCTTCATAACCCAAAATGGGCGAGAGTACTTTTTTTAAGCCATTGTAATTTATCTTTGTAGTTTTTGTAGTTACCCCAATTAAACAAACTCTTTTTATTCCCCAAATTGTTTCAGTATAGAAAAAAGTAAAATGAAGTTAAATTGATAATTATGTGGGATTCGATATTGGCAACGAATATGAGTAAATTATTATACTTATATAGAGGAAGGCTTTATCTTATTTGGAGAAAGAATCTGACTTGTTATTTTAAGTTGTTTGGATGCAAATATAATGTGTTTGTAGCTTGTCGCAAATATAGTATACTTGTGTCCAAAAACATTGTGTTCGCTACTCAACATAACATATTTGGGACACAATTATCAATAGCTTACAATGTATGTATTTGTGACCCAAATATGGTTTTGTTTGTTGAAAGCTGTTGAAAATACCGCTGTCTTTTATCGTAACATGAACCAGCAGATCTTCAATTCACGAAAGCAATGCCACCAAACATGGACATGCTTCTTGCAATATGTTGCTGGGGCCCAATATTTTCCAGCAAGTGGCTATTTGTGAATGGAAAACTCAAAGAAAGTCGGAAAATTACATTTCTGTCGATGTTCTGAATCAAAGACCACAAAAATCTGGTTTTACAGGTAAACTTTGTCCTGAAAAGTTGAAGCCCAAAACGTTTGGAACAACTTCGTTAAAGAAAGTTTACCAGTCCAACCAACCAAATAGAAGTTAGTGGCTATTAAAGTGAGTTATAATAGAAAAATTCACTCTATTAGTCAAAAGAAAAAAATAATTTTAATGAACCCGTAACTCAAATAACTAATGATGCAGTTCGATTCCTCGTGCGAGAATTAGGATAAAACCGTTCCTCTCGGCCATGCCTTGGAAAATTTTTGCCAAAAACCTACCACAGAGTATTCAACAAGTCAACGTCAAATTTATAATGAAGTATAATTAAGAAGATATAGAATGCAAAGACTGTAATATATTACGTGTAATTACATTGAATTTATCAAGTGGTGACCTGGCTTTTCATCTTCCCGACTGGGTATTGAGCGGCCAGTTGAGCGCGGTTTGGGCTGGGTATTTGTCCGAAAGCTTTTTATAACACTGCTCGGCAGCATATTGGATGCATATATGAATTTGAGTACAGTGCAATTGGGGTCTACTGCATAAAAGTAATTGCTTGTAAATTATATTTAAGTACTTAACTTCAGCAGTATCGAAACAGTACAACCATAGTATACAACTCCAATCAAAAGCATTGAAAACTTGCCTAAATACTTGCGTGCTCTTGTGGCACTGTGCAACCTTTCTTTCTGGACAGTTATTTTTGATATCTTCGATATATCTTATGTCCCTTTTGTTAAAATATTACACTGCCATCTCATCGTAACGATGGCAATATAACAAGAAAATAATATTCCCAAATTCCCTAGAAAAATAAAAACCAAACACAAATATTCCCTGGAAATAAACAAGAAAAATAGTCCTTAAAAATATACAAATATAAAATATGCATACACATACACTGACTATACAACAAATCAAAGTAAAACATTAAATGTTCAGCAGCAACAAAGGGCCTGCCAATAAAAACCAAAATAAAGCTACATCCAACAACTACTACGGCTATGGCGATGAAACCCTATGACATTCTAAAAGATACAAAAACAAAGCAGTGCTCCGCCTGCTACTGTCAAGACGCGCAGGACACAGGGTAACAGAGAAGACAAGAAAAGCGTAATATCGACACATTTTAATGGAGGGTACCTTTGAGTGTGACTAATGTTAAACAATTTGGCACAAAGACCCAAGAGACTTAAAATGCCTTTTACTATCAAGGACTGAATATGGCAAAGGCATCGCAACCAAATGACAACGACAAAAACAACACTGAAGCACTATAAGAAGCAAATAAATGAAAGGACAAAATCGTTAATGTTAACAACACACGAAACAACAAGCCATGAACAGCAGCCAACAAAACAATCAATGTTATTTATTAGTAACGAATGATACATATACATACATATGTATAGAGATATGTATATATATGTTTGTGTACTTGTACATAGAGAGAAAAGTGTATAACAAGAGTGCTATAAAAAATCTGCATTCAATTTGCTTATCATCATTGAAAAAACACAAGAGCAAAAGGAATCAAATGTATGCTACAATCGGCGCAATCGGTGGTCACAATATTAAATTTGTTTTATTTACATTTCAAACATAAGAAAAATTGATTTAAAAAATGTAGCTCGAAGAAATCCTCGGAAACTTTAAAATGTAACAACAAATGAGCTACTCAGAGCTAATTGCTCTCGCTCCACATAACAACAAATTTGAGACATCAATACTATTAATCTAAAACATGTTATTCTTGTCATATTTAAAAGCATATTAAATCCTGAAAATTAAGGAGTAAACATCAACGTCTTTATTCATAAAAAGTTGTGGGAGATTTGAGAATGGTTTTTGTATAAAAAATCGTCTCTCAAACCTCTTATAAGTTTTTATGAATAAGACCGTCAGTATTATAGCCATATATGGTCAGATTTTGTGATCAGGCCACTGGTTCAGAAGGTATAAATTTTAACCTACTACCCTCCGTCCACCAATCCGAAAATTTTCAAACCGCTGCAATTTCGCACACTTGCATTTTCGGGGATGCAAGTGTGCGAGGAATTTCGGCAGGTCGTGAGTGACTCATCCTGTATATAATAGAATTGCAAATCGTTTTTAATATTTTTTGATAATACAAATGGCAAAAACCAACATTAAATAGTTTTTGTTTTACAGAGAAATTTGCCCATATCCACCATTCCTGCGCCATCTAGAAAATTTCACTTGACTTTCAAATCCTCAACATATATTTCATCGTCTAGGGGTTTTCTATCGACTTTGTAGAATACTTTAAAAACACAATTGCCGGCAGTCAAACAATTTCAAAATATCAAAGGCATTTCCTTATTGCCATACAATTAATATCCGATTCCACAACCTGCATTTTCAATACCTAATCAAATGGTAATTCAAAATTTTTTAAGTTTCATAGCGAGCAATGGTAATCCTTTGGAATTTGCATTAGAAATGTATGCAGGAGTGCCTACTATTTCGAATTAAATTAAGCCAAATATCTTATTAAAAAATAAATGGTTTCCCATTACATCCCATGGAGGAATCGGGGAGAGCTTCTCACAACCAGTGAGCTGTGCGCTTTATACTTTTATACTCACTGATTGGGACCTACAGTTTTACACCGGTTACGAACGGTATTTTGGAGAAGCTTTTTCATGGCTAAATACTCGATAGTGTCGCCGTCACTATGCGAAAATAAAATATCTTATTAGCATCCTAAAATTATGCATCCTAATATCGTGTAGTTTAATCTGTTAACTGTTTATATAACTCAATTTTCAACGAAAGGATGCAGTTTGCTTTTGGTATGTGGGAATGTTGGATTGCAAAAATTATTATATAGTAAATATGAGAATTGTTAGTAAATTTATTAGGTAATTAAGGCCAAATTAAGAAATAGCGTTGGCAGGCTGCAAAGTTATAATATACTTGGGTGTTTGAGAATTCAGCTCAAAAGATTCAAAACTCCACTAAATTGCGAATATGCTAGAAACGACTGATATATTTATCCGCATATGATAGGAGATAAGTGTATATAGTAGACGAAAATTCTAAATAGCGCTAAAGAAAGTAGTCTACGGCTGAACCTACACGGGTTTATTTTAATTTCCATTGGATATTAATGTGCATTACTTTGTCTAATGCGAATGCAAAGGAATTACCAATGTTTGCAATGAGAATTAAAAAATTTTGAATTTGCATTTTCTCAGGTAATTCAAATGCCGGTTGCGGAATCGATTACCAATTGTAACGAAACATGGGAATGCTTATTTTATTTTGAATTGTTTATTTATTATTTATAATTTTGACTGCTGGTTGGTTTGAGGCGTCGATAGGATTTTTCGGCGTAGTACTTCCAAATTCATAAACCTGTACTGTATAAAGTATTTGAAAAATAAAACTGCCAGATATGAAGGTAATGCTTTGAAAATAAGTACAATTGCCCATGGTATTTAAATTTTTTTGAATTTGCATTTGTAGAGGTAATTTAAATTAAACTGCAAATTATAATTGTCATACAACTAACATGTATGCCGCTGTATCGGGTCGAATGACTCTGAATTGAAACCGCAAACCGTATGCATAATTGAGTGATTAGCGATATTGAGTGATAGTAAGGAGACTACAATTAGCATTTTGGTATTATATCAAGGATTGTATTTTATTAAAGCAATGTTTTTTTGTTGTACAACAAATCAATATAACATACAATAGTTGCAGCTTAACCGCCGTGTATTGACACATTTCTGTAACAAATTTCTTATAAACCGGGAGATTTCACAATTTTGTCGGTAGTAACATAGTTTACGATATAGAATATTTATAATAATCTAGTAACGATCTAATGAAATGAACAGAAATGGGCCAATAATCTAAGTTTTTTTCAGAAACTTTGGATTATGTGCACGCGCTGAAAAAAAACGGCCTCTGTAACATATTCTCCCAAACATATTGTGCAGGAACCATGTACATGTTTGGAACACACTTCAAATATTTACATGTTTGCAAGTCCCAAACTCACGTGTATTTAAATGCAAATATTAGCATGTTTACTGACAAATATGTATGCTTTTAAGTGGAGACATATGCGTGCTTCATCCCAAACATCCATATACTTACGTGGAAGCATTCGCGTGCTTCCCCCAAACCTCCATACAAAATCAATATACTCATATACAAATCTAGTTCATGCAAGACACACATGTATTAATTACATGTTTTTTTTTTATTACATTTCACAAATGGTCCGCCGATCCGATTTTCTCAGTAAATGCTCGGGCAGAGAAATCGCTTCCCATTGCTGCCCTTTCCACTTTCGTGCCTCAAAATCGTTTCTCACTTTGGTAGCACGAGAGTTTGTGTATTCTTTTTTCACAGATCAAGCTCTTCTATATCCTCTATCCGATGTATCATTCACGACTGAATACATGAAATTAAAGCGCAATACATCAGCCAAAATAAGAATACTCACTTCATCTGGAATTTACACGCCAATTCAGGAATATTTATGAATCACTGACTGAGAGAATGATGCAAAAATATAGTTACACACTTACAAAATAGACACTCTTGTTTTCCCACTTTTATTCTCTTGCTCTCGAGAGAGCATAAACAGCGCAACAAACACAGATATATTTGGGTCGCACACACACACATATTAACACATATTACTATAATAATAATTGTGTCTCAAACATGTAATATTAAATAGCAAGCAAAATGTGTTGGGGCACAAGTATATTATATTTGCGACAAGCTCCAAACACATGTTATATTTGCATCCAAAGAACAAAAACCGATAGATGTTTCAGCATGTAGGTGTTTCCAAAACATATAATTCGTGCGAAATCTTGATAGAATGAATCCACTAATAGCATGTCATTCTCTTGCCACTACCATGAACGAAATACAAGCAGGCCAGGACGATGATATTTTAAACTAGAGCTATTTTTGAACCTAAATATCAAGCTGTCCCCCCCCGCCCACCCGAAAAAACATCCTGCGTACGGTATTGCAAAGAGGCATCGCATTGGAATTAAGTGCCAATATTATAATTGACAACCAAATGAGTAAATTTATCACAGAGCTTTGCGATGTCAATTAAGCAACTGTTAAAATTGTACTAATATTTACTTAAAACTCTTCAAGGGCAAGCGGAGACTTACTTCAACTTGCAAACAAGCCAGGGTCCTCTGGCCACAAGTGGACAGGAAGAGGACTAGGCAACTACCTAACTTGCCGAGAGGCAGGTTATCCACAATGATAGGAACACTTACGGGACATTGTCTTGTAGGAAAATACGCCGTAAGATTGGGAACTCCAGGTGGACCAGGAAACGACGAAACACCTTCTCTTAGATTGCCCTGCTATGGCAGGACTGAGAAGTAGGATATTCGGAACACATCTAGTTAGAACCGTAGCCCTACAGGATAGTCCTGTAGGTCTTATAGACAAATTTATTGAAAGGGCAAATTGGCTGGACGACTAGTCAACAGTTGCTATGGAGGAAACTGCAGGTATCACAATGGGCCTAAGTGTGCTAGACAGCGTGCTGTCTTGCAGCCTTTTCAATCAACCAACCAACTTCAAAAATTCCCTTTAAACGATTGTATTAGCTAAGTACTGCGCTTAGCTAATTTTTGAACCAAATGAAATATTAAACTCAGTATACCGGTCTTTCTCTAGTAGCTACCCTACGTACAATACAGAATATTGACACAAGGATCCACTTGGAAATATTCCTACTATGAGTTTCTGTTTCTGTATATCAGAATGCAAAGATACAAGAAATGTATCGTTACAAGAAATCAATGACAAAATGCCATTAGTATTAACAATTTTTTTCCTGTGTGCCTGGCTACGAACCATGCGAGCAAATATAAAATGAGACACTGGGACATTTTTAGTTCATCTGTTTTGGTGAAGCATAAAAGAAAAAGCAACAACAATGTTAAGCAAATGAACTTTGCGTGTGACGACTATATGGGATTCCAAGTGATGATGGTGGCTGTTAGCGTTGAGAATGCGCCATAAGCCCTGCAAATGTTATGAGTTAAAAGCTTAAGTGTAAATGTCTTTGATGATAATAATAACAGTAATAACGATGATGACGACATACTCAAGGAACAAAGTCTCTTCTCCATCCAGTCTGTTAAATCGGTGGGAAGGTTTTGCGTGTGTGTGTGTGTATATAAAATTACCAGTAAATTCATATGATGGGTTGTTCGCATTCTTTCAATCCTCTACCATTTGCTGCAACAGACAAAATTATAACCAATAAAGCTTTTTAATTGGCTCGTCGACCAATGTTAATTCTTTTATTATTTTTTTTGTGTCTTACCTTTTGCCACTTAAGTTGTAAGTAAATAAAAAGATCCAAAGTTTTAATTTTTTTTCGTAATTTATTGTCAAGTTGATAAAGGTAAATCTTATTTGAACGTTCAAAGTACATCCATACACACACACGTACATAGCACACATCTGTATCACCGTACTGATATGACCAGTTTTGGTTGGAGGTGGCTTACTTCTGTCGGCCTTTTAAACAGATGACTCAAATTTATATATTTTTTTCTACAGAATCATTTCGCACCGGACACCAAAGACGTAGAGATATTTAATAAAAAATAAGAAAATAAAAGGTAAAGTAACTTAAAACGAAACAATAAATTTTCCCCGTGATGATGCTTTAAATTATAGTCACATTAAAAATGATTTATAATTTCATGATAAAGCAAACCACAATAGAATAAAAACAAACCAAATATTTAATGTAATCGTAATACGAAACAGGCCTTCTCCTACTCCAAGGAAGAGAATATTTTTGGCTGAGCAATGACATGGGCTTACATTGGTGTGTAAGGAATGACTTTAAACAACTTAAATTTAATAACGAAAAGAGCACGTATTTGAGGGCGTAGACTGTTTTCTGAGTGTTGAGTTAACATGCGAGGGCAGTCCCAAAACTGGCCCACCTGATGTATTGATGATGCCAGTAGTGTGAAAAAAGTGGCAACCTTATAAAATATACACTCCGGTCCACTTATTTAAAGGCACTAAAAATTCTGTATTCAGCAGCCTGTCTATTTTGCAATTTGTAACCGATTGCAGAATTTTAAAATGGAAATGAAAGCTAGACATCTTGAGATGGAGAAAAAAAATCATCACAACAGTGGTTTCTTCACTAAATAACTTTTGTGCAGCAATTTATAAAAAAAAGTCCAAAAATTAGCTTTTTTTTGTTGCACTTGAATAAAGGCACTTTAACTAATTTTAACGAAAAACAGTTTTTCTTGTTTTTTTTAATTTATTTTACTTTATTTAAGGACTATTCGTAATGGGTACAATCCCCTTTGTTTTTAATAACTTCAAATATACGCGTTTTCATTGAGAGATAAGGACAATTTATGTAATCGAACGGAATTTGATTCCAAGCATCCTTAATGACCTGAATTAGTGACTGCTTGTCATCAAATTGTCTACCTCCTTCACATACCTTACGAGATAACCAACCCCAGACATTTCGCATAATGTTGAGACCTGGCGAATAGGGTGGTCAGTCAAGAATATTAAAATGTTTTCTTGCAATGAACTCCTATACTACTCTGACGTTGTGTCTAGGGGCATTATCCTGTTGCAATATCCAAGATGTGGGACGATATAGTTCACTGAACTTCGGAAAAGCCGATTTCAATAACGTTTTATAGCTTGCACCAGTAATTTTTGCACTTTGAAATTCAAGGTCGATGGTGCCATAGTAAGTAATAGCACCCCACACCATAACGCCGCCGTCACGGCTGCGATGTCGGTTCAAAGAACGGTTTTCTTTGCGCAGATCATGGAAATACTAGTTGTAGCCATCAGGCCCATCCAAATTAAACTTCTTCTCATTCGTAAATACAGCGGTTCTCCAGTCATTTACATGACCATTTGGCTGCACAACCCATACCATGTAGTCTCTTGCGAATTGAAGCCGCTTTTCCTTACGAGGAGCATTAAGTGGCGGCTTTTTTGTAATTGCAGGTATTTAAGATACTCACAGCTCTTAATTACTCTGCGTACTGATGACGTGCTCGCTTCCACTCCAGTTTGAGGTCTTATTTTTGGCAAGGATAAGGCAGAATTAGAAGCAATTCTGATGATTTTTCTTTTCTCATACCTAGACAAAGACAATGAAACCCTTCCTTTAAAATTTTTTCCATACCCTCGGGGTCCTTGATATAATTGTCAACAACTGTTGGGCTCCGTTCAATTTTTTTAGCTATTGCGCTGTTAGAATATCCTTCAGAACGGTAAACATCGATTTTAGGTTTTTTCCGATAGATTCCAAATTTTTTGTTTTGCCATTTTGACTCGTAAAATGATTAAGCTGTAATAAATTGTAATAAACAAACGCTCGCTACAAAAAACCATCGCTTACTTTAAAAGTAGTAAAGTCCCTTTATTCAAGTAAGTAAAATAGCACATTTTTGAACTTTTTTTATAAATTGCTCAAAAAAAGTTCTTTAGTTAGGAAACCACTATGGCATGATTTTTTTTAATATCTCAAGATGTCTGGCTACGATTTCCATTTTAAAATTCTGCAATCGGTTACAAATTGGAAAAGATACAGGCTGCTGAATATGGAATTTTTATTGCCTTTAAATAAGTGAACCTGAGTGTATGTTTTAAGTTCCAAGCCACCAAGTTGTATAGTATTTTTATTTGTGCCAACAACAGTGAAAGATCTCACT
Source organism: Phaonia tiefii (assembly GCA_963931995.1). Taxonomy (NCBI): domain Eukaryota; kingdom Metazoa; phylum Arthropoda; class Insecta; order Diptera; family Muscidae; genus Phaonia; species Phaonia tiefii. Next base: position 165,814,881 of record OZ008370.1, on the reverse strand, counting down.
GAATTTGTAAGCATTTTAAAAATTGGTCACCGTTATGTAATTCAATATTTTTGTTTGAAAGGTCTCCGGCCAAGCAATATTAAAGCCGAGCTGGATTCTGCTCTGCGGAGGTCTGCTCCTTCGTTCACGACTGTAAAATATTGGGCAGCAGAGCTTAGACGAGGCCATGCGAGCTGCCAAGACGAACACCGTAGTGGTCGATTAATTGAGGTGTCCACGCCAGACACTGTTACGAAAATCCACAAAATGGTATTGGATGATCATGGACTGAATGTGCATGAGCTAGCTGATATAATAGGCATTTAAAAAAGTGTTATACATCGTATATTGCCCGAAGATTTAAAGATGAGAAAGCTGTGCGCAAGATGGGTGCCTCGCTTGCTTTCAATAGAGCAAAAACAGCATCGCGAAAATGTTTCAGTAGAGTGTTTGGCGATGTTTCACCGCAATGAAGCCAAATTTTTGCGTTGATTTATAACCATGGATGCGACATGGGTCCACCACTTCACGTCTGAGATAAAGAAACAGGCAAAGCAGTGAATTGGAATAGGAGAATTGTGTCCAAAGAATCCGCAGACGGTTCCACCTGCAGGCAAGGTCATGGCGTCTGTTTTTTGGTTTGTGCGTAGTATAATGTTTATTGATTATCTTCGGTGGTGCAATGGGTAGTGTGCGCGCCTCTTGTACAGGAGATCCTGGGTTCGATCCCTGCTCCAACCACCTTAAAATTTCTGTCGACGATGGTCACCTCGCTTAGTGACGGCGACACTATCGAGTATATAGCCATGAAAAAGCTTCTCAAAATACCGTTCGGAATCGGTGTAAAACTGTGGGTCCCAATCAGTGAGTGAAAACTGGAAAGCGCACAGGTCAGTGATTGTGAGAAGTTCTCCCCGGTCCCTTCATGGGATGCAATGGGAAACCATTTATTTATTTTTTTATCTTCAGAAAGGAAAATGCATTAACGACGAATATTTTTTTTTATAAATTATAAATTACAGCAGCGTTTAAGTGATGAAATTGAGGATTGTCCAGGCAATTCTCCAGTTCATTCTCCTGTTCACACATCCACTTTTACCATGGCCAAAATTAATGAATTAAAGTTCGAATTGCTGCATCACGCACCTTATTCGCCAAATTTAGCTCCCTCGGACTATCTTCTATTTCCGAACTTGAAAAAATAGATTGGTGGTAAAAGATTTGCCAACAATGAAGAGGTGGCTATTTTAAGAAGTTTGAAAGTTCTTACTATAAACAGGGTATCTAAGCTATTGAGTATCACTGGAAATAGTGTATCGAGCTAAAAGGAGATTCTGTTGAAAAATAAAGAAAAATGTTACCAAAATTTTTGTGTCTTCTTTGTTAGGTTGCACTGGTTTGCACAGGTCTTTAAATAATTTTAAGTACTAATATTATTTAAATGTAACGTCATCATATGATTGAACGCTGTTTTTTATTTTCCTATGTAACATTTACTAATGTGTTCATAGAAATCGATCAGGTACCGTGTAACAAAAAGGTGTTAACACATCGCCCGTGAGTTCGAACACTCATTGGATTTTTTTTTGGAAAACCCACTCCCGCCTCCCCACCCGACCAATAGCAGCTTGGTTTGTTGTATGATGATTCCCAAAATATTTCGTGTCTAGCTTTAAGATCCAGTGAACTGGACCGTGTTTAAAATTGATATTTTTTTAGTTTTTCAAACAAATTTGTACTTTAGCTCAAGTCAATGTAAATAATATTAGTGTCATATAAAATACTTTTTTAGGGCGCCTCTAACGGTATATAAAATATGTCAAAACATGCCCTGACACCCCTATTTTCAGGGATACTCTGCAAAAAAAGAACGCATTTTTAAGTTTATATTACGGAGGCTTTTCTGATCTAAATGTCAGATTGGAGTAATTCTAAATTTCCAAACCTTGGTCCAGATCACCTGGGAAAATTTATTACAAAATAAAAACAGGATATCTATCTATACAACAACGATGTCCTTGTAAAAAAAAAACATTTGATGCCCATTGCGAATTTAAAAAAAAAAAAGCTGAAACACGTGCTTACTTAAATCGACTAAAGATAAAGATATGTCAATCTGGCATTTATTTCAGAAAAATGTCCCTACTTATTTTTGCAGAATACTCATGAAAAAATAACTTGTCAGGACATGTTTGGGAATGCTTTTCATACCGTTGGATGCGTCGTTAAACCGCCTTTCCTACGATACTAATATTGCACATAATGTCTTTATTTAAATTCCAAAAGACTTTGAAAAACTAAAAAAAAACCTTTCTTAAAAACGGCCCAGCTCACTGGATCTTAATCCTAGGCACGTAAGTTTTTGGGAAAGAAACTTTTTTTGGTGAATCGGCTTAATGTACATGTGTTCAAGCATTATTTTTATGATTTGCAGATCTGCTGCGTTTTTGTTTCCTTGTTGTATGTCACGTGTTTGGTTTCAGCTGTTTTCAACAAACAAACCCACATTTCGGTCACAAAAACATATCTTATAATCTATTAATCATTGTGTCTCAAAACATATAATATTGAATAGCAACCATAATGCGTTTGGACACAAGTACACTATATTTGCGACAAGGTACAAACACCTTATATTCGCATCCAAACAACAAACAATAACAAATGTTTTAGCGTGTATGAATTTTAAATACGGACTTGAGTAATATTGATAATATTTAGTTAATATACGAGTTTGAGAATAATAGTATTTACTATAAGTATAGTTACAAATTACTTATTTTATTTTTAGGTAAGGTGACTTTATTTATAGGTTCCATATTAAATTAACAATTTTATTTATATCTAGTTTTATTTAGACTTACTAAATGTGTTTTTAATTACTCAAAGCACCATTTTTCTGTCGATTGTTTAGCATGCTAAAAATAGAAAAAAAAATTTCCAGTAAATTTTTGGTGACGCACTATCCATTGGAAATCTATTTTATTCACAAGTCCATATGACAAGTTCATATGATAGTTCTAAAGGAATTATCCGAAATGCTATTTAGTATCTAACATTTACTTTCCAAATAGATGATAAATATTCTAATTTATTATGTAGATTTTAAAATGAGATAAACTTTTAAGTGTAACCACGTTAGTCAAAACAAAAGTCTAATTGCCGTAAAGGAATTTGAAACAAAAAACTCATATTTGTTCATACATTTATTACATTTATTATCTAATTTGCAAGTACATTCAATATCATGATATTTTCATGTATTCCCCGCTCGTGGTGATATTTATTGCAATTTTTGAAAGAATATTCTATATATTCGTGTATTTTTTGGTAAATATTTTTGGTAAATATTTTTAAGTTTTACCCCACAGGGTGGTCTTCTAGTCAAATGCAAATGAAGGGATTATCTGAAGAAATATTTTTTTATTTTGACTGCATTTACGATGTCACTTAATCTGACAACACCAACGAGAGAATACCATATTTTTAAGTAAAATATTTAGGCATTAACTTAATTTAATAAACTTTTTCTCGAGTTCACTGTTTCACTATAAAATGCGAAAATTGACCCATTTAATTCATTTTTATTTTATTTTAAATAGAAAAGCAAAAAATTACTCCCTCACTGATGCTTTATTAAACTGCATTAATGACCTCCTAAATGTATGCTGTACAATTTGTTTAAATATCTGTCTGTTAAAACATTTAGCATTTACATTCAATTTGCAAAGCGTTGAATTTTCTATTTATCTTTTGACCTAGTTTCGCTTGGGGTTTTAGTGCTGTTTAGCAGAACATTAACACACTTTTCCCATAAATTTTCCTCCTTTCACAAGCACATGCACTAATACAATAACAAATACAACCGGAGACAGCAGCACACAAAAGCTTAAGAGTTTGTTTTTTCTTTTTTGTTTTTGTTCATGAGCTAATTTCGATGTTGCATTGCTTGTTGGTGCTTGTTTTGTTGTTTAAGTGTTTGTAGGTCCTTTTGTGTAACGTTGCGTTGCTGCTGCTTGTACTGATGCTCGGTATGTGTGTTAGTCCTGTTCTATTCTCTTTAATTCCAGCTCCTTGAAAATGCTTGAAATAAATTTAATTAACAATATCTTTTTTTTTCTTCTGTGCTTTACATTAGAGCAAACACGAACAGCGACATTAACAGACTCATGGTTACAAAATGTCGCACACACATACTTAAATATAAATAATAATGATAAACATAATGGCACGAAAGGGAAAGATGAAGGAAAACAGCAGCAGCCAACATCCTTGTTCCATCAGCTGTATGCATAGTGTGAACGAGGGACTGGGGCAAAGCAAAACGTTGCAAAGTACTTGAACTTTGTATGCTGTTGTAGCTGGCAGCACGAGGAAAAAGTAATTGTAGTTAACACGCCCAAATAATCAAGTACTTTCACACACACACACACACACAAACACACTATTGCGAATGTACGACAACAAAACGTATATCACATACTAGTATACAGAGAGGACATGTTTTAAAACCACTTGCATACATATGTGTTTGTTTACAACCCCAACAAAAATAAATAAACAGAATAATAACATAAATGTAGGCATGCATGAACTTTTGAACACTAACGCTTAATTTCAACAAAGTTAACGCTAACTGACAGTTAAAAATTATAATTTCCATACAAACTGAAAGTTAAAACTGTTCGTTAGCTCTAACCGAAGGATAATTGAACATGGTGAAATCGGCCGATATATAAAAAAATTATTTCGTAAATATTTAAGGCAGCACAACGAACTGTACTTTCGCTTTACTGTATTATCTTAACTCAATGCAGTTTTTGCTGTCAGGGTTGTATGCTCAGTACGTACATGCAATACACATTTTCCAAACAACCAAAAGTCAAGTGCAAAACATTAAACGTGTTTTAAGTATCGTTGCGTGCGAAATAACCTTATGCTGGCTGATTTTTTTTTTGCCTTTTTCGTCTTCTCATACATTTTACAGAGCAGAACGAAATTGAAGCATTACAAAAATGAAAATTGTGGTTTAGATTATTCATGTATGAATGCGTGCATGTGAGTTTATTATGAACACACACACACACTACAAAACACATGCACAAATACAAATTCAAACACAAATATCCTTATGCTCATGCATACATTTATGTTTCATTACAGTACACATGTACTTGTATCGTATATGTAACGACAATAAAACCGAATGTCACAACAAGGAAATTGCACAGAAAACGACAAAATAAAGACGCAACTAACTTCAGTTTTCCTTTGCATTTTGCATGTTCCTTAATAGGACGAAAAAGCCATGTCCTTTCTTGAACGAAAGTATTCAATTAAAATACATGTTTTATATGTCACGCCAAAATGCTTTGCTGCAATCATGTATGAATGTGTTATGGAAGGAAATAATGCTTGAAATCTGCGTGTGGCCATACGTTTAATGTGTGTATAAACGATAAAGGGAAATGGGAATGGAGTTGAGTTCATTGAGAAATATTATTCAAATCAGGCAATATAATCAGTTAAGTGCATATTAGGGACATTCAACAATATTTCTAATATTTATATACAAGGTCTTTCAAAAGAAGTCATCCGATGTTGTTTCTCTCTAATTTTTTTTCTAAAAGAAAATCTTCGATTCTGTTTTTTGATTATGTTTATTTGAACCCTTAGACTTATACTGGTTAAGTTAAGAAGATGATATCAGTTAAATGGGCGCCTTCACAATTGATTACCATACGGGCTCGTTTTATGGCATTTTTGTTCATATTGATTTGAAAATCAGATTGACCGATGAGGCTCATTTCCACCTCAGCGGTTACGTGAACAACAATGCACGAGCAGCCATTACACCCGCTCAAAATGACTGCATGGTGCGCTGTTCACGCTAGAGGAGTCATCGGGCCATTTTTTTCGAGAACGCCGCTGGTCAAACGACAACAGTGTACGGTGCGTGCTATAGGTCCATGTTAACCGAGTTTTTTCTGCCGCAATTCGATGAATTAGGACTGGAGGACATGTGGTTCTAACAGGACGGAGCAAAGGCACACACTGCGCGAGCCACAACCGATATTTTGAAGGCTGCGTTCCCGGGTCGCCTCATCTCTTGTTTTGGCGATTAGCACTGGCTCGCAAGATCGCCCGATTTAACCGTTCCAGATTTTTTTCGTGGGGTTTTTTGAAGTCCCGTGTGTACGTGAACAAGCCCGAGACCCTGGAAGCCCTCAAGGTCAACATTCGACACGAGTGCGGCAATCTGTCGCCCGAAGTTCTCGCCGAAGTGATGAAAATTTTGATTAAATCATTCGAAACTTGTAGATAATTATTTACTTACCTGTAAAAGTAAAACAGCTGGTAATGCAATTCAATTCTCGAAGGTTATGGAGAACATGGTTAACCACCATCTTGTGAAATATCTTGAGTCCAATGACTTTCCTAATGATCGGCAGTATGGCTTCCGTAGAATGAGATCTACTGGAGACTTGATGCCATTCCTTTCGGAACAGTGGAGTCGATCCATCCACCAGCTTGGTGAGAGTAAGGTAGTGGCTCTTGATATTTCCAAGGCCTTTGACAGAGTTTAGCACGATGCACTCTTGTCAAAGCTCGCTGATTTTGGTGTCGGTGATAACTTCACTCGACTTATATCGAGTTTTCTCAGACATCGCACTATACGAGTTGTTGTAGATGGGTTTTCATCCGACGAGCATAAATTGACTGCAGGTGTACCATAGGGCTCTGTTCTCTCTCTTTCTCCTTCTCTGTTTCTTATTTTCATTGATGATCATCTGGGTCTTTTGCCGATGACAGTAATCTCTGTCATTCTTATTCATTCGATCGTAGGCCAAGTCTTCAAGAGATTGAAGTCAAACGCCGAACGATGAATGAAACACTCGGCCGAGATAGAGTAGACTTTAATGCGGGTAAGACCCAGTGTTGTTTGTTGTCGTATAAACGGATTGCTGACCCAGGTATGTCGTCATTGTCTATGAACGGCGTGGATATTGATGAATCAGACGCTCTTGATGTTCTGGGCATGCAAATACAATGCGATGTCCGTTGGGCAAAACGTGTATTTGAACTGTCGAAAGATGCATTCAAGTGACTAGACTTTTTAAAGCGGTGCAAGAAATACTTCATTCCATCTGATCTTCTCAATATCTACACCACCTACATCAGGCCAAAGATGGAGTATAACTCTCATATATGGGCAGGTGCTCCTAGGACTTCTTTGGAGCTTCTCGACCGTGTCCAGAGGACAGCGACGGTGTTAATAGGGGACAGTAGGGTATCCAACTCTATTGCCTCCCTTGAGCATCGTCGAAATGTGGGTTGCGTGTCACTGTTCTATCGATATTTCCGCGGTATATGTTCCTCGGATATCCGTCAACTTATGCCAGACGTGAAGATATTTAGCCAAAGTACGCGGCTTTCCAGGAACTCTCATCCATTTTTTTACCTATTTTACCTAAATTTTCCTTCGCCAACACAGTGCAGTGCATTTATAGGGGGCATACCTTGAGAGTTGTTTTGATAAAAAAATAAATAAATTCCATGTCCAATAAGCGCATGTATTCCAAATTAACCTCCAATTATTGAAAAGTATTAAGCAATCTTTAATTTATATTTCTTCTTTAAACTAGAGTTACCCTTTAGTCCTGTCCGATTCCTGAGAGTATTAACAAACCTCTTCAACTTCCTTATAACCCCCTGCCATTCACAACATTTCAGCAGAAAATACTCTTTCCTTCAACTTAAGCAATTTGTATGCATTATGCAAAACGTACGAAACTCTTTTAAGTGGTTTACAACGCACGCTCTTTTTTTGCACAATTTTCAATAGAATGCAAAAAGTTGTGGAGAAGGGGTACCATATCAGCAATGGCAAGAGAGGGTAAAAATAACAAAAGACTAAGGGTACTATTGAGGGGGAGTTCCATTTCTTTTTTTTCTCCAGCTGCTGCTATTGTTATTCTATTACAGAGTGTGTATTATTTAACATAATACAACCATTTGTCATGCAATTATGGCAGTTAAACATTTCCCCAAAGACTAGTTTAAAAACGTGTTTCTGCCAACGTTTAGGAAACTTCAAACCCCCAAACTCCCCCATACCAACCATACGGCCCAGAGAGAAGAGAGCCGGCGTTCGTCATCGTTTATACTTTGTGCCTCATACATCAGTATGTATTTGTAACCGTGAGTTCATTTACAATTGGCAAGAGAGCGGGAAATTTGTTTGCATAAAAAGGAAATAGAATTTATTCATTTGTGAAATAATCAACAGCAACAACAGTAGTTAAATGTTTGTTGAAACAACTTTAAAATAATTTTTAAAGATTTTGCAAATGCTTGTGAAATTGTTGAATTTAAATTCCAAGGCTCAAACTGCCACTAGCACAGGTAAATTGCCACTGGGTGTGTGTATCCGTTTCTTGGTTGTCCTTACGCTTGAGCACTTCGCTGTTTCTATATGTGCGTGTGTGACGGTGTTTGTGAATCCTAAATCTGCATTTGGTGTGTCACCACCTCAACATTTCGTTCGTCTTCCCACGTTTTTGGGGGTTTTAAAGCTTTTTGTATTCCTTGGTTGTGCTGCTTGTTTCTGTGTTTGGATTGATGCGCGTTTCGTGTTTTTTCTCTTTTTCAGCGCTTTGCTGTAGTATTTATGCAGCTTCCTCTGCTTATGTTTTATGTTTTGTTTTCCACTTCTTTTGCTGGTTGCCAAACTTTGTAGCCGCTAAACCCCCCGAAAAACAAATATTTTTTTTACAAAAATTTAAATTGAAATGGTAAAGGAAAGAACAGAAAGCATTTTTATGATTAAAGTTGCTTGCTTACGAAACCATACTTCAGCTGTTGTTTCGTCTTCTGCATGTAGTTGTAAATGATTTTAAACTCGAATCGAATATTTTCACAGCAAATATGTAAATTTGGCCAGTCCTTTTCCGTACTTTCCGTACAACTTCAACGCAGCACTCGGCTCCTTGCGGTAGGATTACCCACAGTTATATTCTCGTCCTTTTCATTTGTTCCGTTCGCATCGCTTGTGCTCGCGATTACGGCGGTTGAAGCTGTTGAATATTTAAGTAACACGAATTTACTTTCGTAAATAACTACTATCTTTACATAGTATATAAATGTATATAGGTCAAGCAGTGTGATGTGGATTGAAATAATTTGTTGAGCAGCGTAAAATTAAAGCAAATTTTAAGGCGTTGTTTTCAGTTTTTCTTTTGTTTTCAGTTTGTCGGAGTTTCTTTTAAAGTAGGCGTTAATTGGAGTACTTTTAAGGATTAGTCCATTTCTTGGTCATTGTGGCACGTGTTGCCGTGAGTAGAGTTAATTTTAATGCATTTTTAAAGTGTTTTTTTAAGTAATTTTTGGATAAAGATAACCGGACGCATAGTAGTGATATGAATCACACGAGCCATGTTCGACATACGCCAAATATAATAGCACTTTCTAGCTTAGTGGTATGGTTCTTAAAGAACAAGACGTTTATACATAGGTAAATACAACTTTAACATGGGTTTCACAGGTGATTTCAGCAGCTTTGCGAAGATGCGTGCACGAACGACGTATAAATCATCGTTTGAAAATCATCCAGTTGGAAAATTTATCTTAAAGACCTTGCCAGTAGAATTTCCGTAGGATAGTGTCAGTAGGTGGTGGCACATTCTAGAAGACACATGTTCGTTACTAGACGTGTTACTAGTTTTGCCTTGGGTGACATAAATTGTGAACAGGCTTGCAATCTATGTAAGACCGTCGTATTGACTTGTCAGCATTAGGTCATGACTGACTTTTTCCAATGCCAATGTTGAATACCGATAGAAGAAGTCTTTATCGTTTTTCACCAGCGAGTAATGCGTATAGAATCTAAAGTTATTCAGAAAACATGAATCTGAAAATGGTATATTTGAATTGTATGTCATACATTTTCAGAATTATTTTCAAAAATATTTGAAAATTAATATATGTATGAATATACACATTTTTTGTCATATGTAAGTACTTATAAATGCATTTGCTTTTTTGAATTAGGAGCCACCCATCTCAAATATAATAATTACATATATAGGAAATAATACAAGCTCCCCGAATTTGGATACGTCTTGGGTAACTGACCCATTGATGAATAGTGACTTAAGGACGAATTGTGCACATGTCATAAGGTGATCAGAACTATTAATGAACTGCGGAAAATTCCTGCTGACTTTATACCAAATGTATGAAAATGTCACGGGGCGTTATGAAGTTTTTTGTATCGGCAAACCAGCAGGGACCCTTACACGTCACTTCTTTGTCAATGTTGATGTCTTTAGGAAATTTCCAACTGGGGTAGTATTCAAAGGGACCGATAAATACCAGTCAATATTATTTTCAGGCACATGTCGTCTGAGACACACAAATGACATTGTTCGATTATATTTGGTTATTTTGGAATATTCATTGTCAGCGGAATCTGCAAGACCAATGTTTTTATATTGTGTTTTGGATCTAGGCGGTAGTGGTTTTGATTTGGGCACATTTGCCATTTTTCAGTAGCACGACGGTAATATGTACATATCGGATCGAAACTCATATTTTAAAAGAATATTTTCTAAGTTTGTTGTTTTTGTTTTCGCTTTTTACCATTTTGAATTAGTACCGTTATTTTATTTGTTCCTAAATGCCAGATTTTTTTTTGTAGTAATATACTCAAAACCTTAATGTAGTGTGTCATGCGTTCCGTGCCTATCAGATAGTTTGGAGCAGAGTATATCAGACTGTATATTGGCCAGCGCCATAATACGAAATATGCCCTTCGGTCGTGCCCTGGCACTATGGTGCGATCGACATAATATCTCCTACACTCGTGGTATTCTGATGCATAAAATAAACAAAATAATAATTACAAAACAATACAAACAGGCACAGGATGAACTGATATGCCAAGATATAGAGGAAAGCCCCTAGATACAAATTTGGCAGAATATGCTATGATAGGCACAATTGAAGCGCAAGCTGATAGCAGGAATTGCGTTGCTATTTCCTTGTGGAATTTAGACGCCACATCTGCATCAAACGCCATGCTGACCTCATGTAAATCCGATGTCACTACGATAATTGCAGGTGTAAGACCAAGTATGCCACCTTCAAGGAACAAATTTTACGACCACCGTCAAGCTCGTTGGATTGTTGACAGGAGCAATTATGATGTTGGCGCATTGATCGACTTTGTGAAGCTTTGGAATGGGCTCGTAACATTTTTGATATTTCAGAGCAGGTTCCATATTATAATAAGCAGAAAAACGTGTTCTGTATCCCATTGAGAACCCAAGGTTGAAGGTTATCAGTTGAAACACTGGTCAACACTATTTTTGAAAGGTTGTGTAGATCCACCATGAAAATACGGTTATCGAAAAATGGTAAGAATGCATGCAGACCTATTCTGAATGATATATACAAAAAAATTGCGGACGCATTATCCTTAATATACATTCATATACAAAGGAGATGCCGGAACCTACACCACGACGCTGTAGGCAGTACAAATTTGTGTTCTTTTCCAAATCAACGGTCGGTATGGAAGTACCGCATGTCTCTCAAAAAAGTGTTTTTATACCTGAATACTAATAAAATTCGCCTCAATAACATCTGTGGACCAATTTAGTGTTTATACCGGTGACGGTCGCCTTGCTTAGTGATTGCGATACCATTAAGTAATTACCATTATAAACCAAAAACTTATAAATGTCGATGGTTTAAGTTACGGTCACAGTGGCAGCGAAGCTTAAGACTCTTCTCATCAGTACGTCTTATCAGGCGGTAACAGATGCGTCGCTAATTGAAGTTCTGTTCCTTCGCCTCTCTCTCTCTCTCTCTTTTTCTGCCTAGTGTGAATGCTACACGCTGAAAAATTTGTATTTTTTTCTTGTTTGGATGCAACCATAACGTGTTTGTAGTTTGTCGTAAAAATAGTATACTTGTGTCCAAACACATTGTGTTTGCTATTCAATATAAAATGTTTGGGACACAATGATTAATAGGTTATAATAAATGTAGTTCTGACCCAAATGTGGCTATTTTTGGTGAAAATTGCAGAAACCAAAACCGTGACAGGTAACAAAAAACAAAACGTGGCAGACCTTCAATTCACGAAAACAATGGATGCAAGCATGTCAATGATTCCTGCAATATGTTGCTGGGACCGATACTTTTCAGAGCTTATTTAGACATAATAAACATGGTTTTGTTTCCCACTTGGAAACACTGGTGCTGAAGTCTCTTCTGGCTGAAATTACCATTTTTGGCAAATTCATCCCTATCAAATCAGTATTGGGATTTTTTAATTTGCATTAAGATTTAATATGCATTTCTTAAATGCAAACGCCACAGAATTACCATTGTTTGCAATGCCAATAAAAAACATTTGAATTTCCATTTGCTCAGGCAATGCAAAGGCAGGTTGTGGAATCGGATTGTAATGAAATATGGTAATGCTTTTCATTTGTTTGATTGCTGGCAATTCTGTTTTTAAAATATTTTATACGTATAGGTATGGAGATGCGATTTTTGTTGGCCCGTAAGACTTCCAAATTCATAAACCGGTACATATAAAATATTTGAAATCAAAAAATGCCAGATATGAGCGAAATGGATTGAAAACAAGCACAGTTGAAGCCCCTGGTGGAGGAAGTTGTTGTTAGCTCACTTTTTTTCAAAAACAATATTTTCCTCCTTTTAATGAATGTCTCCATGGTATCTGATTTTGTTTTGGATAAGAAAAAAGTCAGCATCTGATATTTAAGTTACTTTACTTTTATTGACTATTTTTCAACCCCATGAGGTCAGCTGTCGTACACATATTAATAAAACAAACCAACTAAACAAATTTCAACATATTTTTCTCTCTATCGTTCGCCTTTTCTTGCCAGTTGGTAACACCAAAAATACAGAGGGATGCTTCTGGCTGGTCTTTCCAGCGGAGTCTTGGTCGTCCTCTTTTCCGGATTCCATCGGGCACGTTATCGAAAACCTTTCGCGCAGGCTCATCATTCTGAAAACATGGCCTAGCCAACGCAATTGGCCCAATGTGTTCGCCTATTATGATATTAAAATTAAATTAAAAATTTTTTAAATCAGAAGCCATGGAATAATTAATAAAAGTTAGTTGTTACCTTCTTCTACCAGGGGCTTAAATTACCAATGGTTTTTAAAATTTTTATGTATTTAAATTTGTAGATGTATTTAAAATTCAACAACAAAGTCCATAAATTCCATATACGCATTTGTTTAGTACAAACCTATTACCTTCACAAAACTAATATTTTAATAGCGTTGCAAAAAGAGTGCAAACCTGTTTAGTACTCGATGTTCTAAATTCTCGCTCCAATGCAACAATTTTAGCATCGATAAAGGTGGGACAGTCGTGGCTTCAAAGTACTAACATTTCTTTATATAAGTTTAATTCAGACTTGTACAAACCTTGTTGGCTAAACTACAAAAAAAAACGTTGAAAGTAATAAAACAACAGAATACTAATTTATTTGTATCTTACCATAATATAAACTTGGATGAGGGATAGCCTAACACGTTTTAAATTTGAACACCCTTAGTTTATCTTAAATTGAATTTTCGCTTCAAATAAATTTGTCAATTAAATGTGACGATTTTTGTAATTTCCCCTCCAAAACTATTAATTTTTTAACAATTTTTTTTCCATGATTTCAAATTTCAATTGCTTACGTTACAAACATTTATAACTATAAGTTATAATCATAATAATATGAAATGGTTCGCTGCTCTATAATTAACAACATTTCGTTGGTATTTCTCCATCCTCCACAGCCTTAAATGAAATGCCGACAAAATGTTATCAAATGTATCAACCATATTTTTTAGTTTACCCCAAGTAAAGGCAACGGCAAACCAGTAGAGCTAAAAAAAAACTACCCAAGCTATCAACCCACAACCAATTGCAAACGGCTGAGGCGAAAGAGCCTTGCAGTGCCACCAACCAAACCAACAACAACAAAAATATTGCATTGCTAATGGCAACTTATAAATTAAATTGTAAATTTCCTATGGCGAAACGAAAAATGAGATAATTTTTATGGAAGATTTTCGTTTTCATGGTTTTGCAATTCATTTAGCCAAGAAAAAATATTATATCTGTATATAAATATATAGAAATAAATGTGACTGGAAGCAAAGTGGTTGGTTCAAAAGGGGATGAAGAATTTCCCCTAGCGTTTTATATCCTGTCACAACGTACACAGGAAAATGTTGGGAAATATCAGGCGTTGGATGTCAAAAACTCTTCATTTACCAAGGACTTGGTTACTACGGCTTAACGTAGCAATATTTTCTCTGATCAAGATCCCACGCCTCTGGATTTATTATATGTATTTTCATTTCATCAATCTGTCGTGTCTTTTCCATTGTATATTTATTTAATAATAATACTTCACATTTTTTTAAATAATATTCTGAACGTAAATAAGAAATGCATTTCTAAAGGGATTGTCATTAGCATTTGGTGACACGCCAGCAGGATTTGTATTTCTTCCATAAAGCCTTTAAATAATAACAGGAAGGGTGTTTTTATTGACGTCGTCCTGTTTATTGGCAGTGTGTAACTCCTTCTTTGTTGTCAACCCGTGCGTTGTTACTCTTTCCAGTTTGCCACGTGAGTTGATTAATGGAAATCTGTACAAGTTTTGCTGCATGCTGAGTTTAAAATTGATTTTTTGATAGAATAAATATAGTGTGGCCGTAAGGGGGTTACTGTGAAGTATAACTGGTAACTGTTGTTACCCTGGTTATTATTAGCCAACCTGATTTAATTGCAGTGTTGCTATAGAGGCGGCGTAGTTGTTGTTGACTATAACTGATAATTTTGTTTTTGGATTTCTTAAGCGTTTCATTTGAACACAAATTGCATTTAGATCATTTTTTAATAAGGGATATAGAAAATTTGTTTGAGCTTAACGCGAAGGAGGAAGGATTTATTTTATTTGCACGCCTGGTGAAATATTATAAACTGCCACGTTGCCGAATTATTATAGCCTTAAGGATATCTATGCCGGAGGGTTGATTGTTGTATTGCAAAAAATTGAAAAGGCTTTCGATTTAAATTGTGGTGTTCGAATTTATGAAACAGTGAGATTTTTTAAAGACGTTTTTGATAGTTGGGACAACAAGACTAGAGTTTTTTCTATGACAAAATTATTATGGTATCTGGAATACTAAGGTAGTTATTAGCCTAATTTATTCTCACATATTCTTGAAACGGACACCTGCACCAGAACCCCTAACCAATTACATATACATATAATCAAATATTTTCAAAGTTCTTCCTGTGAAAGAACAGTGGAGAGCTTTCCAAACTCTTTGACACAGCTATTCGCTTACGACTTTTACATTCGCTGATTGGGATCTACAGATTAGTGTCGGTTTCAAATGATTTTATAAGAAGGTTAGTCGCGGCTAATGACTCTGTCACTAAGGCCGTCACTAAGCGAGGTGTCCCTTATCGAAGAGGTGTAAAGTAATCAGATAACGGATTGTACCAACGTTCTCATGTACAAGCGTCACGCACACTAACCAATTGCAAGCACTAACCTGCAGTCGACGTACACTGAACGAAAAAGCATCGTCACAGGGATGAAAATGTTCATCACCCCAACAACTTTTCTAATCGAAAGTGAGATAACGTACAGTTACATTCCCGCTATGAAAATGTGTACATCAACTGCAAATTTTTCGTTAATGTGGTGAAAGTTTCATTGCTGCAATGAATTTGTTTCATTGTTGTAATAAATAAGTATCGTTCTTGCAATGAATTTATTTCATTTGCTGCAATGAATTTGTTCATTACCGCAATGAATTTGTTTCATTGCTGCAATGAATTTGTTTCATTGATGCTATGAATTTGTTTCATTGGTGCAAAGAATGTTAGTCGTTGTTGCAATAAATTTGTTTCATTATAACAATGATTTTGTTTCATTGATTCAGTGAATGTTTTGAAGTATGTTTAAAGTTATTTATTGACAATTGTTTTGGTAACAATTTTTTGACACTTTGTTTCGGAAATTGTTCTCAATTATATAAATATATTAAATCCGTCTCATATTGACACACTCGTCTGGAGAAGATTGTGGTAGTCGGGGTGTTGAGTGCCATCGTATTCAGGTCATGCAATTAAAAACAAATATGATGAATTTATTATCAAGATTTATATTTAAGATATGTAGATATCTATGTCTGTACTTACCATGAACATAAGCTCTACTCTTTTAACATAGAACCGCATCATTTATTTTCCTAAATCATGCAATTGTTGCTGTGTTAAGGGTTCTGACGTTCAATTGTAGCGCCAAATCTCCCCATCATTAAGTCAGTGATCGCTCTGTCAGTATTTTCTTCAACTTCTCTTTTATATATTTTAACCAAATTGGTTAAAATTTACCATACAGATCGCTAGTTACATGGAATTGACGAAATATCTAACAACATTGTACTAACTACTTGACTAGTACAATCCACTTGATGAATTTTCCGGACCATAATGAATTAATATTAGGAAGAAATCTTTTTCATTATCTTCAGCACATTCTTTTTCTATATTTTCAAACTTTTGCACAATTTGTTCCTTTTCTTTCTTTATTAAACGTTGCATTTGTTTTTTGCTTGTCATTTTACCGTTCTAAATATTAAAATTCACTTTTTTATACTTCTAACCCACGTAGGCTGTCACGATGATACTTGTACTAACGTTTAATAGCAACTGATGTCAACACACACAAATATCCAAGCAACCAACAAATCATAACGCGATAACGGTTCAGTACATTGTTTCTCTTCCTTGTTTTCAAACTTATAATAGTCACTAGGCGAACCCTGGCATTACCTGTAGCCAGTCAAGTAGCTAGTCAGTCTTTTCGCTAACGAAATAACTGCCTACATAGAGCCACTAGCTACTTCTGAAACTACAGGGTACCTCACCATCCCTTTAACACCAACGATTTGTAGGTCTATCCGTATAGTCAGTGCCGAGAGGGAAGTAAATCGTGAACTATGTGACAGGTCTGTCAGAATTGCTTAATTCTCAAAAACTGTATATTCCCTCTACGATTAGAGTTATATCTGTTCCACAAAAACATCAACTTCAGAGCTGTTAGGATGAACTTGGGTTAAGAATCTTACAATGATCTCTTTGATTGAAAGTACCACCTGCGAAATTTTTGGCGTAAGTCAGTCGTTATTGATACTTTTGACGTTATAGCCCTGAGACTTTTGACTTTTCTCATTTATAGTCTATCTCCACATAAGGTTTAATATTAGTTAAAAAAACGTTCGCAATAACACCTTAATTCCATATAAGATTTTTTCCTTTATAGCATGCAACTTAAGTACACAAAGATGAATCCAAGTAATAAAAATAATTTTGAAGAACGACTTATGCGCTTATAAGACGCCGTGTGGTTGACATTTTAGCTATATCTCGGAAACTAGACCTTTACGCCGCCGTAATTTTTTGTTTTTGGCGTATAAAATTTTGTTTAATATTTCATATAATCGGTCAATTAATGGTATTGTCCTGAATTACAACACACGTAGCAACCACAACAAGCAAAAAACTACAAACTATAAACTAGACACAACCACAATCAGAATATTTCCTAATAACAGTCAGCTTCATTTACCAAGAATTAACTTATGGAGTAAAACGACAATTTGGATTTTGCATAACAACAGCCAGGTGAAATTCCACAACAGCAACAACCGCTACATATGTGCTACATACTTTTAGGCTTACAATGTTGATAATTCTGTTGCAGCTCAAACAAAAGTTTATCGAGCTTTATTTCTGATATCAGTAGTTTCATAAGACTATAAAGTATTGCCCTAACTATTTGGAGAAGATGTTAACAGTTCCATATTTTTGTTATACCCTAATAATAATTTAATGCAGAAAAAATTTAACGCATAGAAGGAGCCATATTTAACCCTCAGTATCTTTGGTCGAAATTCGTTTTTGGATTTTTTAAGTCGATTGAGCCATGTCCGTCTGCGGTCTGTCTGTCTGGCAGATTGGTAAACACGATATCTCCCATAAATCTTTACCGATCAGAATTAAATTTTGTCACTGACTACGTAGATAAATAAAAAACCATAGATGGTGAAAGATAAGTAGTGGATTTTAAAGTCAAGGGATATTTTCTAGTTGGCGCCGGAGTGGTGGATATGGGCAAATTTCTCTGGAAACAAAAACTATTGAAAAACTATACAACCATGCATTTTTACCATTTGTGTTGTAAAAAACTATTAAAATCGATATGCTTTTCTATTAGCTATGTTTTATTTTTAACTTTAAATAACAGAATCGAAGTCAAAATTATGTTCGAATGCTTTTTCGTCGCATCCGAGTGAAAAACGGTCGTACGGAAACAGCATGTGCCATCTGGTGATTAAGCAAATGAATCATCTATGGTTTTTATTAATCTATTATTTGTCCAAACTTAGTTTGGGACATGCTGGCATACAAAACTTGGTGGTCGTCGGGTTGACATTCCGATAAATCGCGTGAATCACTTCCGACCTTAAGGAAATTAGGTATAAAGTTTCACGTTATCAAACACCAATCAGCAATTAAGACAAGAGTGATTTTGCCACGCCCATTATGGTACCTCCCATACAAAAGTTGTTTGTCCATCTGGTTATTCAGCACGAGAACTAGAATAAAACCGAATCAATCTTTATGCAATTTTGTACTAAACAATTCTTAGCCAAATGCCACTCTCCTATGAAAAAAGAGCAGTTTAGCCACACCCATTCTGGTACCTCCAATAGAAAAGTTGGGCGGATGACTGGTTGGTCGACACGAAAACTATCGTAAAGCGCAACCGATCTTAATGAAATATTTTGCTAAAAGCTACTGTGTATTTAATAATTGACTACGGTGGCACGCCCAGTTTCGTACATCCCATGCGTATATCCGGTTGGCCGACGTGATATCTCCAGTAAACCACCCGATCTTAATTATATTTGTACTGGTCAATACTTAGGCAAAGGATTCCGTGTAGTGAAAAATTAACAACTTCGCCATTTTTGTACCTCCTACATAACATGAGAACATGGGTTCGATCCCTGCGCCCTGCTTCTTTCGACGACGCTCTTTCAACGAAACCTCCTCAATAAACCATTCCGAGTCAGTGTACAATTTTAGATCCGAATCAGTGAGTGTAATAGCTAAAACGCGCACATCTCATTGATTGTGCGAAGCTCTCCCCAGTTCCTCCATGGGAGGTAATGGGAAACAATTTTTTTTTCTTTTTGTTTTTGATATCCCAAACATATAGACCGGCTGGTATGATTGTTGAGCTTTGTCAGACAACCAAGTTTAACAAGTAAGTTTCGAAATTCTTTCCAATTCAGGATCGTATGATCCTCGTCCCAAAAATTGCAACTTCCTTCATCACGATTTTGGATACGTGGAGTCATATTGAAAATCCATCTAATACTGCAGGCCTTACAAACATTTTATATAATAGAAGTTTCATATTTCGCTGCATGTTTTGGTTTCTCAAAATTCTTTAAAACTTTTCTATGCTGCAACCCAAAGCAACAAATAATATTCGTTTCCAACTAACGTGGATTATCAAATATGAGCAATATTCTTTATTTTAATATAGAACCAGAAAGCTAAACTGGCGTGAATTTCTGAAACGTACAGGGCAAGTTTGTGGCCGTTGGTGGTTCAATGGTTAGTGTACTCGACTCTTATACATGAGATCCTGGGTTCGCTCCCGGCTCTGACCACCTTATATTTTCTTTCGGCGGCGGTCACCTCGCATAGTGATGGCTACGCTATCAAGTATATAGCCCTGAAAAAGCTTCTCAAAATACCGTTAGGAGTCGGTGTAAAAACTGTAGGTCTAAATCTTGAAAGCTCACAGCTCATCTCCAATTGAAATTTAAAAAAATCAACTGATATTTAAAAATTCTATTTGAAATTTGAAATACATCAATCGAAATTTCAAAATTTTGTTTGAAATTTTAAATACATCAATTGAAATTAAAAGTACATCAATTCAAATTTAAAATGCACCAATTGAAATTGAAAAATCGAACACATAAAACCGCTTAATAATGTTTAAATTTCAAGTGACGAATTTTAAATTTAAATTGATGTCTTTTAAAATTCAATTGATGTCTTTTAAATTTTAATTGATATGTTTCAAATTTCAATTGACATTTTTCAAATTTCAATTAATGTGTTTTAAATTTTAATTAATATCTTTCAAATTTCAAATAATGATTTTTAAATTTCAATTGATGTATTTCAAATTTCAAACAGAAATTTTAAATTTCAATAGATGTTTTTAAAATCTCAAATGTAATCTCAATTGATATTTTTCAAAACTAAATTGATATTTTTCAAATTTTAATTGAAAATGGTGTAGGTGTGAGAAGCTCTCCCCAATTCCTTTATGGGATGCAATGGGAAACCATTTATACAGGGCAAAAATATGATGAAGTTTCTCCTACCCATCATAAATGGCAACGTGTGTGTTTTCGTTTTAATTTTAGATTTAAAAACACTTAAAATCAATTCCGCCATCTGACACAGGCCTAATTCAGAAGAGAATGGAAAAGTCGTATGTATGCTTAAAACAAACAATTAGTTTAAATGAGCAAATCAAAATCTTAGCGATTAATAAACATAAATTATTATGAACAGTTGCTGGACAAAAAAAGTAAAAATTTGAGAAAAATAATAGAATTTCTATGAAGTTATATTACGAAATATTAATACTAATGAACGATAAAGATTTTCTCTGCGTTTTCTTTTTCCACATCATACAATTTTAATATCCCTAATTAGTATTTTAATATATTCTAAAATTAATGGTAATATTTTTTAAAACTTTGGAAATATAGCCGTTTATAAATTAATTTAAATCAATCCTATATAGACTTTATATCCCATATTTATTTTGTTTTAAATTTTCTAAATTTTTGTGGAGAATTACTGAATTTTATAAACTTTAGAGCAATAGAAAAAATTAAAAGAAGACACCACATTTAATACAAATTACTCTTTTAATGAATGATACTTGAAACCACCGTAGCAAGAAAAAAAACACCAAAAATATAACCAATTTAAACTTTAAGTTTTCAACAAAGCATTTGGGTAAAGACTAATTACCAACAATCTGACCCCAAAAATTATATATATATTTCCATTTACAATACGTAGAATTCAACCTTTTTTATTTTTGCCCGGCAAGAAACTTTTGTTTTCATCCAACAATTACTAACACTCGTTACTAACTTCAAACAGTTGCTCTGAGGGGATTTCACAGGGATAACGTAGAAGATTTTCAATTTACCTATAGTCAGGATAAGGATACGCATACTAGAAATGGCCAAATAAAGGACTACAAACAATATAAAGGCAAAAAGTAAACAAAGGCACAAGTTTTTCGAAAAGATACGAACGAATTGTAAATAGAAGCTTATTAAAATCTCTAAACGTGTTGTTAGTTAAATATAAAGATGAAAATAAACAACCAACACAATGATGGCAGCAGCAACACAAAAGGACAACAGAAACAATGAAATTTTACATACATAGAAAGATATATTTGGTATTCGGAAAATAACAAAACTTTATCTTACAATTAAGTACACGTTAACAGCAGCCACCAACCAACCAACCACCATCACGAAAGATACTCGTAATTCCAAATTAAATCTCAGTAGACACAGTCGACGGTAGGAGAAAATTGAAAATGTAACGTAACAAGGATACTTTTCTAACTTACCCACCCACACATACACACACGGCCAAACCTCAACATCAGCAGAACCTTTCACAGGAATCCCTGTGGATGTATGAATATGTGTATTGCAGGCGGCGTTTAGAGAACTGCTGAAACATCGTGGTACGAGCATATATAAAATATGTAAAATACTTTAGAGCTTTAAATTTATGCGTCCACTCTGAAATGCCATTATCAGTGTTAAGCCACAAATACGTAAAAATAACATTTGTTCTGTACAAATACTGGGAAGAAGCACTAACCTCTTCAAATCGCTATAGTATTCGCGCATACACAACAAAAAAGGGACTTCAATTGTTTCAAAGGACACGTTTTTTGTGGCTGTCTGTGTTTGAGGATATGGGGGTGCGCATGGTCCATTGTCGTTTTATTCGGGATTTCCACAAAAAAAAATTTAAAAAAAAAAATATGTATGCAACAAATAGTAAATTGAAACAAAAGCACAACAATAACTTTGTAAATAAACAAATGAATGCGCTAACAATACTCCAGGGTATATAAAGACGTACATTGTATATTTGCCGGTATGTGTTTTCTTTGGTGGACTCTGAACCAATATTTTTTTGTCTGTTCGATTTGGGTTGTATTACCACATGTCTTAAACGGCAGCGTTGTTTAAAAAATTCTGAAATTCTTTACCATACTATGTGTTGAAATTGTAGGCATCATTTTTTGTGTCGTGTAAAAATCAGTGTTCTTAAAATAGTATCCTTTAAGCTCAATGCAACGTTGCTACAAATTGTTGATTCTTTTTAAACAATAAGATTTGTCGACATCGTCAAATAGGCTTTGGGCGCTGACTTCATCGTTGGAGCCAAACGTCTTTCTGACAAGCCATTTGGCCGGGCTTTGTAAAACCAAATAGTCAGTGGGCAAAACCGGATGAATGTGATAAATGGGCAACAATTTTTAGCTCAGTTTATTAAATATGGTCAGGAAAATTACGCATCAACATGGAAGAATATTTTTTTTTTGTTTGCACCGATACGCATGCAGAAATCATCTGTTTCTGTTTAAAAAAAAAAATATAAATTACGGTTGTAGAATGCCAACCACCGATTCGCATCTGTCACTCGATTGCGCTGTCGGCGAAGTATTAGAAAACGCAATGCACGTCTTAATATATGCTTTTTAATTCCTAAATACCACTCATGCAAAACTCTTAGTAGATCTTCAGTCTCCAGTCGGACAACATCACATCGTAGATTTGTTCAACTGTTTCGGTTGTAGTGAGTTTAATTAGCCATTCCAAATTTAGCATGGAAATTGATCGTACATGGAAATAGTCAACCATTTGTTTGATTTGATTACGTGAAAAGTAATACACGATATTCACTTTTTCCATGTTCTTCAAAATCCGAGACTAATCTGCATTTAATAGCTGACAAACACGATCAAAACGGTGCCACGTGATTCGAATACGACAATAATCTCTTGGTCATCGGTAGTTCATTCATAAGTGTACTCGAATCTTGATTATGAGGTAGTGGGTTCTTTCCCTATTTTGACCACTCAGCAGTTCTCTTGACGACAGTCTGACGGCTATTCTATCGAGCGACTGCCTTCTAAAGCTCTTCATCAAAGCCATTCGTTGCCGGTAGAAAACTGTAGGTCCCCATCAGTTAGTGTACATCTAGACAGCACACAACTCACTGAATGCGAGAGCTGTTTCTTGTGCCTTCATAGGATCTAATGAGAAATTATTTCATTATTTTGTTTAATCTGTTAACACATATCAGTTAAATGTAATGTGTTGATGACCTGGTCTCGGAGCTGAAGTTATTGATGTGTTGACATCTATAGGTACGTGTAGGGCAATCTATCAAAGTGAACACATGCAAACAACACACAGCGTTAGCATCACATGCGTGGTTGTTGTACAACAATAGTCTCTGTCTGAAAAGAAGTATGATGATATTGATGTAGCGGCGGCGAACAAGCAAGCAGGTCGTCATCGCCAAAGAGTATGGATAGAGAACTCATGAAATGAATTGTATGACTCAAAAGCACTGGCGAATGATTCAAAACGTATTACTATCTTTTTGCCATAACCTGGTCTATTCAGAATTTTGATGTGAAACATTGGTGCCTTTTGATATACACTGAAAGGAACTTCGTTCCAACCGGGTGTCCCCTGACACCTCGTGTAATTAGTATTTATAGAATGTATTATTTTTTTTTAAGTATATTTGTATGTCCTTTTTATTATATTTCCCGAAAACTTCATTTTTTAAAGAGAGGTACTTCTTGTCTAACAGATAATGTTTTTTAAAGAAAGGTACTATTTTTAAGAAGAAGTAAATACTTTCTGCAAAAAAAGCAATAAGAGTATGAATTTGTTTTACAAAGAAGTACTTTTTTAGGAATAGGTACTTTTTAAAGAAGTGGTACTCTTTTTACGAAAATTAAGAGTAGGTACTAATCTCAAGAAAAGTTATTTTGTTTCACAAAAAAGGTACTCTTTAAAGAAAATTCAGTTTTTTAAGAAAAGGCATTTTGTTGTAAAAATTAACTGTTTTAAGAAAACGTGCTTTTTTCAAAAAATATTACTTCTTTATGAAAAGGTACTTTTTGTAAGAAAATTTACTGTTTTTAAGAAAGACACTTATTTAAGAAAATGTTATTTTTTTTAAACTTTTTTCACTTTGGCTTTCTAACTTTTTTTCTTTTTTTGGGTTCACAACTACAATATGTAATACTACTTAGAAAACTTCCCGTTAAACCAAACCAAATCAAAAGTACCCAATATATTTGATAATAATGGTGTTAAAACAAAAGTTATTTATTTGTTTTATTTAGCCCCAACCCCGCAACTGCGGTAAGGAACTTCGTTCCAATAATGTCGCAATAAAGCCATTGATTCATAAGCAGTGAGTGACGTAGCCCCGTCTTACTGAAAGCAAATGTCGCCGAGATCACGAGGTTGAATTTCTGGCTACATAAAGCCCGTTACAATGTTGGACCAACGATCGCCCATAATGATTTTGTTCTGTTCGGCCTCATGTTTAAAGAAATACGGACCGATGTTATCACCAGCCCATAAAACACACCAAAAAGTGAATTTGTGTAGATGTAATGGTGGTTGGAGATTTTCTTCCGGATTCTGATCAGCCCAAATGCTCGAAGTGCACGAAAAACATTTTTCAAAAACGACGGTTTTCTTAATACAGTTGAATAATTTGAATATGTTGTTGCGGTGTGAGTCTTTCCATGAAAAATTGCCAAACAATGCTGAATAAAAATAAGATGACAGTATGGCACCTGCCAAATGTAATATGATAATAAGGTAAACGTAATCTGGTAATCTGAAAATCGAAAAGTTGACTATTAGATTTATGTAAAGGATTATTTAGTTTTATGTAAAGGACGTTTAGTGTAAGAATATCGATGGCTAAAAATTAAAAGGTCGTATCTGCTTTTTTTTACGAAGTCGCGTTTTTTGTGTATTCTGGTAGGGGACTCTTTGTACTTTCGTACAAAAAATTTTTTTATAAACAAAAAGATAGACTTCCTAATTAAAGCACAGGCTGTCTCAGTAAGATTTAACTTTTCAAATTTAGTGTAATTTTTTTGCGCACGTCGCAACTCAGAAATTTGGCAGCCACCACATATGTTTATCCCCATTACTAAGACGGTAGCGCTTTACGAAAGAACAATGCGCTAAAGATCAACGCACAAATTTGGAAAGTTTGCTGAGACCGCTTGCAAACTTCGAAGAATTGTCAGTCGAGAAAGTGCACCTAATGTGTCAACCATTCGAAGAGTGATCAAAAAATTTGAAGGAACTGGGTCGGTTATCGACAGTATGACGTCAGCGCACCGGTCGGTCTCAATATTGCTGCTGTAAACAAGAGTATCTCCGAAAACCCGAAAACATCAATTCGGAAACATTCTCAACAACTGAAACTTTCACGAAGCACTACGCAGCGAATTTTGACAAAAGACCTCACCTTTCATGCTTAAAAAATGCAGCTTACTCAGGAGCTCGAAACAGCATAACATTAAAAGCGCCGGCAATTCGTTCAATGGGTAATGGAACAAAGTGAAGTCAACTGTCTGGTGGGGATTTTGGTCAGGCGGAGTGACTGGGCCTCATTTTGTTGAACATGAGGCCGAAATTGCAGTGACTGTGAACGGCATTCTTTACACGAACATGATAATGGAGTTGTTATGACCTCAATTCGACTGCAGAGATCTAGGCGACATGTAGTTTCAGCAAGGGGGCACCAACTGCCACACCGCGCTTTAAACCATAGACTTATTGCAGCAACAATTTCCAGAACAAATTATCTCAAGAAATTCTAGTGTCAACTGGACACTAAGATCATGCGATTTAACGCCGTGTGATTTATTTCTTTGGGGTTTTGTGAAATCTCGGGATTTTACGAATATACCAGAAACAATTTTGGGCTCAAATCCGAGATTCAACGCGTCATCGGTGAGATAGAGAAATTCATGTGAAATATTCATGGAAGGTTTCATAAAAAGAGTAATGGCCTGTCATTAGAGCCGTGGGGACCATTTGACTGATATTGTATTCCATACTTAAAAGAGACATGTCTTTTTTACAATCCAATAAAAACAAACACAACTATCACTGTTTGTGGTTTAAAATTAAAAACTGCATTCTTTATTTTTGAAAAGATTTTGATTCTAATTTACAGCGACTTTATGTCGGTGTCAATATATTTCAACTCCTAGATGTATTGAAAATTCCATCTAAACAACATCTAAACATAAGTCCATAAACCTAAATCCTTTCGTCATGTTTGTCTGGCTTTTAATCTAAACAAAGTATGACTCATAAGTCATTTAACTATTTTTTAATTTTATTATTAAACAGTTGGCTTAGAAATGTTTACCATAAAATATAATCGGAAGCTATTACCACGGGGAAATTTTAAAATAAAATATAAAATTTCGTATCGCAAACAGCTTGCCATTAAACTTTATTGAAACGTTTCCCCTTTTATCGCTCAATAATTACAATGTTAATATGATTTATTAAATTGTTGTTCTTCCTTTTTTCATTGCATTTTGTCCAATGTTATAGCACATTAACATTAGAGTTAACATTTATTATTTCCTTTTGTAAAATGACAAAATCAAACCAACACCTGCTGTAGAACACAACGATGATGGCGAATACAACCGGAACATTCGTCAGTACTTCCGTTTACTTTTGTGTTTAAAAAGCATTGTATGATGTTCAATCACACCGCTTGGGTGCATAAAACGCACCAAGGTAATAAATATTAAAAATTTCCCAAAAAGTGTCACTTATATGTGTTTGAAAGTTTTCAAGAACCTATAAATTATCGTAAAACAAAACACAAACAGGCAATCGATAATACCCATAACAAATTCAGGTGTAATATGTTCGCTCTTTACTGACACGATACTAATTGTGCATAAATTATTGCGGGAAGGTTAACAATGAGCACGAAAATAAACCTTTTTATGAGGACTGTACATAATATTTATCATAAATCTAGGCAGTACAGTTTATTTACTGTTTGTGGATTTTTTGTTTTCATATCTTTAAGCACACTTTTATTTGTTGAATATCTATAAAATTGTAGAACATATTCTTTTAATCCTGAATGAAAAAGAATCGTTCTTATAATCCCTCTGATTGGTCTTCGTCTCAAGATGTTTGCCTTTTTTAATGGAGTGAAATATTGCGGTAGATTTCAAAAACACTATGTACATATATAATTATAGAGTATTTAATCCGCACGTGCATATGTGGATTATATACCACTTTTGCATAGAGTACCCCTTCATTTAGTAGATACCCTGAATGTCGGTCTACGTGTGCGTTTGTATGTCGAGTGAGGTTATCTGTATCTCATACACCAAATGATTCTTTGAGAGTAACCCTATTTTCCAGCAGAAGGCATTATTGATTTATGCTTAGAGATGTTTATGCCAAAGTAGATTTGTGATTTAAGATATTAGAGGAAACTTTGTAGCCGAAAACTAGGAATTATATTAAAAAATAAATTAATTTTTCTGTAATTTTCTACGCGATATAATATCGATTTGTAAGTATTTTTTGTAAAAAAAAACAAAAAAAAATTATATGAGGTGTCAGGGAACACCCGGTTGGAACGGAGTTTCTTTCGCTATGTAGTGTGCACTAGTTAGTTACAACATGTCTAAGGCGCGCGTTGAAAAATACGATAATTTAAATGGATCGTTAAGAAAAGATACATTTTGTAAAATGATAAACTTTTTTGAGAAAAAATTTTTTTTATAGAATGTTTTTTTTTAAAGTATATTTTTAGGACCTTTTTGTAAGAATATGTATTATATTTTCCCGAAAAGGTCCTTTTTAAAGAGAGGTACTTCTTAAGTACTAGGTAAGAAAAATACCTATTTTAGAGAAGAAGTACTTTCTGTAAGAAAAAGCAATAAAAGTATAAATTTTTTTACAAAAATGTACTTTTTTTGAGAAAAGGTACTTTTTACAGAAGTGGCAGACCCTTTATGAAAGGGTTATTTTTGTTAGGGTTATTTTGTTTTCAAGAAAAGAAAATAAAAGGTATTATTTTAGTTTTAAGAAAGGGTATTTTTAAGAAAAAGAATTTTTGTAAGAAAATGTGTTTTTTAAGAGATGGTATTTTTTTGAAGAAAAGGTTTTTTTTCAAGAAATGTATTTTTTTTAGAATTGATCCTAGTTATATTTTTAAGAGTAGCTACTTATCTCAAGAAAAGTTATATTGTTTTACAAAATAGGTACTCTTTAAATAAAGCGTAGTTGTTTAAGAAAAGACAGTATGTTGTCAGAAAATTTACTTTTTTAAGAAAAGGTACTTATTTAAAAGAGATTACTTTTTTTAAGAAAAAGTACTTTTTGTACGAAAATTTACCTTTTTTAAGCCAAGGTATTTCATTGTTTAAGACAATGTACTTCATTTAAGAACATAAATATGTACTTTTTTTGAGAAAATTTACTTTTTTTAAGAAAAGGCAGTTATTTAAGAAAATGTTATATTAAATTGGCTTATATCAATTTGGATTTTCTAAAGTTACTTTTTATAGGGTTCAAAACTACAATATATACTAAATATTGGTTATAGGCTCCACCTAGAAAACTTCCCATTAAACAATAAATTTTTCAACATATGTTAGTCTAGACACAAGCCTAACCAAAAGTACCCAAAATACAATTGTCGATGAAGTGCTCGAGCGTTTCAAGTGGTATTTGGCAAATTATAGGAGTAATAATGACTTTCACTTGTAGCCAGCTTATCTGTGCCGGCTATGGACTTTACCTAGCTCCAAACAAAATGAGGGGAGGCGTAGCATAAAATAATCTAGGCAGCCAATTCACCGGGCCAAAATGTGAAAATAACTGTTCATCTATTTTTTTGCTATCACTTTTATGATTTCAATGTCTGTGTAGCAAGCAGCGCCATCTTGTTGAATCCAAATATCGTCGAGATCACGGGGTTCAATTTTAGTCTCTAATAGTTCAGAGTTAATTTCCGGTGGATCACTTTTCGGAATAGGTATATAACGATGAACTTCACGAGGACTACGACCTCCATAAACCATACTAATCCGTTGTTTTATCTCAATATACTGAAATATGTGGTATATTTTCGTGCTGTCCATTAACACAAATGTGGACTATGAGTTGCTCTAAACTTGTGAAGCAAATTCCTCGTCGAACGCTGAGTTTCGTAATATAGTTGAACAATTACAATCGTCAAACAATGCTGAACAAAAATCTCATGCCAGTTTGACCATAGAGATATATATGTATAGAAAAAATATCTCGCTCAGCGAATTTCCGACATTTGGCCTGATGTGATATGAACGTTGGATGTTGGAAAGAATTGCTTTAATAATACCAGATAGAGACAATAGTTCTAACCGACCAACAAGAAAACAACCATGGCATTTCGTTTTTGGTGTTAGAATTATTGTGTTAAATACAACTCAAATGTATACTAATATTAAAAGATAACAAAAAAGTCCAAAATACGTTTCAATTTAAGTCAACAGTTCCTGTAGCTCCACATGGTGTAAGACGACCAACTCCTATCACACGGACCGCATCACGAAGAGTGTGAAACGAAACGTCAGATGAAACGTCTCTGTTTAAAGAATTACTTTATGGTTTGAACCATAGAGTAATGGCGTATATAGTAGCCAACACTCTCAGAAAATTGACGACATTTGGGGTGTTATAGATGGGTGGTTGGATGTTGGAAAGTATTGCTTTAATAATACCAGATAGAGGCAATAGCTCAAATCAACCATCAGTAAATCAGAAACCGCATTTCGTTTTGTGCGTTCAGTTTTTTGCGCAAATACACCACAAATAACAATAAAATATAACAAAAAAGTCAAAAATTCGTTTAAATTTCATTGTTTTCCATCAAATCAACATGAAAAATTTAAGTCAACAATTTTTGTAATTCCACCTACCTGGTGTTAGTCCATTTACGTCAAATACGATAACTTTCTATCGCACCGCCAGCACGACGAACAGTCTGAAAGGAAACGTCAGATGAGACAAACTTTCTCTATTTTTTAAGAATTACTCTGTCATAAAATCCCTACTGGAAAGAGTACGTCCTAAATGAATCACTCGATAGTAAGACCATACAGAAGTAGACTAGACTTTCTCGCCCTCTCTTTGCGTTCTCTCGATGACGTCGTTGTAGTAGGTCATTTCATCGAGTTCGAGTGGCTGTTGAATTTTACTCTTCGGTGGGACATACAACGGACAGTAATAAATGAGAATGAATATTTTCGTTCAATGCAACCAACATAAAACATAATTTAGCTGTCATTAGTATCAATCAAACAGCATTTAAACTTAATTTGCTGCATGAGTTTCTTCTGGTTCCTTAACGCTCTCTCGCCTATACACTCAGTTCTCTATCATTTTCCTACTACACAGTCGATCAGCTGTGTCATGGATACCCCTTGCTACGACAAAATGTTAGACTTCTGATATTGGCGGTCGATCAGCTGTGTCATGGATACCCCTTGGAACGACAAAATTTTACACTTCGATTTTTTTTCGGTTTTCGATTTTTTTCCGACATCGGCATACGATTTTTAACTAAAATTTAGAAATTGCAGTATTAATTTAGAACATTATAAATTTAGTATATACAAAACAATAAAAAATCATAACTAATATTACAACTTTAATATTAGTATTGATAAAGTAAAATTCTAAATTGAGTATTTTAAATTTAAAAAGGGGTGCCTGAAAATTAACGTAAGGTTTGAATTTCGTGCTATGCAAAGTGTTTCTGTTGGGGGGAAAAGGTCAGCGTGACTGCTGACAATTCAGGTTTAAATCAAATGGAACTTTAAATCAAAGAACGACGCGTTTTCATTTTCGAATTTGGGTTTGAGAAAATACACGAGTTTTTGTTGACAAACAAACGAGTCAACAATGTGTCGCTGTTTAGCGTAGGTGTTTAGCCGTTGTGTTTGTCCCTGTTTTGACCACATTATATTTCTTTAGACGACGGTCACCTCGCTTAGTGACGGCGACACTATCCAGTGCTTAGCCATAAAAAAGCTTCTCGAAATGCCGTTCTGAACCGGTGTAAAACTGTAGGTCTCAATCAGCGCGTGGACAACTATAAAGCACAGGATGTAATGGGAATCCATTTTTTTCAAATTCAATGATTTCAAATTCACATGTCATACATACTGAGAAACATTCAATCAAAATTCAAACAATCAATCTTGCGTGAGTTTTGGCAAATGATAATTATTATTGACATATACGTAATGGTACTGAGATATATATACATATATTATTTTTTTTTTTTGGAACTCAAGAAATGTATTTTATAAAGTAAATAAACATAAAACTCGTGTGTACAATTTTTGTATATATGTACATATCAATTTGTATTTTCTGAACACTAATTTTAATTCTGAAATAACAATTTTCTTTTTGTTCAATATAAGCAAAGATGATAGAAATACCATATATGATTCATTCGCTTATTCACCGTCTTCACCAGAGGGCACATGCTGCTTGCGTACGACCATTTTTCACTCGGATGCGACGAAAAATCACTCAAAAATAATTTTTACTTCGATGCTGTTATTTAAATTTGAAAATGGAATATAAATAATAGAAAAGCATATCCCGTTTGACATTTGTTGA
The DNA here is from genome assembly GCA_963931995.1 of Phaonia tiefii. Lineage (NCBI taxonomy): Eukaryota > Metazoa > Arthropoda > Insecta > Diptera > Muscidae > Phaonia > Phaonia tiefii. The sequence goes on along the minus strand of OZ008370.1, from coordinate 165,782,904 downwards.
CAATACAAAAGCCAAGAAAGCATGTTTATTTAGTTTTTTCAATAGTTTTTGTTTCCAGGGAAATTTTACAATATCCAGCACTCCTGCACCATCTATAAAATTTCCCTTTACTTTCAAATCCACCACGTATCTTTCACCATCTACGGATTTTTATTTATCTATGATATTAGCTTGTAAAATTGAGTCCAAAAATATAAAGCACTTACTTCTACTCCCTTAATGGAATGTATAAGTAATCTCACGCCATTAACTTTTTAAATATCAGATGCGATAATTAAAGTAAATATAAACTAAATCACTCTTACCGAAGTTGACATCATATCATTGCCATAATATAGCATATATTTCAGTCGTTGAAGACCTCCATTTCACTACAGCAAGCAGCTGTAGTTAAAGAGAAGTGGTACATATACCCATATACAAACTCACACACACACGTCTCCCCTTTGCCACTTGTTCGTTCCTACTCTTTTGCTTACCACCACAATGTTATAATAATAATAATACTATCATATTCAATTCAATGATCAACAGTTTTCTTTTGATGATGTTATCTTTTAAATCTTTTAAGAACAATCTTTGTCTTTTTTGTGTGTGCCCTCTTCTCACTCATATTGTCGTATGCACATCCTACTTGCACCAACACATATGAATTTGTGCACATCAATTCAGGCGCAGCAGCGGAAACTCAGATTCAATTAAAGTTCGAAGGCCTTTTGGTCACATTTGAAATTGTTTTTAACATACTAGAGTTGGAGACGAATTTAGTCGAACATTATGTCTTCAAGAAATTTAGAGAAAAGTAAAACGTAAGTGCATTGTTTTGTGTACAGTCATTAAGCTCTTCCAAAAGCAACGAAGGGACAATTATATTCCATTCACTATATGTGGTATTTCTGTTTGAATTTTTTACATATATATCTTAGTGTTGTTTAATTTAAAACTCGAGCTCGAAATGTTTTTTTATATAGTCAATTATTTCACAACATTTATTTGGAACTTTCAGCTATTGACCTTACAACCTGAGTAGAAAATGACAAACATAACTACTGAAGGAAAAACAAATATTTTGGAGATATCCAATTTTGGGAATTACTTCCAATCCAAGGCCTTATCTCCTACGCCTCTGGATATTTCTTTAGGTATTTCAAGACCATTTTTTTCGGTACGATAAAATGTTTATCCATCTGTGAACTTTTTATCGTCATCTATAACAGGAACATTTTTTACTGACTTTTTTTGCTGAAATTTTAAATTAAGGTTTGCACGATTAATATTCTGTAAAATGACAGGAAATTTTGTTTATCTCTTGAATATACTGGAGCGAATTCAAAGGGTTTGAGAATATTTAAACATAAATAGTGCAAAAGAACACACGCCCGCAATTTCAAAAGACTAATTAAAACATAAAATTGCAAAATCCTTATCTCCAAAGGAAATAAATAATGATTTGAAAGAAGTATTCCCCGTTGTTTAAAGATCAACGATGTTTTTATCCATATTGAAAGAGATACTTGAAAGCAACAAATAGTAAAGGATTAAATGAGGCAATTGCAAGGATATTTTTCTTAAAACTTTAGTATAGATGTAAACATAAATGCATTTCGTAAATGTTTATATACCTTTATGAGTTTTAAATGCATAATGGAAGCATTTCGGGTCACAGAAACATTTTACCCAATTACGCATACACTGAAAACGACAATACATTACCAGGAACGGTGTACGAGTATGCCGAAAGATATGTCCTTTCACAACGCGTACCGGAAATTATTTGTCTGTCGTGTAATGGTTTACCATATTCGAAAAGTCTTCGAAATTCTTTAATATTTCTATCTGCATAAGAAATCTATGTATCTACATCAAAGATCTATACATAACCCTATGTTATCTTGTAACTGATATGTCAATTAAGTTTTGTTCAATGTGTGCGTGTGGAAATTTGAATTTGATTTCCCCAAAAATTAATTTAGTTTTATAAAATCCTTAAAGTTTGGACAACATTTAACAAGGGTATAACACAAGAAAGCAATAAATTTCCAAATAGGACATTGTTGAAAATTCTTAATAGTCTAATGCGTAACAAAACTTGTTGACTACTCTTAGAGGCGGGGACAAACAGTTAAGTATAAGTATATAAGAAGTTTTGTTAACCCTTGTCAGACATTAACAAAAGTTTGAGCCAATATTATTCTTGCGTTTCAAATAAGTTTGGTTTATCCTTGCTGTAGTGTCCTTTTATGATACATTTCTATCTAAAGATTTAAGATTTGATTTCTCTATTTAATGAAACCTCAAACATGGGCCAAAGTCAAAATATTTAAAAATTTGGTTGGTTGGTTGGCTGAAGAGGCTGCAAGACAGCACGCTGTCAAGCACACTTGGGTTAAACAAGCCCATTGTGATACCTGCAGTTTTCTCCATAGCAACAATTGGCTAGTTGTCTAGCCAATTTGCCCTTTCAATAAATTTGTCTATAGGACCTACAGGAATATCCTGTAGGGTTATGGTGCTAACTAAATGAGTTCCGAATATCCTACTTCTCAGTCCTGGGAGAGCAAGGCATTCCAAGAGAAGGTGTTTCGTCATTTCCTCGTCCTCTTTCATGCAGCATTTGCAGAGAGTGGAGTTTCTATGTCGCACGTGTTTTCCTACAAGACAATGTCCCGTAAGTGTTCCTATCATAGTGGATAAGCTGCCTCTCGACAATTTAAGTAGTTGCCTACTCCTCTTCCTGTCCACCTGTGGCCAGAAGACCCTAGCTTGTTTGCAAGTTGAAGTAAGTCTCCGCTTGTCCTTGAACATATTATCGGCCCACTGCCTGATCCGCAAACGGTAGGTAGAGATTCGCATACTAACACCTTCTTATGCCTGAAGAACCTGTGCTGTAGTGCCCTGTCGAGCTAACGTATTCGCTACATAATTGCCGGGAATGTCGCTGTGTCCCGGTACCCAGATGAGCCTGATGTCAAAATAATTTGCCATCACCCTAAGTGATGAGTGGCATTCTTTCACCGTCAGCGACGTACCAAACATGGCTTCCAGGGATTTTATGGCAGCCTGGCTGTCTGATACATATTCTCCGGAGGGTTGTTACACTACTTTGCAGTAGTTCAGCAACGCCCAGTATGGCGATAATTTCCTCTTGAAATACACTACAGTGATCAGACAGCATGAAGGAGATATTTACATTTAGCTCCGGGGAATGGACCCCATAGCCTACTTGCTCGTCCAACTTTGATCCATCCTTCCAGTGAATTTCCCAGGTATTCCTGTTCGGAATAGAAGTCCTTAGATTTGTCGCTGGTAGAAGGTAGGGGATACAGTAGTCCGTTTTTACGGGAATAGAGTTGATCCGGTGTAGTAATTCAGCGTGTGGTCGTCGGTGGTGCAATGGTTAGTGTGCGCGGCTCTTGTACATGAGATCCTGGGTTCGAACCCTGCTCTGACCACCTTCAAATTTCTTTCGGCGGCGGTCACCTCACATAGTGACGGCGACAATATCGAGTATATAGCCACGAAAAATCTCCTCAAAATACCATTCGGAGTCGGAGTCAAACTGTAGGTCCCAATCAGTGAGTGACAACTGGAAAGCGCACAGCTCAGTGAATGCGAGATGTTCTCCCCAGTTCCGTCATGGGATGGAATTGCAAACCATTTATTTTATTTTTATTTTAGTCATTCAGCGTGTTATTTAAAAATTTGGGATTGAAACAATTTTCGACATTTTGAGTGACATCGATTATGTTTTGTCCACGCATTGTGTGACTTTTATTTATATATGCCAAATTTGTTCACGTTAACAATTTACTTCAAGACACGCGGGAAATATAGCGGTTTCTTTATTTATATTTTAAAAAATTGTAGAAATTATCCTTTAATGTTGATTTTATAAAGCCTGGTACAGAATCGTAGTGCTCACCCATGCATTTTGCCACATACCAAAATATAAAGGATTTAGTGAAATACACTGAAAAAATTTGGAGAAAATTTACCTTCTTAATTTTTTTTAACACCATGTCGATACTTCATACCACAAGAGAACAATAAAAAAATAAATACACTCTTTTTTTAATACAATATAATTTATTTTCGTAACAAAAATTCAGAATTTAGAAACATGATTAACAAAATATTATTTTAAAATAACTTTTTAACTTTGTGCAATAATGGCAGCTTAATTATGCAAAAAATAGAATTTTTTTTGCGATATCATAAAAATATTGTGGAGTCTTTAAGGTGAATGTATTAATTAGTAGTTATAAAAAATACACTTTGCAAGTTTTTGCAAAAAAAAAATTGCGAAAACATATGCTGACTCAATGGATTTACACTAATTCGGGTCCTACGAATCAAACTGCATTATTAGATTTTTGGCCTATAATGATGTTTCCATACAAATTTTTTATTTTAATTTCTTACTTAGAGGCTGTGATTTAGAGCTAATTTTTTGAGACAAGTTTATACATATGTCACCATTACTCGGGAACGCCTCATTTGATTTTGTTTTAACAGGTTCCCTGTCCCCATATAAAAATAAATTCTTAACGGTAAACGTCCCACACATATTTTTTGAAATAAGATTTCTGTAGGCATTTTTAGAGGTCATGGATGTGTTTCTGAAATAGCAACACACATCTTGATTGTCATATGACGGTAAGAAAATATGTATCAGCTTTGATACATGAACTTGTCATAACTAAATTTGATTCCATGCGCTTCATGTATCATATATGATATGTATCACTTATGATACATTAAGCGTGCCATATAGAAATTTGCCAGAAATTGGTAATAAAAAGTTCGACCGTTGAAAGTGTAACACGCGCGTTCTTATTTATTTAGTCTTATTATTAGTGTGTGAAGTAAAATGGCTTCTCGTGCAAAGTATACAGATAAAGAGATAGATCAAATCTTACAATTCAGTGAAAATGAAAGTGATTTCAGTGATGGAAGTGATGATATATATCAGCCTGATGAGGATAATTTCACGTTGAGGAATTTCACGTTGGGCCGACGTCAACAGAAAAGAACCGAAACAATTTTTTTTGCCATCATACTATATGTGGGAATAGATAAGAAACCCACTATAGAACATTATTGAAAAAAAGATCCGATATATTTTACGTCATTTATTCATAAAATAGGTATTTCGTATAACCGATTCAGTAGTATACTGCGTTGCTGGCATTTTGCAGATGTTCAACCAGACAACGATGATGTTTTATATAGAACTCAACCTCTAGTAAACCATATGATTACAAAGTTCCGTGAACTTTATGTGCCTGGTGACACAATTGTCGTAGATGAATCGCAAATCAATCATCAAGGTCGACTACATTTTAAAACCTATAATCCATCAAAAACCCATAAATATGGAATTAAAATTTATAAAATGTGTTCTACCAATTCGTACACATGGTCTTATGCGATACATGCTTCATCTGGAACTGTTATAGAGGGTCTTGACAAACCTGGAACTGTTGTGGTGCAGCTGTGTTTCCCACTTCTAAATGAAGGCAGACTGATTGTACCTGATAACTTCTACACTGGAATAGGTCTGGCAAAATATCTGAAATATAAAAATACGGATTTATGTGGCACTTTGCGGAAAAATAAAAGACATCTTCCAGAAGTAGTCACACAAAAAAAAAGATGTTGTGGAGATGTTGTGCCAAGACAGATGGACAGCATGGTAACTGTTTTGAAGTGGCATGATAAGCGAGATGTACTGATGATATCAACGTGCCTCGACGCTGGAATGACTGAAACTTCTTCATGGAGGGGAAAATCGACAAAACCAAATATGGTTATTGATTACAATGATGCTAAAAAAGAGATTGACGTCGCAGATCAACTGAGTAGTTATTACTCGCCGCTAAGGAAAAGTCTGACGTGGTACAAGAAAATTGCAATAGATTTACTTTTTCAAGCAGCACTTGTTAACTCCAGAGTTATTTTCAATGAGGTAACTGGTTCTGCCATTACTATCTTGCAAATACAAGAAAAAATTATTCGTCACTGGATTGTCGACGTTGTAGAGAAAAGACAAACTAACCCATTAAACGTCCCAACAGCTACAAAACATATTCTTACCGAAATACCACGGCGAAATGGTAACTTATCCGACGTTATTACTACTATACTAAGAATAAACATGAATTCAGAAATAAAGGTTAAAAACTAAAAAAAATTAAAACAAATCACTGTGGGTTTTTTCCATTTTACAAAGTAAATAATATACTCTGTATGTCCACGTAATAAAATTTCAATTTGTTCGTCTGGATTTTTTTAAAAACTAATTCAAAATCAACAATAAATTTGTTCATATATGATACATGGACTCTGTACACATGGTACAAAAAAATATATTTGTGTCACATGTGATACATTGGACAGTGAACCTGTTAACATATGTGGAGAAATGAAAAATTACAATACCTTTAATCTCTACCTATGCTATTTCCCCAGATATTCAACAGTTTCGCAGTTATACATAAATTTATGAAAAAAAAATAATAATGTTTTGCTCAAAAAATTAAAATTGGGTATGAAAATTTTTTTTACAAATTTTTATAAAACTAAAATAAACAAAAAACTAATGATGCAATTTGATTCGTAGGACTAGAATTAGTGTAAATCCGTTGAATCCACTTCTGTTTTTTTTCTCGACTTGCACAGTGTAGACGGTCGGTAAGGTATGCATTTCTGATTTGTTATTAAAGTCCCAAAAATATTTGTAATGGCGATAAGACATCCTTGCGAATGGCGTGTATTTGGACGGATTTCAGTCTTTACCTTTGAGAGACATTAGTGGTATAAAATATCTTAAAATACGTGTAAAATTACCAAACTTTAAATGCGTACATGGTGCCATCGATATTGTTATGTGCCACTAAAGATACCACAGATTACACTTTATTTAAAATAGATTTTATCAGTACCTTCATTTACCCAAAAAAACCCACCTAAAGTGGACTGTGATGGCCCTTCTATTTCCTAGATTATATTACTTATCAAAGACTTTCTATTGATTTTCATATCATTAATATTGATCTCCATTAACTGTCAAAAATCTGCATTACGAAAAAACGGTGTGCATTTTATTATTTATAAACATGTTATTTATTATGTGATATAATGTCGAAAACATTAGATTCACGCAATAAACTGGACCACTATGGCCAACGTCGCGAATTTTAAAAGGTGGTTTTTCTGTCAAATTTACGAATCAAAATTATAACTTTAGGAGTGATTTTCCAAGCTCCTAAAAAAGTGGCAGCAACTTGGTATTTATTCAAATTTTGATAATGTTTAGTACACCAAGCTGCCGTATTCGGGTTGTCCACTGACCAAGGGACACGTTTTTCCCATCCAAAATGCAAAAAGTGCAAAAAAACCATTTTTGACGGCCAAATTGACAAATTGACAAATCATCTCTCTATAGCGTTCGCCATTGAGAGTGAAACCAAACTGTCACTACCTGTGGATGCAGTGGATTCTCGACATTGATGTGCAGGTTTTCCGATCCAAGATGTTGCAATTTTATTTGTTGCATAGCCTCTAAGATCAAATTGTGCCCCATTAGAAACGATAATTTTTCAAGTAAATTCGATGTATGATTGGAGTTTGCAATATTTGATATATATCTCAATGTGTTCCAGCGTAAAACAACCCTTTTTAGTCCTCGGGAGTATGTACATAAGTATTTCGGAGTGAAAAATCAATCGATGTCAAGATAGCATACGATTTAAGCAGATATAACAGATGCCACGCTGAAAAAGTGGCCTCAGTAGCATATTCTAGTAGCATATGTATATGGTTGGAGCAGATTCCAAATATTCATATATTTACAAGTCCGTAACTCATTTATATTATACTATATGCATGTTACATCACTTACATCCTCCCAAAGATCTCAGTCGATCGATAGACAATTGAATGCATGAACCTAAAACGCAAGAAATCAGTCAACATAAGAAACACTCAGTTCATTTACACCCGTATTCCGGAATATTTATTAATCACTGACCGAAACGATAATGCAAAAATACAGTCATAAACTTGCAATACTATTAAGTTGGGCTAACAGCAATCTCTCTATGTCCCTCTTTTATTATTTTGCTCCGGGCATAGCATATCTAGAACAAAAAAGAATTAAGTAAACAGTGCACCAAACACAGCTGTATTTATATCACAAACAAATATGTATTTGGGACATGCATTTTACCATCTTAATCACTGTGACTCAAACGTTTAACATTGTATAACAAACACAATGTGTTTAGGCACAAGTAGACTATATTTGCAACAAGCTCCAAAATGCGAGAGGACTCAAACGTTTAATATTGAACAGCAAACACAATGTGTTTAGGCACAAGTAGACTATATTTGCAATAAGCTCCAAACACATGTTATATTTGCATCCAAACAAGAATAAAATACAGATTTTTCAGCACGTGTATTTGTACCAACCGTTAATGTTTGGTAGTTACTGTATTTGGAAATGTTGTCAAGAGCCTTAAGCACTACAAGTTTGCAAAACATGGTTATATTCTATTGTATCTATTTTAGCTAAAATGCTGTGCTAAAATGTTCTATTTATACATCCCTATTGGACCTCTTATTAAAATATTTGTTGGTTTTTGCATTTGGCAAAGTTTTGTAGGCTACAAATACTTCAAAGATGTATCCCATTATTGAAGTAAAGTCCAAAGCAGAGCCCTGTTCCGCAGCCGAATTTTTTTTGACCTGTAAAAAAATTGTGATGATCGGAAGCATTAATGTACATTTGGAATTTGTATCTCAAGGACTATGGCCGCCTTTATATTTAGTTTCGATCCCTGATTAGCCTTGAAAAAGCTTCTCAAACTACCGTTCGGAACCAGTGTAAAACTGTTGGTCCCAATCAGTGAGTGAAAGATTAGAAAGCGCACAGCTCACTGGTTGTGAGAAGCTCTCCCCCAAATCTCTTCATGGGATATAATGAGAAGCGGTTATTTTTGCTTTATTTCAAGGACTATTACCAAATGGGGTCTAAAAAATGGGGTCTCGAACAGAAAATCCAGAACCGCGAAATTCTGAAGTTGCTCTGATATATGTAGATATCAAATTCGGAAAGTCCACCCCAAGCACTATCACCTCCTACATACATCATTCGAAGAGTGTACTTTATTTGGCCACAGTGGTTTGAAAGCAATTTTCGAATACAACTTTCAAATTAAAATTCCGTGATTCTGAAAATACTCTGAAATATGGGGAGAGTAAATTTTAAATGTGTATCTCAAAGACTATCACTGCCTGTATATTTAGTTGAGAGAATCTCAAATTGCGAAAAGATGGAATCTCAAATTGCGAGATTCTAGAATTGCTCTGAAATATGTGGATAGCAACTTCGCTAAATACACCTGAGCACCTATATTTAGCCACCATATGCAATTCAATCAGTGAGTATAAAACTAGAAAGCGCACATCTCACTGATTGTGAGAAGCTCTCCCCAATCCCTTCATGGGATGTTAAGGGACACCATTTTTTTTATGCAATTCTGTTCACCAAATTAGCGAAGTTTTTGAACAATAGTTTATAATCGGTATAAATTTTTCGAATCCCTTAACAAAACTAACCAAATTTGGGGTAAATTTTCTCCATATTTCTTAATATTTGTTAGTTTTGCAGTTCCAATTCTCTAAAGCTTAAGTTTATTCACTTGCGCTCCTGTGTGTATTCCTTTACCAGATTAAGTTTACGCAATAACAGTGTTCTCTTAACCAACGTAGTTTGCGTCTTTGCTAGTTTGAATTTTTCTTCACGCACATGTAGTGTTTTGTGACACCACGTTCATGTACATTTATAATTGTATGGGTTGGCTGAGACCCTAAATCTACTGTCGCAATGTGTTATCAACCAATGGTTTTCGTAGGAAATAACATTGGAGTAACAACCCTACAATTGTTTTTTTTTTATGTGTTAAAATCTATGGGTGTGGGTAGGGACTAAACTCACAAAGTGAACACATCCAAACACAGTTTGTCCGACTGCGATCACAGATTGTTTGGCGTTAAACTCCTCCGAAACGGCTGGACGATATGTATGAAATATGTATGCGTATCGGGTAGGTCTCAAAATCGGCCAACATATATTTCTCATATCCCTAAATGATAAGGGTGACCCACCCCTATATAGAACACAGATTTGTCCGACTGCGAAACACAGCTTGTCAGACTGCGAAAAAAAACACACATTGCTGTAGCGTCAGCGAATAGTAGTGTTGTGTGTATGCGGAGTACTCTCAGAGCAAAGAGAATAATGACGTGGTTATACGTATATAAAAGTGAGATAGCAATAGAGCAACGAAAATTGTGTGAACTTGTGTAGCGTATGTACGAACATAACAATGTGTGTATGTTCATGTGTCTGTTGCTTTGCATTCTCTTTGTTTTTTGTTGGAATAAAACAAAAAGTATTAAACAAGAAAATAATGACACATGTGCTTGGACTGATGTTTAAATAATTTTAAGGATTAATATTATTTAAATGTAACGTCGTCATATGATTGAACGCTGTTTTTTATTTTCCAATGTAACATTTACTAATGTGTTCATAGAAATCGAACAGGTACCATGTAACGAAAAGGTGTTAACACATCGCCCGTGAGTTCAAACACTCATCGGATTTTTTTATACCAAATTTGTCCAGAGTTGAATACTAATAAAATTAAGAGTGAGCTAAACTTTCGGTACACGAAATTTTCCATATTCTGTGTACATAACCTGTCTGGGTTTTATTTACATTTTGTCCCGTCGTGAACTTAGAATAACAAAAAAATTGTATACAAAATAAATCGCTTTATTTTATATTTTTACTGTTATTTTATGGATATTTATTCTGAAGTTTCTGGTTTTAAATAAAAAATTTAATGCGAATGCATACATGTATCAGTATGTAGCAAAAATAAGTCTAAATACCAACAAACGGAATTTGATTTTGAATTCGTTAGGGATGATTTTTATTTATTCCGCCTTTTTATTCTACATCTATATATCTATTAATTTTTGTAGATTTAGTTTTCAAAAAAGAGTTTTGCAAATGCATTCTTATGATTCCTGGCAAACCGCATAGCTATTTCAGATCTTTATCAGCGGTAGTTTTATTTTGTTTATAATCATGTTGTTCAAGTCGGGATGAGACACAAAAAGGCATGGCAATCCCGTAAAGGTCGGATAATCTTGCCAAAAGTGGAATGGTTAGCCTGGTTATGTATCCACCTACTTCTTATGGAAATGCACTTTTGAAAGGAACTGACCTGGTATTCTCGAGGCAAAGTAATTATTTATATCTTCAGCGATTTGTTTGATACCGAGAAGGATATATTTTATAAAAGTTATTAACATAATGTACATATTTGACACATGAAACAGAATATAGAAGCGAAATGCATTACGAGTTATTAAAAAAATCCCTGACACGAATATAACACTGCTTTACAAATTGTAACTTTGGTAAAATGTCAAGAACGCCGCATGCCTAGATAAGTTAATTGGGACCTCCTGAACACGAAAAACGCTGTAATTTTTTTTTCTAGGTACCGTTTTGTTGATAACGGTACTTTTTTGTTTTTCAGTGTATGGTCCCACTCAAACCCTTGTGGAGCCCAACCGAAAAGTCCGATCGAGATACGTGGCATATCGTTGGAAAGGTAATAAGATATGGCTGAGTTATGGTACCTAAAAGTTCAAAATTTGCCTTTTTTTACGTTCAATTCGCTCATCATTTTAATTGAAATTTTTTGAATTAACGCCGAATATAGGTTGTGAATGAAAATTAAAATATATGTTAAAAAAATAAAGCATTCCATATCTTCACTATAACGTAGAAAAAAAACGAAATAAATATGAAACATTTTGAAAAACACGTAAAAAATGCAAATGTTGAACTTTGAGGTGCCATAACTCAGCTATTTCTTATCAACAGAAAGGGCATTCAATTACCTTTCCAACGATATGACACTTATCTCGATCGGAGTTCTCGGTTGGGCTCCACAAGGGTTTGAGTGGGACCATACACCGAAAAATACAAAAGTACCGTTATCTAAAAAACGGTACTTAGAAAAAAATTACAGCGTTTTTCGTGTTCAGGAGGTCGCAGTTAACTTATCTAGACATGTGGAGTTCGTGGTATTTTTTTTGCTGTAAACCAGTGTAATTCTCAGAAGTTCCAAATACAGATCAATCACAGTCAATGTGACAATGACAGTCAATGTGACAATCACAGTCAATGTAAAAAATGCCATATTTTAACGTTACCTAACCGAATCTTCATTCATACTTCTGCTTCCGATAGGAACTTGTCTTTATTCCCCAAAAATATTTATTGCTACTAACCATTTATGTATCGATTGAGACTTTAACATATGTGTATTATATTGAAGATGTGATGTTTTATGAAACCCACAGTTCTATAATTAGAATTCATGCATCTACTAACCCTAGTTCACTGTATAATATTAACTTCCCACATCAGTTTTATAAATTTATAAAATAGCAAAGTTATTGCCTATTTTGCAGCGAAACACACATATTTTATAAGTGTGTACACGTTTCGAAAAAATCTCTTCAAATATAAAAAGTATTCCCCCAATATTTCAAGCGTAAATGTCCTGATTTTTAAGCTTACTGGAAAGAGTAAGGGAGCCTCACACAAGACACTTCAAAACAGACAAATTTAAATATTTAACATACTCATTATAAACAACTTCCTAAATAAATATAAAAAAAATCGGTCTTGAATAAAAGAAGGAGAAGAAACACGAACCCTAAAACAAAAATGTCAATATGATAAACGTTACACGCGCTCTCACACTCGCTCTAACAAACTGTCACACTGGCACATTCATACACGGTTGAAGTAACCATTTCAAATTCTGTTCCAAGGGGTGGCTGGCTGGTTGGCTGGCTGGCTGTTGCTGGTGTTGCGAAAAACATTAATCCCCTTCTTAGGGAAAACAAAACATTAAAAATCCTTGATAGGTATTTAGCCACGCACACCGAAACATTCACACACACGAAAAAATTATAAACGCTTTGATCATTTATGCTGCTTTCACTCCTTACCTACCCATACACACAATGCTACCCATACGCTCAACCACTGGCATTCGCTCGTGTAGATGTGTGTTGTACTTATTTTGCTACCTTCGTACGTTACGTCGATATTCACCACGCTTGAGACCATAACACAAAACGCTCGGTTTGTTTGAGTCCCTGAGGGTGTTATTAGTCACCATACTGAGGTAGTAGGGTACTTTTGCCGCATTCATTCGCGTCGCTTGTATGCGGAATTCTACTACCCTAAGCGGCTGTTATGCTGTGCCGAAGCAAAAATAAAAAGTGCAAATTGTTTAAAACCGCCAAAGCGGCAAAAGATTGGAAAATTGTTTAAAGGTAAATTAAATTTATAACCCATCCATATCCCAAGATTAGAACGTAGAAAAGTAAACTTTTCAAATATGTTATATTGCTAACATAACAGATATGTATCTGTGGTAGTAGTTGTTATTGTTGTATTTATTAACAGATTTCGCATGCATATTCCATTTAACGCTCAGTTTAATATGATTTTAACTTCTTTAGAGCAACATACTTTTTGTTTTGGGCGTTAAACTTTTTGGGATAACTTTTATTTTTTTGGGGGGGGATTTATAGTTTGCCTAAGGTTATTTGAAATCTTTTGAATCATATACGTATTTAAATTTGTTAAACCACATTAAGTATCTGGGAAATGATGAGGGTTTGTCAGTTGTCTTTGCATGGCATAAAATGCCAAAAACTGTTAAAAACAATGGCGAATACAGGCACAATATATACACACACACACACACACACACACACACACTCATACGCACACTTAGAAACAAAGAAAAAAAATTCAAAAAGATTAAAAGGCAATTACTTCTATCTGCACAATTGACTTACTTTGTCTTGGGTTTCCAGTTGAGTGGTTTGGCAGGGCAGTATTAAGGCAAAGATGAAATATTACAAATGTTGCCAAGTTAGGTAGATTCGTCCTAAATGTTGTCTTTGCTAAAGATGATTAGGGATTTATGCTAAGAATATCGTTTTAAAAACAATTAAATCTTCCAGTAACAGTAGGTCGAAGTAGAACGGTAATCAATCAAGAATATGAAATTTAAAACGGAAACTGCTATAAAATATTTCCTAAATTAACATTACAAGATTGCATTTCATATAAAAATTTTCTTAAAGTAATTTATGTGTACATTGGCTTAAATATTGCGTTATTGGTTAGACTGCCAAAATTGCAGCAATCTAAAAGTCTGAATATGTTCAACAAAATATCTATTTAATAAATAAATAAATATTTAACAAAATCATCTAGTGTCGATCAAACTATTGGGGAAAATGTGTCAACGTTTTTGTTTGGGTACATCCTTAAATTAAAAAATAAATAAATGAACGGTTTCCCATTACATCCCATGAAGGGACCGGGGAGAGCCTCTCACAATCACTGAGCCGTGCCCTTTCCAGTTTCCACTCACTGATTGGGACCTACAGTCTTACACCGATTGCTAACGATATTTTGAGAAGCTTTTTCATGGCTATATACTCGATAGTGTCGCCGTCACTATGCGAGGTGACCGCCGCCGTAAGAAATTGTAAGGTAGTCAGAGCAGGGTTCGAACCCAGGCTCTCATGTACAAGAGCCACGCACACTAACCATTGCACCACCGACGGCCTTAAATTAACTCCTTACAATTTGATTGCATCGCCATCAATGATGCTTGTATTACAAAACACTATCTTTCATTTCAGTTTTATTATTCGATCTTTTTAAATGTTATTTTCGTTAACAATTTTTCCGGTTCAACATCAATTTCTATGAAAGGTACTTTTATAACAAAAAGTACACATTCATAGAATATATTGCACTGTGTGTAATATTTTAAGTCAAGGAAATATAACCATATACGGACACCACTACGCAATAAAAGACCAAAAAAAAAACCGTGTCTCCCAGTTTTGCCCAAAGTCATGCACCTTTGTTTTATAATCCCCCAAAGATTTGGAGCCTCGGTGTAATTTTTGCAAAAACGCAATCATTTTCTCAGGTTCATATCTTGCAAACCCATCGGAATTTATATTTAGTCTCTGAGGGAAATTTGTAGCTCTTATCACAAGCAACAAAATTTGTGAACATACAAAATCAAAAAACTTTCATCTTCATGGTCAAAATTGCAAAAAAAAAACTTTAAAAAAAATTAGTTAGGTCCATAGGTAGCAAACTGTTCAAAATTCAAGGAAACATTCAAAGATCTCAATAAACAACTTTCTAGAAGATATGAACTTCTCGCAGTTGTAGGCTCCCTGTTGTTATTTTATCATGTTTTTGTATGATCCCTGTTGTTATTTATTATTTTATCATGTTTTTATTACCTCGCTTAACTAGGTAATTCGTCCAGTGTATACGGAAATTTAAGAGATATTTAGCATTTGTAAACGACTCTTCGTACAAACTGGTCGAATATGTACCAATACAATTGGCATTTTTGGTTATTCCGGCTCTTATCATAAAGAACAAAATTTGTGAACATATAATATCAAAAAAAACTTCATCTTCATGGTCAAAATTGCAAAAAACTTTAAAAAATTAGATTTTTTTAAATTTTTCCCCTGTTCACGTCCATAGGTAGCAAACCGTACAAAATTCACGCAAACAATCCAAGATCTCAATAAAAAACTTCCTAGAACATATGAACTTCCTTCGAATGATTCTAGGAATGATGAGCGACAACTTTCCCTCAGAGAGTAAATCAAAATTCCGAACGGTTTGCAAGATATGAGCCTGACGAAATGATCACTTTTTTGCAAAAATGACACCGAGCCCCCAAATCTTTGGGGGCCCATAAAAAAAAGTGCATGACTTTGGGCAAAACTGGGAGACACTGGTCTTTTTTTTGGTTTGGTCTTTTGTCACTTAGTGGTGTCCGTATATGATTATATTTTTTCGTGTTGCACTGTGTTATTAGAGAAATAATGTAAAATTGATTATTATAATGGTTGGTTGGGAATATAGCTATTTCAATACCCACCAAGGCATATCATCAGCTCCCTTCTCCCACAAGAATTTAGGTATATCATCACACATTATAGGGATAAACAAATCTCAAGTAAGCGCGAATTGTCTAAACTCCTACTTGTGCGATAACATCCACAACAATACTTTGCCATAACCATCAACATTCACAACATTTTGTTCCTATGCAGGCTTTCACCGAACACCACTGCATAAATGTTGTTGTTTCAAAAAACGAAACAACGATTGCCATGAGATTGGGGTACAAGGTACCGTCTACCTATTCTTCCATTTTAGTTTTAACACTGTCCTTAACCTAACTACTTCTACCGCGACGGAGTATGACAGCCTACACACAGTCCTAATTGCTTCTCTCAGGAGTGGGTTCAGCTGTCGATCCTACCCTTATTAATTCTTGGAATTGGTGAGTTTCTCTCAGTTGTAATTTTATGGTGAAAATATTATTCCGTTTTAATCACTGTCGTCTCAGCTGCCTTTTTCTTCAGGGGTGTATACTCTTCATTAAATACACAAAAAATAAATTATTAGAAAGTTAACTGTTAATTTATTTTTAAATTACTAAAGGAGTTGTTGATAACCACCACCTATACTGAATTGTACTTTGTATTAAACCACCAATTCAAGCCATAGTGTTTGAAATAAAGAGTAAATCATATTAGAGGGAATATTTGCCTCATCTGACGTTTCCTTTCACACTCTTCGTGATGCAGTCGGTGCGATAGAGAGATGTTTGACGAAAAGTCACATACACCAAGTGGAAGTTCAGTAACTTCTTTCTTTAATTTTTCATGTCGTTTTGGTCTAAAACTATGAAATTTAAATGCGTTTTACACTTTTTTATTGACTGTTATTGTTAGCAGACATTTGTGTTGTATTTAACACAATAATTTTAACACACAAAACGAAATGACGTTGTTCTTATTTTGTTCGTTGTTTTGAACCATTGCCTCTATCTGGTATTAGTAAAGCAATTCTTTTCAACATCAAACGTAAATATCACACCAGGCCAAATGTCCTAAATTTGGTGAGAGAACTATTAGGTCTACTATAAGTATTAGTCTAAGGTTTGAAGTAAAGAAAAAATTCAATAGGTTGGCAAGTATAAGCAAAACTATCAAACTATCTGCGCAACACGCTGAAAAATAAAGGTTCCAATAAGATATTGCAGGAACAATGTACATGTTTGCAAGCATTGTTTTCGTGACTAGACGATCTACTGCTTTTTGTTCCTTTATTATTTATCACGCTTTTGTTTTCATCAGTTTTCAACAAACAAAGCCGCATTTGGTTCACAAAGATATATTTTATAACCTATTAATAAATGTGTCCTAAACATGTTATATTGACTAGCAAACACAAGGTGTTTGGACACAAGTATACTATATTTGCGAGAAGGTACAAACACGTTATATTTGCATCCAAAACAGAAAAAAAGGAAAAATGATCAACGTGTACGAGGTTGATATTTATATTTCGGGTCCAGCAATAAAAAAACAATCATTTATCTTTGGAAATGGTTTTGTTGTTTGTCAAAATATTCTCATATTTTCAATATATTTTGTAGGCGGTCAAAAAATTTTTCGAAGCACTTTTGCCACTCCGATTTAGACAGTTCGACAAAATGGTTTCTGAACACTTTAACTCCTGATTCGGGCGTCGAAAAACGTTGACCACGCAGTAAAATGAAGTCACTGGAACAACGAGAGAGTCTATGAATTCCATGGACATTCCACTTCGCTTGGTGGGCGAGTTTGTAAGATTTGTAGATGCTGGATTACATTTGGGTCCACTTACGGCTACTTTTGGGATAAGTCTGTCTGTATTTTCTCACTTGTCACTAGGAAAGAATAGTGTTACATTATTAATGGTTTCCATTACATCCCACGAATGAATTGGGGAGAGCTTCTCACAACCAGTAAGCTGTGCTTGTTCTGGGTTTATACTCACGGATTGGGACTTACAGTTTTTACACCGTTTCCGGAAGGTAGTTTGAGAAGCTTTTTCATGGCTTAATACTCGATAGTGTCGCCGCCTCTGTGCGAGATAGCAGCCACCGAAAAAAATGTAAGGTGGTCAGAGCAGGGATCGAACCCAGGATCTTATGTACAAGAGGCGCGCGCGTACTAACCACTGCAACGCCGACGGCCACAAATTGTTAATTAATGTTATTATATTCAGCGTGATTAATAATAGGTTATACAAAATCTTAGATGATTCGTACCAACCGAAAGACTAAATATTGCTTTTTTACATTAAAATTACAAAATAGATCTGGTTTTATTCTAAAGTTGTGTCAAAGAGTTTCCAGTTAAAAAGGTGACTTACAATTCCTATGCCTAACGTCCCCTCATTAATATAGAGAGCGGCCCAAATAGAACAATATTTTTGAATCATGTGTCATTTGTCATTTTGACACTGATAGTTTTTTCCTGCTCAAATTCTTGACCGTCTTTCAGTATTACACCTCCGGCTTACGTCTGAACAACGTTGGTAAATATTTCCTACTTATTAACATCGTGAGGGCTGTGGTGACCAAAGTGTGTGATTATTGGAATTACTTTTTGGCCGAAATGAAGCACATGCAGCGCATGCATATTCATACCAAGCCTGATCTAGTAAAGGTTAACGCATTAGAACAGCTGATTTTGCTTTCTTATGCTCCTATCTGTCAAATTCAGTGTATCTTGCTATTGTACTTTTTTGTTTACTTTGTTTGGTCTTATGTATTTGTGTTGAATTTGACATTTTGAGTCATAGAACAAAAACAAAATCACTGTTGTTGGTGTCATCAAGTACAACAAATCCTACTGCGTTAACCTCTACTAGATCAGTCTTGATTCACACATACACGCTGAAAAATCTGTATTTTTTTGTTGTTTTCAAGCAAATATAACGCGTTAGTAGCTTGTTGCAAATATACTACACTTCCGCCCAAACACATTGTGTTTGCTCTTCAATTTTGCATGACAAGGGTATTATAAACATTTTTAAATCCTGCATTTATTACTATTTTTTAATAATTTAATATCTGGTAAAAAATTTCTGATATTTTTATTTACGTAAATTAGTTCGAAACTGTTTTGTCTTTACATGTCTTTAAATGTGCTTTAAATATCTCCAAGAAAAGCAGCCCACTCAGTAGGCACTACAAATTGAAAAATTTGTTCCCCTAAAAGTGTGCTACAGTCTTCTTCATAATTTGTTATAATTACCATATTTGCTGATGAATGCAAAGGAGCGACCGCTTTTATTCGAGCAAGGAATCTGGAGAGTTTCAATTTATTTATGTTTGCTCTTTTTGCCCGCATTTATTATATTTGCATACACACAAAAGCCATAGAGAAAAGATCCAAACAATTCAATGGACCCTTAAGAAAAAAAAAGCGGTCATATCAAACACAGACAACTGCCACTTTGGCAGCTATATGTTAGTCCTAGCAACCTATTACTACAAAATACACATATACACGGATATATGTTTGTATACAAGTAATGTAACAGAGAGCTTTTTATGGCATAATTTTATGTAGTTTTCCTTTTCGCACTGGGCTTTCATGCTTTTTGCGGCCTTTATTTGCTATGTTTAATATAATTTCATTTTTATGCAAAAATACATAAATACATATACGGTTGGTTTTACAGACATTTGTAAAATTTTATGTTTTATTATAACGAGGTTGCAAACAAACAGAACATGGATATAAAAGATACATATTTATTTATATGTACTATATCATATAATAAATGCGAAACTTTGTGCACATTTTTCCACTTAACGGAACATTACAGAGCACTCATAAATGTGCCGTCTTCTCTCGTGTTTTCCCGATGAATGGCCTGCTAGTGGTGGATTTTCCGTGCATTCATATGTGAGTGAAAATTGTTTTTCTTTTTTTGCGTATATGTCTATGCATGTTGGCGTTAATGTAGATGTTTATACTCATAATAAAAAAAAACATAGACTTCTCCCCACGCACACTCTTGCATTTTACTTACATTTATTGTTGTATCCATGTCTGACGCTAACATCAAAAGACTGTAAGACATCATATTTCATTTATAATTGGTTGTAATGTTGGAAAATCTTTTCTTTGTTTATGAAAGTAAAAAAAAAGAAACATTTTGTCCTCGACATGACCCTTGAACAATTTTGTAGCTCAAAGGTATTAAAGCAAATATTATATTTCTTTCGAAAGCATTATTAACTACCTTTGATGGAGGTTAAAGGAAAAATTTGTTTCTTTCATTGGCTTCTGGCTGAGATCATTGGCAGCAATAAAAAGCTAAATAATTGTTTTACATTTAATAATTCTTCGTGACTTGCGAGCATATATTTATATTTTCGGAAATGTTTTGCTATAGATGTTTCAAATGGATGATTTATTTACAGTTTTCCCTTTATCCCTGAAAGTATGTAATGTGAAAATTTTATTTGAAGTAGCAAAACTATTCGTATTTTGTTGTCTCTAGCAATTAGGATATGATCGGTAGTTTCAACACTGGAAAAATATTCTTCGTCAATTTCATGAATACATTCATAGATTCGAATTCCTTCATTAATTTCATAGGATCTATGAAACCGGGAATGAACGCAGGGGTAGCCCAGGGTCTCACAGGGGCGGACCCCCCGCGGAATCATGTCCATAAAAGGTGATTTTTGAATGTAGTGCAATTTTTCAACCTAAATATCAAGTTGATACTATATTCTCCGGTACCTCTCTACTTAATATTCTTCCACATCTTGTACAGTCAGATCTACCTTTTTCAGGATAGTGCTAAACTAGCCCCTTTTACCACTCCATAGAGAGTTGGTTGTTTATGTATGCACTTTTGATGGCTGCCGTAATGACTTCTGCTAACATTGTCTTTCGGCATTGAGTGGATTATGTATGAACATCTACATTAAAACGGGCAACGCAGATGACATATGTCATATGGCCCACAAAGTTAATGACATCGGCGCTAAGTTAAACAGACTCTCCAAAAATGTGTAAAAGTAGGATTGACAATATATATATAAAGAAGACAAAGCTAATCCGAATTCGAAAACAAACGAATACTCCACCAGCAGTTGATGGTTCATTCATTGAAGGCGTGAATTCACTCAAATATTTTGGATGGGGGATCCGCGACGGACATAAGTCACCGAATAAATAAGACCCGTGTTGCATTCCTAAACCTGCTTTTCATCTGGTGCAATAAGAGGATATCGGAATCGGATATCAGATACTTGGATATCGGACTCTTGGAGCTTGACGAAGCTGACAATGCAGAAGGTGCAAACGTTTGTTAATCGTTGTCTGAGACAAATACTCCGTATCTACTGGCTCAAGACAATTTCTAATGCCGTACTCTGGCAACGTAATTGTAACAGTCCCATTGAATTGGATATTCGTTAAAGAAAATGGACTTAGATCGGCCATATATAGGCATTTCCAATTTGAGTGATATGATTTGTGAGTGTCATTTCGGCCATTTGTAGTATGTCAGGATCCATAATTTTTTTTCATTGTATTCAGTAATGTCCACAATTTCATCATGGAGAGATATACACAAGAACAACGTTTACAAATTATTAAATTTTTTTTATCAAAATTATCGTTCTCCAATTGTAGAGAATTCGTTCATGCCCTATGTGCCTCGTGAACCTTTTGTTTAAACTTTGTATTATAATATTGTTTTATATTTTTATATTCTGTTTAAATAAATAAAGGACATATAAGTATACATATACGTCCTTGTATATATATATAACTTTGATCCACCATATGATCGCTGAAATATTTTGAGGTTTAGTGATTTGCGATCGTTTGTCTGCCCCAGCGCCGCCTCGATTACTGGCTGATACGGCGATTCCGTTGGAATAACATTTCTTTATTTTCATTATTCGGAAATCAAGACTGTATTGTAAAATAGTCACTGCGGCACTTAGCTTGATGTTCTGATTATATTATTTCCGTGAATATACAGTACCCCTGATTGTGTTGCAGCTCAGCTGTTCCGCTGAAGGGTACACTCTACGGAGGTTGCCTTTATTTGCAGCCTTGTTCTGCTGTATCGTTCAGCTAGCTGTCGTACTCGGAACGGATCATGTAGCCCTCGCCACGCGTCTAGTTGATAGTGATAGTTTGCTCGTAATAACCGTTTCAAATTTTGGTGTCGTGGATGGTACACGCATACTGTGCAGGCGTTCACGATTCTGAATTTCAGATTTCTGAAGGATTTTGTATCAATCCAAAGTTTATTTTTACATATTTTCTGGCCGTCTGTGGTGCAATGGACCTGCTCGGACGACTTTGTTCTGCTCGGACAACTTTACATTTCTATCGCTCACCTCGCTTAGTGCTGGCGATACTATCGAGCATGTAACCATGAAAAATCTTTTCAAAATACCGTTCGGATCCGGTGTGAAAACTGTTGGTCCCGATCAGTGAGTGCAAAACTTATATTTTTCGATTTTGCATCAAATGCCAGATGCACCCGCAGGATGAAAACTGAAGATGCCCAGTAGGGGTTGGTGGTCGATATCAATATCAACACCACGTCCACATTGGACAAAAATCTTACAGACAGGTACTTATATGGTCAATTTGATTGAAGGTATTAACATCGGGTGGTTCTCACGTATACACGCTGAAAAAGTGGTCACTGTAGCATTATACAGGAACCAGGTATATGTTTGGAACTTCTATATACTTGTGTGCAAACATAGTTTTAACGAATTGAAGATCTGCTGCTTTTTTCCCTGTGTTGTCTGCAAGTTTTTGTTTTCGGCAGTTTTCAACAAACAAAGTCATATTTGAGCCACAGAAACATATTTTATAACATATTAATCATTGCGTCTCCAACATGTAATATTGAATAGCAAACACAGTGTGTTTGGGCACAAGTATATTATATTTGCGACAAGTTACAAACACTTTGAATATTATATATATATTTATATATATTTTATGGGGGAATTGAGTTACACCGATAAACACATGATGGTGAGCACAGATGTATGTATATAAGTCTATCAATATTATTATTCTTCAGAGTTCCAATCTCATGCCTACGCACAACTTTTGTTATTGTTTGGATGCAAATATAGTATACTTGTGTCCAAACACATTGTGCTTGCTATTCAATATAAGACGTTTGGGAGACACTGATTAATAGGTTAGATTATGTGTAGTTTTGACCCAAATGTTGTTTTGTTTGTTGTAAACTGCTGAAAACAAAATCGTGACATATAATAAAGAAACAAAAACAAGCAGACCTTCAATTCGCGAAAACAATTCTTGCAAACATGTACATTAGGGTGGGTCAATTTTTTGCCGATCAAGAGTATAAAAGAAACGTAATCTACGGCAAATTTTATGGAAATGTTCCCAAGAAACCATAATTCTAAAATCACAATCGAGCCCGCGATTTTTCATTTGAAAATTTCTATACATATTAGCGTAAAAAATTTACCCAAAAGCCATTCGTTTGAAACTTGATACTGTTCGATTTCGATAAAACACACACATATATTTTAGTCGTTGCTGCCGTAACAAAGAAGTTTATTTTAAGTCGAAACTCCCCACGGTTCATGTTTCATAGCTGTGTAAAGTTGGTCATCTGCAGCATGTTTGTGAAGAGATACGTATGTTAATGTTAGAATAACTTTTGAATGCGATATTAGATTTGAAATTTGTATTTTTAGTCCTAAAGAGAAGGTTGAACATTATCAGACGGTACTTTGAGCGTTACAATCTGATACCGCATTCAAAAGTTATTCTAACATCAGACAAAACTGCTGCTGATGCCCAACAAATTACTGTCATTGTAACAGCAGCAATGAGTAGAATGTATGTGTGAAATTGCATCGAAATCGAAGAGTATCAAGTTTCACAAAAGTATGGCTTTTGTCTCTATTTTTTACTCTAATATACTAATTTTTTAAGGGAAAAATCGCGGGGTCGATTTTGATTTTAAAACCATGGATTCTTGGGAACATTTTTTTAGAATTTACCGTAGATTACGTTTCTGCTATACACTTTGTCAAGTTTTTTGGTCCCATACAAATTGACCCACCCTAATATACATGGTTCCTACAATATGTTGCTGGGCCGTTATTTTTCAGCGAATAGTTTTCATCAAAGTCTAGTTGACTAAGAAACACTACTTAACACTCTCCTCATCAGGCTCAGTGAGTAAGTACGGGTGAACGACAAAAACCCTGTGAAAATTCGAATTCAACATCGCACAACTTATGTGATTAAATATAGTCTTGTACGCATCTAGATAATTTCTTGCCTTTCATAAAATAATAATGGCGTTGCGTTTCTACATTTTGTGTCAGACAGATTATATAAAGATGTGCGGATTATATAAAGGTGTGATGTAATAAATTGGGGTTGCCACGTTTATAACACAAAATTTTTAACATTTTCGAGCCTCGATTTTTCAGAGAGAGTTCTTGCGTTCCTTGTACCAACCATAAACTCGTTGCTTATACCCCAATTTCGTTATTAGTGTGCCTGTAATGTTGGTAATTTAAGATGGGAGTTTCATCCGATCCTAATGCTGAAGCTACCAACCACCTTTTGACAGGCATAAAAGTTGAGTCATAGAAACTACGTTGGGTATTGATGTAACCTGATTACTTAAAACTCATCGATGTTAGCATGATATTCAATATTCTCGGCAATCGTTTTGTCACTTTAGCTGGGATCAGACTGGCCTCAATACTGAACTGCTTGGGAGTCTCTGAAAAGATTTGCAACAAAGAGCTTTGAACACAATAAGAAAGAACCCATAGTCCAAAAATACATGCAACTAATGACAAATATTTTATAACACTTTTATGAAATTTCTTCCGTTCTGTTATAATAAAACAGAAATTGTAAACTCATACAACTGGAGTTCTTTCTAAGATCTAAAAAATTTTCGAAAAACTTTATAGCATTAAGGAAAGCTTTGTAGTGAGGAGTGTTTCAAAAATATATAAATTCAATACTGTTATATTATAATATTTGCATCAGTGAAGATGATACAATTTGAACAGATTTTGCCATGTTCATGCTATATTGCCATTGACTTTGTATGTATGGTATTTTAATATATCTAATAATACAACGAATTTGTTGTTGCATTTTGGTTATTAAAATAATATTTTCTTGGACAATTGAGTCTATTTCAATATAGTGGTCTTGTGCCACAATCCAGCGGTGGAAGTCATGACCTGGATGGCCTGAAATCATGACCAAACAGGCCTTCTGTAAAATACGGAAGGCCTTCCCTACACATTAGCTCCTCCTTAATTTCTAACAGTGCGTGAGTTTGGAAGGCAAGGCCTTCCTGGCCCATTGCCTACGGAGGGTCTTAGAAGGCATGCAAAGAGGAAGGCCTTAGAAAGCATTTACTTTAATTTATTTTTTGTTAAACAAAAATGAAATTAAAATAATTTATTTTATCACAAAATCATTATCCACCTCTACATATTTATTTGTAAGTAGGTATGTATCTATCTTAAAAAGTTTTACCACGCCCAACTTCAAATTGAACATTTTAAAAATACCCTGAAAAATATTAAATAGACAATATAATTTTAAAATTCGTTGAAATTTTCCAATTTAATTACGGTTAAAAAGAATCGGAAAATAAATTTTTCAAAATTGTAATAATCTTCTTCTTGGTTGTATCTGATGAAAAAATGCATGCATTCCGCAGGCCTTATTTTAGGAAGGCATTACAAAAAGACCATTCCGCATGCCTTTTTTGTGGAAGGCCTTGCGACTTCCGCCGCTGGGAATGGAGTGCAATAAATAAATTTATTTGTATTAATGTTATAGTGCGATAAAATAATTTTTTATTTGAACAATAGACAAAATAGTAATACTAAAGATAAGAAATATACAGATGTTATCCTTATGCCCTCTTCATAATAAAAATTTGATTAAATCGAGTCAATAATATTTCGGTTCGCATCTCGTTCAGTGAGAGATACGTTGACCTTTTTTGTCTAGACCATATCAAGAGCAAAAATTTAATTTATTTCCCATAAAAATCTACGAATATTCAACGGAAAGAACAAAACTAACAAAGTGCTTAACGTTTTATTTTAAGGATTATATACTTCACATACACATACTCATATCGAATGGCTTTCGTCCTTGTACAAATACAGATGCGCTCTGAGATGATTTCCACGCACTTGTCTTTTACGGGTGGTGGTGCCACTGCTGTTTCTTCATGTGTTAAGGATATTATTAATAGCTGTGACGTTGGTGAAAGTAGAGTTTCCACAAATAACAAGCCAAAATCAAATATGCGTAAATAATTGATTATTTGTAGCTTGAGTAAATCAGTGATATCGCATCATTGTATAAATGTACAAAAGACAGACTCCTACACACACACACACACACACACACACAGTTTGAGTATATCTGAGCGATCGGGGAAATAAACTATGCCCAAACTAATGCTACTGTATTTGTGAACCCACACACATTAAATTAACGCCTAACAAAATGCAATTTATAAGGTTCTGCAAACTAATACAGGGGCGTAGAGACCTGACAAACTGAACAAAGAATAAAAGAAAGGCACAATATATGTTAAATGTTGTCATTACACCCCCTATGTTATTTTGAAATAAAACAACAATTTAATTGAAGGCAACTGTTAAACTTTCTTATGGATGTCGGTGGTGCAATGGTTGGATCACTGCTCTGACCATCTTAAATTTCTTTCGGCGGCGAGCACCTCCCATAGTGACGGCAACACTATCGAGTATTTAGACGTGAAAAAGCTTCTGAAAATATCGATCGGAATGGTGTTACAATCAGTGAGTATACAACTACAAATCGCACAGCTCATTGGTTTGTGAGAAGCTGTCCCCAATTCCACTTGTTTTTTTCTGTATTAAACTTTATTTAATACAAATTCACAGTTGTATGTATTTGTTCGAATGCAGTCCTGGCACTAATTATTGTACAACTACACTCTCATTTACATACAATGTCCACTACTACTAAAAGTTAGGCAGAGTGATTCGATGGATCAGATCACCCTACTCTCAACTATTCGTGTTTTTATCCACGTCTCTGCTCATGTACTTCCCTCCCCCTCAACCATGGTTTGTGGTTTTATTTTCTCCTGCTGTCAGTTGGTGCTGTCAGTTTGCGTATTCTTTCTTTGGAACACGTAATCGTATACAAATATTTACCGTGGAAAATCGTTATCAAATTGAAATGTTGGTGAAAATGTGTGGTGATTTCATTTTTTCTTCGTTGGTCGTTTTCATTTCATTTCATCATACATATGAATACAATATATTTTTGTTGAATGTGATTGAAATTGGGCTATAACGGCCTAAAGGCATACACGTGTGGGTTGTTAGTTTAATATTTTAGGTTGTTCCCAGCTACATATATTTGTAATTTGTGCAGATATGTGTGTAAATATATGCGTGATGTCCTTTTGCTTACCAAAAAAACAAAGAAAACCCCACAAGGGAAATGATACAACGAAGTGGTGTGTGTGTTTGTGACTGTGTGTGTGTGTACAACAAACAAAAAACCAGCAAAATATGATAACGAAACGAATTAATTAAATATCCCTTTTGAATGGGCATGACAAGAAAAAGGCCTACCACTAGAGCAAAAACTATTTAGAACAAAGGAAAATGTCCTGGCGACGTCAGATGTACATTTGAAACACTGCTACTTTTAAGTAGATTAAGAATGAAAATACAAGTAGATTTCTTGATCGTTATAAAAACACATTTGAAAATGCTTGTAGTTTACATTTTAATTAAATTCAAAGAAACAACAATTTCTTTGAGTGTGTCCACTGTTATTAAATGCACAGAAATCGGACTCTATTATTTTGTTGCTTGATAATGAACTTTTGGGATATAGTGCACTTGGTAACTATGAAAAAATTTTTTTTAATATTTCAATTTGTATGTATATGCAATCATAAATCAACGCCTAGAAATCTTCTAACTGCAATGTAACAGAGTTATTAAATAAATAGTTTCCTTTTATATCCCATGAAGGGATAGGGGAGAGCTTCTCACTATCAGTGAGCTATGCGCTTTATAGTTATACATTCACTGATTGGGACCTACAGTTTTACACCGGTTCCGAACGGTATTTTGAGAAGATGTTTCATGGCTAAGTACTCGATAGTGTCGCCGTCACTAAGCGAGGTGGCCGTCTTCGGAAGAAATGTAAGATGGCCAGAGCAGGGATCGAACCCACATTCTCATGTATACCACCGATGGCCGACAAAGAGTTATTAAACCACTTAATTTGTAGGTATTCATAAAATGTAACAATAATTCTGGTTATTGTATTAATAGTAAAGTATTAATAGTAATAATATACAACACATATAAATATTTAAATATTACACAGAACGCCCAAAACTGGGCAAAGTTTTTTAAACACACCGGTAAGTCATTAAACCAGGCATCGGCAAACATATACAAACTTATTTTGTGCTTGTATGAGTGAGTTGCAGCTTTTCTCTGTCAACGCGTATCAGTGCACTCATAGAAAAATGTTAGTAAAAAATGTTGCTATATTTTAGTTACATTTGAGCTAAATTTAAGTTTACTGAAAGTAACAAATTAATCTTCACAAATCAGCAAAAAATTTGATAAATATTAGTAGACAAAAAAATCATAAAAAATGTGAAATTTTTTAAGTTTTTTTGTTGATTTTTTTTAAAGCGAATAAAAATCTTGCACTTTGCACATATCAAGCATTGTGCATTACCAAAAAAATTGTCGGCAAACAAGTAGTCATACTCCCATTCTATATTACACATTTTGTCGAGTGTAAAAAAATTTCTCAAACAAGCGATGTAAGAACCTGCTTCATTGACTGCTTGTTAGCGACTAAATGATTTTATTTAGTTTTAGGTTCCATGTGTGAGCTTATGTAGGTGTGAGAGAGCGCCCATGGGCATAGGCGCTGCCGATGCCTGCATTAAACAAAAGAAAAACGATATTCACATACAATTACTGCCGCATTAACAAGTATTTTTTTGTAATTTTAAACAATTCATTAAATTCATGTTTTCACCAAAAAGTCATTAAGAACAAACAAATCTTATATCAATAATTTTTGTGACTCCTATTCGCTGCCACTGTTTCTTTTACTTCCAAAGATTGTGCTCGCCCTTGACATTTTTCTGTTCTTTTAAGTGATGTGTTCCACTCGGTTATTTTTTCTACTAAGAAACATTTCGAAAAGTACTTCAACCCAACAAAACAATTGACTTTTGCGTTCGCCTTTATATTTGTAAGCCTAGAAGTATGTAACATTTTACAACAGTTTATTGTAGACAAACTTACTTATTATTTTAGTATTTCTTTAAATTTCTTAATATACATATAAATACATATTATCTACTAAATGCAATCCAAATTGAAAACTATGTTGAACCTAAAAGTATGCAAACGTGTTTATGTAAAAACTTTAGTTTACTCGTACCAAACTATGTATATGTTAGTTGTACGGAAACTACTACCCTATGCTTGGGGAATAGGCCTGTGAAGAGCGAATTTATTTGATAGGTTTACTGCTATGGCACTAAAAGCCCCTTCCGGTTATAAAAACCATAGTTTTATATACACATATCTACACTTAAGCTAGACTCATTTATTAGCACAACGTCAGAGAAATGTTGCACATTTCTAACAATATCACCAGCAACAACATATGGCTAAACATATATATTTGCTTGTATAAATTTATATATAATGGTATATAGTTAAAATACTTATGGCTAAATATTTGCGATAAATGGGCAATAATATTTCCATGCCATAATTTAAACAACTAGACTTCCACGCGCGTCCTACACATACACAGTTAAATTTTGCATGTGTATAAGAATGTATGCAAATTGTTTGGAGTATAAATTTTCATCTTTAGGCATGTGTGTCCGTATAGCTAAATATACAACTGCAAATCTATAACTTCTATTGCCATATTATGAAGCAAGGAAAATGGCCGTACGAAGGAATCCTGGCCACCAACTAACTTTGTATTATGGAAAATTTGTAAAGTTTAGTGGGAAGTCAGTAGTTTTTAGAGTATGGCCAGTTACGCTTTAGTCCATACATATTTATTTGTATATGGGAGAAATTTAAATTTTTTTAAGTTAGCGATTTACACCCACCTTGATGTGGGGTTATTGTTTCTTAAGCTGTTTTGAAATGGACACAAATGCAGGTATAATTTGAACCAAATGAACTTAGCCACTACAGAGTACTCAGTTTCAAACATAATATTTCATATGCAATGGAGCTCTGTGTAAATCAAATTTAAAACTTTCCAAGAAGTCGTTTGATGTAATCAAGGGATCTTTCAATCTTTACAATATTACTACTTACGTGGTAATGTTACATGGTGCCTTCCTAAGAGAAAAACCATCTGGGATGGTGAAATAACATATGATACATATAGTGCTATCAACATTATATGGGTGTCCCCAGGGCCAGACTTTCAGCAACGCAAAATAGGCAGTTAGTTGCCTATGAAGATCTTGGGTCCCATGAAGATCTTGGGCCTGCTATCAAGATCTTGAGTCCCATTTCGATGACAAGTATTCTAACTAATTTTTAGTTACGAACTTGTAAAGGGTCCCCCATCTAACTTTTTTTTTCAACTAGTGCATATTTCGTGAATGGTAACACTTAGCTCATGTCTGATTTGACAGATAATTAGTTTTATCCTTCCGCTGAACGAATATGGTTGTGTATACGCTTGAACTACGCTGGGAAATATTGAGACATTACTTTGAAAATCATGGTAATGTTGCAGAATGTGTGCGAAAGTTTCGAACGGAGGAGGAAGATCGCATTATCAGCCGCAGAGCTGATGTCGTTTAGCCACCTCGGAGCTACGGTTTGACACCGTTGGACTATTATTTGTGGGGTGCCCTCAAAGATAAGTGTTACGCCGACAAGCCAGAGGCAATTGACGCTTTAAGGGACAATATTCGTGAAGCCATTGGTGAAATACAGCTGCACACAATCGATAATGTGCTTAAAAATTGGACCTATCATGTAGGCTACTGCATGACCAGCCGAGGCAGCCATTTGATTACAATTATTTTCCATTATTAACCGGAGGGATTGTACTTTCAAATAAAAAAAGAAATTTGAGAAAATATTCAGTAGTTTTTTTTATAGCATTTTCAAAAAAAAAAAAATTTTTTGGCGGACCCGTTAGTTCCGAAAATCTTATTTTTTTATAACTTTGGGATTGATAAATTGATATCTTTAAAACAATTTTTAACGAGTTTTAGAAGAATACAATAAACGTTATAATCTCTAAAAATTTAAACAAAACTATATAAAGTACTAGCAAACTAGGGCTAATATTATTTTTATATTCAACACCGTCGTTGGGCTTTCAATGAATTATTATTGAAAGCAAATGTCAATTTATAAAATTCATTCAAAAAATTCGGGAAAACAAATGTTTTAATATACACACGTGTAAAGGGCTTTCAAAATATTTAACAATTTTAACTGCCCATATCTTCTCAATATAATGATCGTCGGTGGTGCAGTGGTACAAATGGCTCTTGTACATGAGCATGTGGGTTTGATCCCTGCCCTGCTCTGACCACCTTAGATTTCTTTCCACGACGATCACCTTGCTTACAGATGGCGACTCTATCGAGTACTTAGCCATGACGATTCTTCTAAAAATATTGTTCGAAACCGGTGTAGGACTGTAGGTCCCAATCACTGAATGCAAAACCAGAAGGCGTACAGCTCACTGGTTGTGAGAAGATGTCTCCAATCCCTTCATGGGATGTAATGGGAAGTAATGTTTTTATTTTTTTCATCTCCTCAACTAACTTGTTATGCATTTTTCCTACGATAGATTTGCACTGATTTTAAAATTTGAATAGACTTCGGACAATATTCTTCAAAAATAATTGGGTTTTAGAGATTTCTTGTACCCCGTTTTTATTTGTATCCGTAGTGATTGGACCTAAAACAATAGGTCTTGGGTAATTCTTCGGTCTTAATTCTTTGAAAGAGTTCTGAAGTTTCTATTGCATTGTAAAGTAGCCATATTCCGAATCAGTATGGAATAAAATGCCCGGCCCCCGCGGCTCTAATCATAGGCTATGAAATTTTCGATGACATTCTGACAAAGATGTGGCTCCATCTCATCGATGACGCATTGGTGGCCAGTTGATATTCCCAATTTTGAGAAACAATTCGGTCCGAAAATAGTTGCTCAAATAAATAGATTGTTTTTTTTTCGAGCGGTGTACCAGGCGGCCACGTCCTGTTGCAACCACATGATGTCCAGATCCTTACCGTCCAGTTGTTGCACCAAGAACTCCTTTATGGAGTTCGTTTAACGAATGACATTCACAGTGACTGACCAAAATCCGCACAGTTGCTCGTGGAAGGTGCATTTGCTTTTCGTGGAGCACATGCGGATTTTCGGAGCCCCAATACTGCTTTTTAATGAATCCATTCAGATGAAACTGCGCCTCTTCGGAGAAGACCATTTGTCTTGAAAACTGTGCTTTGACTTTACTTTTGTTCGTCACTCATTAAACGAGTTGCAAGCGCTGAGCATGTTCTGCAAATTTGAGCTCCTGACTGAGCTGAATCTTGTACCGATAAAGGTCTTTTATCAAAAATCGCTGTTTGGTGCTAGGCGAATTTTGAATTCGTTGTGAAATATGCCGAATTGATGTTCCCGGTCTTTCGGTGACACTCTCGCTTACAGAGTAATGTTTTCGAGAGAAAGGTTGGCACATCGACAAACAGGAGGCGCAATGTCCATAATGGATCCAGTTTCTACAAATTTTGCATCGCTCTTCGAATTGTTAATACATTACTTGCACTTCCACTATCTCAGAATAAATTTTTTAATTTTTGTAAAGGGTTTCCACAATGATAACTCATAAGTAATTTTTTGTAGCTTTCCATTCTTAATAGCCGAACCAGTCGTAGACGACAGCGACAGCGACAACGACAGCTGTCAAATTTCAAAGCTGCTATTTAAATTTATTTTTCATTTCAATTTTGCACTTACTATATGGGACACCCAATCTACTTTCTAGGGTATATAATATTAATGTTACTTAAATAGTACAGCGAACCACAGACTTGTAATTCATGAGCATGAGCTTGTTCGATAACTTTTTATCTCACTGATGAATTTGAAAAACTATTAACAAAAAATATTGTGAACATGATAGTGATGCGAACAACTTCGATTACATTTTTCTTTGGTATCAAGAAGGGCGGTACACAGACAAAAAACATCAACTATGCCTGATGTTCATGTTCATGAATGACAAGTCTGTGGTTCGCTTAATGGTATTCTAGTAGCTCAAACTGGAAAATGTAAAAGTAATTTTTAAAACACAAAAAGGTTTTTAAGATCGCATTGCATATTTTGGTTGTCAATTGGCACAGATCGATGTGTCCTAAAGCGAAAAATCGACTGTTAAACTTCAACAAGATGGGTAAATACAAGTGCAATGAAAACCGTGAAACCCTCAAATACCGCCTAAGAAATTTAGGTATCGGTCCACAGTATGCTTAAAATCAGGGTCATCATCGACGTTTCTGGTGCTTTGCAAATGGTCTGAATTCTCTGCATATAGTGGCTGCAGCCTTGCTAGAGATACCGCTGGGTTTAACATCGGGAGATTCCGCAGAGTTTAAATTGACTGTAAAAACTCAACAGGATGGGTAAATACAGGTGCAATGAAAACCGTGAAACCCTCAAATACCGCTTAAGGAATTATTAAAATCAGGGTCATCATCAAAGTTTCTGGTGCTCTGCAAATAGCCTAAAATTTTCTGTATATAGTGGTTGCAGACTTTCTAGAGATTCCGCAGAGTTTACCATCGGGATACGTAGTATGTACAACTGCTGAATATTAAATTATTGTGCTTAAGGACCAACATATTATTTTTAAAAATTTTAATTAAATTTTTACATTAACACCGCTATATATGTTTCGTGTCTTTTATCGGATTCAATGATCTGCAATTAATTGTGTCCAAGTTTAAGGAATGATTTCAATACTCGACTTACGCCATTTTGAAAAAATTTGATTTTTCTTCAGCCACAAAATTTCCATTTTTTCTTACTTTTGCCCATATAAACGCAGTACATTAGGTCGCAGCAGTACATTGAAATTGTGTGCAAATGTCTGAGTTAGTGATTTATTGGCAACAAAAATAGATTAAAGCAATTTAAATTAAGTTGTTCAACCATAAACTTTTCTCTTTATGCATAAAACTTGAAACCAAACGTCCAAACCTAAAGGACACTAAACATGAATACTCTCCCTAAACACAAACATGTATGCAAGTATGTTTGGTTATGCCATGTAGATGAGCTACAACCCTATATGTATATAGGGATTTCATTTCATCCATTTGCGACACAAATGAGTTTTCTGTCGCCTCACAGTGTGTGTGTGTTTGGGAGAATGCATAATATTAAGTATCCTAGTGTGAGTGAGTATGGCAGTTAAAGGATATGCTCGGTCAGCTGGAGTTGAGTTGAGATTGCAATACATACTCCACACACACGCGCACACACAAAATGAGGGAAGTTATAAATGTTTCCGTGGTTTTATAGTTTCATTTATGTATGCTCATAAAATAGGTATAAAGAGCAGGGAACAAATGCCGCTATATCGTATGAATATGGCATGATTTGCAAACTTTTATGTTGTGTTGATAAGATTTATTGAAAAAAAAAATGAATCGAGTTTGTAGTAAAAGTATATATTTAGGGGGTTTCATCAAATATGTAGCATACTCTAGGGTACTTGATAAAAATTCAAACTGAAGCATACTTTTAGGGTTTCTGATAAAAACCTTATTTTATAGTAAAAAAAACTATGCCGCTCTTAAAATAACTGCAGGCGTTTAATGTCAGCTGCCTTGAACACATACTGATTATATAACTATGTGAATGTACCCAAGTATTTATATTATTAATAATTTCAATTCAATTTTTATTAACATGATGTTTTTGTTTGTTTGTTTTAAATCTCATACATTAAACATAAATTTCCCACAGGAAATTGAACAGCAACTACAATGGAAAAAAGTGTATGGAAATAACATAAAAGTAAACACTTATCGACGATATATTTTTTTTTGTCGTAGTTGCCATTTTACCGTGTGTGTATGCACTTATATTCGTATACCGGCAGCACTTTCAAAGGGCCTGTGGGCTTATATCCGTTTAATAATGTCGATTATACTTGCACTTTACAGCAACAGTAAATAAAAGTTTTTTAGCCAGCGGAAAATGTGGACATAAAAATGTCTAGTGTATGTTCGTGGGAGGTTTTAAAAGTTTTGGAAAAAATTGCCGATTTTTATAATAAAATTAAAACAAGCAATGAATTGGTATTAAAAATCTAAAGTCACGGGAAACTAATTGGTAAATCTGTAAATAGATTTTACAAATTTTGTGTTCCAGTTGTATGTAGAAGTTATGCCAGTTATTTGTCCGCAGATATGGCGGCTACAAATGTTCTCCCTCATTTGTATTGTATGTAGAGTACTACATCGGTTTGTGGAGTTTATACACTCTGATAAAGCTGTCTTTTTTATTGTTCCGATGCAAATATATCTTGTTTGTAGATTGTCCCAAATATGGTATACTTGTGCCCAAATACATTGCTTTGCAATATTAATAAAATAAATAAATGGTTTCCCATTACATCCCATGAAGGGACTGGGGAGAACTTCTCACAATCACTGACCTGTGCGCTTTCCAGTTTTCACTCACTGATTGGGACCTACAGTTTTACACCGATTCCGAACGGTAATTTGAGAAGCTTTTTCATGGCTAGATACTCGATAGTGTCGCCGTCACTATGCGAGGTGGCCGCCGCCGAAAGAAAATTTGAAGGTGGTCAGAGCCGGGTTCGAACCCAGGATCTCATGTACAAGAGCCGCGCACACTAACCATTGCACCACCGACGGCCATTGCAATATTAATCGGTTATAATATATTTATGTGATCCAAATTTGGTTTTGTTTGTCGAAAAGCGCTGAAAAGAAAAACGTGATAGACAGCAAAGAAACAAATAATAAATAAATAAGATGAAAACCATGCTGGCAAATATATACATGGTTACTGCAATATATTACTGCGATCGTTTTTTTTTTCAAAGTATAATAATGTATTTAAAGCACTGTTTATTATATTTTTGGTCATCATTATTTTGATTGCTTGTAAATTTGAATATAATTGTACTAAATGAACTGCAGACTTGTGGTTCATTAGCATGAACATCAGCAATCGTTGATGTTTATTGTCGAATTAATGCTTTCATTGGCAACAAATAAGAATGTACTCGAAGATGTTCGCATGAGTGTCATGTTTACAAAATTTTGTAGTAATATGTTTCAAAGTCACCAGCCAGCTAAAAAGTTATCGGTCAAGCTCATGTTCATGAATGACAAGATGTAAGAAACCAAGAGACTTATTTATTTTTCGAATACAACTTGCCCGATTGTGCCCAAAATCTAATCTAAACAATCAGTCTAACCCGGTTTTCGCATTTAAACGTGAGTCGGTTTTTTTAAAATTATATTTTTGAATAAACGTAAATAAAACTTATTTTACTCGAATTATTTTAAATTGCCTTCAAAAAATAACAACATATGATTTTTGCATTTTATAATTTTTAGAAAACTCTCAAATCTACGAACGATTTTCAAACGTTTTTTTCAAGTTTTCAAATCAAAAATACATGCATGCAATCGATTTTCAAATCTTGTAAGATTTTCGTGTGTACTAAGATTCTCAAATTTAATTGGGTTAAATATGAGTTTGTGCAACTATTTAAAATTTTATATGAAACACGCACTTTGAATTCGAATATGATTTTTTCTGTTTTTAATTGAATTGCCAATTTTAAGTACATCTATGCAATTTTGAAATTTAAACACAAAAAAGTTATTATAAAAGCTCATGTGTATTTGATTAACAAACAGCAACCATATTTTTGGAAATATTTAATTTTTTTTGTAACAAAACGGAGACAAGTAGCCAGTACATTACAAACAAAGTGCTTCTCAGTGGCTCCAGCCATGCAAAGTTCATGCAATCGGTAATTTAAAGTATTTTTACACTCTGAAAAATATCGGCCCCAGCAACACATTGCAGAAAACATGCACATGTTTGCAAGCATTGTTTCCGTGAATTGAAGATCTGCTGCTATTTTGTTTCTTAGTTGTCTGTCTCGTTTTTGTTTTTACCGGTTTTCAATAAAACAACGTCACATTTGGGTATCAAAAATAGCAAATACAAGGTGCTTTGGGCACACGAATAGTATATATTGGAAATACGTTGTATTGGTATCCTAACAACAAAACTTTTAATTGACTATTTTACAACCTCATGAGGTCAGACGTCTTACACATATTAATTAAACAAACAAATTAAACAAATTTCAACATATTCTTCCAACTGGCTCTATCCTTCGCCTTTTCTCGCCCGTTGGTAACACCAAGGATACGAAGGGATTCTTCTTCCTGGTCTTTCCAGCGGAGTCTTGGTTGTCCTCTTTTCCTGCTTCCATCGGGTACGTTATCGAAAACCTTTCGCGCTGGCTCATTTTCATTCATTCTGACAACATGACCTAGCCTACGCAATTGGCCTAATTTGATTCGCCTAGCTATATCCACGTCAGAATATAGACTATATAGCTCTGCGTTCCAGCGACGTCGGTGCTCGCTGTTTTCCCTAACAGGACCATATATTTTACGGAGAATTTTTCTCTCGAAAACTCCCAGGTGTTTTTCATCCGCTTGCAATATGACCCAAGTTTCGGAGCCATATGTCAAGACAGGTAAAATTACAGTCTGATATAGCTGGACTTTCGTCCGTCGAGAGAGGGCTTTGTTCCTTAACTGCTTGCTGAGCCCAAAATAGCATTTATTTGCAAGCACAATTCTCATATCTATCTCCAGGCTGACGTTGTTGTCCTTGTTCATGGCGGATCCAAGGTAGACAAATTCATCTACCACTTCAAAATTAAATCGGTTGTCAACGTTCAAGTGCGGACCAAGTCGAGAGGTTTGTCTAGTCGTTGACACCATCAATTTTGTATTGCCCTCATTAACAGCAAGACCCACTTTCGCTGATTCCTTTTCGATTCTTGAAAATACTGCAGTAACCTCCCACAAATTGTACCCAATGATGTCAATGTCATCAGCATACGCCAGCAACATATGGCTTTTCGTGTTAATGATCTTGTTCGTATTTACTGCAGCAACAAAAACATATAGATTTTTCAGAGTGAACTATTAAGTAAACCCGTTTAATTACTCTTAATGACCAAATTAAGAGGATGATTAATGCTGCGCCTGAAAGTATACTCTAACATCAAACCAGTTGATGAGTCCGCTGAAAATGTGTTAAAGTTTCAAAACTGCAATATCAACTTCAATAGTGGTTCTGAAAATTAGTAAGTAACCTCCATATACGAGAACAACATAAAGATCGAGAAACAGGTTTGGAATCGGGTAGTTCAACATTGAAACTGGAAGAGACCCTGGTGCTTTGCATTTGAATTAGTCTGTTATTAAACGTTCTGAATTAAGCTTCGCATATTAATAGTACAAATGTTGAATATAGACAATTGTCAATGTTAAATTGTGCAAATAAAGTGAACTACTGTATTATATAAGTAAACTAGCAGACTTTGCGCTGCCAACAAAAGAATTCAATGATGAATTTACGAATGAATTCACAAATTTTATTTTGGGAAAAGCATACCCTCACAAAATTGTGCGTAAAACGCATAAGCGTAGAAATTTTTCGGTGTGGTTTATTTTAAACCGTCAGTGAAAGTAGTCCTTTCCAACGCATGTAGTGGTTTATAAATCGGTTGATTGGTTCTCGAGTTATAAAATGACGAAAATAGGACAACTTAGTTTTATATATAAACAGAACTAAAACGATTGAAATAAGCGTAATTTAAAAAAATCCAATGAGTGTTCGAACTCACGGGCGATGTGTTAACACCTTTTTGCTACACGGTACCTGTTCGATTTCTATGAACACATTCGTAAATGTTACATTGGAAAATAAAAAACAGCGTTCAATCATATGATGACGTTACAGTTAAATAATATTAATACTTAAAATTATTTAAAGACCCAGTGCAAGCACATGTGTCATTATTTTCTTGCTCAATACTTTTTGTTTTATTCCCACAAAAGTCAAAGAATGCAAAGCAACAGACACTTGTACATACATACATACATTGTTATATTCGTACGATATAACCGAAGATCAACATAAAATACTTTTTTAATATTACTCCAAATTAAAACACTTCAATCTCGGCTCGCCGATATCGGATCGCCTTAATTTTTGGAATAAACTCTTCGTCGAAACCCGCACTAGCTTTTTAATCCAAAAATTAATAAAATCGGCTATGAATTTCCGGAGAAAATCGCGTGGGAAAATTATATGAAAATCGCCCAATAATCACTTTCAATACCGACTGCCAAGCAACGAACAAACAAAAGATGATAAGACAAAACCGAAGATCAACATAAAACAATTTTTTAATATTACTCCAAATTAATACTCCAAATTAAAACATTTAAATCTCGGCTCGCCTTAATTTTTGGCCTAAACTCTTCGTCGAAACCCGCACTAGCTTTTTCATCCAAAAATTAATAAAATCGGCTATGAATTTCCGGAGAAAATCGCGTGGGAAAATTATATGAAAATCGCCAATAATCACTTTCAATACCGACTGCCAAGCAACGAACAAACAAACGATGATTTACTCTTACAAACCTAACACTTGCGTATGTATTAAATTTATAGTTTACTGCCCTAGAGGCGCGCGTATAGATGTTAACACATCAAAAAAACCTTGTTTTATTGACGAAAATAAACCAGCACGAAAAGAACGATTTTAGGAAGTTGGTAACTACATTTAAGGACATCGTGTTCTCGCGTACTTGCGGAATAGAATGAAGGGTTTTAGCAGGGAACTGCGGACATATGTCATGTTATTTTAGATACATCGTACTAACTTCTCGACATTGTGTGGATTAGAATGTTCAGATATACTCGTATAAACTACTTTAACCGTAAACTTTATTTAAGACATGTTTTTCCCGATCTAATGAAATGCCATAAGATTTAACTGTTAGTTAGGTCGGCATGGGACATATGTTACGACCCATTGGACCCATTAAAAACCCAAATATTTTCCACAACGTTTCCATTTAACCTCGTTCACTTTTTGTTGCATATTTAAAACATACAGGCACAATGTTTGCCACTTGTAACTATTGATTTATGTTTTTTAATTTAAAATTTCCGTTTACAGTATTTACATAACTATTGTGTGTGTGTGTACGTGTGCGTGTGCGTGTGTGACGTTCAATAAGTATGCGTGCGTTTGTTTTACAGTATTGGCGAAATGCATTTTCCGCACACACACTTGTACACAAACTCTTTCAAACATGCCAGTGTGCAATATTATGTAGCATGTATATGAGAGAAATTTTTCGTTTTATTTTATACATTAATGAATAACATTTACATTGTCAATATACATAATTCAACAGCATATGACGCGACATTGTTTAACCATATACACATACATTGGCTACATAAATTTATAATGTAAACAAAAACGACAACAATAACATATTAAATTCATTTCCCTTTTTTTCTCTCTTTCTCTTACTTTCCGCCCACTTTCAGGTTGGGTCCAATGCCAGGCACCTTGCACCAACAACAAATGCCACAAAGTATGTCAACGGGTAATAACACAATTGGCGGCCATGGTGGACATGATCGTGGCGGTGGAGGAGGCGTAGGCGGCGGTGGTGGCGGCATTATACCTGGTGGAGTTCCTGGTACAATGAATGGGCCAAATGGTCCCCACTGTCAGATGAGCGGTTCACAGCCATTGGTGATGCCCGCATTTCCATTGCGTAATTCACATTCAGCCCATACGCCACACTATTCACCCTACTCACCTTCCAGGTAAATGTGGTTTATTTATTGGATTCAATGTGTTTAATTTTTTGTTTGTGCAATTTTCCTCAACAACTTTGAGAGGGTTATAACCAAAGGGTGTATAGTAGGGTGGTTCTTTTTTGTCATATTGTTGTTATTAAAAATCATAAAAAATCCAGTAAAGTGTTAATGTTTGCAATATATTTTATTTTATAAATCATAGCACAAATTAAAAGTCAAAACTGTCACAGTGAATATTTACATTTCACATAATACGAAAATAAATAGTTGTTAAAGTAATATAAATGCAGAAACAAATAATTTATAGTTATGTGTAAATGCCAGTGATTTTAATAGATTTTGTATATTAACAACAGCAACATGGTATGGGAATATTTTATCGTTTATTTTACCGAAAAAAGGAAACTTTAATATTTAAAAAATAAATTAAAAATATCGATTGCATTTATCATTCAGATTTATAGATTTTACTTATATACCACACACTTAGATGGAGTTTTTCTAATTTGCATTGGATTTTAATTTGCATTACTTTATCTAATGCAAATGCAAAAGAATTACCATTGTTCGCAATGGCAATTAAAATATTTTGAATTTGCATTTGCTCAGGCAATGCAAATGCAGGTTGTGGAATCGGATGCCAATTATAATGAAATATGGGAATGCTTTTGCTTGTTTTGAATTTGTTTCACTGCTGGCAATTCTGTTTTTAAAGTATTTTATTTGTAGAGGTTTGTGGCTTTGATAGGTATTGCCTCATAGTACATACTTTCAAATTAATAAACCTGTACTGTATAAAATATTTGAAAACCAAGATTGCCAGATATGAAGGAAATGCTTTGAAAATAAGTACAGTTGCCAATGGTATTGCAATTTTTTTGAATTTGCATTTCGAAAGGTAATTCAAATTAAACTACAAATTATAATTGTCATATAATTAATTTGCCCCATGTATGATACGATACTAACCGACCGTCCTTTTGGGCACAGGTTATGACTACGG
This sequence comes from Phaonia tiefii, assembly GCA_963931995.1. Taxonomy (NCBI): domain Eukaryota; kingdom Metazoa; phylum Arthropoda; class Insecta; order Diptera; family Muscidae; genus Phaonia; species Phaonia tiefii. The sequence goes on along the minus strand of OZ008370.1, from coordinate 165,740,759 downwards.
AGTATTTATAATTATATTTCGCTCCTCTAAACACAATTTTGGGATAATTTAGGAATTATGTTGAACTTGGGGTCAGCGATCCTGCCTAGATATTTCACTTTAACGAAGTTGGTTTGATTGATTCTCAGGGAAATCCGAGTCTTTTAAATGAGGGGAGCCGGAAGTTTCAAGACCGAGGTTTATGAGTGTGAGCGATGATCAGCTGTATAATTTGACAGGAGAGACAGAAGTATTTTAGGGGCAGTGGGTTGCACTAGGAAATTTACGGATGTAAAGAATGAGATGAGTATTACGTTTTAGCGGATATATGTGGGTGTACATGTAGATGTTTTAGAAGTGATCCTACGGAAAGAATACAGGAGAGGAATAACACACATCTGGGTGAAGTATTTAATGAGAAATAGATAGAGGTACCCACGAGGCGGAAATTAATTCTGAACATCTTTATAGCTCCAAGACTTCATGGTCTACCAAAGATACACATAGTGGAAATATAATGTTAATTAAACAAATTACATGAGGTGTCATGGGACACCCGGTTAGAACAAAGTTCCTTGCGCTATATAAATATTATGTTCTAGTTAGTTCCAACACGCCTAAGGCGCCCGTTGAAAAATACAATATTTACCTGGTTCTTTAAGAAAAGATACTTTTTGTAAAATGATAAAATTTTTTTATCTATTTATTGAACATATTTTTTTAAAAAAAGTATATTTTAGGTCCTTTTTGAAAGAAAATGTATTATAGTTTCCAAAAATTTAATTTTTTAAAGAGAGGTACTTCTTTTATTAAAAGCTATTGTTTTTGGAACGAAGTTCCTTAACCCTGCTGTTAGATTAGAAAAAACTTACGAATCTTAGATTGAGGGACCATTTGGTCCATACTGCAATTTTCATCCAAAATAATAATTTTATCTTATTCTTTGTAACTATTTTGGTTCAAAAATTTCTAAAGCAAGTATTTGACATATCAAAAACATCCGCTAACATATCAAAAACATCTTCTAAATATTTGACATGAATTTACATTCGCTTGGTAATGAAAAAATTTACGAATCTTAGGTTGAGGGACCATTTGGTCCATACTGGAATTTTCATCCAAAATAATAATTTTATCTTATCCTTTGTAACTATTTTGGTTCAATAATTTCTAAAGCAAGTATTTGACATATCAAAAACATCTTCTAAATATTTGACATGAATTTACATTCGCTTGGTAATGAAAAAATGTACTATTGACCAAATGGTCCTCTAACCTAAGATTCGTCATTTTGTATTTTTCTCAGTCCTGAATAAAGTTAGAAAATTTAATTTTCGCACATAACATTGTTTTATTAAAAGACCCCATTAGCAGAAAAATTTAGTCAGTATATATCACCGTTCCAAAGTTACAAGGGAAAACAGAAAAAATTTGGACCAAATGGTCCTAATCTAACAGCAGGGTTAACGTACGTTGCGGGATACGGGCTAAATGAAAAAATTTTAAACAACTTTTTTTTAACTACTTTATTACAACCCATTATTATCAACCATATTGGGTACCTTTGGTTTGGTTTGGTTTAAAGGGAAGTTTTCTTGGTGGAGCCTCTTTATTACATATTGTAGTTTTGAACCCAATAGAAAATAAATTTAGAAAAGCCACAGTACAAGATTGTCAAATCCATGCAGTTCACCCCTGAGCATGGAATTACACTTGCCAGCACACTTACTCTTTCACTCGTACTTTTGGCTTGGTTTGTGTCTAGACTAACATATAACATATGGGGGGATATTTCTTGTTTCATGGGTAATTTTCTAGATTAAGCCCGTTTATTACATATTGTAGTTTTGAACCGAATAAAAGGTAAATTTAGAAAAGTCAAAGTGAAAGATGTTTAAACACTAAAATTTTATAAATAAGTAATTTTTCTTAAAAAAGGTAAATTTTTTCAAAAACAATACCTATTCATATTCTTAAACACAGAACATTTTTTTAAAAAAATACCTTATCTTATAGAAGTTACTTACTTACTTATGCGGTCTCGGACAACCCCGGGGGGTCAGGGACCTTACAAAACGAAGATAACTTATTTCGACAACCAGTTCGATCTTTTGTTTTATTTCTCCAGTTGGCAATACAAAGTGTACGCAGGGATTCGTCAACCTGATCCCTCCAGCGGAGTCTTGCCCTTCCTATTTTTCGTCTTCCTTCGAGATCGGTTTCGAAAACCCTTCGTGTTGGTTCGTCTTCATCCATTCTACTGACATGGCCTAGCCAGCGCAATCGCGTTATCTTGATCCGCTTAACTATGTCAATGTCAGGATAAAGCTCATACAGCTCATGATTCATGCGTCGCCGATACTCGCCGTTGTGCACTATAGGGCTCCTACAGATGTTTCGTCTGCTTGCGATAGCACCCTGGATTCTGCGCCATAAAGCAAGACAGGTTGAATGAGAGTCTGGTACAGCTGGACTTTTGTTACTCGAGAGAGGGTTTTATCTCTAAAGTGCTTGCTTAGCCCAAAATAACATCTATTCGCAAGCACAATTCTCCGCTTGATTTCAAGGCTGACGTTGTTGTTTTTGTTCACGGCAGATCCGTATAAAATTCGTCCACTACCTCGAAGTTATAACGGTTAACAACGTTCACGCTTTGGTCTAATCGCGTGGAGGCCCTGTTGGTTGAAACCATTAATTTTGTCTTATAGAAGTATCTTTGCTTAAAAAAAGGAAATTTTCTTACAAAAAGTACCGTTTCTTCAAAAAAGTAATTTTTTTTAAATAAATACGTGTCTTAAAAAGTACATTATCTTACAACAAATTGCCTTTTCGTAAAGAACTACATTTTCTTTAAAGTGTATATTTTGTGTAAAACAAAGGAACTTTTCTGGATATAGTAAGTGCGTACTCTTAAAATTGTACCCGTTCTTCAAAAAAGAACCAATTCTAAAAAAATTCTCATTTCCAACAAAAACCTTTTCTTCAAAAAAAAATACTTCTCTTAAAAAAATACAAATACAAATATCACAAAAATTTCTTTCCTTAAAAATACCTTTTCTTAAAAATAAAATAATGCCTTTTCTTCTATTTCTTGAGAAAAGTAGCCTTTCTGAAAAAAGTAAATTTTTAAAAAACACAACATTTTCCTAAAAAGGGTACCACTTCTTTAAAAAGTACCTGTTCTTAAAAAAGTACTTCTTTGTAAAAAAAATTCATTCTCTTAGGCTTTTTCTTACAGTACTTTCTGTTAAAAATGGTATCTTTAATAGAACATTAGCTTTTACCAAAAAAAGTGCCTCCCATTAAAGAAAGGAACTTTTCGGGAAAATATAATACATATTCTTACAAAACGGACCTTAAAATATATTTTTTTTTCAAAAAATTCGTTCAGTACATACAAAATTTCTTAAAAAAATGTATCATTTTACCAAAAGAATCTTTTATTAAAGATCCATTGAAGTTATAGTATTATTCAACAGACGCCTTAGGCTTGTTGGAACTAACTAGTACACAATATATACCGAAAGAAACTTCGTTCCAACCGCCGTTCAGGGGCCACTGACACGTCGTGTAATTTTTATTTCTAGAATGTATTTTTTTTTAAGTATATTTGTATGGCCTTTTTATTACATTTTCCCGAAAACGTAATTTTTTAAAGAGAAGTACTTCTTTTCTAAAAGCTAATGTTTTTTAAGAAAGGTACTAGTTTTAAGAAGAAGGAAGTACTTTCTGCAAAAAAGCAATAAGAGTATGCATTTTTTTTTACAAAGAAGTACTTTTTAAAGAAGTGGTACTCATTTTACGAAAATTAAGAGTAGGTACTAATCTCAAGAAAAGTTCTTTTGTTTCACAAAAAAAGTACTCTTTAAAGAAAATTTAGTTTTTCAAAGAAAAGGCATTTTGTTGTAAAAAAAACTTTACTTTTTTAATAAAATGTACTTCTTTTAAAAAATATTACTTCTTTAAGAAAAGTCACTTTTTGTAAGAAAATTTACTTTTTTAAGAAAAGGTACTTTGTTTATGAAGAGAATTTTTTTGAGAATATTTACTTTTTTTAAGAAAAAGCACTTATTTAAGAAAATTTTCTTTTTTTAATTCTTTCACTTTGGCTTTTGTAATTTTATTTTTTAATGGGTTCAAAACTACAATATATACTAAATATTGGTTACAGGCTCCACCTAGAAAACTTCCCATTAAACAGGACATTTCCCAACATATGTTAGTCTAGACACAAACCAACGAAAAGTACCCAATATAGTTGATAATACTGGATTGTTGCATAGTAGTATTAAAACAAAAGTTGTTTAATTTTTTTTCGTTTAGACTCCATCCCGGAACGTGTGATAAGGAACTTCGTTCCAAACAATTGAAATTTACGTTACATCTAGGATACATAGCTTGGAAGTTAACGATGAAGAAATATTGATATCGTTTGGCGTGCGTAACTAGTTACATCAATAGAGGAAATATTGTATTGTAAATATGAAGACAGAATTTGTGAACAGAGAAGGTATGCTTACGGGTTCTATAGCGTAACCGATAATGGCGGGTATTACAAGCCGCTCTCCGCTGTAAGGGTCACAGTTAATTGCGGGTCACAGTTGATAAAGGTTGATTACAAATTGTTGCTCCAACTAACGTATGGAAGTATTACAGGATTGTTACGCCGTCGATGGTGCAATGGTTTTTGTGCGTGGCTGCGTCCCTGCACTGAACACCCTACAGTACTTTCAATGACGGTTACCTCGATTAGTGACGGTGACACTATCGAGTAATTAGCCACGAAAAACTGTTTCGAAAAGCAGAGCTGTACCGGCATAAAACTGTAAATCCCAATCACTTATTACCAGAATCTGTCCCGTGAACCTGCACGGGTCTTCATGGGAAAACAGTTGTAAATTTGTATTTGTCACTGAAAGCCACAATTAACATGTTGACAGAATGACGAAGATCTTTACTAAATATGTGGACGTTGTATTTGAAATTATTAATCAAACTGAGATGATGGGTTGCCCTCCTGCAGGGACGAGAACGGGAATCTCGTGACAGATACGCAGAGTGTGCTTAAAATGTGGAGAGACCACTTTTCAGTACTACTCAACTTAGATTCTTCCACTGAAGATCAGGAGGTAAGGATTTGGAAGACAGTGTAAATTGTACGCCACCCCCCTCATCAAACCAATCACCCGGCTGACTAATAATAAAGCCGCTGATGCGAATGGGCTACCCGCTGAACTTTTTAAGGTACGTTGCAAAGGACTGTTAGCCCGCGTGCAACAACTTATATGCGGTATCTGGTTGAAGGAATCTATTCCTGACGATTAGAGTCTCAGTGTATTAAGTATATGCTGTATTCCAAATATAATTTATACAAAAAGTCACGAAGTTGTCAAAGTGATCACATTTTTGTATATTTGATCAATTCGATTAATATGTCGTTATTCAATTTAGTTTCTAGAACCCTTACTGTTCCAAAATAAATAAGCCTTTTCTTTCCTCAGCCATCGCTGATTCTTAGCTCGCTTCGAACAACTTTCAATATCTCTGGGGGCGGTCATCTCGCCCTCTGTTACGTCAATAATATTTATAAATCACCCTTTAGATATCTTTCTAAAGCATAACCTCTTCCTAGAGCATAAAAATTAATGTCGACATGTTTAATCAAACAAACGATAAAAATATTAAATTAAATAATATGTTATGTATACATTTTTCGGACTTATAGTAATTGATTTAAATTAGGCTTGATCATAGGCACAGTCGAAATATTTGAAGGATGTTGAAACAAGAAAGGACATAAAAACTCTTTCCCGGAGACCATATGAAAACACTGACCCATTTTTTAGACGGATATCTGCGGATAACTTACGTATAAATTGAATCCCCTTGCATAAATATGGAATATCTGAAATATGTTATAGTATAAACGCTAGTTTAAATTTTGAAGCCATTTAACGTAGGCTTACAGATATTGTCAAAAAAAACCCACATGATTTCTATCCATTTAATTTCACCGCCACCAAACTGGATAGACATATGTAAAAGTTCCACTTTCCTAAATAATTAAGTGTATTAACTAATCTCCAACTAAATCATTTGCCACTGCCAAACGAACTTTAGATATTATTTAAATAACTACTTAATCTCCATTAACATTTATTTTTATATCCAAATACACACATAAATATCTCCTAATCATAATTTCCTACAAAAGACATGTGAAATACTACTCTTCCTACTCAAAATCATTAGATTCCCATTGTGACCGGTAACTCTGCAAATCGCATATGCTTAATGTGACTGGGCGGACTTAGGAAACGATACTGATACTCATGGTGTTAAATGATGTCTTATGTCAAAGATTTTCACGTTATGTAGCGAAACACTTTAGCATCGCACGTTTCATCTAATAAACTCGAAATGAAAAACGGCAAAAAATTAATTTTCTCGGTATTCTTTTTCTACACCTTTTACATTCGTTTCGTTTTTGTCATGCAGTAAACCCACGTCATTTTTCCTTGTATAACCGCTTTTCACTTATAATTTTCCTCTTTTCCATGTGCTTCAGTTCTTTCACGAACAAATCATCATCATTATTCCCGGTAATTTTTTCCCATTTTGTGTGGCAACATGAAATTTGCACCTCGTTTTTTTGCCCCTCGCTGTTATTCCCTCTTAGTGGAGCTTTGAAGTTGTGCAAGACATTATTTGCATGTAATGCTAATGGCCCAGATGGCTATGGGATGACGAGGAAAACGATGAGGAGGTGGATGTTGCTGAGAAGGATGAGGTTACTTGGTTGCGAGTGGGTTGTGTTTGGGTCTTGATATCACGACAAGAGCATCTTCTTTATGACACTTTCAGTGTTGCTGGCTCTAGCAAATGAAACAAACACGCAAGCGTGGTAGACAATTTTTAACTGTCATTTCTACATCCCGGTTATATTTTTTCCTATTTTCCCAATTTGGAAATGGAGAACGTTGTTGGTTTTACTGCAGTTGTTGTCACTGTCTATTGCTTCAGAGGTGCTTCAGAATGCCAGGATAACTATGATGATTATGACGATTGTTAAGAAGTTTGGCGTTGATGCGGCACAGTGGGGATCTTAGTTAGGAAAATGTATGAAACGAAACTACTGCCGCCATCGCAGACATATTATCCGGAAATATTCAATGTGAAATATATCTTTATAGTTTAGTACGCAGGCAAGAGAAGCATTACTGGACTTTATTTGGAGTGCACATGCTTTAGAGTCAAAGGCGTAATTTTTGCGGAGTTATTTGAATTCGAAATCAGTTGATTTTGGTTTGTGTTTGATACGACTTTAAATAGGAAAAGAGTTTTTAATTGCTTTGTCAAATAAGTTTTCTGCTTATATGGCCACAGTTTCAAGTGTCACGAAAAATAACCGGTATCCATACATTTATCGGGTCGTTACAATCCATCAAGCTCGCGCTATTTTCATAAGTAAATTAAAGTGATAAAATACCAGATTTTTAATGAAATTGGAAAATATTTGACCAGAAATTTAGTTCAAACTGCACTACGATTTAAATGGTACGGTTTTTTTTTAGTTTCAACCCGGATTACGATTATAATTTTCTCCATTAACAACTACAGATGCTGTGTATTCATTTTCCTTTTTGTTTTCCGTCATAATCATTTTGTCTCTTAATCATAGTTTAAATGACAACATTTTACTCTTTAAACAGCAATAAACTATTAACCTAAGAAATGAGTTTGGAGTTTAAGTTGCGTTTGGTCGTTTATCAAAGATGATTTTCAACTAAAAATTTGGGCATAAGTAAGCTACAGCAACTTATGTGTTTAAGTTTCTGAAAAGGAGATTGCCTTTACTTAAAATTATAAGCGATTTGGTTGTATACAATCCCTTAATTCGAAAGGCGAAAATTAATCATTGAATATTGAGCACATCACGCATATTGCTTAATTTCTGTGGTTCTGTATAATATAATTTTTCGAAAACTACTAAAATAAAAACTATATTGTTTACTATATTGGGACAAATTGCGAATACTTTAGCCTGAGGCGGAAACAAATATCAAACAATTTATCAAACACTTTATGGCAGTTTTCGTATTGACCCAGTACCTCCAATGAGTACCATTGCGATCTGTGGAAATCTGTTACATGCATGAAAGAGAAAACGCCTAAATATTATTCTCTACTAACACAAAAGTTTCGGCAGAATAAATATGCTCAACGCTCTCATCTTCCTCTTCATTCCTATAGCCTTTACAGTAGTTCCTTGTTGAGATTCCAAGTTTACGCAGTTACTCGCAGTTATGACAGCTCAAAAAGTATCAGCACGATTTCCAACATAACTTGGTCATAACTGCATGGCGATCCTGAATTTTGTGCATTCAATCAACCGCTTGTTTGCCTTTCTAAACGCTTCGCTTTAATGCGTTAAATTCGTTTGAAGCAACCTCATTTTTTCTTAAATGCAGTTGTTGGAACTGAACTAACACCAAATTAGATTGTTCCAACCGAGCTAAAGGTAAAGTCGGTTGATGCGACAGAATTGCTACTAAGTTCGATGGTTGCAACCGATTTGATGTCATGTTTGGTTGTTCCAACTGAAATGATGTCACATTCGGTTGGTGCAACCGACTTGGTACCACACTTGGTTGTTGTAACGAAATTGGTATTAAATTCAGTTGGCTTAACCGAATTGATCCTCAGTTCGGTTGTTGCAACCGAGGTGACTTTAAATTCGGCTGTTACAACTGAAATTAAAGAAAATTTAACTGATTCAATGAAAATCAGTTGTATCTAGCGAATCAATTCAGCACCCGCATTCACCATTTCTTTGTGAAAAAATCGGTGGTTAAATTGAGAAACTTCGCAAAATTTGTATTTAAATTCTATGAATTTTGACAATTTAACTACCGCTTTTTATCGGTAAAAATTTAAAAAATTCCGGTTAAAAAGCTGGATTAATTTAATGCCCCTATTACGGTTCTCAACTTTTGTGAGAGTTTGGTCGTAATCGATAAATTGGCATTACCGTTCTCAACTCAACGGCCGACTCAACTCAACTGAACAACAGCTGATTTTTTGGTTGTGTTCACTTACTTTTGTCGTATTTCCTGTGACAACTCTGTGCCAGTTTGGTCGACAAATGCGTTAAATTTACACCACTGCTTGCGAGCAGTTGAGTTTATAGTTGTGCGTGTTTTTAAGTTGATAAGAATGGATACATCTTACGAAGATATTATTTTGGCTTCAAATTAAAATTTTCATTTAACATTTGAACATTTTAATTTAACAATAATATTTTATATATTTAGAAGTATCAAAATCACAAAGAATGCTCAGTTTGAGTAACTTGTCCAGCTAATGGAATGTAATCCAGCCGTTGCCCTTGGAAAACCACAATTTAGCACCACGCAGAACCAAGTGCGAGAAATATGGGAAGGATTTGCTAAGGAGTTAAATAGTTTAGGACCCCGTCCAGAACATGTATGAATGGCAAAGTGTATGTGCAAATACATACCGTGCTCAAGAAGTTTGGATGCATCACGAATATTTCATCTTAAATGCAACACATCTATATTCGCGTTTTCGACTCCATCTTCATAAAGGAAATCTATGCTACTTATATCCATTTCCATTTTGCAAGCAACACAATTGTTAACTTCTTTCATTTTCACATAAATCAGCTGCTTTTACTTGTCAAAATTGATATTTCGAGCTGGTAGCAATTGCAACCAAAAATAGTTTTGAACCACAATACAAAAGATAAGGTTGGTCGAGTTGAAGTTGGGTTGTGTCTAAGTCGACCAAACTAAGTTGAGTGGTGAACGGTAATAAGGGCATAAATAATTACATTTCTGTTGTATACTCAGAGAATTAATTGTCTGAAGAGGTTTATTCGGATATTCCCAACGACTTGCAATTGCGGCAAATGAATTGAGGTTGTCACAACTGAATTTCGTGCCCACCACTAAAATTCGGTTTAAACAACCTAATTTCTTAACTGATACTAAATACTCTACAAGTTAGGTTACAACAACCGTACTTGAAATAAATTCGAACGCAACAAACGAAATTGGTTGGTTACAGCAACCGAATTTGGCATCAATTCATTTGCAACTATTGAAATTTGTATCAATAACCGAATATCCAAATTTCACCCTAAGTCGATTACGTCAACCGTATTGACGCCAAATTATCATCGCTAAATTTGTCATCAATTCTGTCGGTTGAATCGAATTCACATTCTATTCGTTTACCACAACGTAAGTCTATAAATATGTCAAACCTGACGTTTAAATTCAAAAACAAAGATTATATCAAATAAATTTTATTATTAAAGAAATCACTTGTTGCTGTCGCGGTGATATCAACATTATTGTGATTATAAAGGAAGTGTTGTAATTATGGTTTATGCGCTACCTCTAATGAGGTTGTGGCAACCTCTTATTCCGTTGTGTCAATCTCTTATTCGGTTGTGTCAACCTCTAATGCGGTTTTGTTAACCTCTTATTCGGTTGTGTCAGCCTCTAATGTGGTTTTGTTAGCCTTTTTTCGGTTGTGTTAGCATCTAATTCGGTTGTGTCAACCTCTAATTCGCCTGTGCCAACATCTAATTCGGTTGTGTCAACCTCTATTTCAGTTCCGACAACCTCTAGTTCTGGTGTGAAAACCTCGAATTTGGTTGAGACAACCTCGAATTTGATTGTTACATCCTCGAATTTGATTGTGTCAACCTCTAATTCGGTAGTATCAAACTCTAATTCGGCTGTTAGATCCTCGAATGAGGTTGTGACAACCTCTAATTCGGCTGTGTCAACTTCTAAATGCATTTACGGCTAATTCGGCTCCCACAACCGAATTTTTCCGTAAGTGTAGGGACTGCATTCAACGAGCGTGATTGGGTGGCATCAGCCGAATTCAGAGCTTTTTCAATCGCTTTTCAAACAATTATTTCTGAGAGTGTGCGAATGTCAAACTCTAAATCTCATTCACAGATGTGTCTCAGTTGTGGGAAAGTTTAAAAGTCAGGTAAACGACCTTAATGCCTTAGGTGCTGCAATGGTTTGTATACGCACATTTTCTAGACAAGAACGTATGTTCGATCACTTCTCTGGCAATCTTTCATTTATTTTGACGATGGGCACCCCGCTTAGTGATGGCGACGCTATCGAGTTAGTAGCCAAGAAAAAACGTTTTAAACAACTGTTCCGAACCGATGAAGAATTGTAATTCACAAACAGTCGAAGGAAAAATTTATATTTTCTTCATAGTACAGAGTTCAAAGATTTTACAATAACCTGATTGGTAGCGTTGGTGTTGATACTTCATCTATTACAGATGTTTCGTCCTAGCCAGAGTGAATATTCTCGGATTGTGATGAGGACATATTAAAATGCTTTAACATCGTATGTGCAACTGCTACCCATTTTCATAATAGACTCCCAAAATTTTAACTACAACAATAATTAATTCCCGTGAACAAATTTCCAGTTTCTGTATTACTCTTTTTACTAGTTTCACTTTTAAAGCATTTGTTCGAACTTCAAAGCGTTCCACTAACAAGTACCTAAGTCTAAATTTTAGTATACTTCAAACAGTTCAAAACATTTCCAAAATCTCCCACTGTAAACTGTTTACAAATGAATTGAACGACTTTACGCTAACGATATTTTGTGCCAGCGAAAAAAATTGCATCTCTTTTCACATTTCGGTGCGCGTTTAAAGGTGGTGGCGTTTTTGCCACAAGGAAATCGTTTCAACGCGCCACAACAAAACTATGGCACGTTTTTGTTGCTCATGTTCTTCTTAGTCTAAACTTTAGTTAAATTCTACCCAACACATTCGTTCGCATATGAGCCTGTGACTTGGTGCAATGTAGGTGGTGAATTTTTGTAACAAATCGAGGCGATTTGTTGTTTGGATTTATATGCTGTTTTTGCAACACAATCGGATTAACTTTAAGTCTACTACAATACCATTCTAGTGCTACTACTTTTTGTATTCGTACAACTTTTCTTGTTGTTATTTGTTTTGGTTTGATATTTTTCACCAAGTACATGTAGCAATTGATGGTGACAATGACTGTAGTTGTAATGGTGGCTGCATTGAATCATGGATTGTGAGAGACTTTGCAAAATATTGTTTTACAACTGCTGCCAGAGTCTAATGAGCCATATCGTCAAATGGAGTTGACTGAAATGTAAACAACATTTTCTTGACAAATTTTTAGTAAAGAAAATTTGTAGACAATCGAATGGTATTACAATTAAAAGCTTTGAGAACATATTTGTTTGCAGTTTACTTGATTGTATCGTTTTATCTAGTTTAAATTTTGTCAAATTCACAACCAGCAGCGTCCTTTAGTTTGCTTTCAACAACCAATGAAAGCGAACAATTTTCGTACTGTTTCAAATGTAAAATACAAAAGTTTTGTGAATATATTGTTACCTTCTTCGATTTTGACGCTAGATTTAAGAAACTTTAAGAAATGTGACGGCTTGTTGCTTTACAAATAAGATGTACTAATGTAGCCCAACGATTGCACTTTTTTGATTACCTACGATGCGGATCAATAAGCCTGTGACTTTTTGAACTTCCCTCGTAGTTATATGAAACGCGAAACTACTCCCATCAAGCACCACCTGTTAGTAGACTACTGTTAAATTTGGAACAAGTTCCGTCATTTACTTCACGTTTAACAGCTGTTCAAAACATACAACCTCGTGCATTTTTTTTAAATGGTGGAATTTCGAATGCTCATTAAACATTAATTTTTGCGAAAAAAAAACAGTCAATGAAAACAAGGAAAAGCTTGATAAATACTATGGGGACTCTGCACCATCGATTTCAATGGTAAACAATAATGATTTTCGTTGTGGTCGCACAAATACAAATGACGATGATGGACGGCCAATTGAGGTCAATACACCCGAAAATGTCAAAAGAATCCACGATATGTTGTTGGCCGATCGAAGGGTAAAAGTGCGTGAGATTGTTGATGCCATAGGCATTTCTGCACGGCCAATTGAGGTCAATACACCCGAAAATGTCGAAAAAAATCCACGATATGGTGTTGGTCGTTCGAAGGGTAAAAGTGCGTGAGATTGTTGATGCCATTGGCATTTCATATGGCAGTGTGGTTTCGATCAGTTGGGGTTAAGAAAGCTGTCTGCCAGATGGGTGCCGCGTTTGCTTTCAATTGACCATAAACGTAATCGTGTGACAACTTCAAAAGATTGCTTGAACCGCAATTGGAAAGAGTTTTTGCGGCGTTTTGTAACTGTGGATGAAACATGGACCATGGATCTAAACAATGGGTTTCTCTGGGTGAACCGGCTCCGAAGTAGGCCAAGGTAAATTAGTCGGAAAAACAATAAACGGCGAATATTATGCCAGCTTATTGGATCGAGTGAACGAGGATTTAAAAAAAAAGTTATGTTTCATCAAGATAATGCACGGGTGGACACGTGTGTAGTCTCAATAGCAAAATTCCATGAATTGGGCTACGAATTGGTACCTCATCCGACATATTCTCCGGATTTAGCCCCCAGTCACTGTTTCCTATTTCCAAACCGAAAGAAATGGCTCGGTGGAAAGAGATTTAGCTCCAATGAGGAATCTATTGATCAAAAAACAAAGGGATAAAAAAATTGGAGAAACGTTGGATTAAGTGTATTGAACTAAAAGGAGATTATGTTGAAAAATAACTTTTTTCCCAAAAAAAACTGTGTTTCATTCAAAAAGTCACGGACTTATTGATCCGCCCTTTATATCGCATATTTACTTTCATCAATTCTCTTTAATTGTTTACTGTGATTGGGTAAATACAATTATTGACGGTTCATTAAATCCCCAAAATACAATTTACAGGCAATTTATGACAACAAATTATCATAATTCTTCTGTCACATGATTATTCTGGTAAATTACTAACAAGTTAGGCTTTTAGGTGAAACACACGTCGATACGAATAAGTGGACGCGAAAAATCCCATCAAAATTGTCTCTTTTATCGCATAAAAAGCCATAATGTTTTAATAGGTCTTTTAGAGTGGGCGTCTTCGACAAGCCTTGTTAAAAGGCACGAAACAAACAATAAAACAAACAACCAGACGACAGACTAATACTACCATTAAACAGTAAAGTATATAGTTAGTAACCAAGGCGTACTACTAAACAAAATGAAAAATTTTCTGATACCAATATGTGCCTTTTAAGCAGAGATTTAGTGGCATCATATTATTAAAGTAAACAATACAAATCTGATCCAGGGAGTTTTGGAACTGCGTGAAGGTTCGCATTTCGCTGTCAGCATGTTTGTTGTTCAGCATAAAACGACAAAGTAAATAGCTTTTTTAAAGTCTGCTTTATTGGCCGCTCTTAAACCATTGTGCGGTGGGATGGCACCTTCGAAAATCATTTTCTTGCACATCCTTTAATGAAATGTTCATTACGGCAATGTACATAGTTTGTTGTAGTTGTAATTGGCAGGGTGTCTTTCAACGCACCCCCCAACACCTTATACATTTCAAAACGCTATTCCGGCAACAAGATGTTGTGTGCGCGCGTGCAACATGAATCACCGGCAGAAAAGTAGTTGCCATTGTGCTTCTTTTGCTTATGGCTACGATTTTTTTCACTGATTTTGGCATAAATTTACACTGAATTCAAATTTCTTCATTATTTTCAACAAGGACGGCTGAATGCAGACGATGCAACATAAAGTAGAGGTTTCACTACTCCTCTAGATAACGGTGTGATTATGTTGAGGCATATGTTGTTGGTTGGTTGGAATGAATAATTGGAGAATGACAACGGCAACGACTACGATGAATTGCGACATCAGCCCTAGTGGTAGCTGAATTATAGGGAAAGGTGTGAGTTTGGTAGTTAAAACGGCTGCCAATGCATACGATGATGTTACCGATATACAGTGTGGTAGTTCTAATTCATTGAGGTGCTCGGAACATAATAATTACTTAAGTCTAGAAAACAGTATCGATTATTACACCTCAATTCTTTAAAATTAGTTAAAAATCTGTTTAAAGTTTTGATGATTTCAGTCATCCGCCAAACTTTTGTGGACATTAGACTAAATTTTGTCGAGAACCAAACTTCATAAAGATTGGTTCTGATTTGCGGGGGAGCTCAACCTATATTGGTAGGGCGTGGAAAGAAACAACCTTTGCCTTGATCAGTGACTCGCGTTTGATGACATGAAGCCTATAACCCAATTTCATTAAGATCAGAAGTTTTCCACGCGCCATATCGCATTGACAACCCGAACGACCCCGAAGATTTTGTATGGGAAGTACTAGAATGGGCGTGGCTAAATGATTGATTTTACATAGAAGGGTGGCATTTGACTAAATTTTGTCTAGTACCAAATTTCATCAAGGTTGGTTCGGATTTGCGGGAGTGATCTTGCCGAACAACCAGCCAGCCGAAAAACTTATATATGGGAGGCACCAACATTGGCGTGGAAAAATCACCCTTGTCTTACTTGGTGACTCACGTTTGATGACATGAAGCCTATAACCTAATTTCGGAAGTGTTTCGCGCGACTTATCGCATTAAAAACCCGGACGACCCCTAAACTGATACATGGGAGCTACCAGAATGGGCGTGGCAACCTCGCCAATTTTCTCCCGTTAAGTAAACATTTAAAGATTATTGACCAAGGTTTCAGTTGAAACTAATCACATCTACCAGAAAAAAGTTTTAGAAGAAATATGATTTTGTATTAAATGTGTCAATTTGTATTTTCAATCCAAACCTAAGTTTGGGCAAATAATGGTCACTAACAAAATAACATTGCGATCGCAAAGATTTACTGGAGCTATCTTGCCGGACAGCCAGCCGGCCGAACAACTTGTGTATTGGAGGTACTAAAATGGGAGCGGCAAAATCAACCTTTTCCTAATGTAGAATTTGATTAAGATCGGAAGTGTTTCACGCGACTTATCGCATTGACAACACAGACGACCACCAAGCTTTTATATGGGAGATACCAGAATGGGCGTGGCGACTTCGCCCATTTTCTTCAGCGAAGTAGACTTTTTCAGATAATTGACCAGTGTTTGAGTTGAAGCTAATCACATCTACCAGAAAAAATTTTAGAAGAAACATGATTTCGTATTAAATGTGTCGATTTGTATGGGAGGTACCAGAAGGGTCGTTTCCAAAACGTCCATTTCCAATCCCAAACAAACCAACCACAAATAACAGTCACAGAAAAATGTTCGCTGTGATGGATAAAGATTTATGGCAGTTATCGTGTTGACCAGCCAGCCACCCAGACTGACAAACAGACGGACATGGCTCAATCGCCTTAAAAAGTCCACAAAACGAATTTCTTCCAAAGATACTGAGGGTCTAATATGACTCCTTCTATGCGTTCCATTCATTTTTTCCGTATTAAATGATATATACCCTCATCCGTCGGTGGTGCAATGGTAGTGCGCGCGGCTCTTGTTCATGAGAACGCGGGTTCGATCCCTGCTCTGATCACCTTAAATTTTCATTCGACGGCGGTCACCTCGCTTAGTGAAGGCGACACTATCGAGTACTTAGCCATGAAAAAACTTCTCAATATACCGTTCGGAACCGATGTAAAACTGTAGGTACCAACCAGTGAGCGTAAAACTAGAACGCGCACAGCTCACTGGTTTATGAGAAGCTCTCCTAATCTCTTCATGGGCTGTAATGGGTATTTAACCGTGTATTTATTTTTATTTTATACCCCCATCTTATGGGTGAGGGTATAAAAACATCCTTATTAACATTTTAGAAGAGCTATGTACGTGTTGTTTAAAACACATCCCTTTTTTCTATACTTATACTTTCCATACAACAAACCAAAGGATCTAAATGACCACTTTTATTTTAGATCCTTTAATGACAATATACAAATCAAACACATTCTGATAATATTGTTTTGTGACAAAAAAAAACTGATTCATATTAATTTAAAATAAATGCATTAATCACTACAATCCTGTTTTAAGCCGTAATTAAAAAAAAATTAACAATATAAACAGATTCTGTTAAGTAAAATATGTAATGCAATTTAATATGAACACCAAAACAAGAACTAAAATAAATTGATGTACACAACTAAGTAGTTGTCAGTGTTTTAAACAAATGTTTCAATGAAAAAACGGACATATAATGAGACTTGAAAATAAACTTAATATGTCAACTTTAAAACATGGACATCAGCATTTAGTTGCAAATAATATACATATGTATATGTATGTATTCAAGCAAATGTATGTACAACATCTATACATATAATTACATATTTACTATTCACTTACATTAAAATAAAACTCCTCAAATATGAAAAAAGGACGTCCATATAAAAAAAAAGCTGCAGTTGAAACATCACTCGTTTTAACGGCATTCGGCCAAAAAAATGCCATTATTACAACATAGACCCAAGTACTTACAGCATTTACACTCATGTCCCATGTTAAATAAACAAACTGAATTCTATAACAATCTACAAACACCAGAATATAGTATACTAAGCTTTTAAATAGAAGAAACCTTATTTGCTGACATAACTACAGTGATGGGCAACAAGATGTAGGAAGTTTAAGATACTACTCGTATAACAGGTTTTACATAAACTCAAACGAGTTAGGAAGTTATGAAGCCTAAATCTGTTTCTGAACATATTATTAGTTTTCCAATTAGTTACTTGCATATTTGTTTAGCCATATTATGTTGCCCATCACTGTATTAACATATAATTTAACGTTTACATGGAAAGCGACATGGAAGCTGGTATCATGTCATGTTTAATGACACAAAATGTTAATCAACACCCTGGTTTAACATACTCGTATGTATAACAAACATTACATTTTATATACATCCCTATGTTGTTACATTGTTAATTTAAGTTGTTTGGTTTCATCCGATCTTTACTCTGTTCTGTTGTCTTCTCTTTATTTTCCATATAATAAAATATTGTTTCTCCCACTTGTTTGCAGGTTTCACATAGATAAACGCTGTCAGCACCGTTGTTCCTGGAAATGTTTGAGTATCGCCTTAATTCTAATATCAGTCGTCCTAACAGCCATGTTGGCATATTTTGCAGGTATGTAACAAACCAACTAATATAATATCTACATATACAAAAACATTTTTATAGTTTCTTTGGTGTATTCCTATTACTTCGTTGCCTTTTGATAATATGTGGAATATGTAAATGCCTATTATGAATATGTAAACATGAAGTATCCTTTGGCAGGAAGTCGTCGTAATAGTTTATTTTTTGCATTTTCCTTTTAGACATTCGGTGAGATATTTGGAGTGTATGGTTATTTTTATATTGTATCAACAGTAATATTTAAATAGTGTTCTGTTAATTAAAGTGGCTGGGTTGCCGAGATTAGCTGCAGGATGTTTGAGACGATTTAGGAAGTTTTTCACAAGGATTTTTTTCCTTTTTTTTTTGTATTGACAAGCTTATATATTTTTTAGTTAATGTATGATAAATTCATACTACAAGCATACAGGGTCAGGATAATTTTTCTAATTTAAAAATGGTTGGGTTTTGTTGAAAGAAGGTGTTACTCACTTTCTTTCAAAAACAATATTTTCATTCTTTTAATGTTTCCATGGTATCTGATTTTGTTTTAGATAAGAAAAAAATCAATATCTGATATTTAAATTATTAAAATTAAATTTTAAATTTTTTTGTTTTTTAATTTTTGTTTTAAAAGCAGATACAATGGAATCATTAAAAGAAGGAAAAGATAGTTTTTGTAAAAAAGTGAGTTAACACCTTCTTCAACCAGGGGCTTCAATTCAGTTAAGCACAATCACTGACATAACTAGTTTCGAACTCCGTGACAAGTTCATCATCAGATGCCTAACTACTGTGCCTGAATAGACACCATCGGTTGATCATCAATCGAATATATACAAAATGAATTATGCAATTTGCATATGCGAATTAATATCGATCGAAGATCCCTAAGTATCAACACACACTGAAAGTCCATAACATAAGTATATGCTTAGGTCACATATATATGCTTATTAGTTTAACGGTTCGTGTTTTAGATTAAGATTTGTTTCTCGATGTTTAACAATAAGGCATGGACCGATTGAAATTGACACGAATTCAAACCACCGTTACCTCCAAAGTTTAAGACTAAATTAAAAACTTATAATCACAAATTAAAGCTTATTTATTTTTCTCAACAACGATAACAAAACAATAGTTAAATGTCATAATCTATGAAAATTTTTCGGGTGTTTCGCTGTATGCCTCCCATCAAACGTTGCCACATCCGTCCGAGATACTTTCGCTGCAAATTTGTTCATTTCATTTTTGTCATTTCGTATAATGCCAGAACTTCTCTTTAATTTATTAATAATTATTGCCCAATGTTTTCCACTTAGATGCAATTTGTCGGATTCATCTCTTTCCCGATCACATCAACCTTATATTATTTATACCAATTCATTGTGGTGTTGGAATAATGGCACGATGCCAGATACGGCCAAAATGTAACTGGCCTCCTATGTTGTCTAATAAATTGCAACATCCTCGTTGGAAGACATTCTTTAATGTATACGTCTGATCTTTAAGTTTCTGACCGCAGCTGCAAATTGCCCGCGATACCAAAGCCTATTTTCCAAATTTTCTTAATCGTTTAAACTTAAATTTAGGGGGAACATTTCCCCTTCCAGAGGCGACATAAAACTTTGGTCCGGTAGTTGGTTAAAATCTGTCTTCACGTATGTCTCTTTATCCATCACTATGCACCCCTTAAATTTCGAAAGCGCCGTCGAATACAGCAAACGAGCGCGGTTTTTTTCTACCACATTTTGTTTCTCTGTACGAGTTGCACATTCTATTTGCTAGGAAAGACTAAAAACCGCCATTATATCGTATTCTCTGAACCATTTATCTCGATGAGTTAAATTTGTTTGCTCGATCTCTGGTCTAGGATTGGATTTTATTTATACGACCACTTTTCTCCTTAAAATCATGTCACGGGTTCCGAACTTGTAGACAGGTTTTTTCTTTCTTTCTATGCTATGGGTCTCGTTATAGCGTTTTATAACCCTGCAAACGGTCGCCTCTGGAATTTTAAGTGTTCTACCCAACTTTCTAGAAATTTGGGCAAAATTTTTTCGCGATTCTCTTTTTCGTGTCTCTTTTAACGTCTGTCAAAGCCACGTATATATTAGTTCTGATATGAACCGATAGAGTACGTCACAATTTTAATCGGGCCATGCTGTACCAAATATGCACAAATGCTGGAATTCTGTTACAATAACTGTGAAATTGCAACGATGCCAAAAAATTGACACGGACATATATTTCGAACATATATCGCATCCGTTTTCGTGTGTAATTTCAATCGAAAAAGCGGACCGTTTTTTTTAATTTCTCGGATGCGTCTCGAACTTGCAACGGACATCATATTCGAATCCGTTTCGGGTTCGAATTTTTTAAATAAAATAGATTCAAAACGGATCCATTTTTAACAATTTTTGTGGATTCCAAATGGAGTCAGTCCGACATTTAAAAGATTTTTAAAATTAAAATAGGTAATGATCTATATTTCCTACCTCTCATCCGTTGAAGTTTTTCAATTACATTTTTTATTAGTTTTTGCAAATACAAAAAATTCTTTGTCAGCTAAATTTAATCGTTTTAGTATTTTTCTTACATTTTTTGTGTTATATCAAGTCATAAATGAATCTGTGATATTAACTACTCCACTCATTCGATTTTGATGTTTTTACGGGCTTGAAACGGATCCGCAAAATCGAAGTTTCAAAAATGATATCAAAAAATGGTAGGTTATACGTCACTTGACGCTTACGTGTGCTTACGAAAGCTGGCTAGAATACAAAATAATAGATTAGAAAACTTTATTTTGAGGTAACTGCACACAATAAAAAAAAGTTTCAGGGGACACCCGGTTGAAACGAAGTTCCTTTCCCTATATATTATGTACTAGTTAGTTCCAGCACGCCTAATGTGCCCGTTGAAAAATACGATAATTTAAATTGCTCTGTGAGAAAAGATACTTTTTGTAAAATAATAAGCTTTTTTTAAGAAAATTTTTTGTTATAAAATGTATTTTTTTTAAAGTATATTTTTAGGCCCTCTTTGCAAGAATATATATTATATTTTCCTGAAAATGCCCTTTTTAAAAGAGAGGTACTTCTTTTATTAAAAGCTAATGTTTTTCTAAGAAAATTTACTATTTTTAAGAAGAAGTACTTTCTGTAAGAAATAGCCATAAAAGTATGAATTTTGTTTTACACAGAAGTACCTTTTAAGAACAGGTACTGTTTAATGAAGTCTTCTTAGGGAAAGCTTATTTTTTTAAGAAAATGTACTTATTTTCAGAAAGGCTAGTTATCTCAAGAAAATAAAATAAAAGGTATTATTTTATTTTTAAGAAAATGAATTTTTGTAAGAAAAGGCACTTCTTTTAAGAGAAAGTATTTTTTGAAGTAAAGGCTTTTTTTAAGAAATGAGAAATTTTTTTTTAGATTTGGTACTTTGTTCGAAAATAAGTACATGCTTAAGAGTAGGTACTTACCTCAAGAAAAGTTATTTTGTTTCACAAAAAAGGCACTCTTTAACGAAAATTTAGTTTTTTCAGAAAAGGCAATTTGTGTAAGCAAATATAATTTTTTAAGAAAAGGTACTTATTTTGAAAAATATTACTTTTTTTAAGAAAAGGTATTTTTTGTACGAAAATGTACTTTTTTTAAACAAAGGTCCTTCTATAAGATAAGGTTGTTTTTAAGAAAAGTTACTTTGTTGTAGAATGTGAATAAGAATTTTGTTTTTTTTAGAAAATTTATTTTTTTTTGAGATGATACTTATTTAACAAAGCGTTCTTTTTTTAAACTTCTTTCACTTTGGGTTTTCTAAATTCACTTTTTTTTGGATACAAAACTAAAATATATACTAAATATTGGCTACAGGCTCCACCTAGAAAACTTCCCATTAAACAAGAAATTTCCCAGCATATGTTAGTCTAGACACAAACCAAAGCAAAAGTACCCAATGTAGTTGATTGCACCATAATAGTGTTAACAAAAGTTGTTTAATTCCTTTTCATTTAAGCCCTATCCCGCAACGTGCCATAAGGGACTTCGTTCCAAAATAAAGGTTTTTTAACAGAGACGCTACAAAAGTAAATCGATAGGGCCAGCAAACGACGCCATATTTTTTCCCGCTCTTTGGACATTACTCTTCAGTAAGGTTTACCATTTGATCATGGTAAGATATACGAGCCAACAACGAGTCGAAATTATTAAAATTTACTACCGAAATTTGGAGTCAGTGGCCACAACTTTAAGAGCGCTACGTCCAATTTATGGTCTTCAGCGATAAGGGTCATTTCTGGCTGAATGGCTTCGTCAATAAGCAAAATATGCGTTATTGGTCAGACAGCAATCCACACGTAATCCATGAGTCATCATTGCATCCCGAAAAAATTACGGTTTGGTGCGGTTTATGGGCCGGCGGCGTCACTGGGCCGTACTTCTTCCGTGATGATCAAGACCGGCACATTACTGTGAATGCGAATCGCTACCATTCAATAATAACCGAATATTTTTTGCCCCAATTGGATAATATGGACTTGGAGGACATGTGGTTCCAACGGGACGGCGCCACAAGCCACAATCAATTTATTGGAAAACAAGTTTGGTGAACGTGTTATCTCACGAAATGGCCCAGTCGATTGGCCGCCTCGGTCGTGCGATTTGACGTCGTTAAATTATTTCCTGCTACGTCAAGTCTATGGTCTATGCCAACAAGCCAGCGACGATTGATGAACTTCGTACGAATATCAAACGTGAAATTGTAGCAGTATCGGCCGATTTATGTTTGAAAACCGTCGAAAATTGGGTTCAGCGTCTGGACTTCTGCAAGCGTGCCCGTGGTGGCCATGCAAAAGAAAACGAGTTCCATACATATTGGCATCGAAAGTACTTTCAGAGGAATAAAGAATTTCATTGGTATCTAAAACCAGTTTTGTTTTATTTAAAAAAACTTTATCAGAAAATATAGATATATTTCCACAGATCAACAGATTTTAAGAAGGCTATTATTTATAATACTGCAAATACAAACATATGCACATAAACTGTGTATAAAAACCTAGGTTATTTTGGTCTGCAAAGACGAATAAATTTTTCAATCTACATTATATTTGTTGTCTTTCCAAAGAACACGTGTCATTTGGCGGTATTTAAAATGTATTGGTTCTTTGGGTTTAGTATCATCATCAGAATCAACTGATGTCTTTAATTTTTTTAATTATATTGGTTTTGCAACCCATTCTATATTTGAACTTTCAATTTAAAATTAGAATAATATTAATAATTTTAGTGAGTTAACAGTAATTGTGTTTTTTTTGCCCCGCTAAATTTAATTATAGCTTAATTTGTACAGGACAGTTAAGGCATTTCAATTTTCCACTTAAATTCCGACTTGAGCAACGACAATGTTGCCACATGTTAAATTTTAAGGAATGGCAACAAAAAGTTATCTTAGATAAATTTTGTTATCATATCTTGCGAATGAAAATGTTATCAAGGAGAAGCTCAAAAGCAGAAATTTGCAAAATGGCTCACACATTTTAAGTTCATTAAAATTACTTTATTTAATGGAAGACTACGTTTACTTTTATATCTCTAAATTTGAAGGATAGATTTTTATTTCCGATTGAAAACAAAATTCGAACTAAATTGTTCACAACAACCTAAATTGTTCACAACAACGTGGTAGATTTATCTACGAGGCATTTGTTCAATGTCGTTTTTCATTTCATTTGCCAGAAATATATGTTTTGTTTTTATACTTTTTTGTATTCTTGTATTGTTGGTATATATTTGTGTGCAGTTTGACAACTGAAACGAATGAACGAAAATAAAATGTATGTTGTTGCTGCTAATAACTACAACAACATCTTCTGCTACCATGTATTTGTTGGCACTGGCTACAATCGTGTTGCCGTATTGCATTTTTATTCACCCATTACAACAAATGTTGCCACATTTCGTAGTAGAAAGTGTGGATCGTTTTATTTGGAAAGTCGTTAGTGGAGATAGATTAATGAAAAAAAACAGCCTTCATACAATTTTGAATTATTTTTTAAAAAATATTTGAGGTCTGCCCGACGTTGATTACAATTCAATGCATGCAATGAATTGCAAAATATTTCGATCTGCCCATAAGCCATCAACATTTGTCTTTCAATTTGTTATTTTTTCAACTAGCGCGAGGAATTGTGCCGTTTTGAATTTGACAGTTGAAGTGATCGAAAGCGTTTCCAACAAGCCCAGAAACAAAAAAATCCTGATTCAGAACTTAGCAATTTTACCCTAGTACCCTCCGACCACCAATCCGAAAATTGTCAAACCGCTGCCATTTCAACTCCTTGCATTTTCGGGGATGGTTGTAGGTGGTCATATTTTCATGAAGTGAGCCAACGAATACGCTGGTGATATTTGTCCAGTGGTGATTGAACCACCCTGTATATATATTGGCATATATATTAAGGCCCTTGCCCGGGAAAAAAACTTTTACTGTGAGTTTCACGTTCAGCTTTTAGTACAAGTTTCTGCCAAGCTCCTTAAGCTCGTTTTTTCTTTGGACTTGTGAAAACAATACCAACTAATGTTGCACGTATGTAAGGGGCCAAAAGAGGAAGATATTATTTAACAAAGCTCCATACGTAAACATACAAAAAATACAAACATATGAAGGTATCGTATGTGTACATAACATTATTAAGCCTAATGTAATGTAAATAAAGCAAAAACGCACGAACGTCTAACACAATACTATAGTGTTAGTACCAGAGCAGTACCAAATGTTATAGTATTATGCGTGTTAAACTATGAGTACATCATCATCATAATCATCATTAACATCGTCATTATCATCTTCATTATCACCATCCTTATGAAAGACGTGGTACTCGGCCCTTGTCGCCATTACCATTATTATAATCCTGTATAAGAGATCATATGGAGCTTATATGAGGCTGTTATGTCAAAATGCTTTGTTAAGGTACTGTTTTAGCTTTTTTGCCTTCATCTGCGTTTAAAACTAACATCACTGCCACAACCGCTGTCCTTACAACAACTACTGCTTTTACAATAAAGTCAAATTAGTTGGCATTAGTGTGTTATAATGCCAAATGGGACGTGTGTTATCTGCATATATACGATTAGGTATTAGTGTTTGTTTAACATAAAAATATAGAGAATGAGCAACAAGGATCGGAGCAGACGAGCCTTGTTCAGTCGCAATAACAACAAATCGTGGCATAAAAGCAGCTTCTCATTAACATGGTAAACACATCTTTTGTAAGCATAAAACTTTTAATAAGATTAACATATAGAGGGTAACGACTTCTGGCAGTGTAATATATTAACCCCTGCTAGGGGGAAAATATTGAAAGATACAGCAAAAGTAGTTTGCTTAAATGCGAATAAGGTTTGTTTATAAATTTCTGATCAAGCAGTCTACTGGGCTTTAATGCAAAGTCTCTTCTAGTATTAGCAGGAGTATTCGTTGTTGAAATGTACATTGAAATACACTGCAGGAACCTCCTGGAGCTTCATTCTGAAATCTGCTTTGAGAATAAACTTTTTGGAATAATAAAAAAGAAATTAATTTAACCTTTATGTGCTTATACCATTTCCGCAGAAAAAGTAAAATAAAAAAAACTTGACACAACAACAGGGTCCGAAAGTTTCAGTAGCTTCCTAAAAATCAATTCTAAGCAGTTTTGGCCACTAATACGTTAAAAACATAATTTACAGCTCCCTTCAAAATGACCAGGCTGGTTAGTCTACAAATGTAGACACCATATAAAAGGTATGGAAATTCACATCACTCTGTTACTCAACTCAAATTTTTTCGAATACGACATGTTGAACATGTCATTTAGTATCCTTGCTTTCTTGTGCACGTTTGTGTATGCATGTGTGTGCTTGCATATTAGACTTCATATTGAGTATCTACTGAGCTAGGGTGATAAAAAAAGCAGAGGAGAACCTAGATTTTGATTTTTCGGCTGGTGCTTGCGTACCACCTGACTACCATACAAGTTCTTGTTCAAGTGATGCTGTTGGTGCTGCTGCAAGTGGTAAGCAAGCTGCAAGTTGGTATAAATCCCGTAGAATCTGATGCTGAAAACGAAGTGATACAGTTTTTGAACAGCGTTTAGTGCGGTGGTTTCGAAAGGCAATACTACCTGGCTTTCCAATCTGCCTAATCAAGCAATCCGAATGGGTTCTCAAAATGTGTTTCGTGGCATTGCTGTTGGCCCATCTCGTGCTTCCCAAGGGCTCATTGAGTCAGCCGTATTTGATGTGACTTTCACTGATCTGATTGTTACAGAACTGATTGGAGATACAGATGTATTGCGGAGCACGGAACCAGTTTTTTATTACCGTGTAGTAATGCCGAAATCTCGGTTCAACGAAATTTTGCGGTTCATTCGGCTTGATAGTGGTTCAAATGCGATGTAAAGTCACTGTAACCTTTCAACAGCGAGATTTATAGAGGAAAGAGCTCAAATGCAGGTCGTTGAACCAATGTAGGAGCGATTGTCGTGCAAAGGCTGGTCTACCCCTGGGAAAACACCAGAAGAACCATAATCTGTGACAATATTTTCACATCATTGAATCTGATGTCAAAAAATCTCGCTCTTCGTGGTACTGGTGTTCGAAACAAAACTTTTGTGCCAAATGAAATTAAGGCAGACCGCAAACGAGAAGAATAGTCTACAGATTTTTGTTTTCTCGAATCAAAGTTTCCTTTGGTGTCCTATGTGCCAAAAAAGGGAAAAGCAGTTATACTACTTGTCAGTACGCCTTGAACAAATTCTATTTATTGTACCTGAGAAGAAAAACAAGTCACAATATATCCTTGACGACAACGCAACCAAAATAGGTTGGCGCTGGGCTTTGGCAGTGTTTTTTAACATGATAGATATAAGCGCTGTAGCCGCATTCATTATATGTTCGGAAAACAACGACCACATCCACCAACAGACAAGCAACCAGAGTTCCTGCGAAACCTTGCAAAGCTCTTCATGTCAGCAATTGAACGGCGCTCTGAAAATCCACGCCTGGCTATTGAAATGGCACTCGGTAGTTCTCCTGTTTCTGGCACTAGTATGAACCACTTGTCTGATATTTCTAACGACATACAGCCCATGCACCCTGTTCGTTGCCTATATTGTGAAGTTGGAAAGCGTAAAACTACACCCAAGATTTGCAGTTGGTGTAAAAACACTGTATGTGATATCTATACATGTCACCACATATACTTTGGGTAAATGCTGTAACATGAATGAAATTTAAATATTTTCATCTTGACTTTGTATCTAAAAATCATATATCTATACTTATATATAAGAATAAGTTTGTATTTGTTTGTTTCCATTTTTTAGTACCGTATAGAAGTGGGCGGTGTCACGCTCCATTTTCAAAATTTAGAGAATATAGAAAAAAGAGTCATAGAAAATTATAGACCGATTGTTGTGAAAAATACACAATGTGGTACTGATGACCTGCTGATAGTTCTTGGCTATACTTGGTTGTGATTGGTTAAAGGGATGCAGCACCGCCCATACAACTTGAAAATTAAAATATCTACATCTCATGATCTATCAGAGATATGAAGATGAGATTTAGTATATATGTTGCTGGTACAGAATGAATCACAGGCAGGGTGGGAAAGAAACCGTTATAACAGCCATAACTATAGTTTGAAACATAATGGAACAAAAGATTTTGTTCAGCCTTTGGCATTACAATAAGTTTGAAGGCAAATCGAAGTTTGGCGGGTCCAGCTAGTTTCTTAATAAATGCATTCAAGTATAACATTACGTAATAGTGTTTTTTTTCATATGTTGACATAGTTTTCCATACAAATACATATCTGCTACAAATGTAGACTTCCGACCGCCATTGTAAGTTTACAATCCCGAGCACATAAAGGTTAACCACTAATGCTAAATATTCCCTCTGTCTGTTGCTTATAATACAATAATTTTTTCCTAAGTTCAACAAAGTCTATGCCCCCCAGCTAAGGACACCTTGAATCCAAAACCCTTTTGCAATAACTGATAATTCAAGTGGGAATTATATCAAGTACAACAAATTCCAGATGCCATAAATCAATACATACCATTTCGCAGACCATATAATAAGTATTGTTATTTTGTTGAACGTCTCATAAAGCAAATACAAAATCTTTTGGAATTTTGATTTATTTTAGTTATGGCGCCAACGTTTTAGCAAAATCTTTTTACAAACAAAAACAAACCCATTGCAATTATCTTCAGTTTCCTTTGTGCTGCTTTCAAATTCCTTTTACTGAACATTAATTAATTTACACTCATAAATTATTTTAGCACCATATAAATGTCATATTGAAACTTTTGCCAAAGATTATGATAAAACTTCTTTCTCATCTGCGAACGTATAAAATTCAAAATTCAATTAAACTTTCCTGGAAAATATTTTATCTGTTCATAAACATAGATTCATTTTATTTCGTACTTTTAACCGAACAATAAAATCAAGTTAGCAATCTATTGGTGTCAGCGGCAGAAGCTAAAAATACAAATTAAATTTAATCTTTTCAATAAACTTTCGACAAAAGTTCCATTACTCTGGCTATAGTTGAATCGCACAGTTTTTCTCGGAGAAAATTTAATGAATATTTATTTGGTAAAATGCTGAAAACCTTAAACTGTATTATTATTTATGGTAAACGAAGCCAGAGAAAACATTTCAATTTAATTACTTCCCATTTTATTAAATAAATTTCTATTAATTTAACAATAAACCAAGGCATAAAATTTGTTGTCAGCAAATTCTGGAGTGAGTTCACCTCAACAAACGCCATTAACCCACAGAGCTAAAGTTCCATCCACAAAATTTGCTTTTACATAAATTTGTGTTTTAGGTGGTGTTTGGTCCTGGCTTCAGTTTGGTGTTAGCGTTTGTATGCCGTTGTGTTTGTGTTGTATCTTTTGCTGGTTTGTTTTCCTAAACACCTTTGAAGTTATGAAAATTAATATAAAACACATTTTGGTTAGAATTGCGTTCGACGTAAAGGGTGTTGCGAGAAGTAAAATGGTAGATAATCTTCGGCATTTGTTTACCATTTAAAATTGCAAAAAAATTTCAGTGAAAAGTAACTGCGTTACAGCAAAGTTTTAACAGGATCGTTATATAAAATACACTGTGCAAGTTTTTGAAGAAAAAATTAAAAAACATAAACGGACTCAACGGATTTACAATAATTCGTTTCCTACGAATCGAACTGCATCCTTAGGTTTTTGGCATATAATGATGGATTCATACAGAATTTTTTTTTCATTTCCTACTCAGAGGCTGCGCTTTAGAGCTCAATTTTGAGACAACTATATGCATATGTCATCATTACTCGAGTACGCCTCATCCGATATTATTTAGGCAAATTTAGAAAAATTACCATTTACAATACTTTTAATCTATGTCTAAACTATTTCCCAAGATTAGAAACAGTTTCGCAGTTATAATTACATTTATGAAGAAAAAATAATAATTTTTTGATAAAAAAATTATAATTGTGTATGAAAAAATTTTGGAACGAAGTTCCTTATCGCACGTTGTAGAATGGGGGCTAAATGAAAAACTGTTAAACAAGTTTTTGTTAACTACTTTATTACAACCCATTATTATCAACTATATTGGGTACTTTTGGTTTCGTTTGGTTTAAAGGGAAGATTTCTAGGTGGAGCCTGTGTGTTATATAGTATAGTTTTGAACCCAATAAAAACTAAATTGAGAAAAGCCAAAGTGCAACACTGGCAAATCCATGAAACGCAACCCTGAGCATGGAATGACATTTGGCAGCACACTTACTCTTGCATTCGTCCTTTTGGTTTGTGTCCAGACTAAAATATTTCTTGTTTAATGAGCAGTTTTCTAGGTGGAGCCGGTTTATTACATATTGTAGTTTGAACCGAAGAAAAAGCAAATGTAGAAAAGCCAAAGTGAAAGAGGTTTAAAAAAATAATATTTTCTTAAATAAGTGCGTTTTCTAAAAAAAGTAAATTTTCTAAAACAAATACCTATTCATATACTTAAGCAGAGTACCTTTACTCCACGAAATACATTATCCTAAAGAAGTACCTTTGCTTTAAAAAGTAAATTTTCTTACAAAAAGTAAATTTTCTTAAAAAAAAGTAATTTCTTAAATAAGTACCTTCTCTTAAAAAAGTACATTATGTTACAACAAATTGCCTTTTCTTAACAAACTACCTTTTCTTTAAAGAGTAAATTTTTTGTAAAACAATATAACTTTTCTTGAGATAAGTACCTACTCTTAAAATTGTACCTGTTCTTTCGTAAAAAAAGCTTTTCTTCAAAAAAAATACCGTCTCTTACAAAAAATACTTTTCTTTTCTTAAAAGTACCTTTCTTTTCTTAAAAGTACAATTTCTTACAAATAAAATAATACCTTTTCTTTTCGTTTCTTGAGAAAAGTAGCCTTCCTGAAAATAAGTAAACTTTCTTAAAAAAATAACCCTATCCTAAAAAGAGTACTACTTCTTTAAAAAATACCTGGTCTTACAAAAAGTATTTCTTTGTTAAAAAAATACATACTCTTAGGCTTTTTCCGAAAAAAAAAAGCGATTAGCTTTCAATAAAAGTCGGCGGCCGATGGTGGAATGGTAGTGTGCTCGACTCTTGTGCATGTGAACGTGGGTTCAATCTCTGCTCTGACCACCTTAAATTCCTTTCGACGGCGGTCACCCTGCTTAGTGACTGACGGCGACAATATCGAGTATTCAGCCATGAGAAAGCTTCTCAAAATACCGTTTGCAACCGGTGTAAAACTGTAGGACACTAACAGTGAGTGTAGAACTAGAACGCGCACAGCTCACTGGTTTGTGAGAAGCTCTCCTTAATCCCGTCAAGGGATGTAACGGGAAATCATTTATTTTTTTGTTTAATTTTAATAAAAGAAGTACCTCTTATCAAAGAAATTACTTTTTCGGGAAAATATAATACATATTCTTACAAAAGGGACCTAACAATATACTTTTTTTTAAAAAAAAATCAATATATAAAAAATATCTTAAAAAAAGTTCATCATTTTACAAAAAGTTCTTTTCTTAAAGATCCATATAAATTACAGTATTTTTCAACAGGCGTCTTAGGCGTGTTGGAACTAACCAGAACTTAATATGTATATAGCGAAAGGAATTTCGTTCCAACAGGGTATCCCCTGACAGCTCATGTAATTTTTTATATAACCATCTTTATATGTCAAAAAACGAATGATGTAGTACGATTCGTAGGACCCATATTAGTGTAAATCCGATGAAGCCACTTATGTTTTTTCCGACTTGCACAGTGATATTAATGCAACCATTTAGGAGAAAACGGACTTTTGTGAGCTCGAAACAAATATTCATCTTTCGGATATTGATTTTATTTTTCGTAAATAATCACAAGTTCATATTTTTTTGGTGATATATCTTTAACACGCCATGAGAACAATCCATAATAATTCGTTTAAATATTTACTTTGAACCTTAAGTTTATTTCCATTATTTTTTGAAGATGATATCTGTCAAGTGATCCTCTCCATTTTGGTTGCAATTTTGGGCTCCTGTTACCACAAGTTCATTTGCTCAGGCGAGAACTTCGGACGTCAAGCTCCTGCACTAATGGCGAATATTAACTTTGAGAGCTTTAAGAGTGTCTGACTGCTTCACATAAAACCCAAAAGAAGGAAGTGGTCAAATCGGGTGATATTGCTGGTCACCGCAAACCGCCAAAAAGGCGACTTTTAGTGACTGGGAAATCTTTTAAGTGTTCGAAATAATCAAAGATCCCTAAGTAAATACCAACATCACTGAAAAGCCTATAATTCCAACACATAGTCTCAAATTATTTGTTTGTGGAAATAAAAACTCGGTGATCATCTCATCGTCTGTTCGATATTGACGGCTGATCCGCGACAGCTTCTGCTGAAGTGGTGATATTCTCATCGCAATGAGGCCTTTAACCACCTCTTCTGTCACATAGTGGACAAGTTTGTATTACGAACACGGCTAAGCGCTAAGTTAGAGTCGAACGTTCGGGATAACTTCACCGAAATACATGTTGGGTCAAAATTATCGGATTCTCCGACAAAAATAGTCTCGAGTATTCTACTTAGTCAACGCTAAAGTTACATTTAGTAATAAGGAAACAAAATGGGGAGTTCATTATCTCTACGATATCTACACTGAACAACAAATACTAATATTGAAAGCAGTAAAATGTTGTCGTAGCTATAAATCAAACTAACGAACTTACAAATCCAATGCTCATTGATATAAAGGGTGTCTCAGTAAGATTGGATAAGGTTAGTCTAATTTTTTTTTTTGAAAGTGGCAACTCTGAAATTTTTCAGGTGCCACATATATTTATTCCGCGTATTACAAATGGAGCGCTTTACGAATTGGGAAAGTTATGCTGAGACCGCTCGCAAACTTCGAACAATTTTTAGTCGAGAAAATGCACCTAATGTGTCAACCATTCGAACAGTGGTGCAAAAAAATTGAAGAAACTGGGTCGGTTATGGACAGTAAGACTCCTGTACGTCAATGTACTGGTCAGTCTCTGGATAAGATTAATGCTGTAAACGAGAGGGTCGTCGAAAATCCGAAAATGTCAATTCGGCATCGTTCAACTTCACGAAGCACTTCGCATCGAATTTTGACAAAGCACCTGCACCTTCATGCGTACAAAACCAGTAGACCATAGAAAACACTGGCAATTCGTTCGATGGGTAATGGAGCAAAGTGAAGTCAATGCCAATTTTTCAAAAACATAGTCATCTTCTCCGATGTTGCGGATTTCCATCTGAATGGCTTCGTGAATACACAAAATTGTCGAAATCCTCATGCAATCCCTGAGAAGCAAAATCACCCACAATGAGCAACTGTCTATTGCGGATTTTGGTCAGGAGCCCTAATTGGGCCTTACTTTTTAGTATATGAGGCCAAAATTGCAGTGACTGTGAACATCTTTCGTTACAGGGACATGATAACGGAGTTCTGATGGCATCAACTGGACGGCATGGATCTGGACGAGATGTGGTTTCAGCACGACCGCGCCACCTGTCATACCGCGCATGAAACAATCGATTTATTGAAGCAACGATTTCCAAAACAATTACCAATTACCTCAATATATTCTGATGCCAACTGGCCACAAAGATTATGCGATTTAATGCCGTGTGATTTCTTTCTTTTGGGATTTTGTGAAATCTCGGGCTGTTTATGCGAGTAAACTAGAAACAATTCCTTAGCTCACGTCCGATATCCAACGCGTTATCGGTGGGACACAACCACATCTCTGTGCACAAGTCATGGAAAATTTCATGAAAAGAGTAAAGGGTTATCATCAGATCCGTGGGGGAAATTTGACGGACATTTTATTCCATACTTAATCGGAATATGTCTTCTTTAAAGTCTTAAAAAAATTAGAAGTATCTCAAAAAATACGTGTTCTTATTTTAAAACTAAAAAATTCATTCTTACTGATACACCCTTTATATGGCCTTTTACTATTTATCAAAATATAACACTATAGGTGAAATGTTCACGAAGAACGAATTCTCTAAATCGAGTTTTATCTTTTGCAAGTGATTTGACGTGACTCCATGGTTGTCGAGTTTCTTTATATGCTCTTTGCGATATTTGTTCAACAACACGCTTGAAGTAACCACTCACGTGGTCCTTTCACAATATCCGATGTTGAACGTCTAATTATATGACCGATGCAAACTCGTTGTTTTCCATGTATATCCAATTCAATGAGGTTGTTACTTGTTACGGTTGTTACTCACTTGATCTTTACCGTAGGTGGTGCAATGGTTAGTGTGCACAGCTGTTGTAGATGAGACCGTCGGTTCGATGCATCTTACATTTATTTCAATGGCGGTCACCTCCCTTACTGATGCCGACATCTTCGAGAACTTGGTCATGAAAAAGCTTCTTAAATTACCATTCGATAGTGATGTAAAACCGTAGGTCGCAATCAGTGAGAGGACATCTAGAAAGCGCCCAGCGTACTTGTTGTGATAAATTCTCCCAAAAAGCGATCAAGGGATATAATGGGAACCCGCTTTTTTGGGTCTTTATAAAAAATGATACGAAGCTCCAAGCATCTCAACCATACAACAGTACAGATTTTGTACTTCCTATTATGACAGATTTTATACAGACTTAGGAATGTAGCACAGACCTAATCTAGTTTTTATCCTTGTGGACATAAAAGTGTAAAGAAACATTATTATCCGTCACTCTAGCAGTTCTACCCTTTATATTTAGTTATCCTTAGCTTTGCTGCTATGATGTTTTTGTCTCTGCTTTCTGTGTAATTGAAGTTATTACATATTTAACCATAAATGAGAAAAACATTATTTTCACTTTTAAAAATAAGAAGAGAAACAAATATTCATACAAATCTGCCACTAGACCGTCTCCGAATGTAGAACTAGAACGCAAAGGTTTGAACAATTTTGTGAGAGAGTAGTGGTTAAATTATGGTTGTTTTTGTACATCTTGGCAATGTTTTAGTAGCAACTCCCACATAATTTTAACAAATTTTAAAGACAACAACTTATAGTTATATGTACATTAAACTCATTCCCTAAGTGATATTTTAAGCAAAATATTGTAACATAATTTTAGGGGATGGAGAGTGGTTGTCTCTCTCACTCTCTCATTATTTGCCAATTTCACAAGTGATTTGAAAACCCCCAAAGAAGATGAAAATGAAAATGTGTTGGATATAAGAAATTTTTTAAATGCTTTTATCACTTAGAGTACATTTTTTAGTGGGCAATGTTGCTTGTCCTCAGCTGCTGGGGACCATGACTCGGGGTGTCGGTATGAGGTTTGTTGGGTGTAATTTTTGCTTTCGTTCGTGTACAGGGGACTGTCGCTGTTGTTGTAATTGCTGTGACTCGGAAAGTTGTAAATCACAGCAACAGACTAGCAGCAACAAACAATCCGGACCAACAAAATAGATAGAAAAAAAACAGTCTCAGTAGTTAAAAGCACTACTTGGCTTCCTATGGCAACATATATGGGGTTGATAATAAATTGCTCAAATATCTCTAGGTACCCCCACTTCCCGACTAAGTTCAAAGAATCTCTTGCCTTTTTTTTTGTTACATTACAGAAAATTTTCTCAAAGAATCTTTTTTTTTTTTTGAGCACAATAGCTTTTTGGTTTGCAGGGTAAAGTTGGGAGGGAGTTGCAAAGACAGCACCATGTCACAGATTATGGTACACACCCCTCTGTACCTCTTATCAAGAGTTTACAGAGGGACTGTAAAACATTTTTGAGTGTTGTAGCCTTTACACTTTTCATTTCGTTCTCTCGGCCCGAACTGCCTTTGCTTCACACTTTTGGTGCTATTATCTTTGTGTTTAAAGTGCAAAAAGCTTTAAAAACATAAATTTCGGATGCCCCGGAATTGTTGGTGCCATTGTTGTTGTTGATTTTTTCGGCTGCATATACTATATATCTATAGAGACGTTTTTCCTGATTGCTTTAGATACTGTGCTTTCCATGGTTGCTGTATGTGCCATACGTTGTTTGGCGTTGCAGGATGTAGTACCCTTTTTTCAAGCAAGGATTGTACGTAGTTGTTAGTTACTTAACAACTTTACCACTAGTGCTTTCACTGTATAGTACACATAGTGATGAAATTGTTTCCTATGCTTGCCTCTCTAACTATGTACACCCCCTCACAATGTGACTGTCTAGTCGTTGTTAGTTAGATTTCTGTTGTCTCAAAGTGGCAAAAGACCGTAGTTTACCCTCTTTATTTCTCCACATATTTTGTTGGGGCAACCCCGACAACATCATATACATTAAATCAGTGCAGACATGCGGGTACACACAAAATACTCGTTTAGTCATTAATTTATTTATGCTGTGATGGCAGCCACATAACAGCAACCAGCAACTAAAAAAAGTTACGGGAAATGGTATGAAAAGTGTTGCATAGATACGTCGTAGGTGGTGGGGTGGTACGTTAAGGGTTAAAAATGAGTCGTACTTTTTTTTACATTTCAAAAATATAAGACCTTAACAATGGTGTCTTGATTACGAAAGTTTGTAATATTACAGTAACTCAATTATAATTTCTTAGAAAAAGTGGTAATGGCTGTTGCGGCTTAAGCCATACAACCGCATCGAATGCTATTTGTTGCGAAGTGAGAGTATTCAAATTCAATCACATTTCCATAGAATCCAAAATATGCTTTTGAGGTTTTGGATTATTAAAATTTGGATGTAAGATTTCATTTAATTACATTTATGTTTGTGTATCCTGAAAAGAATCTGTTCGCATTTCGTAAAATTTTCAAACAACTGTTGTTAACAATTTCAAACATATGTGCACAAATAACAATGTGTTTGCCAAAAAATCTCGATTATGTTGTCCTTTTAGGGGCAAATTGTTTGGGAGACGGATCGCTTGAGTTTATTGTATTTTAAGAAACTGTCTACATATTTAAGGTTGAACTAAAACCTGTGTCTCTTACGGATAAAAATTTCCTCTCTTAAAGTTGCTGTAGTTAAAATTTTCAACCTTTTCTGTTGCTTGAGGGCAAATAGTTTGAAGATCATTATACAAAACTCTTACAAGCTAAAGAAGTAGTCCTGGAGACAATATGTTAATTTTGGTTAGACCCTACGAATATAGATGTATAGAAAATTATTACTTTTATTGTTTCAAAACTTTGTTCCAATTATACGAGGGTTGCTATTAATATTGCGGGTCCAGCAATATAAAAACAATCATTCATCATTGGAAATAGTTTTATTGTTTTTCAAAATATTCTCCGTGAAGATCAATACACTTTTTCATGCACTGAAACCAATTATCGAAACACTTTTTCCACTCCGATGGAGACACCACCAAAACATTGTTTTGAACGCTTCAACAGCTGCTTGGGGAATCGAAAACGTTGACCACACAGTAAAAAGAAGTAATTGGGTGCCAAATCGGGACTGTATGGCAGATGACACATCAATTCGACATGTTGAGCGGATTTAGCTCATCTTGAAAGTCCCATACGTTCGATTGCTGTTTTGTTTCGGGGTCATATGCATAGATCTATGATTCGTCACCTGTGGTGATGTTAAACCCTGCATTTGAGTTACCGCGGTTGTATTTTTTCAACATTTGTTTGCCTCAATCAACACGAGCCTTTTTTTTAGCATTCGTCAAATTATTTGGGATCAAATCTTTTTCACCGCCAAATGAATGTACAATATCTTATTGATGCTTGTTATACTAATGCCCCAGGATGCCTCAATCTCCTGGTATGTCACAAGTCTGTCCTGGTTTATCAGTTGATGCACAGCATCGATGGTTTCAGGCAAAACGACCAAAGTTGGCCGACCTTCACGAAATTCATCCTGGAGCGAACGGTGTCCGCGACTGAACTCTTGGTACCAGTGATTTGCAATGGGTTTTGATGGTGCTTCATCACCGAACGCCGAAACAAGTTGTTTGATTCAGTCTTGTTTCGATAATCCACGCCGAAAATCCAAAAAAATCATCCCACGAAAATTTTAACGGGTTAATTCCATTTTTTGGCTGAGCTGAATTTTTCAAAATACCGCAACTACAACAAATAGTGCTCGTAAGTGAAACGTTCCATGGCTGTTTATGCTAGAAAATTTAAAACTTTCCAGTGGAAGTTCCAGTTTGCATCTGGCAAGACTAATATTTCCAGGGACCAAAATATAAATAGCAACCCTCGTATCCCATCAAGCGCTAGGGGAAAGCTTCCTCAATTAGTGCTGGCCATGACCTACAGTTTTACTCCGAAATTCGGTTCCAGAAGTTAATTTTCGACAAATCGATATTTTGCAGTAAAAATTGGAAATCCGCTTTTAAGACGTTTAAAGTTTAATTTTGTTTCTGGCTTTTAAATTTTACAACTTTTTTTTGGAAAGGATAACAGATTACAAAAATGCTAATGTCTCGAAAGTGGAGCTTTTATTTAATTTTTAGCGATTTTTGTAACAACATTGTAGTGTACGATGACTACGTTAGTGGTCCAAAATTATGACATTTCTACGATTGGATACATTCCTTCCAAGATAGTAAACCTTTTCTACGTATTTCGCATTTCCATTTAAAAATGGGTATTGAAAAGTCGAAGCCATACATATAAGGGTGTCTACGTAAGAATGCACTTTTTAATTTTAAAACAAACGCGCGCATTTTTGTCACGAATAACATGAACAGTGGTGGCCGCCGGTGGTGCAATGGTTAGTGTGCGCGGCTCTTGTACATGAGATCCTGGGTTCGATCCCTGCTCTGACCACCTTAAAAAAAAAATTCTTTCGGCGGCGGTCACCTCGCATAGTGACGGCGACACTATCGAGTATATAGCCATGAAAAAGCTTCTCAAAATACCGTTCGGAATCGGTGTAAAACTGTAGGTCCCAATCAGTGAGTGAAAACTGGAAAGCGCACAGCTCAGTGATTGTGAGAAGTTCTCCCCGGTCCCTTCATGGGATGTAATGGGAAACCATTTATTTTTTTTTTTTTTAACATGAACAGTGGTGTCGTCCGCAGCGTCAATTGATGCCGGTTTATTAGCATAAACCAGTGACTTCACTTAACCCCACAAGAAACAATCGTGGGGTGTCAATTCGCACGACCTTCGAGGATAATTTACAGATCAATATCTCGAAATCAAGTTATCGCCAAATTTTTATTTCAATAGTTCTGTTGAAACCCCATCTCTCCCGGATCAATGTTATCCACATTTTCAAACAAAACATCATTGATCATGATGCGAAAACGATCTACATTGACCGCAACAGGAGCTCCGGCTTCAATTTGTGAAGAAATTGGGACCGATGATGCCTCCAGTGTGTAAACCGCTACAAACCGTGAATTTTTCTGTTTGTAATGGAGTCTGTAGGATTCGTTGTGGATTGGTTTCACTATATACACGGCAATTTA
Organism: Phaonia tiefii; assembly: GCA_963931995.1. Classification (NCBI taxonomy): domain Eukaryota; kingdom Metazoa; phylum Arthropoda; class Insecta; order Diptera; family Muscidae; genus Phaonia; species Phaonia tiefii. The sequence continues at coordinate 165,701,699 of OZ008370.1, read as the reverse complement.
GTTTATTAACAAACCTGTTAAACCAAAAACATCTGGTCAGTTCGTAACTACTCTAGATTCCAAGCGGGGAAAGAACAACGCATACGACGATCTCGTGGCTTTAATTCCTGTACCAGCTGGATCTTTTGTGGGTATAGGCCATGATATTTGCACAAATTTTTCAACGAAGTGGATGCACAGAACTCCAATTCCTGCGGTCGTCGACGAATCGATAAATTTGGATTAACTGCCACTCTTTCGTTTACATCACCGATATTCTCTTTAGTGCGAACATTCCTTCGAAGTGTTGGTGTTATTGCATCATTTAGAGAGTATATGGTATGAAATACATCCGCAGTTCGACGGATGGCTTGTTCAGATGGACTATTATGTGCGCCATAAAAATGACGTAGTCGTCTATAATTTGCGCGAATCGATGACTGATTTCAAAGTAAATTTGGTAGCGTTGTTCGATCGTGAATTTGTGATTTATATAGTATAGTATACTGATCATAAATGTGGAAAAGTGAGTGCAGTACGATAGTTCAGGTGACAGCTAACCATTTTGTAAGTTCCATCCAACCAAAAAAACACACTCTATATAAACAAGATGAAAATTTTACATTTCCTATAGTTATTTCAAAAAGTCGTTGTTGAGTGTTTCTCTCAGAGGTTCAATATTTCACTGTCGATTAAACGGTCACAATTTGGGCAGATCTGGCAACGCTATTATAACCTGGCATACCATAATTTAGTGGCCATCTCTTGCACTATATGTTTTGTCAATGGACACTGGTGGTCAATCCACGGTTTTATCGCAATATACTGTTCAGTGATGATGCTCATTTTAGATAGAGCCATTAAAAAAACCCCGTTTCATATTACATCCCATGAAGAGATTGGGGAAGCTTCTTATAACCAGTGAGCTGTGCGTTTTCTAGTTTCTCACTTATTGGGAACAACAGTTTTACACCGGTTCCTAACGGTGTTTGAGAAGCAGTACAAGAAAGTACTGTCTAATACTCTTTGAAAGCTCAACAATTCAAAGATGGTGTAAACATTTAACTAGAATAAATGATTGTAAGTCCTAATCGAATAATTCGAGGCTTTATGGACAGATTATAGTTTCCTACGGAAATTTCACCTTAGTTAAACTTATTTTCTTGGCGATTTAAATAAGCGATTTGTTTAACTTCCGCGCTCTAAAAGTGTAATGTGCATAATAATAAATTTGTGGAAAATGCTATCCAAAGCATTAAATTCGAAATATTTTCATTTTATGGGGTGCGCAAGTTACGAAGAGACTATTTTTCGAGTTATCACAAACTTTTATATATGAATTATTTATTTACTTTTATAACAGCTAATTTCTACAACAACTTTTGTTACTCATTTCATTTCAAACATAACTTCTGATACAATATTCTTTAAATATTTAAAAAGATTGTTAGAAGTTCCACGTCAAACAACATTATAAAGTACAACAGTAAGTCCACATTGGCAGCAACAATTACTACTACTTATACTTGAAGCAGTAATAACATTTCAAAATGACATTTAATTTCCCACCAACATTATAACAATGAAAATGCCCCTAATATAATGGCAACTTATAGTAAAACACACAGACAGAAATGTTTCTGTCTATCTTGTCTGTATATATCCTTGTGGCATTAGAACTGCAAATATTACTTTAAAGACACATCAAACACTTTTAACTACTATTAAGTAGGATTGAAAGGATGAAAATGAAATGAACTTGTACTGGTGTTTTATTTTTTTTTTCTGTGTGTGATCAAACAACATAAAAACAGAGGAAGTTTAATTATTATGAGACCAATAAATACCCAAGGAAATATAAAAATAGCAACGACAACGACCGAGAACAGCAAAAATAACAACAACAGCAACAGCAATCACAATAAAAAGTTGGCATATTAAATTACGCAATTTATCTTTATTTGAGAACATTTTGCAACACAATTATATCTGAATTGCCTAAACAACAACAAACACCACCACATTTTACCAGCAACATCGACTTCCAAGGAAAAATCAACCTTAGGACCACATAGACCGAACCAAACAGCCATTCAACCATAGAAGCATTACCAACCTCCTGAATATGGAAACGAAAGAGTTTTATTTCGAAAATAATTTGTTTCTTTAAGATTGAGGGGGTGTGTTCCGTTCGCATTTCGTTTTTGTAAATTCTTCAAGGCAGGGGAGTGGCCTTTGGGACTGGGTTGTCTTTTTGGTCGATGGGGTAGGTGAAAACGCAATATAAATGAATACAACTTTATGGTTGCCACAAAAGAGTTCTGGCATTTATATGCGCTCGTTCTGTTTGCTGTGTTTCTTCATATTGTCTTGGTTATTTTTTTGTCTTCTAGCCCAGTCTTCATTTTATTATATTAAAGTTGAAAAGGGTTACAAACCAATACTTTCTGTGTCTGTCGTTGCATGGTTGTTTTGCCAAAGTTGTTTCTGTTTTGTTCTCCTTCCTGTATAACTTTTTTGTTTTCCTTGTAAGTGTATGGGTGAATGTTGTTTTTTTTGTATTTTGTGCTTACGTTTTTGGGAAAAGCAATCAAATGTTTAAATATTTTGAAATCTTTACTGGAAATTTGTCAGTGATGTTTCGCTTTTAGGAGTGATAAGAGTGAAGGAACCAGATTTGAATACAAAAATTTGAAACTAAAATCGGAGAAATGTTTTCAAAATTGTTGAGGGATTTTCCCTGGAATGATTAAAAAAATACAAAATGCAACCAATATTATTTTAAATATTTAATTCTTAAATATATTACAAAGTCATCCCAATACTTCTATCTAGGTACACAACTTCCTTAGGTTACAAATCAAGATATTGCTGGTGATAAACTCTGGTGAAATTTTGAACGATCACACGACCTCATTTGTGAATGTTTCATATTAATATTAATCCAAAAAGTAACGACTTTTTCAATGTATCATATTCCTGCTAGAAATTCTTTATACGGGCTCGTACGCAGGGGGCCCTAAATTATTTCCTTAATAGGTGGTACTGCAGATATACTTTATCAATGTTTTTAATTGAATTATATATTTGTTTCTACAGGAGTTTTAATAAAATTATTATTTAAATTTGTTGCTATATCGTCATTAAGTATTTAATTCTTAAATTATTTTTCGCAATTTAAAACAACATTGGGGTATTTATAGGTTAAAGCAAATATATGTTATTTTTAAACCAAACAAGTATTAACAGAACTTCCAATATTTCAATAGTCATGAAGTAACTCGCCTAGTTTCAAATACCCTTCTTCAAATACCCAGACGGAAGACCTAAATCAGGCAAATAATTAAAATATCTTACATTGCTAGGATTTTTTTTCGCGATTTTTAAACAAGTGTTTTAGGTGTTATTATATTTCTCAAGAGTCAGCCCTGGAACTTTATTCTTCGTAGAATCGACTACGATTTACGCAAGATACTTGCGGTTTAAAACTATTGACAATCGTCCATGGCTAGACAACAGATGTATGCGTCGGTGGCCAAACGATTAACTCCATAAAATAAAATGTATAAACTGGTCTTTTAAAATTCCACCATCATTACAAATTTAAACATTAGATACTATTTTACTATAGTTGTATATTAAATCGTTAAATTTAGAATGTACGAGGGGGCTAACCAAAGTACACTTAACCCTGCTGTTAGATTAGAAAAAACTTACGAATCTTAGATTGAGGGACCATTTGGTCCATACTGCAATTTTCATCCAAAATAATAATTTTATCTTATTCTTTGTAACTATTTTGGTTCAAACATTTCTAAAGCAAGTATTTGACATATCAAAAACATCCGCTAACATATCAAAAACATCTTCTAAATATTTGACATGAATTTACATTCGCTTGGTAATGAAAAAACTTACGAATCTTAGATTGAGGGACCATTTGGTCCATACTGGAATTTTCATCCAAAATAATAATTTTATCTTATCCTTTGTAACTATTTTGGTTCAATAATTTCTAAAGCAAGTATTTGACATATCAAAAACATCTTCTAAATATTTGACATGAATTTACATTCGCTTGGTAATGAAAAAATGTACTATTGACCAAATGGTCCTCTAATCTAAGATTCGTCATTTTGTATTTTTCTCAGTCCTGAATAAAGTTAGAAAATTTAATTTTCGCACATAACATTGTTTTATTAAAAGACCCCATTAGCAGAAAAATTTAGTCAGTATATATCACCGTTCCAAAGTTACAAGGGAAAACAGAAAAAATTTGGACCAAATGGTCCTAATCTAACAGCAGGGTTAATAGAGTAGAAAAAAACTAAACAAAAAATGTTTTAATTTTATATATTTATTCTTCATCTCTTTGTATTTTTTCAACGTAATCGCCATTTATTTCGATACATTATGGAAGTCGATAAAACCACCTTGAAAACCAGTCTTCATAATCTTCAAATTTGCAACTTCTGGGCTCCATACCATGCTTTGTTGTTTGGTTTCAGGATCGTACTTGTAAAACCATGCTTAATCGTCTGTTACAATTTTCTGAAAACTGGAAGACTTTCCGATTTTGAATTTGTCAAGAAAATATTGAGCAAAACGCACACGTGCCTCTTTTTGAGTTTCAATTAAAATTCTAGGAACCCATCGTGTAGATTTTTTCGTGTAACCAATATTATTTTTTAAAATTCGCGATACAGCCATGGCATTCAAGCCCAGTTTTTCAGCAATAATTTCCTGGGTCAATCTTGGATCCTCGTCAATTTTAGAGTTCACCAACGCTACACTTACATCGTCAATCGCAGATTTTGGACGGCCTTCTCGAGGTTCGTCCTCCACAGAAAAATGACCGGTGTGGAATCTCCGGAACCACTTTGAAATAGTCACAAGGGATGGCGCATACACTCCAAATGCTGTTTGGCATTCACTAAACATTTCCACAGGCTTGAGCTTACGCCGAAATCCAAAAAGAATGGCAAAACCGAAATTCTTGCTGCATTGGCACATGGATATCCACTGACACTGGTTCACTAAATTTACGTTTTCTTCTGTCCATTTTGACCGACCTTTCTGAAAATTACAGTGATATATAATAAGATTATAACAAACAGCAACTAAGCGAACTTTTGTTAGAGCCCCGTACAGCGAAGATTAAGTTAACCCACAAACAATATCGTACCACAATTTTTGGAGAACTGTAGTTAATTACTTTGGGTTCAGAATGTCTCATATGTTAGTCAAAAAATTAATCAAAAAATCTTAATAAAGGAGCGTTTTCGTTAATCCGTTGAGGGATTCTGAAGATATTGGCATGTTCTTTCCAGAAGACAGTGGTGATTTATTGTTAGAAATTCAACGATACGGTTGCTATATATATTTCGGGTCCAGCACTAAAAAAATCTATCATTTATCATTGGAAATGGTTTTTTTTATTTTTCAAAATATTCTCATATGCTCAGTATATTTTGCATGCGCTCAAACCACTTTTCGAAGCACTTTTTCCACTGCTATTGAGACACCTCCAAAATATTGTTTTTGAACGCTTCAACAGCTTCTTCGGGCATCTAAAACGTTGACCACGCAGTAAATAGAAGTTATTGGGTGCCAAGTCGGGGCTGCGCGGCGGATGACCTGCCAATTCCACTTATTGAGTGCTCATATAGCCCATTGTTACAGCTGATGTGTGAGAGCTCACATTGTCCTGTTGCTAAAGGATCCGTCTTCTCTTGTTGGCTTTCCATATTTCTTCGAACACTGTTGGCAAACATATGGTGGTGTACCACTCAGAATTGGCCGTCCTACGATCCACTGAAGGCACTGTGGCCACATGACCTTTTACAACCAAAAAAACGCAATAATTTGCCTCGATACGTTTCTTCCACGAACAACTGTTGTTGGATTTAGCTCGTCTTGAAAGGCTCATACGGTCGATTGCTGCTTCTTTCGGACTCATATGCATAGATCTATGATTCTTCACCTGTGACGATCTTATACACTACATTTGAGGTAGCGCGGTTGTATATTTTCAACATTCCTTTGCCTCAATCAACACGAGCCTTTTTTTGAACATTCGTCAAATTATGTTTGATAAAACGAAAACTAATCTGAAATGAACATGAACATACAATATCTTACTGATGATTGTCATACTAATGCTCAGGGATGCCTCAATCTCACGATATATCACATGGCGGTCTTGCTGGATCAGTTCACGCCCAGCACCGATGGTTTCCGACAAAACGACCAAAGTTGGCCGACCTTCACGAAATTCATTCTGGAACGAACGGCGTCCGTGACTGAACTCTTGGTACCAGCGATTTACTGCGGTTGTTGATGGTGCTTCATCACCAAAAGTCGAAACGAGTTGATTGAGACACTCTTGTCTGGATAATCCACGCCGAAAATCGTAAAAAATCATGGTACGAAAATTTTCATGGGTTAATTTCATTTTTTGGCCGAGATGAATTTTTAAACACACTGTAAATACCACAACTAGTGCTTGCAAGTGCAAACGTTCTATATATATTTATGCTAGAAAAAGTCGAAACTTTCCAATGGAAGTTCCAGTTTTCATCTGGCAACACTATTACTGCCGGGACCCGAAATACAAAGAGCAACCTCGTATAACTAAAGGTTTTATAAATCGTGTAGCATGGTAAAGGAAGTATACAATATCACTGGAAAGACTGCGCTATGGGTTATGAAAACACTCAAATAAACAAACAAGATATTGCCATGTCTCTATAATTTCCCAAAAAATTTTGCCATTTTTTTTATCTCATCAACAACTCATTGTCAAAAATCCATTTATTTATTAACCAAACTGACTATAACTTTATTGTTCGTCAATGACCTTTTATAAACAATAGGTCAGTTTCATTAGTGCTATCGGTTGTATCTTTCAACATTTTAAAAGGAAGTTTATTTCTATTTTTATAAGGGTTTGAGGTGAAGGTGAACACAATTTAAGTTTTTGACAATAAAATATTTTTTTTTCAAATGGTACACCTTTTGTCAACAGATTCAAAAATCATATATGTAGCGGCTGATTCTATTAAAAAAAATATGACTTTGTGGACCAAAACCTGTGTTTTGTTCTCAAGAAATATTTGAAAATTACTTAAATAAAGTCATTAAAAATACATATTACGGTGCAAACATTTTTTATAATGATTTTCTGGATTACACTACCAAATCACATCAAAAGCTTATAGCCAGGGTGTTGAATATTTTTTGGAACGAAGTTCCTTATCGCACGTTGTGGGATGGGGGTAAATGAAAAAAAAAAAATAACAGCTTTTTTAATAGTATTTTGCTTCAACCCAGTACGAGCTATAGATAAAGGAAAGAATAGATATAGCGCGACCATTGTCAACTTTGTTCACTAGGTGACGTCCTGTACTACTGTCACTTTCACTGAAGTTTCCCATAATTCTCATTGACGTTTATTCAAAATTGTGAGAAATTTTTGTAAAAGTAATTTAAAGAATGAAAAATGTGAAAAAATTTATGCGATTTTATATAATAGCATTTGTTTCTTATATAAAAAACTATTTCAAAGCCATGAGGCCGGTGTTGGGATATCAATAGGAGAAAACCCGTAAGACCGCCCAAAGATGAACATCCCGGGGAGCCCTTTTAATATAAATACTTCCCCGCCCAAAAACTGTAGCAACTTCTGTGGACGCAGAGTGTCTGAGGACTCTCAAGAAGGAATGGTAGCTGAACCGGAGGAAGAACCAATTTATTAGGACATAGACGGTGGTGACATGGCTTTGCAATTCGATGGCCATCAGATATTCTACTTTAATTAATGTGTTGTATTCTTGTATTCTTGATATTTTTGTTGAAAATAATTTTTTCTTTTTGTAAAGAAATTTTAGATTTTTACTGTCATATTTTTTCACTTTTTTTCTGGGAACAAAAAGAATCCCATTTATTGCTTTCAACGACATCTAGAAAATTACCCATTACACCAAAATTTGCTTCATCTATTTGTGTACTTTATCTATGTTGTCAACTATATTGGGTACTTTTTTTTTGCTTTGAGTCTAGACTAACATGTGTTGGGAAATTTCTTGTTTAATGGGAAGTTTTCGAGGTGGATCCTGTAACCAATATTTAGTATATATTTATTGTAGTAAAAAGTAAATTTAGAAATGCCAAATTGAAAGAAGTTTAAACAAAGCAAATGTTCTTGAAAATAGTAAATTTTCACAAAAATACTATAGCTATTCATATTCTTAAACAAAGTAACTTTAAAAAAATACCTTATCTGAAAGAAGTACCTTTGCTTAAAAAAGTAAATTTTCTTATAAAAAGTACCTTTTCTTAAAAATTATTTTTTTAATAAGTACCTTTTCGTAAAAAAGTACATTTACTTACAACAAATTGACTTTTCTTATAAATCTTCGTTTTCGTTAAAGAGTATGTTTTTTTTTTGACACCAAATAACTTTTCTTGATATAAGTACCTACTCTTAAAAACGCACCTCTTCTTGAAAAAGGAACAAATTCTAAAGAAAATTCCCATTTCTTAAATAACCCCTTTCTTCAAAAAAATACCGTTTCCTTAAAAAAAAAACTTTTCTTACAAAAAGTCATTTTCTTAAAAGTATCTTTTCATACAAATAAAATAATATAATTTGTTTTATTTTCTTAAGATAAGAAGCCTTTCTGAAAATAAGTAAATTTTCTTACTAAATAACCTTTACCTAAAAATAGTCCCACTTCTTTAAAAAGTACCTGTTCTTAAAAATGTACTTGTTTGTAAAAACAATGCCTACTCTTATGGCTTTTTCTTCCAGAAAGTACTTCTTCTTAAAAATAGCACCTGTTTAAAAAAAACCTTAATAAAGTACCTCTCTTTAAAAAAATATCAGTTCGGGAAAACATGATACATATTCTTAATAAAAGGATCTAAGAATATATTTTAAAAAAAAAAAAATACATTAAAAAAATTGTTTTTAAAAACAGTATCTTTATTTAAAGGTCCATTTAAATTATCGTATTTTTCAACGGGCAGATTAGGCGTGCTGGAATTAACTAGTACATAATATATAGCGAAAGGAACTTCGTTCCAACCGGGTGTCCCCTGACACCTCATGAAAATTTTTTTAATTTTGTTGTTTAGTGTTAATTATTAAATATTTTATTTCACTTATCCTCTATTAAATGTCCAGAGTTTTTATTTTCCTTAATAGTTTTAATGAAATTATAATAAAAATCACCAATTCCTTTCATCCCATTTTCGAGGATCCCCTACAACGAAGCATCAGTGCCAATACCAGCGGCAACAGCAACACCAACATTAAGAAAACAATTGTTTTATCGTAAATATTGTAAATTGCTTTAACTTTTCTAGCGCAACTTTTTCCACGAAGTTTCTTCTCCCTTTCCACGCTTTCTCGCCCTTTCGCTTTAAAGTTCCTGCCTTGTTTGTGTATTTCTTTTGAGACAACTTAACATGATATATATTCGCTATACAAAACGGTCGTTGTCTTGTGGTAACTTCCGGCTTCCTACAGTTTTTTTCTCATCTTCTTCCTCGTCTTAATATTCTGGGTCTTTGCTGGAAATCGTAAAAAACAACAAGAGAATCGACTTGAAATTTGTTAAATTTATGTTTTTTAAATTTATGTCTTTAGAGACAGCACTACCAAGCATTTTACACGCAATACAAGAGTCAGCCACTAAAAATGAAATTGTTTAAACTCTCTAAACAATAATAAATAACAATATTTACCCCCTTCGCGGTAGCATGTAGTTACAGTTTGTTAGCCTGTTAGGTTTTTGAGTTTGCCTTGTAAAAAAACCTTTAACTAATTGTGGCATTTACGTTGCGGTGTCACACTGTGGCATTCCTGTACCGATTCTTAACAAAAGTACGTCCTTCTTATAAAAACTAGCCAAAAACCTAAACCTTTTGATTTTATAATCCTTTACCTATTTTTCTTGTCTCTAGCTTCTTGGTGTCCCTCGTGAAAGGTCTTACAAAAGTGTGTGGTGGGCTTCTTAGTCCTTCGGTGCTTTTGTTAATAAAATAAAGTCAAGTTGGGTAGTGTTTTGCCGTCATTTGTTATGCCTGTCTTGATTTTGTTTTTGCCTTGGAATATTATTTTATGGCCAAAGGAGAGTTAGACTTTTGCTCGTTTTTATGCATTGTCTATATTTAGAGAGAGGCGCGTAACATACAACCAACCCCCTCAACAACAAACTACGTATATTACAAAGTTGTCTTGAAATGGGAGCGAATTATGTGCGTAAATGTGATTTATGGTGTTATAATGTCACAATGTGTAGGAAAGTGCCAGGAGAAATTCACTCATACTATCACAATTCACAACACACAATCTCACAACTGCCACTGCTACTACACAATTACTGAAGTTGTGAACAGACCTCGAAACTTTGTAGGAGAATATAATGGTTTAAGAAAAATTAGTGAAAAAGTCACGTAGCGAATATATTTTAATGTGAAGCTTCGCAGTGGTGGCCAAACTTTGTTCGCTTTATGTTATTGGGGCCATTGCGGATACAGTGCTTAGTGTGCAATATATATAGAAGGATAAAATTAATATTATGTTGCCTAACTTAAGGGGTATTTTTACATGTGACAGACAGTGCATCACAAATAGTGGCTATGTTTATCCATTATTTCCGTTTGTGTTCGAAAGGGGTTACGGCTTTGTTTTTAGTGAAATTAATAGTATTCCATGAAAGTTAATCTTAAGCTAGGTAAGTTAGGTTAAAAGTATGGGAGGAACTATTGGTACAATTATTTCACAAAGTTCAGTAGGGCTGCCTGCTGAGACCATTTCCCACTGCCGTGTATTTTCTTCCGTTTGTCATCGGAATTACAATTCAGTTAGTCCAATTCACTCAGTAAAGAGGCTCCAACCTCAATATTGTATCATCGGAGAGGAAGTTCTGTATCAATATTCCGAAATCAGGATAATGACAGATAAAGCTTTGTCTTGGTTTGATCTTGTTCTCACACCACCTGCATTGTGTGATGTATTGACAACTTTAATGAGTGTCCTGTCTAATGTCCCATTATAACTTCTATGAATCAATAAAGTTACAGTTTAACTGTCAGTTGTTGCTCCCATATTGGTTGCCTACGGTTGACCTGCTTCAATCTAATGTGTATCATACGTTATGATATGTATTAACCAGACATACCGTCCGGTAAGTTGAGCGCATCGATGATGCACTACTCTCATCACGGTAAGTCCCGCGATTCAAATCGATCCCTAGGAGTCCATTTTATTCAATACCTTTTGTGAGCACACCATTGGTGTCGATAACCATTTGATCGCCAATTTGCTGTCAGTCTAAATCTTATATTACGCGAAAAATATCTTGAAGTACAAAGCTGCCTATCGATTTCTCTGACCTAATCCTAATATTTGAAAATTGCACAAATTTTTCTGAAAAATCACACTTTCGGGGATTTTAGTTGTGATTTGTGAGATTTTGTTTGGATGAATTTTTAAGGATTTTAAGGCTTTGAATCTACATTATATGTGTAAGCTCATTGCCAAATTTCATTATTATGTCTGTTTTCTTTCTATATCATTTTATGACTCTAACAGAATTTTTGACTTAATATTCATTTGTGGCTCGCGAGTTACGCTTTTTTGGACAGACAAAACACTAGAGTTGACTGTGCGTCCAATACCAAATAAATACAAAATAAATAAATGGGTTCTCCTCGTTACATCCCACGTAGGGATTAGGGAGAGCTTCTCAAAACCAGTGACCTATGCGCGTTCTAGTTTTACACTCACTGATTGGAACCTACAGTTTTACCCCGGTTTCGAACAGTATTTTGACAAGCTTTTTCATGGCTAAATACTCGATATTGTCGCCGTCACTAAGCGAGGTGACCGCAGTCGAAAACAATTTAAGGTGGTCAGAGCAGGATTAAAGACACGTTCTCATGCACAAGAGCCGCGCACACTACCATTGCACCACCGACGGTTACGTCCAATACCAAATACTGATTTGAAAACGTTTACAACTGCGTCTCAGATACATTTTAAATTGCAATGCTTGAAGCACACCCACTAGAAGAACTCACATTTTATGGAGGAGAAAAAAATGTTTTTTGTCCACCCCTCAAAATGTACCTCGATTTGTTTTGTGAGGATTCACAAAATATTGCGTATCCGTTGGAGGCGCCTTACAAAAACCTTTCATATGATAATAATATTCTATACCGTGTCTTTAGGTAAAGTACAAAAGAATCGTGACTTTCGTCGCAATAAAATCACATTTTGTGGCAACAAGTTTTTTTTTTAACAAAAATTACTGTTTTGAAATTTTAAAATGTAGACCACTTCGAATATTTCAAAAGACATCACGTCACCACCGGATTTATAAATTTAATTTTTTCATTTCAATCTTACGACGTGCCCAATGTGCGCCATCTCGTTGTCGTACAAATATGAAAATTATGTGCTAAAATATTACATAGAATATAAAAGAGGAAAGAACGCTGTTAACATGTTATAAAATTTGCAAACAGTACTTGAGTTTTAATTCTTTAAACGTACTTTTCATTACGATTTAAGGGATAACATTAACGTCGAACATAAAGTAATTAGGAGTTGATAACATTAAGCTGACATTATAGATTAAGGCGGCAATAAAATTATCCTTCACTGCGGGAGATTTGTTAAAGGCTTTCAATACTTTTGCCGCTTGGAGGAATAAATACAATTCATACTCATAAATGATGTGAAATTGAATGAGTTTGTCTAAAATTAAAAACAAAAGCAATTATTTTGATATTATTTAATATTGTGGTATATAGTAATTGCATTATACTTCAGATTGATTTTCTCTAATGTGAGAATGTTGGCAACAAATGTACAGTATTTTTCAGTTTACTGCAATTCACTCTATACTAATATTACTTTCATATTAAATACCAGGTTTTTAAATGTATCTTTGCATTTTCTTCGCATCATTAAAATTCCACAACGTAAAGCACGATAATAGATACAAAATGTTAACGTTACATAAACTGAGAACCCATTGAGTAAATATCGGGCGGGAGGCGAATTTGTTGATCAAAAATAAAATTCCAAATCCTTTCGTTTGAGTCACGAACCGCAATCACCACAAATTGACACACAAAGCACATTAATAATTTTCTTCACTGTCTTGTAGTAATTTTCAGCATTGCCTTCCTTTGCATTATCTGTATTTCGGCATGTATACTTGTATAGGTGGTAAAAAGAAAATTAAAATTACCAAGATACTCAAATGATTAAAGTTAATAGAGCTGACATCCTTTTGCCATGATATAATTGTCATGATGGAGAAAAATTAAGACATAGACAGGACAGCAAAATGGAAACCGGAAACCCAGTTTTCCACTTGGCAAAGATGTTTACACAAAATGACAAGACCAGACGTTGCAAATCGTATTTCTTCATGTTGCAATTGCTCTACTTTCGATGATAATTTAAACATCTGGTACAGAAGAGAAAAAAAAATACATTAAGATATAATACACAATAGCAACCACACAGATATACAGGATATCATCGTGTACAAGGATACGGGTAAAAAACTATATACAAATACGTCATGTACAGGACTTTACAAGAAACGTCAATACACTCCTGCCCATGTAGTAGTGTAGTCCTGATTCGAAACATTTATAAAACATTGGATGTAACTTATGTCTGTATGAAGTATGTGTTGGGTAACTATGACAATCATGAAACAGAGCATAACGAGTGGATCCTCTTAAAAATCGATTAACCTATTTCCGATATACACAACTACAACCATCACTGCAATGCGCATATTGCAACTACAAAATGGCAGCTGTGGGGCGAGAACCATAACTATCTTCATAGATACAATTGCAGATACAGATTGTATCTATAGATAGATACAGGCAGATGTTGCAACAGTAGAAAACCATAGTATATACAATGTATATAATCACATTAACCACAGGACCTAAATGGGAGGCTGTGGTGTAACCACTTGACAATATGGCAGTTGAATTTAGATTTTGAATGATTTCCTGCACAAGTGTTGTGCTTAGAAGCCTGACCTGCTAGGGCAAATATTAAACATTTCAGTGACAACTAGGGACAGAGGGAGAAGTGGGTACAAAAAAAAATAATTCCACTAAACCGATTAAAGTGTATGCTTATCCTTTTTTTGAGCCGTTTGAGTTACAGCAATATAAAATCTCTAGGGGCATTTGGGGATGATTGCGTTTGACTTCTCAAATATAATCACTTTGCAGAGGAATAGCCCAACGGCCGCTTAGACGCGTAGGTTTAAAGAATTTAACAAACGGTTGCTTGCAATTGAAGTTAACATTAAATTTGTGGATTGTCTGTCTATAGAATACATACAAAATTGGTAGGAACGGTGCATCTACATGACTGCCGAATTAAGATAAAGGATATTAAAATGTTTCTCATTTTCCTAATCTATCCTATGGAATTCAATTAACTGCTGTTAGTTTTATTTATATTATCAATCTTATGCCATTTTGTAGGTAGTTTTTTAAGACCTCAAAAGGTGTAAAAACCATACTAAAAATTTGAGTTCTGTTTAATAGAAATTATATATAACTCGATATTTTTTTTTAGTAAATTTTCAAACTAATGTTAATCCCTAAAATATCAAGACTGGAATGAAAATAAATGATTCTTGTCTTTGAAGACCAGTAATCAAAATCCATCACCAGTAAAACTTTTAGTGCAATTTGTTGCTAATTCCTAAAGAGTCCTTTTAAATTTAAAAAGGTAATTTGAATTTACTACGACATTCCTCATTGTTAAATTTCCTTTCACATACGTAATCACAAGGAGTATATTTATTAGGGTGGGTCAATTTTTTTTTGCCTACCAAGAGTATAACAGAAACGTCATCTACGGCAAATTTTATGAAAATGTTCTATGGTTCATGGTTCTAAAATCAAAATCGAGCCCGCGATTTTTCACTTGAGAATTTCTATCCAAATTAGTGTAAAAAATCGACCCAAAAGCAATCCTTTTTGAAACTTGATACAGTTTGATTTCGATGAAATTTCACACATATATTCTAGTTGTTGCTGCCGTTACAAAGACGTTTATTTTAGGTCGAAACTCTTCACGGTTCATGTTGTATAGCTGTGTAAAATTGGTCATCTGCAGCATTTTTGTGAAGCGATACCTGTGTTAATGTTAGAACAACTTTTAAATGCGATATTAGATTTACCATTTGTACTTCTATTCCTAAAGGGACGGTTAAAGCCTATCAGGCAATACCTTGATCGCTACAATCTGATATCGCATTCAAAAGTTATTCTAACATTACACAAAAATGCTGCAGATAAGCAACTTTACACAGCTATAAAACATGAAGGGTGGGGAGTTTCGACCTAAAATAACGTAACGGTAGTAACGAGTAGAATATATGTGTGAAATTTTATCGAAGTCGAAGAGTATCAAGTTTCAAAGTAAGGCTTTTGGGTTGATTTTTTAAGCTATTAACACAAATTTTAACACAAATTTTCAAGTGAAAATTCGCGGGCTCGATTTTAGATAATTGTACTTACATACTTGCCTTACATAGAAAGCGGATCCTGCTCTGGAACATTCCTGCATAGCCTCCTTGAAGGGTTTCCATACGCCGTTAGAAGTTGAGAAGTAAAAAATTTAATTCGTTAATCAATAGTTCCAAAACAAAATTGAAAATTTCCTGATTAAAAAAATTGCGAATTTTTTTTCAAGTCGTTACCAAAAACTGTGTCGACAGAAATATCGACGTCAGTTCTAGTTACAAAATACTGATCGATATCATCTAGATAAATACCTATCTTCAATTGTCGTCACAAAAAGATGTCGTTTTGTGTCGACGACGACAACCGTAATAAGTGTGATTATAACATATTAATGACTCTGTCTCGGACATGTAATCTTAAGTAGGAAACACAATGTTTTCAGCGTGCACGTATTCAGGAATATTTCTTAATCACTGACTGAAACAATAATGCGTAAATATAACTTACAACAACCTTAACTTAGACTGCGAATAATCTCCTTCGTTTACTCTCTCGATCCAGACAGAGCATTGCGCCAAAACAAAAAATTAAACAGTGTAATAAACACAGCTCTATTTGTATCACAAGCATAGCTATATTTGGATCACAAACATAACTGTTTTAGCACATTAAACTTTAGTTACTCAACCATTAACAAAAGTAGCGTAAATTAGAGTTAACATAACTGTAGAACAGAAAACAGTCATTCAACTAAAAAGTTTTTACCAGTTTTTGTCATTTACTTCGTTCGCTGTTTTTAAGTTGTTTGCTTTGTTTTGGTGGTCAGTTATGTTGTTTTCGACAAATTTGTGAGTTAGAATATATATCTAAAGAAAATACAAACTGTAATCAAACAGAATACACATACATAAATAAGCATTGCTGAAAATGTATGTATATTGAATTATACATATGACTTCGGGCCGATTTTGTAATCTATACTACGTATCGAAAATTTTCTTAAGTTTTACACGTAGTTTTACGTTGGAACATTTAGGTCATAGAGTAATGTCATATAGAGCTGCAATTCTTCGCATCTGACATTTCCTTTCACAATATTCGTGGTGCGGTCGCTGCGTTAGAGAGTTATTTGACGTAAATCAACTTACACCAGGTGGAATTACAAAAATTCTTAACTTCGATTTTTTATGTCGTTTTGACGGAAAACTGTGAAATAAACGAATTTTGGGCTATTTTATTATACTTTATTGTTAGTGTACTTATATATTACGGTCACATACTTAGGCGTCCAACATCGGAGGGCCACTAGAATGGATCCACCAAGGGTATCGAAGGCCAGGACGACCACCAAATACATTGAAGCGGTGCCTGGAAATGGAATACAACCAAACTTGACTATCCTGGAATCAAATTAAATCACTTGATAGAAAACGAAATCGATGGAGAGAATTTGTTGAGGCCCTACGCTCTTCGTGAACCTTTTATTTAAATATTGTATTTTAATTGTATAATTGTATAGTATTTTGTTTAATAGTTTATATTATATACTTATATATTTGTGGAGTATTTACACACAAATTTTAATGCACAGACCGAAATGCCGTTGCTGATTTGTTGTGGTTGTATTGAGCCATTGCCTCAATCTGGTATTATTAAAGCAATACTTTCCAACATCCAACCGCCCACCTGCAATACACCAAATGTCATCAATTTACTGAGAGAGTTGGCTACTCTATACGTCAATACTCTATGATATAAATGCTCTTAATTATGAGATTTGATTGACGTTTACAAAATAATTATTGAAACGCAAAAATATAAAATTATCAAAGGACCAGTTTCAGACTTCGATGTTAGCCATATGGGAAGCATTGCGTGCGCATTGACATTACCACGATCTCCAGTATTTGATTACTGCCGTGAATTAGGGTCAATGAGTTTTGAAACCAAAAACAACTATTTTTCAATATCGTTTCAAATCTTTCAATTATTTTCAATTTGGCAATTTTAAATATGACACACTAAGAAACCTCATATTCCATTCTTTTTTTTTACTGGAAACAACTTTTGTATGCGTGTACGCGGGGACCTACATTTTGTGTATTTGACTGTGTTCATCTAGTTTAATTTTGCTTGAGGATTCATCCACCATCAATGTTGGTCCTGCAGTCTATCAATTATTGAATCTTTTTAAACTTTCCGCTAAAACTTTTCGTATAAAATGGAAGGCTTAACCTCATCTTTTAAGAAAAACTGAATTGAAAATCAATTATTTTCTCTTCGACATCAATACAGTATAAGTAACGTAAAATTTAAAAACTTTTAAATATTTTTCGCACTTTGCTTGATTTTGTTCTATAATAAGTGGTTGGTGAACGTGCCATTGTGACCATTTCCTAGTTACTCTTAACTTTGATAATGTGTTTTTATTTTTTGTTGTTTTAATTTTCAAAATGTTTCTCTTCTGTCATTGTGAGATGGATTGCATGGACTCTATCACTGTTAAATAACAACAGCCGTGATAAAAACTCAGTGTATTTTATCATTTAAGTAGTACTTGAAACTGGGCGTCAGGACTGCTGAAATAGTCATCATCATCAGTGTCAGCAGAATTCTCCTTCACATCAGTATCAGCAGCAGTAGCAGAAGCACCAATGTACACTATAGTGAAATCCGAGTATAAAAGGATGAGAGGTGATGATAATATGGTGACACTGGTAGCAATACGCTGGTTGCTGTGTGCGCATAGTTGACCCAATTTATATTTTTAAGTCACTTTGTAAATTGATGACACAAGTGCATAATGTGGCTGTGTCATGTAAATTGTTTACGAATATGCTGGAGAATAGCAACAACTGCAACAGTTTATAACCCTCCGCCAACATAGCAACTATAGTAAAATACACTGGCAAAAAATAGCTACCATAGAGAAATGACATATAGAGAGGCGATTTGACTCTGTAAATTTACGAAAAGTTTGGTGTGTTGTATATGGGCGTTGCATGTTTGAAGGTATCGCTTTAATAATATGAGACAAAGGCAATGGCGCAAACTAACCAACAAGAAAACTGCAACGGTATGCGGTATCAACGGTAGCAACAACTGCAACAGTTTATAACCCTCCACCAACATATGTAGCAACTACTGTAAAATACACTGGCAAAAATAGCTAATAACTGGCATGTAGAGAGACGATTTGACTCAGGAAATTTACGAAGTTTGGTGTGTTGCATATGGACGTTGCATGTTGGAAGGTATTGCTTTAATAATACCAGATAGAGGCAATGGCGCAAATCAATCAACAAGAAAACAGCAACAGTATTTCGTTTTGTGCGTTAAAATTTGTGTGTGAAAACACCACAAATATTTATGTACTAGCAATAAGAGATAAAAACAAATCCAAAATACGTTTGAATTTCTTAGTTTTCATCAAAACGACATGAAAAATTCAAGCCAACAATATTTGTAATACCACCTGGTGTAAGTCAATTTACGTCAAATAACTATCTATCGCATCAAACGCACCACGAAGAGTGTGAAACGAAACGACAGATGCGAAAGATGTTAACTCTATATATGGCATTACTCTATGATAGCTATCCTCAGTATATAAATCGCTGTAACTTAACTTATGACTATTTTGGTTTGTATTCTTTAATGCATTTCATTATGTTCGTGGATTTAACTCCAATTTTTTTTCGGTGTACCATGTAACAATACTCCCCTCTATTTATCGCCGTATTGCAATGTATTAATTTGTTGGAAAAAAATATAGTTTTTACGAGAGCGTGTGTTTGCAATGACTTTTTGTTAAATTATTTATATCATCATCATGGAAAATTGTTAAAGTGTGAAATTGAATTTAAATATGCTTCAGCGATTCTTTTAAGTTAATTGCTTGTTATGCATGTAAAAGCCGGAAAGCAGGATTTTGGTTGAACTGTGTTACAAAAATAATACAAAAAGTTTAACATACAAATTAATTCGAAAGAAAAATAAATGGAAGTTTAAAGAAAATTCTTGATGTATGGAGTATTACACCTACTTTCCATGCTGCTGCATATTTTTACACTACTTTTTGTACTTCCCAAGCCGTTGCATAATTTTAGGCTACATTTTATATGCGAAGATCTAAATGCAAATGGATAGAAAATATATATAATATTATTTGTGTAATGAACGTATGGTTTTTATAGTCTTTTTGACTCCAAATACTTAAACATTGTGGACCGCAGCCGTATTGTGCCTAACCGTTTATTTGCTTTAAATACCCTAATTCCCAATGCAATTTTCACACTTGTCTCTTGCATTCAATGTACAAATCTCAAAAGCCTTACTATTTTGAAATTCACTATAAGCTGCCTATTCAAATGGTAACCTAAAAAGTGCAAAAACTTAATGAAAAACGAAAGAGAATCTTTTGTTCTCCTATTCCAGAGGCTGCAAATAAAGCCTGGGAGAATATTTGGGTTTTTTTGTTGTTGCCCCATTTTCATTGCGAAAAGCTAGAAAGGAGGAAAATATTTTGTGGAAATAGGAAATGCAAATGAACAACATGAATGCAACCGCATGTTGTATGCCTTTTGTAGCAACGCCCTGGCAGAAAAAAAAACACCAAGACCGACTCTAAAATAACCGAAATGCATAAAATGTGTCACATTCCGCCTGTTATGGGAGCCGACAGTATATTCCCCATTCGTATTTCGGCAAAAAAGACACCGACCAACAGTTGTGATAGTTACTTTGTGTTGTGGTGCATCATGCAATTTACCTTAAATGGGAGAAATAGGCATTGCACAGTGGTAAACGTACATGATAGTATTGGTAAACACTTTTGAGAATTTCAGCATTCAGTATAATATTAATTAAATACGAAAGACATTTCTCATGTTGTTGATACGAGTATTAAACAAAAATTTTAAATTTTTATGTGTAATAATTTAATATTTTTTAAAATTCCACTGCAACAACCCTACCTTAAGATCACAGCTGTCGATATTATTTAAATTTTCTTAAATATTTCTTAAAATGATTTTGACAAAAAAAAAGTATAGTTGATTGTAAATTTTTTCAGGATTTGAAATGTTAATTGTAACTTATATATTCAAAATTAAAATGTTGGAGCAATTGGTCGTTTTTTTAAATAATTTTATTCCCCAATATTTCGCCGCACTTATTTAAAAACCACCAAAAGCCGGATAAATCATCACTTTCTTTCAATTTATATATTTAAAAATATTAGGTGGAAGCACTCTTTGTTCAAGACACAGTTTTGCAGATCTGCTACTCTTAGCCGCTTTGTAGCCACTGTGCTGCTGAGTAGATGTCTAAGCTTTTGTGCAAATCTGTTAGACAATGAAAAGCTACCCAACGTGCTATTTCTACTAATGCCCTAAACAATTTCTATTTTCATTACTGTTAGAGCCATACACAGCAAACGCCAGAACTCCTTACGATGAATAGCAACAACAAAAAAACCTACAATCTGAAATGTATGAAAATAACTGACTTTGTAAAATGTCTCCAAAAGGACTTCAGTTTAACCAGATGACGACAACAAATGCTATGTGGCTTTTAGCCAAAAAAATTTAAGGAGAAGACATATATGAAATGATTACACGAGTTTGTGAAAAAAGGAGAGAGTGCTATGTCTGTGCAAGCATGCAAATATCTACAAGGATCTTATTGGAAATTGTTCTAGAGCAGAACAATGCCGTCGTGTGTTATCCTTTTGGGTACAGTGAAATTTGAAATGCGTGTGTTGCAATGATGGTTATGTATATAATAGAGTGGTTCGGAATTATGTGGGATTTTAAACATTGTAAGACTTTTTTCCAACAAGACTGAATTCTAGTATATATTTTCATTTTATGTACAAAAGTCGGCAAAATTTATTGAGGTTTTAGCTCGTTCATTAAGAAGCGTTCTCCGAAGTATTTCTATACTCACAGAACTACCCAGGAAATTTTTGTAGAGCCTGTTGCAAAAACATCATATGTTGCAAACATCATATGTACACCATACTGTGTTATGACCTTCCATTCTATTACTGGTTCCACAGAACACAAAATAATTCAATCAGAAAAAATTACCAACAGGTGATATTCTTTTTGTCAGAAGACATGTGTATCTGGTGGTTTTATTGTTCGTTTAAACGCAATGTCTTCCATGGCTCAATGCATTGACGCTCGGCTGAAAAATCAATGTGCCTGGGTTCGAGTTCTGATCGGGAAAAATAAAAAAAAAATTTCAGGTCCTGGCAATACTGTTGTTGCCAGATGCAAACTGGAACTTCCACTGCACACTGGGAGAGATTTAAAAAATGAGCGGAAAAAATTCCAAAAATTGAAGCAGTAATCCACATAAAATAAATGACTTAAACAGTGGCAAAGTAACCACTGAGGGCGAAAATTAACTGTTTTGAAGTTTCCGTGCACGTTGCTAATCAGGCAAGGGGCACGTTGTTTCAATACATGCATGCAGGCTAATTTTGGGCTATTTTTAGTACATGTGTGTTATATGAAGGTTATGTTTCTGGAAGTTTTAAACTTCTTTTATTTTTCTTGCGTTATAAGAGCTATAAAATTGTATATTAAGTTAATTTAATTTCCATAAGGTTTCTAGTTCAATTGCAATGAAAGTAATTGACTAAAGATATTACATTTTTTAATCTTTTGTGAACCAACAAATATTAGGACCGGCGCGCGATTTTCACTTCTGAACACTCTAGACCCTAACCAAGGTCACTGATTTTATTTGGTTACCCTTTACCACCATTTGCTGAAGAAATTTTTTTTTTAAACTTTGGTCCAGTTTTTGAATCCATATTTAAATATAAAATATTTGTGGAAACATTAATTTTTTTTTCAGTGTAAAGTTAAATACATTACTGTGTCGGAATTTAGGTCTGGCAATACCATGAAATGTCAGACTAAAATTTCGAAATTTCAAACGAAAATTTCGAAAGCTCTGAAGACGACGATGATGAAAATTTCGAACGTAGTGATATAGAGTTTTTTTAAACGAAGTTTTGTTTGAGGTCCCAAATATAACTTGTATGGTTACGAAACAAACTTCTCAAACTTTTTATTTATTTTATAATTCCTAATAAAGTTGTAAGAAAAGTTTAAAACGTGAAACCCTGTTAAGAAAAGAAATTTTATGGGAAAAGGTAAAATTGGTTAGTTATCGAAATCCTGATCGAAAAATGTTTGGCAAAACTGAAATCGGGTCATCCAAAAACTATGAAACGATACCTATAACGTGTTTTTAAAAATTTAACCCCCTCCCTTAAAACTGGAAAAAAATGACAGAACTGAGATCAGCACCAACCAAACCCTACCGACTAATGAGTTTGACACGTCTAAAGTCAAAAACAACGACGTCCGGTAATTTTTTAAATCTGTCCCAGTGTGCACTGGAAAGTTTGAATTTTTTTTAGCATAAACGTACATAGAACGTTTTCACTTACGAACACTATTTGTTGTAGTTACAGTGTGTTGAAAATTTTTTCTCCGTCAAAAAATAGAATTAACTCGTGAACATTTTCTTGCGATGACACAAGAAGAGTGTCCCAATCAACCCGTTTCGACTTTTGGTAATGAATCACCATCTAAAACCACTTGAATTTCGTGAAACCAGGATGCATTTCGTGAAGGTCGTCCAACTTCAGTCGGTTTGCCGGAACCTATAAAGCAAGGTCATTGGTATGACAAGCATAAATAAGATATAGCATGTTCATGTGGCCGCGAAAAAGATTTGTTCTCGTTCGATCCCACATAATTTGACGAATGCTCATAAAATAGGTTCGTGTCGATTGGAGCAAAGAAATGTTGAAAAAATACAACCGCGGTAACGCAAATGCAGTGAATAACATCGCCACAGGTGACAAGTCCTAGATCTATGCATAGGAGCCCGATAAACATAACATAAATCGACCGTAGGGGTCTTTTAAGACGGGCTAAATCCACCAAAATTTGTTCGTGGAAGAAGCAAATCCAAGTAAATGATCGCGTTTTTTCTGGTATTACAGGTCATGTGGCAACAGTGGCTTTAGTAGAACGTAGGACGATCAATTCTGAGTGGTACACCACCATCTGTTTGCCAACAGTGTTCGAAGAAATATGGAAAAATAACAAGATAAGACAAATCATTTTGCATCAGGACAATGCGAGATCTCATATATCAGCTGAAACAATGGGCTATTTGAGCACTTAATGTGTCGAATTGATGGGTCATCCACCGTACAGTCCTGAGTTGGCACCCAATGACTTCTTTTTACTGCGCGGTGAACGTTTTTCGACGCCCGAAACATCTGTTGATGCGTTCAAAAACCATTTTTTGGAGGTGTCTCAATCGTAGTGGAAAGAGTGTTTCGAAAGTTGGTTTGCACGAATACAAAGTGTATTGATCTTCACGGAGAATAGTTTGAAAAACAATAAAACCATTTCCAATGATAAATGATAGTTTTTTGTTTTGATGAACCCGAAATAAAAATAGCAACTCTTAGAATACTTTCAGACGATGTATTTCATTTCATAAATCTTCTGTAGACGTCGTTGAAGAAAAGCTTTTCAGTACATGCACAAAATTGTCTAGTCGACTTTGTAATAATTTTAAATAATGCGTAAAATTCTTATTTTAAAAATATTAGAAACAATATAAACATGGTTTCATCTCTGCTGGGTATCGAACTTGGAACCCAAAAATGTGCCCCGTTTTGAAGTCGGGCATGTTATCATCGTGCCAACTGATACAAATTCTTATTTGAAGTGAAAGAACTGGTTGGTTTTGTGGCAAACTCATGCAAATTTAACCGATGGTAGAGCCTAGAGTTGAGGTTGTATTACAGTACAAGATGTTCCACAACAGATTCTTTTTAATCTAATATTTTCCTTGGTAATTGTTCGTAGAAACTGCAAAATTGACTGTTGCCACCGAAATGCAGTTGCCATAACCGAATTGAGGTTGACACGTGCCCTCTAATGCGTTGTGACTAGGGTATGCAATTATCGCGGTTTTTGATTTGTTCGAGTAGTTAAGTAACAGGGTATTATGTTTTGGACTTAATCGAACAACAGAGAAACGTTTTATTATTATTCGCGTAAGTTTACTCTTTTCAAATAAATAAATTTGATTGAAAAATCTTAAGTTAAACCAGATTAAATAGCATTTCATTAACAGAAAAAAAAATACAAACAACGTTATCAAATGATATAAACAAAGTGCCCGATTACATGACGTGAAGGGTTTCCGAGAGCTACTCACTACCAGTGAGCTGTGCGCTTTATAATTTTTCACTCACTGATTGGGACCTACAGCTTTACACCGTTTCCGAACGGTATATTAAGAAGCTTTTTTTAAGGCTAAGTACTCGCTAGTGTCGCCATCACTATGCGAGATGGCCGCAGGATATGTAAGGTGGTCAGAGCAGGTAGCGAACCCGTGTTCTCATGCACAAGAGCCGCGTACACTAGCCATTGCACCACCGACGACGGCTACAAATTCACTTCAGTTAATAGAAGAAAAACCGTGTGCTCTATTAGAATCTTCTTTATAATGTTGTTGTTTGAGGTTTTTCAACACCATCATTTTATAAACCTCTTTTGGCAGACATTTATGTTTTCACGTTACCATGAACGTTCCCACTTTTGCCATTTTGAACCACCCTAGTGTATAAGTATATGCATTTGGTTTTTACATTATCAGTTGAAAGTTGATATTTTTTATTTTATGTTATTGTTTTTTTTCATCTCTCTCTCTATTTCTTTTATTTGCAACAGATTTTAATTTTTTTGCTGGCACAACTGTCGTCTGTATTGTGGCTTCAATTTCCATATTATGCTTATGCACCGACTTCAATGCTGCTTATAGCTACGGTTTAACGAAACTTAACGCTTTTGTTTGGTCTCATTTCTGTCTATTTCTGCGCGTTTTGTTACTTTTTTGCTTTTTGTTACTTTTTTGTGTAACTAATGCCATGGCATCCTTTTTTGGCACTTGACATTATCCTTTGCTGACAGAATATTGTCGTCATTTTATCTGCCGCCCGCTTAAATGCCTGCTATAATTTTGTTTTTTTCTTTGCAATTTACTGTTTTTTGGAGTTAAAAATACTGACTGCCTGATTGTCCTTGTTCCCGGGAGTGGAGGGAAGTAAATGCTCTAAGCTTTGTTGTTAAGCGGTGCCTGTTGGTGGTGTGTATGTGGGTGACATTTAGGGTGTAAATGAGGGCCTTGGGTTTGCCCTTTTTATGATCTCTTCAAGCCGCCATGTGGCATTTTGTAGCACAAGACATATTAACGCAATTCACGCTTCGCGAAGGTTACATTTCAGCAACTGTGATGTATATGGAAAGAATAATTTATCTTTTAGAAAATAATCATTAAACAAAATTTATTGGTAACGAAAATTTAAAAAAATATTTAAAATTTTGGTTTTAAAGGAAACAAGGATGATCAAATCTGGCTTCTAATTGTAGGCTAGTTAAATTTTTTCCAATTATTTATAATAAATAGCTATAATTGTCAAGATGATCTTATAAGAGTATAATACATTTCTATTTTTTAATGAGCCAAAAATATATCCAATTTCCTTTCGTATTCACTATTGAACACATTTCATCGTAGATGGTAATATATAATAATATATATATAATGTTAATATATATCTATTCTGAGCAGTAGGTTGTACATAGTTCATTACTTTGCAGTAAAACGGCCAGTATAATTAAGGGCAACATTTCAAAATTGACACATGATTTTAGGTGCGGCATGTGGTTAGCATAACTTTATCGTTTCTAAATTTGTTTTGTTCAGTTTATTTTATTCGATATCCGTGATGTTATGTTCTTTAAAAAATGTCGGTTCCAGATCAACTGCCATTAAAAAGTAATTTTTCTACACAAAGTACAATTTTATGGATTATGTTATTAAAGAAATGTATTAAATGATTTATTAGTACTTGATATCGATCTGAAAATTATTAAAGAACATAACATAATAAAAGGTGTCTCAGTAAAATTGCGCTTTAAAAATTTGGTGTATTTTTTTTTGTGCAAGTGGCAACTCTGAAATTTGTCACCTGTCACATATGTTTACCCTGGTTATTGAAAATGGAGCGCTTTACGAAAGAACAACGCATTATAATTGTGAAAACTTATTACAAAAATTTGGAAAGCTGTTCTGAAAACGCTCCCAAACTTCGATGTATTTCCAGTCGAAAAAGTGCACCTAATTTGTCAACCGCTCGAAGAGTGGTCAACAAATTTGAAAACAACTGGGTCGGTTGAGGACAGTAAGACTCCTGTACGTCAACTTACGGGTCGGTCTCTTGAAATCAGAGAGACTGAGAGTGTCGCCGAAACCCCGAAATATCAACTCAGCATCATTCTCAACAACTTCAAACTTCACGAAGTACTACGTAGCGAATTTTGACAAAAAACCTCCAGCTTCATGCGTATAAAATTCTGCTTACTCATGACCTGAATCCAGCAGATCATGAAAAGCGCCGGCAATGCGTTCAATGGGTAATGAAGCAAACTGAAGTGAATGCCAATTTTTTAAAAACAAAGCTGAAGCTCATTTCCATCTACATGGCTTCGTGAATACACGAAATTGTCGAATTTGGGGCACAGAAAATCCTCATGCAGTCCATGAGAAACAAATGCACCCACACCGAGGAACTCTCTGGTGCGTATTTTGGTCAGGCGGCGTGATTGGGCCTTACTTTTTTTTAAGATGAGCCCGACACTGTAGTGAGTGTGAACAGCATTCGTTACAGGAATACGATAAAGTAGTTCTTGTAGCCTCAACTGGATGGGATGGATGGTCAAAAAGATACTTTTTGGTAGGGAAAATTGGTGAACACAATTGAATTCAATGTTTGAAATTTATGCTGCATGTCTCAGTTTTATTTACCAACGATTTTTGAGTACTGACAGTGTAATGCGGACTTTGGTTTGTGCATAATATTTACAATAACTCAGTAACATAGTTCGTTTAACAAGAATGAAAATTATTTCATAAACAACCAGGATAACTTCATAAACACAGGTTTCTTTCATAAAACAGGGGTCAAGTGACCGCATGCGTTTCGTGTCGTAATCTTGATTATGACAGTGCTCTTAATGATGTAATTTGATGACAACTTCTCAGGGGTCAACTGACCGCATGCGTTTCGTGTCGTAATCTTGATTATGACAGTGCTCTTAATGATGTAATTTGATGACAACTTCTAAATAACAAATATCGATAAAACCTTATTGCACTAGTGACTTGATATATATAACTGTTTCGAATATTTGGAATCAAATTTTTTAGTTACTCGCGCTTCCGAAATTGAATTGCGATACGAAACGGATGCGATCCTGCACCCCAATGTTGATTTCCTGATACTTGCGGCAAAATTAACAATTTAATCAGTTGCTTGCTCGCTTTTTGACAAAACCACACTTTATCTCTTATTACGCCATTAGCATTGTCTCCAAAATTATATATTAAGCATTCTCAATTATGTACCAAATCTAATTTATAATATTTCCGCTCCATTTTTTTTCTGCATTCTTCCATTAATCGTGCTGCATGCAGTCAGCCGGGCGAAGAAAAATAGTTTTAAGCTGACAAATCCCTCCCCCTACTTCGAAGGACTAGAAGAACATAAAACGAAAAGATTGGAAAAAAAACTCAAAATATTATTACCGAAACCTACAACAACATTTTCCCAATATAACATATAATTTTCCCGGGCATGTAGTAAAACAATAGATTGAAATTATAAAAATAAAATCCATCAAGCAAAAAATAAAAAAAAAAGAAGCGGAAAAATAATTGCAAATGAATATAGCATATCTAGAGCAGGCATGAAACTTTTGAACAATGAAATGGAAAACTTTCACAAACACAAGGAGAAATAAAATCATTTTTCTGGCAACTCACATACACGGGCAAATAGCTTTTATTTTAGCTAAACTTAATTGAAAATGAACAATTGAAATCTACTCGTGGAAGACTTAAATGGTTTGGATGCACATAGAAATGAAAATGTAGGCAATGTTTTTCAATAGGTTCTCCGCCTGAAAGTATGTTATGGTTTTTGAAATAATTAAAAGTCTTTAGTATATTCACATTTCAATTAAGTCGTGGTTGTGAAAGAATTTTAATTAAGACGATGCTTTTCTGTTCTATAAGTTTGGCGTAACAATGACAAACGAATATGTTTAATTTAACATTTTGCTATATTACAACCTTCAGGGTTAGAAATTGAAAACAAATTATTTTTACTATCTGCATAATATATATTGCATGTATTGTAGAGGTTTACGCCGATTGTTTCTGCTTTGGTGGCAGTGAAGAACCCGGGAAAACCGGTGGCGGCGGTGGCTAAGGGTGGCGGTGACAAGATTAGAGTTTCCTGTAAAATGCAGCAATAGGTTAAGAATGTCAATGTCATGATCAAACACAGTTTTGTGATCGACTTGAAGGCAATGAATTGATGTCGTATTATGTTAAAATTCGAGCAATTTATTTAGCTCTAGGTTTTGGTAATCAGTAACTATATTTTATTTCTAATTGATTTTTCAAAAACGAGTAACGCTTGAAATATTTTATAAATTTTTATTTAAAAGTAAATTATATATTGATTACTGTTCCAAATTATTAGGAACTTGGGAACTACAGTTGTTGTGTGTGCAGTAACGCCTTAGGGAATAGGATTGTTCACATGGATGTTGCTATGCAAAATTCAAATTGTCGTTAACTCCATAAGTTAATTATTGGGAAACTAAGCTGAATGTTATTAGGAAATAGTTTGATTGTGGTTGTGTGTTGATTATAGTTTATTGCTTGTTGTGGTTGCAAGTCACGACAATACCATTAATTGGTCGATAATACGAAAGATTAAACAAAAACGTATACGACACCGAACCACGCCGCCGCCGCCATATCAGTCTCTTTCTATGCGGCAGCGTGGCAATAAACTCAAAAACCGCGTCGTGGCTCGGCGTCGAAAAGGTCTAGTGTATTGCTTTTGATGAAAAATGTTGTGCCAGCGATGTATTAAACACCAATACCAATTCACCTAACTCTCCATTTAAATAATTTTGAGACTTCGGAGCTATTAAAGCTAAAACATGGTAATGTTGTCATATTTTGTAGTAAAGGAGTCTAAATTATCTTTAGGCCTTGAACATGAACATACACAAAATTCCCAAGCAATTTGGAATTTTCGGCACTTTTGTTTTGTGGAACTTTTGGCCTTTTGTTTTGTGGAACAGATAAACAAGAAAACAATTCTACAATATGCTTGTAAAGGTAATTGAATTGTGTCTTGGAACGTATGACATGAGGCCCCTTATTGACGGATGTCCCAGGAACATATACCTGGGAAGTATCGACAGAAAAGAGACACGCAACCCACATTTCGATGATACTCTAGGGAGGAAATTGTCGCCGACAAGTCGACAGAACAGCGACACGCATCCCACATTTCGGCCATACTCAAGGGAGGAAATAGAGTTGTATAC
Organism: Phaonia tiefii; assembly: GCA_963931995.1. NCBI lineage: Eukaryota > Metazoa > Arthropoda > Insecta > Diptera > Muscidae > Phaonia > Phaonia tiefii. Next base: position 165,671,667 of record OZ008370.1, on the reverse strand, counting down.
TGCCCCTATCAACACCGTCGCTGTCGTATAGACACGGTCGAGAAGCTCCACAGTTGTCCCAGGAGCACCTGCCCCTATATAGGAGTTATACATCATCTTTGGCCTGATGTACGTGGTTTACTTACTAAGAAGATCACATTGAGTTATGTATTTCAGGCACCGATTTAAAAAGCCTAAACTCTTAAATTCATGTTTCGACACTTCAAATACATATTTTGACCAACGGACATTACATTGTATTTTCATGCGCAGAACATCAAGAGCGTCTGATTCATCAATATCCTCACCGTCCATAGGCAATGACGACACACCTGGATCAGCAATCTGTTTATGCGACAAAAAACAATACTGGATCTTACACCCCAGTTGGAAATTTCCTAGAGACATCATTAGTGACTAAGAAGTGACATGTCAGGGTCCCTACTGACTTGCCTATCCGCCCCCATATAAAAACCTTCATGACATCCCCTGAAATTTTCAAGCATTTGGTAGAAAGTCAGCAGGGATTTTCCGCAGTTTGTCAGTAGTGGCGATTACCTCATGACATGTGCACAAGTCGTCCTTAACTCACAATTCACCAGAGGATTAGTTGGCCACGACATCTCCAAATGTCACATGGTCATTTCCAATATATATAATTATTGTATTAGAGTCTTTGAGATGGATGACGTCTACTTTAAAAAAAACCTGAAATAAATATTATATTACATATGTACATACATTCATATATATATTTCTCTGAAAACGTGCATATTCTTGAATAAATTTTTAAAAATTTTGAAAATTATTTCTGAAAATTTATGACATACGCGTACAATTCAAGTATAAATTTTTCTGTTTCATGTTTTCTGAATAACTTGAAATATCCACTTCTTTTTCTCAACCATAATTTCAATGTTTTGTCGACTACATTTTATGTGACTTAAAACCCCCATGTGTCGTATGAGTAATGGTCATAGTTTTTAAGTGACAATTTCCAGAAGACGCAGCGTAAGAATTTCGACTGATTTCTCAAAATTTTATGAAAATTTGTATACTTGATGATCTGGATGAACTGATTCCAGAGGCGCGATCTTTTTGTAATAAAATGGAAATTTAATGTTGTAAGCATTATTGAATAATTGTGTTATTTGAAAGAGGGCATTTTCGAAAATTGATAACAGAGAATATTGAACTGATTTTTTTTTCTGTCGAGAATTATTAACTTGAGATTTGATCAAAATAAAAATTCAGGACAATTTTAGACAAGAATTTTCGAAACAGAACTCCGGCAGTGATTGATAATATTAAGCCTATTTTGAAGACACAATCGGTTATAACACTGTTGAATATGAAGCTACATCACAGTACATTAAAGTCGCCACATATTTGCCTTATCCGTTATCTTTTGGTACTTACTATTCTATCCTTTTAATTTCCTGCTTTAGTGGAAACACATTGATTCCCCAACATGCTGAAATGTTTGTCATTGTGCAATTTGCTTATGTACAATCTCATTTTCAGCCTTGTCTGAATATCTTTTCCACTTAAATATCTTTGTCATTCTCATTTCCTTTTTGTGCGGAACTATATAACAAATAGAAATGTTTTCCATTGAAGTTAATGGTATTTCAATTTATATTGAACGATAAATTTACAGCGAGAATCTTTAATTAAAAAATTTTATGAAACAACATGAGCACATCATGTATGCAACGTGCAGACAACAACGTACAAGTTGCCAATACACACACACCCATGTGCATACCCACACAAACACACACACACACAATTCGCATAATGTAAATCTGTACAATTTAATCACTGTTACAATAAAAACGCATTTGCCAAAAAATTTTTGTACAATCCCGAAAGAGTGGTCGTGATTCCCCCTTTCGTAAACGGCATAAGATAAAGCCACCATATTGCATTCCCTCAAAGGATGACGTGAATTGTTAAGGACTGCCAGTGCGACTAAAGTGATGAGAAATTGTGCTAAGTAAGTGTGGTTGTGGCCACCACCCATTAAGTCTGACACACTTTGTGAGAGAACTCCAAGAAAATTGTGGTTGTTACTGTGATAGTGATGTGGTTTGTAAAGAAGTGTTGAAGACACTGCAAGGGGTGTGATGTTAGTCCTGACAAAGGGGCGCACAATTAAGTTGCATTTTCACACAACGAGTATGCCCAAGTATTACCTCAGTGTTTACTTACATTCCGCAAACATCGTGTTATGAGGTTGATTGAAGAAATGTCGGAGCGAATACAAAACAAAACAAAAATTTGATAGTTTAAAAAACCAACCCGCAAAAAACATAGTATTTAACTATAAATTCTTTATAGTATATGACACATGGTTTTTTATTTTACACATTATGTTCGAGAAGAAATAATGGATTTTTAATTTGTGACTTGTATGGGAGGTACCACGCCCCTTTGTCCAATCCTGTCCATATTTGCAGCAGGACCTAGAATATGTACACCTAACCAATATACCAGGCCCCTTTGTCCAAACCCGCCCATATTTTGATAGTTCATTTTTGGTTAGCCTGCGAAGTTGCAACTCGATTGGATCACGGGAAAAGGGTTAAAAATCAATCCAAAGTTTTTTCGGCATGAATACATGCATACAGACTGATCAAGTTAATATAAAGAATTTAAAAATTACAAATCGTCCTCTTTTAAATCGTTTTTTAATAAACTACAAAAAAATCAGTTGTTTACGTAAAATCTGATATATTTTAGTCATGTATGGATGCATTGGTATTCTTTCATCGGCATGAATACACTTTAGTTATTATTCTCTGATCTACACTAGAATTTCACCATTCAGAAAAGCTTCGGCGCTGAGTCCAAAAAATATTACTTTTTCCTCCCTCGGTCCAACTTCTTGAGATATAGGTCTTTACAGGTTTAGTATGTAATCGCGCATATCTCAGGTATTTATAATCCGATCTGGTTGAAATGGATGTCATTATAAAGGTCTTTGGAAACTCTATAAGACCCAATATAAAGATTTTTTTTGTTAACCCATTGAGAGCCACTAAAAAAAAGTTTTTTTAACCTCACTTTTTGAAACTTCTCTTCCTCCAAAAAATGCCCAATATACTAATTCTTTCGATAGACTACGATAATAGGATAAACTTTCACATTTCTTTTAAGGTATAATACTCGCCTGTAACCTTTTACAGACCGGAGATATTCAAGGTTTCGATAAACATTTGGCGTTTTTTCCATTTAAAAACTTTGGCTTTTTTTTATTTAAAAAATACCACAAAATACTTACTATGCCGAAGCCGCAAAGCCAGTGTTGGATCCACCCCAGAGGATAAAATCCTTAAGAAACACACAGAAACACAGAAAGCCTTATTATATAAGAAAAATATTATCAAGTTTGGTGTTAAATTAAAATATTTTTTTCGACAACTGGAAAAAAACTTGTAAAAAATAAAGGTTGATTTGAGCTGTAAGTTAATTTTTTACCTATTTATGTCTTAAGTTGAATATATTGAAGGCTTATAGGTGAGTATGACAACCTAAAAAAAGGTTGACGACTTGCCTAGTATGGGAGTCTATTAAACCAGTAGGTATACTACTGAATTTTTTGGAAAAAATACATGTTTATCAAAAAAGTGAGGTTAAAAAATAGGTTTTTTTTTATTGGTCCCCAATGGGTTACTAAAAACAAATAGCTTTATAGTTTCCAAAAACCTTTCTACTGAAATTTATGTCTACACGATCGGATAATAAATGGCTGACTTACACGCGATTATACATTCAAGCTTTGGAGGTCTATATTTCGGAAAATATGGATTTGCTGCCAAATTTTTTATGTTTTTTTTTCATCACAGTTTAATTTCCTATCAGGCCAAAAAATAAGGAAAAAAAATAGGCGAATCGCAATTAAAGAGTATTTGTTCCCACAAATTGAAGACCGCTGACAGAGTATTTCCTTAATTCGCCATTTCCATGAAAATAAACATGATTAAGGATTCCTGAGCTTTTTTTTTAATTCACCAATACTATTTACCTATACTACAACTTGTGGCTATCGGTGGTGGTATAGTTAGTGTGCACGTCTCTTATATCTGGGTTCCTGGGTTCGATCCCTGCTCTAACCACCTTAATTCCTTTCGGCGGCGGTCACCTCGCATAGTGACGGCAACACTATCGAGTTTTTAGCCATGAAAAAGCTTCTCAGAATACCATTCGGAATAGGTGTAAAAACTGCAGATCCCAATCAGTGAGTATAAAACTAGAAAGCGCACAACTCACCGATTGTGAAAAGCTCTCCCCAATTTCTTCATGGAATGTAATGGGAAATCATTTATTAATACTATGATAGGGTAATTCCAAAATATTTCGACACAGTCCAGGACCCGTCCCCTATTGAATTGTATGTAATTTGGACAAAAGTTTCTCCTCGTCCATACGAAAAGGGACGTTTCCTAGTGAGTAAAACGCAACTTTTCTTTTAAAAATCCGGTATTAATTGACTGAGTCATTGAAGTATTTATTAAAACAAAAATTAATAATGCTTTGTTTTTATAAAATTTTACCAGCATCATGAAGCTTTAGGAAATGAAAGGAAAGCTTTAGGTTTAATAAAAACTTTAATAACTCCGTCAATTAGTACCGGATTTTTATAAACAAAGTTGCGTTTTACTCACTAGGAAACATCCCTTTTGAATAAATTCAAGAGTATTATGGTTTCTTTATAAAATACTGTGTGAAATCATCGCCGAAGTTGAAAAATGGCGAAAAAATTAAAAACAATCTGTTTGCTGGACAAATACACACAGACTTCTCATATTTTCTTAAAGAAAGTATATATCGTTTGAAAGGCATAAGATTTAAAATCCAGTGAGAAAGTGAAAATCGGTTGATACTCAACTAACTTACAGGCTTTTTAACCTGTTTTCAGGATTTTGGGGGTGTTTGGGAAATCGCACAAGCAGATTCTTGTTTCACTCGACAATACATACAAGAAAAATACTGTCGCTTCCCAGGTATATCTAATTTAGTCTTGTTTGTTACTGTGTTATACGTAGTTACTACTTAAAAAATCGGAATTAAAACAGCAAAACTCGAGCAGTCTTTACCTAACCTTACGCATCTATTGATCCCATGGTGATCCCATTTGGAAATTTGGCTATGATGTATAGAAAAAGGTGGACTTTCTTTTTGGAGTAGGAAATGAAAAATTAGAGATACGTTATGCCAGGATATTCAAGGATAAAGGATACTTTGGTGTTTTCAATACCATTGAACCACAACTACATGACTGTGGTATGGCCTGTTATTAAAGCCTTTTTTGCAGGCTTTAAAATGGTATCCAACATTTTGCAATCCATTAACGCATTCCAAAGTTATACCATTTTTAAATCAGGTCCTTTTTTCACAAAGTGCCATACAATACCTACTTCAACGAACAATAAATCAAAAACTACTTTGAATTTTCTGGTGTCATAAAATTCGTATGGACGAAGAGAAGCCACTGTCCACTGTTTTATACCAATCAAAAGTTGTCGGGTTCGAAAATTCAAATTTTTGTGTCGAGTTACCCATACTAAAATTATATAACCACTTTGCGTTTTATGCAATCACACCCTTATTTAAACATCTTGATGGAAAGAAGTGGCGTTTGCACAAGGGTTGGATGTGGGATCGTTTGTGAGTTCTTTCTTTTGGGTACAACTATAAGTTTCGCCTTTTTATTTCTAATTAAGCAACACTAATTTTCGTCATTGTCTTTTCTCTGGTCACAAGAATAGTGCGCTGGAATTTGCCACGAGCGTCATGCGGTGCGTCCCCTTTCTGTCGCACTCCAACTTCTGCAAAAAACAGAGACTTATCCTGAGGTTCCGAGCAATGACAGCGACAGCACCAACATCAACATACTAAGGTACAACTGGCAAAGTTTTAATTGAATTTAAATTGGAACTTTATGGCACTAAATGTAGTGGTTTGGAGCAAAACAGGGTAAAACAAAAACACTGAATGTTATCATTAATAGAATAGGAAATTCTATGAAATTTTTTTGTGTTTTTGTTTTTTACATTCAACTATGGAAAACTTAACAAAGTGGAAAAGAGTAAAAAAAAACTGTGCTTTTTTTTGGATTTTACATAATTCATTTACGACTAGTAAACATGTCCAAATTCATTCATTCGATTCTATGTTCAATTGTTTTGAAAATCGTTGAATGTAAAATCCTAGACAAGGACAACACTGCAATCAAAATGGAAATGTTTGCAAAAATATACGAAAGAAATCCAAATTGAACAATACAAAACTTGTTAAGCATAACCCTCTCTCGTATGAAAAGAAGTACTTGAGTAGAAGTGCATGTATAACGTCTAGTAAAACTTGCTAAAATTGCATTCTTTTGTGGTTTTAAACAAAGTTCTTTTGCAATTTTCCAAACTTAGAACCAACACCAACGCTGGACACAATACACATAAAACCGATACGTTCAACGAACCCCACACAGGGGTAGACATTTCATTCGGCAATAGTCAATACACTCGCAAATATGCGTTCTATTGTATAGACATATATTAGGGGTAAGAATTTTAAGTGTTGGTCGTGTCGAAATGGCTCTGCCATTAAATAAATGTAGTTGTTAAATTTTACTTCCCGATGAAGATATGGGGGTTTCCATATTGTAGATTTCGTCTTTTCTTCAAACCTATCATACCTACATCTCAATTTTGATATGAGTGACTGCTATTAAATGAATTGTTACTTTATTTTTAAGCGCACTAAAGTTTCTCAAATATCCGTTCACAGTCGGCGTAAACCCATAATCCCCAATCTGTGAATGTTACACTAGCAAGCGCATAGCTCACGGATTGTGAGAAGGTCAGGACAGTCTCATCATGGAATGTAGTGGGGAAACTATTATTATTACGTCTAACAAAAGGTTAGCGAATAATTGCATTCCTTTTTCTGCTCAGTCATACCCCTAGTATACATTTGACTCAATAAAAAGTAAATATAACCATCTATACGTAGGGATGTGCATCTAATTCTTGACCGCTGTGTCGATGTTGTTTGTTCGTATGGGGGGTATGATATTGCCCAGCGGCGGGTAATCATGACCACACAGGCTTTCTTTAAAACACGGAGGCCTTCCCTAGACATTACCTACTCCTTTCTTTTTAACATTGCGTGAGATTGGGAGGCAAGGCCTTCCTTGCACATTGCCTAAAGAAGGCCTTAGAAGGCATGCAAAGAGGAAGGACCTAGAAGGCATTTACTTTAATTTATATTTGTTGAACAAAAATAAAACTAAAATAATTTATTGTATCACAAAATCACTATCCACTACAACATATTTCTTTATAAGTATCTATCTTATCTATCTATCTTAGAAAGTTTTACCACACCCAACTTCAAATTGAAAACTTTAAAAATATCCTAAAAAATATATCCGGATATAACTTGTTTAATTTACCATTATGTATATATTTTTATCAACCAAATTATTTTTCTGGCTGTAAATTAGAGAAACTATGTGTACACAAAATATTTTTCTGGCTGTAACTTAGAACATTTTCCATATGACAAGAAATTTCTTCAATTGTTTAATTTTTTAATTGTTTGTTATTGTTGTTTTTTCAAATGACATAAAAAATTTTGTTTATCAATTGTTTTCATTTCTTATTAATAATTGTGTTTATCTTCCTGACGATGCTATCCAAAGAGTAGCAAAATATCGAAGAAAAGAATAAATTGAAAATATGACCAAACGCTCGAACAATTTAATATTTAAATAAACAATATAATCTTAAAGTTTGTATGAAATTTTCCAATTAAATTGCGATTAAAAAGAATCGGAAAAGAAATTTCTCAAAATTTTAAAAATCTTCTTCTTGGTTATATTTGATGAACAAATTTATGCATTCCGCTGGCCTTATTTTAGGAAGGCATTAGAAAAGAACCATTCCTAGTCCCTTATTTTTGGAAGGCCTTGCGACTTCCGCCCCTGGGTGTATACATGTGGTCAATGAAAAATAATTGCAATTGGAATTGCTGCCTTTTTCTTTGGTTAATTCTACCATTCCTTCATTGTTCTCATGCTCTAAGTTGTTTTTTTTTCTCTATTTCGACCACCCTCAGGATACTCCACATTCTATTTGATTGTTTTACAGTTAAAACATTCAATTTTGTTACCCTGTAATCGCACCCCTATGTACACCCATTACACAAACCAATGTATAAAATCTCGAGCACAGTTATTTATGGGTTCGGATCAACGATGTTACATTTCTATTGCATACTTTTAGGTGTGCTGTAAAAATGTTGCACCACTTTGTTTCCTTCCAGGGAGTGAAAGTTCTAGCGTGATAGAGAACATATAGAACTTATCATCGTGGCTTCTCACAATTCATTCCATTCCGCAAAATCTTTGGCAATAAAAGAGAAAATATGTTTGCAGAAACACAGTGTCATTGTAAACGTTTCAAAGTGGCATTTATTTTTAAATTAAATTTTTGATTTAATTGCCTGGAATTTCGAGCAAAATGCTTAGGGGTGTATGGAATGTGGAAGTAGAATGTGGGTAACAAATAGAAAAAGATTTCAGTGGGATTCTAGTGTTATAATGAAAAATTTGAATATTTCGGAGAATATCACATAAATGACACATAAATAATACAAAACTACATTTCAAATGTTAAGGCCCACAGATTCGTGTCAAAATATTTAAGAAATCAAGTGTGCTTATGGCATTTAAAACTGCAAATGTGTGTTTGCCTATGTTTAAGTGTATTTGTAATTCACAGATTACACTCACAAACAGACACATTTACATTTCTGTGCATATATGTATCTCCAACCTCATTTACCAAATAACCACATTTAACTCACTTTATACGAATACGAAATTAAAACGTTCAATATTTATTTCCCTAATACAAAAATGTTGTGGTAAGCCATTTTGTGAAATAAATGTATCAAGTTGTATTTGTTTGTCCAGATAGAAGATATATTTTGGCAGTGCCCAATCACAACCCATGTGTTTATTGGTTCAAATCCAACCAAAAATATCTGTCTGAACAAATGCAAATTCTAAAATTGTACAGACATTCGTTTATAACATACGAAGAAATTTGTCTGTGTGTCATAACATGTCCTTTTTGTTTGTATAGATATTTGGAAATATTTAAAGTTAGGGGGAATTAAAGAAATCTATAGTTGTAGTAGCAATTGTTTATGCATTTTCAAAGGTCAAGCATAAAGATTGTGGATGTATAGGAAAAATTTTGTGCTTAGTTGCGGGGCATTTATCCTCAGAAATAGGAAATGGTTTTTAGAATTATTTTAATTGCCTGTTGCTTGACACTTCTATGATCATGCATAGATATATAACTACCATTTATCTAAAATTTATTTTGATACTTTGTAGTTTATATCTTGGAAGAACCAACTGCCTAAAAGTTGTAAATGGTGTACTATTGATAACCGGAATTACAAGTAATTACAGCTTTGTTTATGTGATATCGAGAGTATTGCTAATTTTCCCAAACAGATACGTATATGACAAATTTTGGAAAACTCTTATTTGAAATGGAACATTTCTTATGGGTTTCAAGTTTTATTTACCAAGATTTTATGTCACCAAAAAGTCTATACATAGCTTAATACTTAGTTGAACATAGACCCCCATTTCGATTAGGCACAATACATAAGAAATGGATCCAATCAGTCCGATCTTTTGTCGTTTATTTCCAGTTGATATCACCAATCATTCGTCTACCTGACTCTTCCAGCAGGGCCTTGGTCGTCCTATTTTTCAAATTCCTTCGATTAAATCCTCGCGCTGTTTTATCCCTACCCATTCTACTGATATGGTACAGCCACCAGCCAGGCTATTGCGATTCTCTTAACTACGTAAATGTCGGAATATAGTTCATATATTAAGTCCACATCCTTTTCAAAGCAATTTCGCCGTGAAGACTCCCTGTGTTGTTTTATCTGCTTGTAATGTCGCCCAGGTTTCTTCATCATAAAGCAAGAGAGTTTGAAAAATGTCTGATATAATCCCAAATTTTTGAAGTGTTAACATCTATAGCGCGGGTAGCGACTAAATTCATAAAGTGAATACATCCAAACACAGTTTGTCCGACTGCGATCACACAGACCGCGATCACACAGATTGTCCGACTGCGATCACACATTGTTTGGTATTAAAGTGCTCCGAAACGGCTCGACCGATTTGTATGAAATTTTGTGTGCATATCGCGTTGGTCTCAGAATCGGCCAACATCCATTTTTTCATTCCCCTTAATGACAAGGGTGACCCACCCCTATATAGAACACAGATTTGTCCGACTGCGAAACACAGATTGTCAGACTGCGAACAAACCAGGCACTGATGTAGCAGCAGCGAATAGTTGTTTTGTGTGGGTGCGGAGCACTCTCGTAGCAAAGAGTATAATGACATGTTTTTACATATGTATATAAAAATAATATAGCAAGGGAGCAACGAAAATTGTGTGAACTTGTGTAGCGTGTGTCTGGTGATTCTTATTTGTTTTTTGTGGGAATAAAATAAAAAGTATTAAGCAAGCAAATAATGACACTTGACTTCAAATATTTTAAGTGTTATTAAGTATTAAAATTATTTAAAAGAAACGTCATCATATGATTGAACGCCTTCTTTTATTATTGTGAAAGGTAAGTCAAATAAAATGTGGACGCGGAGCACTCTCAGAGCAAAGAGAATAATATACGTATATAAAAATGAGATAGCAAGAGAGCAACGAAAATTGTGTGAACTTGTGTAGCGTATGTACGAACATAAAAATGTGTGTATGTTCATATGTCTGTTGCTTTGCATTCTCTTTGTTTTTTGTGTGGGAATAAAACAAAAAGTATTAAGCAAGAAAATAATGACACGTGTTTGCACTGGTCTTTAAATAATTTTGACTATTAATAGTATTTAAATGTTACGTCATCATATGATTGAACGTTGTTTTTTATCTTCCAATGTAACATTTGCTAATGTTTTCATAGAAATTGAACAGGTACCGTGTAACAAAAAGTTGTTAACACATCGCCCGTGAGTTCGAACACTCGTTTGTTTTTTTATGGAACGAAGTTCCTTATCGTACATTGCGGGGGCTAAGTGAAAAAAAAATTAAATAACTTTTTTAACAATATTATGCTACAACCCAATATTATCAACTATATAGGGGACTTTTGATTTGGTTTGTGTCTAGACTAACATATGTTGGGAAATTTCTTGTTTAATGGGAAGTTTTCGAGGTGGAGCCTGTAGCCAATATTTAGTATACTCGTATATTGCACTTTTGAACCCAACATAATGTAAATTTAGAAAAGCCAAAGTGTAAGAAGTTTAAAAAGGAACATTTTCTTAAATAAGTGCATTTTCTTAAAGAAAGTCAATTTTCTCAAAAAAAAACCTGTTCATGTTCTTAAACAAAGATACTTTTTCTTAAAAAAAATACCTTAGCTTAAAGAAGTACGTTTAGCAAGTCCATTTTCTTACAACAAATTGCCTTTTCTTAAAAACAACCTTTTCTTTAAAGAGTGCATTTTTTGTGAAACAAAATAGGTTTTCTTAAGACAAGTACTTACTCTTAAAAATGTGCCTATTCTTGAAAAATGGATCCAATTCTAAAAAAATGCATATGTCTTAAAAAAAAACAATTTTCTTTAAAAAAATACCTTCCCCTAAAAGAAAATACCTTTTACTTTTTTATTTTAATATTCAAGCTCCAGACTATTCTATATTTCTAGTAATAGAAATATAGTTTTTCAAAAGAAGTTGTCTTTTGTGCAACAGCAAAAACATGTCCAATAGGAACCGATGGTTCTCTGGAGATGGAAGGAAGTTCTGCAAAGGTTTTCTTGTGTGTTTTGCTTCGAACACTTGCATTGTGATGAATTCTCAATTCAAATGACATTTTGTTTGCATTTAGTTTGATGAATTTTTCAAAAGCATCATTCCAAACAACCGCTGATGAAAGTCTGTGGCTACATCTGAAATAGCTTTACTGTCCGCCAGGAATCATAAGACTGCATTGTGCAAAATTTCTTTTGAAATCTGTGTTCCTATTAATAGAAATATGGAATGGTCTGGAGCTTAACTATTAAAATAAAAAAGTACCAATAAAACGGCCGAATAAGTAAATAAAAAACATTCCCAAAAACACCTTTTGCTTAAAAAATTCCATTTCTTAAAAATAAAATAATACATTCTCTTTTGTTTTCATGAGATAAGTAGCCTTTCTGAAAGTAAGAATGTGAATTTTCTTAAAAAAAATAAACTTTTCCTAAAAAGAGTACCACTTCTTTCAAAAAATAGCCTGTTCTTAAAAGAGTACTTCTTTATAACAAAAAATCATACTCTTGTGGCTTTTTCTTACAGAAAGTAGTTCTTCTTAAAATAGTACCTTTTGTTAAAAAAACATTAGCTTTTAATAAAAGAAGTACCTCACTTTAAAAAAGGACCTTTCCGGGAAAATATAATACATATTCTTACAAAACGGACTTAAAAATATGTTTTTTTTTAAAAAAAAAAATATTCTATAAAAACATTGGCTGAAAAAAGTTTATCATTTTTCAAAAAGTGTCTTTTCATAAAGATCCATTTAAATTATCGAATTTTTCAACCGGCGCCTTATGCGTGTTGGGACTAACTAGTACATAATATATTCCAACCGGATGTTCCCTGACACCTCATGTTATTGTTTTTTTGACAGAGGGAATTGTCTGAATTACCCGAAATAACTTTTTTTGTAGCCACAATTCTTAAGGTTAATAGTTCTACTTCTGTTCTTTCCGCGGCGAAATCAATAATTCTTAGTCCGCTATCGGGGAATGTAGTCGAAATTTTACGAAGGTAGGTCGAAACACACTCTCGTTGCTACCTCCGGCATTAAAATCAGCCAGAACAACCTTAATGACATAGCCAGGGCAGCCATCATAGACCGCGTCAAATATATCGTTGGTCTCTATCTTCCACACATATGAACGGAATATTGATGAAATTCGCTTTCGTTTTGCGTCACTGGTTATACGTTCGTTCACCGAATTGAACTTACACCCTAAAAAAAAAGTATCAAGCAACATATTGCACATGTTTGCAAGCATTATTTTCAGGAATTGTTTTTATTTCTTTGTTGTTTGTCAAGGTTTTGGTTTTAGCACTTTTAGCACATTTGGGTCACAAAACATATAAACATATGTATATTGTCACCAAAATATAATATTGAATAGCAAACACAATGTGTTTGGACACAAGTATACTATATTTTCGATAATCTACAAACACTTTATATTTGCATCCCAAGAAGAAAAAATACCGACTTTTCAGTGTGCAGAGACTACATACCGTAGCCCTTTGACAAATACAAATCTCCAAATAAATTCGAATTTTTTTCATGGCAAATTTAGTAGATTTCCTTATTTTTCTTACTTGTATACAACTGTTCTGTCTATCGCATATCCAAGATTATTGTAATGCTTTTCCACGACATCTGTTAGTTGGATGCCAACAAAGAATTTGCATAGGGTTCTTACAATTCAGATTCATACTGGTAAAATCCTGGCCCTTATAACTTTTACGGGGGTTTGATTTCTTTTGGTTTTTTTAGTTTCATTGTCATAAAACAAGGTAACGGTTCGGAATACCAGTCCATTGAGGTTTTGCGTTTTAGCAAAATATTACCAATAAACTCTAAAGTCTTTATGCAAAAGCTGAATAATTTATATCCAATGGTATTGACTTCAAGGTATCCGCATTTGGACATTAAATTTAACTTAGAGCAGTCTTTACTGTTTCATGAAATATAAATATTATTCTTTCCAACTACTTAGGACTTAGATTTTTTCCGAAAACTTTCCTAGTACACTCCGGCTATTATTGAAGCATCGATTACTAAGTGAGATGAGAGAAAAATAACTCTTAACAACTTTTCAACGCATTTAAAAGAAACAAAACAAATCAACAAAGTTCCTGCCGAAGCTGCGAGTCCTTTCGTCTCATTTCCAAGGAACGCATCTTGCTACTCCTTCAATTGCAAAAGGACCCTTTTAAAAAGCTCAAAACTTTATTACATTTAACACTTACTAGGCTTTAGTTTTAGTGTTTTGTTTCCTAAGAAGTTTTCTCTCAGTTGGTGCTTTTACAAAAGTTATTTATAGAGAACACTTTTCCCAACAATAGAAGCGACGAGCAGAAAAAAAATAAAACATTAATACTTACTATGTTTCCAGTGATCCTAGTCGCGTGGATTGTTTCTTGTCTTGTCGTTCAAAGGGAATACGGAAATGAGAAATTTATTTATAATGTCAAAGTTTTTCGCACCAAGCAAGCAACTAAGTAGTTTCCAATAAAAATGTCAGGAAATTCTAGAAAATTGTATATACATCCGCTTGGAGCTGGCTATGTTGCTCCTGGTAGTGTCTTCAACTTCCGTTTATTGCTATTATCACAGTGAAATAACAATAATGGCGTCAATGTCTGACACCCGCCCACTCCATTATCCTTAATTCCGACACCACCAACTGAAATACTATTACAACCGGTTGCATTTGGTTGATGGCGGCGGTGTTACCAAAGCCAAACACAATTTCCGTTAAACATGGCTTACACTCACCTAAACTTAAGCCAAATGATATTTATGAATGCATTAAAGGAAATGACCACCATGGAAAGGGCCAGCCAGCTACTTGGCTAGATGTTAGTTTACCACAGGAAGAGCAGCGACAAAATAGAACAACGAATACGAAAACTCAAACTTAATAAAAGAACAAAACTCAAAATGAACTGTGAACCAGCAAAAGCGAAAAAATAAAACTTAAACTGAAAAAGTAAATAAAACAAAAATCCAAAAAACTCTGCTAATAGAATTTATATCAAGGATTTTCTGAAATGGCTTAACGGTTTAACTTCTTCTGTCGTTGGAGTTTGCTCTCCTTTCGTTTAAATTTTTTGCGAAAGGACAACGCCTTTTGTTTATATAATATGAATATATTGTTTATGATTTATGTTGTTGTTGTCAGAAAACTAGTATACTATTCCCAAACAATAAAATCCTTTTGGGATTAATAAAACTAACATGAAATATAATTATTTTTTCGGTTGTCATTTGTTTCTCTTGTAAACCGTAGGGAGTGAGATATATTCTGTTTTGAACATTTCTTTCATAGTCCTTTGCGTTTAATATCGCATACATGGACATGGTCGGTTCAGCATAAAATTCTATACATTTAGGTTAGGTTGTTTTATATAAAGAAGAAGAAAATTTTAAATATTTTACACTGAAAATAATAATTTTATGAAATTTTAAGTGATTTCTTAAAATATCTGTAAATGGCATCAAATAAAAGCTTTTGATTCAACTGATTGTTCATTAAACAATAAGTTTGTTTATCAAACGCAGTCAGTAATTTGTCGTTTTTGGATTTTACACTATATTATTTAATTTCACTTCCGACCAATGTTGCTTTGAGAAACTTCTTAAAGATATTCACTTCATCATCCAATGAGTCAGATGTCACCATAAAAAATAAAAAGTAGTTTGGTTAGTTTGTTTGACAGACTCAGCAACGAGTTGAACTTAAAATTATTTGTGTTTTAAACAATTCTTCTTAGATGTATTATTCCGTTTAAACTAAAATTTAACTCTAAGCGATAGTAAATACTTGTATTTATTATATCCCAACCGAATAGGGAGGTACAAATTCTTGCTTTGTAAAATTCCATTTGCCTTCGGCTAACATTTCTTACTAAGTCGAAAGGACTTCTATACAAAACAAATAAAAAACTTAAAACTGAATTCAAATGAAATACTTAAGGTTAAGAATGTTGCTGGTTTCCCTCTCATTCTTACTCAAACCCACAAACACACACACACACTTCCACATTTCTACACTTATAATTGCATAATTTATTTATTATCCTTACATTCTCCTACAGAAGTATCCAACAATATAAATAAGAAGACAGAAAACCCTGTCATCCATGTTGTCTGCATCCCATTTAGGATACTTTCCACTAGATTTGTTCGCATTCATATAGCATCATTGCATAAAACTATAAAAATATCCTTATGATTTGTATTCTGCTCTCTCTCTCTCTATTGCTCTCCTGCATTCCTGAACCCCAAGGATTTCGTTTCATCCAACGTGTGCCGGAGTAGAAATTTGCATGTGACACCAACTGAAAATTGATGTCAAATGTCTCCGAAGGCAATTTGTAGTTGCATTTTATATGCAATTTTCGGTTCGGGGGTTGTTTTCTGAGTAAAAGTTTATTATTTTCTAGAGTTTTTTTTCCTAATGTTTTTGGTATTTAGCTCTGTGTTTTGCGGTTTAATGGAAGTAATTAAATTTTTTAAAAATTTTCACAATCTTCTTTGATGATATAAAAGTGTAAATAAGAAAGCAGGAGCAGGAGCAGTCGTAGTGTTAATGACAACAGCATAAAAATTAGTCATTCATTTTTTTGCGTTGAAAGTTTTGATAAATGAGTGTGATAGAACTGGGATCGTTGAATTTTACTTAAAGCAAGGAATGTTTAAGATTTAACTGCATATAAAAAATATAAAAAAACATAATTAAAATTTATAGACAAAATAAAATAAAATGTTTACAATAGGTTTTAAATCAACCAACCATCTGCCGGAATTGGCAGAATTAATAAATAAATTCGTTATTTACACTGTTTGTGTAAGTCAGTACATAGTTAAAGGAATGGAAATTATTAAACAAATAGTTACCCAGACCATCATTCAATAACTATATAATATAGCTTTCAGTTAGAGAAATCTTGTTGAACTAATGTGGTTTGGTGGTTTAGCTCTGAGCAGTGATTTAGCTCTGGACATCTGCCACTAATATTCTGAAATGTTGCAGTTTCTAGTAGGCTTCATATATAACTATTTCTTCAGTTTCTCCCAATATATGGGTCTCTATTTAAACTCAAAATATCTGCCCTCGTTTACGTTCAATATATGCAATTCCTACTGCATTACCATTTCTGTACAATATATTTTTTCATTATTAAAATCAGCATGTGTGTTCCTTAACTATTTCGAGCTAAACTTATATGATATTGTCTTTATGACCAATTCACTGAATTATTTAAACGCTTTTGTCTTTTTTGTCACATTGAACCATTCACCAAAGTTTCTCTAAAAAAACACCACGAA
Source organism: Phaonia tiefii (assembly GCA_963931995.1). Lineage (NCBI taxonomy): Eukaryota > Metazoa > Arthropoda > Insecta > Diptera > Muscidae > Phaonia > Phaonia tiefii. The sequence continues at coordinate 165,654,499 of OZ008370.1, read as the reverse complement.
CTGATGAAACTGATTTTTCAAGCCCTCGAACCCAATCGCCAACTGCATCAATTATTTTCCTATAGATTCTGTTAGGTAATCGGTGGCTTCCATAATAAAAGATGGATTTGGCCAGGTAACGGGTTTTTCAATAAGAGCGCTACAAAAGTTTTTTTTTAAATAAAACAAAAGCGGTTTTAGGTACCAATGAAATTCTTTATTCCTGTGAAAGTACGTTCGATGCCATTATGTATGGAACTCGATTTCTTTTGCATGGCCACCACGGGCACGCTTGCAGAAGTCCAGACGCTGAACCCAATTCTCGACGGTTTTCAAGCATAAATCGGCCGATACTACTGCAATTTCACGTTCGATATTCGTACGAAGTTCATCAATCGTCGCTGGCTTGTTGGCATAGACCATAGACTTGACGTAGCCCCACAGGAACTAATCTAACGGCGTCAAATCGCACGACCGAGGCGGCCAATCGACTGGGCCATTTCGTGAGATAACACGTTCTCCAAACTTGGTTTCTAATAAATTTATTGTGGAATTTGCTGTGTGACTTGTGGCGGCGTCCTGTTGGAACCACATGTCCTCCAAGTCCATATTATCCAATTGGGGCCAAAAATATTCGGTTATCATTGAACGGTAGCGATTCGCATTCACAGTAATGTGCCGGTCTTGATCATCACGGAAGAAGTACGGCCCAGTGACGCCGCCGACCCATAAACTGCACCAAACCGCAATTTTTTCGGGATGCAATGATGACTCATGGATTACGTGTGGATTGCTGTCTGACCAATAACGCATATTTTGCTTATTGATGAAGCCATTCAGCCAGAAATGAGCCTCACCGCTGATTGTTGAGGCCTCTGAAAGTTGGCCTCTTAAAGTTGAGGCCACTGACTCCAAATTTCGGTAGTAACTTTTAATATCTTTCCATGATGAAATGCCAAACCTTACTGAAGAGAAATGTCAAAAGAGCGGGAAAAATATGGCATCGTTTGCTGTCCCTATCGATTTACTTTTGTAGCGTCTCTGTTGAGAAACCCTTTACATTAGTCGTATGAGTTGCCTTCTTGCTCTCCTTCTTCAAGGGTTATGAGTATAGTATCCAAAACATTTGTTCAATCCCGGTTTTCGGGTTGTTCGAAATATACATTTTTGAAGAAACTGGTATTCGATGTTTCTTTTTGGGGAAAACCGGTGTTACCGGCTTCTTCGGTTTGTTTTTAATTAAATTTAAGTGAATTTAAAAAATTGCTAGAATTAGTTTACTGTAAGAAGTAGTGTGTCAGGAATGTGTATTTCCATTAGACGTTATTAAATAAATTATACTTGTGCCTCTTTCAATGAATAATTTTATAATGAATTAATAAATAAAATTTAAAATGTTTACCTAACATCATATTAAACCCAATTATATTTTAAAATCATATTCAATATAGACCGAAATACTTTTTTATTCTTATATTCAAGCTGTGTTTTGCTTGCGATATTTTTCAAACACTTGCTTTGTGGAAAATTCCCAATTGAGATGAGTTTAGTTTGCATTTATTTTGATGAATTTTGCAAACGCAGCATTCCAAACAACCGCTGATGACGATCTGTGACTAGATCGGAAATAGCTATACGGTTTGCCAGGAATCATGAGGACGTATTTGCAAAAACTTCTTTTGCAAAAAACTTTATCTCTATTTGTAGAGATATAGTATGGTCTTGAGCTTGAATAATAAAATAAAAATGTACCAATAAAAAGGCCGAATAAATAAAAATCATCCCTAACATATAAAATTTGTAAAATGTTATTTGAAAAGTTTATTTAAAAAAATCATTCCGAAAATTTAAAAAAAAATTCAGGAAGTTATATTTAGGATTATGTTTGAAATAGAAATCATGTTCTTTAATTCAAAAAATTTCATTAAATTTTCAAAATTATATTTTTTATTGAATTTTTTAAATTCTTACGGATATTTTACACAAACTGAGTAAAAACCGGATAATCGGTTTACTGATGTCAAATAACCGGTTTTCAGTCTGTTCGAAATGTACGCTTTTTTTAAAAATCAGAACACGGTTAGGAGCAAAATCCGGTATTTCGATTTGGGGTTTGGACACTCTAGTTTTGAAGTAACTTTGGTACTACTATTTTGTAGTTAAAATACTTGTTTGGTAACGCCATACTCACCCACCTCAGCAGTATACAGACTGCCTCACATCGGCGTACCTTGTCCCTGTATTGTAGTAGTTACAGCTAAGAACATTCTCCTTTTAGCTCTTAGGGAGATGGTGAATTTATTGCCAATTTTGCAGCACCGTGTTTTTAGAACAACATAAATATTTATACTCATTTACTAAATTTACATCCACTCCATACATTAGTTTTCGCAGTACTGTCACCTTTTATGAAAATTTAAATTGGTAATCAGTTGATTTTGATTTATGTTTGATCTGACTTTATATATGAAAGAAGTTTTTCAGTGCTTTGTCAAATAATCTTACTACCTATATGGCAACAGTGGCGAAAAACAACCGGTATTTCCACATTTATTGGCTAATCGTTACAATCTCTCATGCTGACGCCATTTTCGAAAGAAATGCAAGGGACGGTGTTTATACGTAGATTTCTTATGGTAGAGAAAATTCGACACGAAAATCCGCTGCGACTCTCGACTCGCCGCTAGAATAAAATCGTTTCTAATTTCTTTTCGGCGCTCTCACGAAATCTCTCAATTAAGAGAATGAAGTTGCCACATTTGCATAAAAATCCTAAGACCAGCCAACGTATACATGTGAATACAAAAGAAAATCAAAGAAAAGGGTTCAAAATTACTTTTTGCTATATATATACATTGCTATATATATATATATTAGGGCCAGTCAAATTGTAAGGAACGATTTTTTTTGATGAAGCGTATAGCAAAACCGTAATCTACAGGTGATTCTGAGAAATTTTGCTCAAGAGACCATAGCTCTAAGTCGGATTTTTTCCCTGAACCCAAAAGCTATTAAAACTACTATTTAGCGCAGCATTTTTCTATAACGAAAGCAATATGCATTTCTACTCTCTATATTCTCTATATCGGATAAAAAATTATTTCTAAGAGTTTTTTCCTTGGTTCCCAAGGAAAAAAAATCCAGTGAGTGTTCGAACTCACGGGTGATGTATTAACACCTTTTTGTTACACAGTACCTGTTCGATTTCTATGAACACATTAGTAAAAGTTAAATTTTAAAATAAAAAAAAGAATATTGTTTGTGCTGAAGTTACTTTTGCTATTGCACCTTACATCTGCTTTATCATGCGATGTAATATTGTTAAAATAAATATAATATTGTTAAAATTAAAAAAAAATAAATATTTAGCTCACTGAAATAATTGTTTTTGTTTTGTCATAAAAAGAGCCACAACAAAAAGTTGTGAATAGTATAGAGAACTTATTGTACTCTTTTTCCTCTCTCACGTAGAGAGTCTGAGTAAAAGAGCATATACGAGTACTATTCTCTTTAAAGAATATTTCAATAAAAATGCATCATTTCGGCAATTTTATTACATAACACAACACAAAAGGCATAAATGTTTCGAAAGGTATCAATGTTTCACATCAAAATTATGAATAGACCAAGTTACAGTTCAATCCATGAGTTCTCTATACTACTCAATACTCTTTGGCGACGACGAACTGCTTGTTTGTTCGCTGCCGCTACAACAATACCATCATATTTATTTTCAGGCAGAGACTATTGTTGTACAACAACCACGAATGTGATGCTAACGCTGTGTGTTGTTTGCATGTGTTCACTTTGATTGATGCCCTACCCGTGCTTATAGATGTTAACACATCAAAAAGAGACAAAAAAGCAGCAGCTCTTGAGTTCATGAAAACAATGCTGGCACCTAAATATATGGATGTTCTAAATATATAATTAAATATAGAACATTTAGCTTGTTTTTTTATTTCCTGCTAAACTAGCTCCCCATACAAAGTGTTAAAAAAATTTATTTAGCAAAGATTAAAAAAAAAGGGTTACAATTTTTTATTTCTCATTGCTATTGAGTTTTGGTATGCAATTCCCATGATGAATATTTCAATAGCAACATTCCAAACATTCCAAGATGAAAATCTATGGCTAGGTCTGAAATATACCGTTTGCCAGGAAACATGAGAATGCATTTTGTGCCAGTTGTATTTTCTTAGACTGTATCTCTATTGGTAGAACTACAGAATGGTCTTGAGCTTGAATATAGAAATATGAATTATCAGTTTTAAAAAAGCGCTTTAGTAATCCGGAATATATTTTCGAAAATTAACCATATTTTATATTGGATGGTATAAAAAGGAAACAAAATGTACATTCGTGCGATCTTTCTTAACGTTTTTCTATTGTAAATTTTAAGTTTTTCTTCTTTTCCCTCCTATGGTTCTTGACCCCATTTCTTGACTTGTTGACAAAATTACAATTAATAGTTTTACCCTAAACCACCCTTAAATATATTGTTACCCCATTGCATTCGTATTCCAGTGATGAATCGTAAAATGTGTTTGTCACCCCAACGGAGGAAAATAAAATGTAGGTCAAATCAATACTTTACCATTAATGTAGACGTTCGAAACAAAAGGAAACCCTTATCGAATACTTACAAACCAACGAAGATATTTAACGATGTCCTTCAATTATACTTAAAGCTAATTAGTTAAAATGTTTCCAAGATATAGTTCAATGGATATATATACTCCAGTGAAACGGTTGTGGCGATAAATGACGCACACCCAAATAGGAAAGTTTCATAAGAAATGTGTTAGTATTATTGCTTTGTTGTGGAGGGAATTGTTTTACTAATTATTTTGTCGTTTTTTTTGTTCTTAATACAAGCGACATTTGTTGGTAACCATCTGTTGGAGTTGGGTTAAATGAAGGTTTATATATTGAAATTGTGTTTGCCTGAGTGTGGAAGACAATGCAACCACACATAAACCCAGCAATTTGATTATCACCCTTAATGGGCTCAATTGTGTGCATGTGTGTCAGTTATGTTAGTCCTTAAACACTTCGAAAGGTAAGGCAAGCTCCCGAATATCCTTAAAATCGAAGCCATCGTTTATATTGAATTTATTTAAAAGGAGTGTCATTAAATGTTTACTACATGTCAATATTTCTAACAGTATTTGTTTATGTACTATGCACACATGAATGAATGTACATCATTTGGAATTTTTGTAGTTTGTTATGCTGCGGCTTTTATTATTACCACCACTACAAGGGATGATTTAGTTTCACAATTTGGGTTTCCGAGAATTCCCTATGTTTTTCTATCCATTCTAGTCTAGTGTTTAAGATCGTATCCAAAAGAAACCCACATAATGATAGAAATAATAGTAATAACGATAACAAGTGTTTTAATTAAATTTCATTTGATAACATCATCGGTGTAACATGTTGTCATTCCCCCAAATTACTATTTATAATTGGGCTATTAGGTTACATGAAAAAAAATAGATTGATATTTTAAACATCATATTCAACCGACCACATTAATATGTCGTATTCAGATATAGGTTTAATATATTTTGATAACATTAGAGTTTTGGACAACGGAATTATGAGAATGTGATGTTTCAAAAAATTTTCAAAAACCCAGTTTTCAAGTCAAACCTTTCGAAAGAATTTCATGTTTCAGAAATAATTAATACTCTATAAAATACATTTTGAATCTGTTTGGGAAACATTTAGGATAAAATGTTTTGCACTGTTTGTGCAACAAATTTTAAAAAGAATATTACAACTTGTATTCAACCAGCATACGAAAATATCCTTCAGCCACATAATTGCAAGGATTTCCCCAACTCGTTATTGTAATTTCATACATTTATTTTGTGTGTAAAACAAACTGCAAAATCCTCAAAAGCTTTCAATGATATATATAAGTTACAATATACGATAATTGCTTTTAAACAATATATTTAAATTTAAAATTTCATGGAATTTCCCAATTTGTAATTAGTTGATGCAAAATTATATAACTTATTTCATATAGAATATTAAAATTTTATTCATTATCCAAAACAAAGAAGTATTACTATTAACATAATTATGTAGTCAACTAATAAACACAAGCATTATTTCGGTTATAAACAAAATTTAGTTGCTTTATTACAAAAATTTTACAAAAAAAATTATTTAATTTAGAGAAAATTTAAAAATTTAAAAGGATCTAAGATTCAGAGATAAATGCATGCATACGTAATTCCCAATTACAACATATAAATATACAAGGAAGAGCTGCTGGTAATCAGTGAGCTATGTGACTTCTAAAGGGTGAATCAGTAAGATTGCACTTTTTAAATTAAGTGTCATTTGTTTTGTTCAAGTGGCAACTCTGAAATTTGGCAGCTGCCACATATGTTTATTCCGATTATTAAAAATTCAAGCCCTTTACGAAAGAACAACCGTGTAATAATTCTGAAAACTTTTTGTGAAAATTTGGACAGCTATGCAGATATTGCTCGCAACCTCACTGGTTGTGAGAAGCTCTCCCCGATTCCTTCATGGGTTGTAATGGGAAACCATTTATTTTTGACGTAGAATACGTCTTACCTTACGGTATGAGGAGTCATGTCAGGTTTTTATTGTTGTAATCTTTATTTCATTGAATTTGAGGAAGCGGCTAGATGAATTTTTTTAAAATTTTTTTTGTAGGTAAATGATGATGTTATCTTTCGTTTGATATACATTTCATATTGGTTGATATATTTCTAGTATTTTAATTTCTCAAATGAAAATTGTTTAAACACATACACTCAAACATATGTGTGGTGTTTGGTTGAGTGTTTTTGGTTGCTCAACATTGCTTAGGAACATGTATCTAGTAAACAGTGAAACGAACAGCAAGCTAATGTTGCTTGGCAACATGTATCTAGTAAAAGGTGAAACAAACAGTAAGCTAACGTAATAAAGCTTTTTTGCGAAAGCTTCAATAAAGCTGTTGTAACATTAATTTTGAATTGTAAAGCGTAAAGCTTTCACACAACGCTCGAATGCTAATGCGAAGACTCGATAAGGTAAACCTTTTTTAATATTAGGGCAGCCCTCTCAACATTCGCAGAACTTATTTCAATAAAAATATTAATTAATTAAAATACATAATGATAAATAATATAAGCAAATGAATTTATTGTTATATATGTTTTCTGTCTTATCGGATGGCGTATTCTACGTTAAACTTAATTGCCGTGTCTCTGACACAGCCTGCAGGGACAGTCCGTGGCCGAAAGCCTCGGACAACTGTCTGCTGTAATTTTTTTTATGTTTTTGACTTATGATGGTCTTGTCGCAAATGTGAGGTATGTAAAATAGTCGATCATTGTGTACACGAAGAAATAAATGCTATCAGGAATTAAAACTATTCTGAATTTAATTAAGCATAGAGATTTAAAACACCGGCACCTTGGTGTAATTTTGAATCTGCGAGCAACCGCGACGACAAAGCCCTTGAATTCGCTTAATCAAAATTTCTTAAATGAAAGTTTGAAAAAGAGTTTACCAGAAATGCTTATAGAAGAAGTACAAAATATTGACATAGTCTCTAACTCAAAACAAGGCCCAGATACTTTGATGTAGATGCCAATGAGTTCAACATTAAACTTGCAAAAAAAACACGCGCAACCTGTACAAGCTGAAAAAATCAGCCCCTGAAACATTATGCAGCAACCAGTTATATATTTAGAACATCCATGTATTTGGGCGCTGACATTGTTTTCCTTAACTGAAGCGCTGCTGCTTTTTTGTCTATTTTTGATGTGTTAACAGCTATAGGCACGGGTAGGGCAATCTATCAAAGTGAACACATGCAAACAACACACAGCGTTAGCATCACATACGTGGTTGTTGCCTGAAAATAAGTATGATGGTATGGTGTACTGGCAGCGAACAAACAAGCAGTTCGTCATCGCCAAAGAGTATTGAATAGTATAGACAACTCACGGATTGAATTGTAACTTGGTCCATTCATAATTTTGATGTGACACATTGATGCCTTTTGAAACATTTATGCTTTTTGTGTTGTTTTATGTAATAACATTGTCGAAATGGTGCATTTATATTGAAATATTCTATAAAGAGGATAAAACTCGTCTATGCTCTTTTACTCAGACTCTCTACATGAGAGCGGAAAAAGAGTGCAATAAGTTCTCTATACTATTCAATACTTTTTGTCGTCGTTCTGTTTATGACAAAACAAAAACAATTATTTCTTTGAGCTAAATATTGCTTTTTATTCAGTTGTATGCCAGCATTCAAACAAGCAAGTCGTCATCGCTCTGTTTGCGACAAAATAAAAACAATTATTTCAATGTGAGCTAAATATTCCTTTATTTATTTCAACATTATTACATCTAATGTTAATGCAGATGTAAGAAAAAAGGAAGTGCAATAGCAAAAGAGCCTTCAGCACAAAAACTGTTCTTTTTTCCAATGTAACCGAAAGGTGTTAACACATCGCCTGTGAGTTCGAACACTCATTGTTAAACAAACAAACCGATATTTGTGTCACAAAAATATATCTAACCTATCAATCCTTGAGCCTCCAACATATAATATTGAATAGCAAACACAATGTGTTTGGACACAAGTATATTATTTTTTGGTTAATGTATGAGAAATTCATACTACAAGCTTACAAGTCAGGAACATTTTTCTAATTGAATAATGGGTGGATTTTGTTGGAAAGTGTACTATAATTGCGAGCAGCTATAAATACGTAATACTTGCATCCACACAACGAACGAATACAAATTTTTCAGTATATAGTAAAACCACTAACATCCTTTAGTACATGAAAAATGGTTTTTTTCGCAGTGTGTTCAAGTGGAAGTGTTGCGTTCATTCACATCAATTAAATCAAATGCAATCCTCACAGATGGCATTAGTTAACTAATGAATTAGTATATCTAAAACTGTTGCAGCAGGAATACTATAAAACGAACTTTATAAACACAGCACCCACTAAATCAATATTTGGGCATGCTTGAAAATTGGCCAAGATTACCGTACTTTCAAAGCCCGCCAAAAAATCAAGCTTGCTACATAAACAAATTTGTATTTTACCAAAATCTTTGAACTTATTTATGATTTTAAGAAATTCATACCAATTCATAACTTTAATAAAAATCATGAAAAATAATTATGAATGAAACAGCACACATAAATTCAATTAAATGTTCTGTAATCTGATTTCTACATCCCTTCCCTTAACGATCTTAACAGCAACCACAACAATAAACAACATATTTAATGTTGACATTACAGGCCAGCAGTTTATTTTAACACTTGTTGGGCATGCATATTTCTTACCCCTAATACGGTATATTTAACACTTAAGACGCTCACACAAGCATACATATATTCAATAAACGTTAAAGGATACACAAACCAAACCTCGCCTATATCAGAGCCAACAACATTAAGTGCATCTGGTGTCATAAGGACAATTGGCAAATGTTGATGTGTGCTGGTTGTATATTCGCTGCTTGCTTTCTTTGTTTGTACCAGCAATGAATGGTGTTAATGTTTGTTCAAAATGTTTACTTTAAGTAAAAAACTTTTCATTTAAAAAGAAGCTAAGAAAACACACACATTTACTTTTGCACTCTTACTCTACCATATGAACCAGAAAGGGCTGTGTTGTACAACAACCCACAACACTGTTTACTTTGTGGACCCCCTGAACAAAAGAGGTTGTCGCATCGTCATTGCCTGCGTTCGTCTGTCGTTGTTAGATTATTTGCAATAAAATAAAAGTGATTGAAGGTTATTCACTCAGCTGTGGTCGACAAAGGGGATTTTTACTCGAATATGCTTCGTTTGATTTCTTGCAAGGACACATTGGTACATAATATGTTTTAGGTACACATTGTCAATATTATGTTTTGATGGTAAACCTTTTAGAATCAAAGTTTATGTTTTTAGTGTTGTTGTTGTGAGACCGTTAAGGTGATGAGACCTTGTAAAAGTTATTTTTAAAAACAGTAGAATGAGAAACATATAAACACATAACATTGTTGGGGAACAAGTGGCTCGGTCATAAAGAGTCCTTCAATGTTTGTTACTTTAATAAAAAATTAATTTCAATTATGACAGATGCAGTATATGATTGTACAGCCACGTTCAAAACTGTTAATGATCGCAAGGTTATGCAAACATTCTTCTGACAGCATCAAATACTTTGAGAATTAGTCTCGGCAAGAATTTGAAGATACTTTTATGATTAAAAGCTTTACTTCTGCTTAATAGATTTCAAGGTAATGTTAATGTGAATACTTTACTTATTTGGTTTACTGTAACGGGGCTATTAATGATGCGCCTAAAAATATGCCTTTTGAACGACATACCAGCTCCCCAAACTAGTTTGATGAAAACGCTGCAATACCGCCTAAACTCGCTTAAGACTAATCTAATCTCGCTCTAATCTCGCACTAATCTCGCAAAACGGCAGTACCACTGTTTCTGGAGACTGGTGGAAATCTGCTACTAACGACTGTACCGACAACGAAAGATAGCGAATAGTGGAGATACTATTAGAAAGATCTAGAGAACCTGGTGCCAAGTAATAGAACTGATATAAATAGCAGATGAGCACCGTATAGCAGTTAGTAGTAAATAGTAGTTAGATACAGTTTGTCGGCACTAGTTATATCAAGTAAACCCTCAAAAGCACGCAACATTAAGTCATAGTAAAAGGTTGAATAAAGACACCTTGTGAATGTTAAGTTTGTTTAAATAAAGTAATTGTTTTTACTTATCGCAATTTAAAATTTTCAAAATTAAACAGATCCTTGTTTTCTTAAGGGGATATTTAACAGCAATAAAAAGGAAACTTTGATACTTTGAAAGGCTTATGTTTACTGACTTATATCCGTATTAGAGACATTAGTTGTTGATAGTATATATTTGATGAAATGAATTACTCACCTGGAATCGTTTTACCTTGTAGAAGGATTTAATTGTTATTTTCACCCAACCGCCTCTTAAAAGTCACACCATGTAATTAGGATATGACCCACTTTTAGGGATAATAAAAGCTATATAAATCTCTTGCAGTTGTAGTGGGCCTAAATAGTAGCTTTAAAATAATAGTCTAAATATGTTGCAAAATTTTGCTAGGTTTGCGGTTTAAATAATGGTTTTACTTCAACCATCGGAATTTTGTCAGTTTTGCAGATTTTATGCTAGAAGAAACCACTATTATTCCAATAAAACTCAACCTGAAATTGTAAGCTTGTAAAGGGCTTTCCAATTTGAGATGATATGATCCATGATTTGTCATTTTTTTAAATTGTATTCAGTAATGTTTACAATTTCATCATGGAGAGATATATGGAAGAACAACGTTTAGAAATAATTTTTTTTTTTATCAAAATAATCGTTCTCCAATTGGAACTTTTCGTCACGAAATGCCAAAAAAAGTGTAATTTTCAACAAAAAAAAAGTGGCAAAACTGAAACAAGCAAAAATTGTAGAACTGCGGCACTTTACGAACTGTATTCGATAAAAACACGCCAATTTCGTAAACCATACATATTCGAACACCCTCACACATAGTGATGGGAGTAAAAATGTAAAAAATTTTAACGCATAGAAGAAGTTTTGCATCTTTTGAGCCATGCCCGTCTGTCTGGCTGGTTGGTCCACATGGTAACTGGTGAAAGCTTTTAACAACCACATAGACATTTTGCCATCGCCTATTAATTAACAAAACTTAGTTTAGGTTTGAGAATGGGTATTCTGATCAGGATTTAAAATTCCTGACTGATTTTCATTGCTAAACTGATTAACTGCGAAAATGATGCGACCAAACTGACATGAAACCCCACACACAAAAAATAATTTTGTCTGCAACATCTGCGTCTTGGTTTGGAGGGGGCAATCGACGTCGTTGTCCATATTATGATCGATTGTCTCATTGTCATTGGATATCTCAGGTCTGATCACACCGTAATTGTCTTTGTAGATAGGGGCTTTTGACTTTTTGATAGACTTTTCGGGCTTTGTTCTTCCTACTGTGTGTCTCAATTGTCTCACTCTCGCGCTTTCTCCACTGCCATTTAATACGCCTAAAGAAACGGTTGACCACCTTTCTTTTTCCCCTATACCGCTCAGTCGCAGCTCGCGTTACAATTGACTGAAGCATTGCCATACGTACAGAGTTCGGCAGTTGCTGCTTCCACTGCGCTTCAGGGTCGTCATCGGGTGAGGTGGATTCTGTGCTAAAAGTTGCGAGAGTTTCCTGGAGTAGGCTCTGGCTACATGTGGTAATTGCAGCTTTACCATGTCTAGCTTTCTCTGCGTCCGGTTTCGTACGATTTTCGTGCTACTTAATCTTGTGCGAACCTTTTCTGCTACCAGGTAGGGATAGCTCCTCTGGTCACTGTCGCTAACCATCAATTACCATCAATTTGGTTCTTCGGTCTTTAAACAGGCAATACCCAAGTAGCCTTGGCTTTAAGCTGGAATGTTGTACCACTAACGACCTTGTTTTTTGCCACGGCAAAGTCAATCAGTCTCATACCTTTGTCCGAACTATCAGCATGCAGACTGAAATTGATTAATCAGCAAATTTGTACCGTACCGTCTATTCGATTTAGACCAGTAATATACTTAAAGGCAAATTCAAATTTATTTTTGTTTTTTTTGGGTCATGTTCTCCGTGTATCAAATTTAATGAAATTGCGAATAAAAAGTTTAGACCAACATACTTTTGCAGTAATGGTTTTTTTAAATGCCAACGTACGTCCATATTTGACATCCACACCCGTGATAATTCTATGGACGTTATAATTCCTGGTTGAAAATAAGCATTATTTCAGAATTCTATTCCGAAAAACAGCCAAACATTATAGAAAAAATGCAATTTATTGACAAAAAGTGCTAAAAATGAAGAAAAAAGTGAAGAGTTAGCAAAAATTGCCCAAAAAAGTGCTAAAAATCATTTAGCACGTTTTTCCAGAAGCCAAAAACAAAAACGAAGCTAGAATTGCACTTAAAGTGCCAAACTGGCAACACTGTTTTCCTGCGCTTTTGCCATATTATGGTTGCATTAATCGTCCACCTGTGTTCGAATTGTTGCAAATTATGAGCGTGCATTTTCTTTACATAATGTTCAAGTACCAATAAGACAAAGAACCGCTCGAAGTAATGAAAATATTGCTGTCGTTCTGGCAGCTGTTGCTGAAGACCGCAATTTATCGATTCCAATTGGGACTGTCTGAAAGCACAACCTGGCGGAGTTGGAGAACAGATTTGGGCTTGTATCTATATAAAATTGTTATCACTCAAGAACTGAAGCCATTGGACTCCCGGAAACCTCATGAATTTTCTGATTTTGTCTTAAACGATAACAATTTTTTTAAGAAAATCATCTTCTCCGATGAGGCTCACTTCAATACGCAAATCTATCAATTCTGGTGCGAAGAAAATCCACAAATTATTCATGAACAATCATTACATTCTTGGTGTGGTTTTTGGTGTGGTGGAATCATCGGTCGGTACTTCTTTCGAAATGAAGCTGGTAACACCGTTATTGTCAATGGAGAGCGGTATAGATCGATGATAACCATGTTTATAAGGCACATCACGTGCAACAACCGAGTTATTGGGAAAAATTTTGGAGATTCGATTATTTCAAGAAATTGTGACATTGAATGGCCTCCAAGGAGTTGTGATTTAACACCATTATACTATTTCTTGTGGGGTTATTTGAAGTCATTGCTCTTTAGCAATAAACCAGACAATCTTCAAGCTTTACAAGTCAATATTTAGTGGAAAAAGTTCTCGAAAATTCGTTTCATCGAATTCATTCTTGCAAAAGAAGACGTTGAGGCCATTTGAAAGACGCTTTATTCAGAACTTAATTGTATAGATTGTACTTCACATTAAATAAAATTACGTGAGGTGTCAAGGGACACACGGTGGGAACGAATTTCCTTTCGCAATATATTATATACCAGTTAGTTCCAAGACGCCTAAGGCGCCTGTTGAAAACTGCTATAATTTAAATGGATCTTTAAGAAAATATACTTTTTGTAAAATGATAAACTTTTTTTAAGATTTTTTTTTATTGAATGTATTTTTTTAAAAAAATATATATTTTTGGTCCCTCTTGTAAGAATATGTATTATATTTTCCCGAAAAGGACCTTTCTTTAATGAGAGGTAAGAGGTACTTCTTTTATTAAAAGCTAATGTTTTTTTTAAGAAAAGGTACCTTTTTTAATAAGAAGTACTTTCTGTAAGACAAAGCCTAACAGTATGAATTTTTTTTACAAAGACGTACTTTTTTAAGAACAGGTAGTTTTTAAAGAAGTGGTACTCTTTTTAGGAAAAGTTTATTTTTTTAAGAAAATCTTCTTATTTTCAGAAAGGCTACTTATCCCAAGAAAAAAAATTAAAGGTATTATTTTCTTTTTAAGAAGAGATACTTTGAAGAAAACGAATGGTTGTACGAAAAGTTATTTTTTTAAGCGAATGTATTTTTTTAAAAAAAAAGGTTTTTTTTTAAGAAATGGAAAGTTTTTTAGAACTTGTCCCTTTTTCAAGAACAAGTACAATTTTAAGAGTAGGTATTTATCTCAAGAAAAGATATTCTGTTTTACATAAAATGTACTCTTTATAGAAAGGCAGTTTTTTAGGAAAAGGCAATTTGTTGTAAGATAATGAACTTTTTTAAGAAAAGCTACTTATTTATAAAATTACTTATTTTAAGAAAAGATAGTTTTTGTAGAAAATTTACTTCTTTAAGCAAAGGTACTTCTTTAAGATAAGGTATTTTTTTGAGAGAGGGTACTCTGTTTATGAATATGAGTAGGTATGTTTTTTGAAAAAATTTACTTTTTTTTAGGAAAACGCACTTATTTAAGAAAATGTTATTTTTTTAAACTTCGTTCAATTTGGATTTTCTAAATTTACTTTTGATTCGGTTCAAAACAACAATATGTAACAAACAGGCTCCAACTAGAAAATTTCCTATTAAACAACAAATTTCTCCCCATATGTTAGTCTTGACACAAACCAAACCAAAAGTAAGTGTGTAAGAGTAAGTGTGCTGCTAGATGTAATTCCCTGCTCGCGGTTGTATGTCATGGATTTCCCAGTCTTACACTTTGGCTTTTCTAAATTTACTTTTTATTGGATTGAAAACTACAATATGTAATAAACAGGCTAAACCTAGAAAAGTTCCCGTTAAGCCAAATCAAACCAAAAGTACCCAATATAGTTGATAATAATGGGTTGTGAAGCAGTTGTTAAAAATTTTTTCATTTAGCCCCCATCCCGCAACGTACGACAAGGAACTTCGTTCCAAAAAACATTTGAATTTCTTTAACAATTAGTGTGTGTTTTTTTTAAGAAATTATATCACTCAAATTGGAAAAACCTTTAGTATGAGGTTCTCATACATTAACTAAAACTAACAAAATTTGTCATTAAATTGGAATTTAGAAACCACTATTGGTTTAACTAAAACTAACCACACCTATTAATGTTTTTAATAATTTTTTTGTTCATTTTATTCAATCTTAAAATTTCGCATATTTTTCAATCATTTTCTGGTACGAATTTTTAATAGAACCAAATTAATTGAAAAAAATTTGAATCGAAAATATAACTTTTTACCTTTAGCTATGGATTATAAATCCGAAGGCTTGACATGTCCTATGATAATACCAATCGATGTTTAGGATTTACTTCCGTTTTTAATCACTTTCGTTCTTCACTGTTTCTATGTTAAAACTCATTATATTGATTTTCACATAGACTGACATTTTTCCAGTTCTTATTAAACACAACACTAACTATCTCCAATGCCTTTGGGACATTTGAAAATCATTTAGAATATTTACAAAGCTTTAAATCTATTTCGGAGTATGGCATTTTTTGTAAAAGTATAGTCTTCCTGAAGCTTCTCATCTGCCACAACACCCCTTTGGTTGCTAAGTCTATTTGCTTAAGATTATTTCTATTCACCAAACACACTTCTTTTAGCCTTTCATTTTCTCAGTTATGCAGTTGTTTAGCTCTTTTCTTCCAATAGCTTCTAAGTAATGAAAAGTTTTCCGGTAAGAAGGCAACAGCAAAAAAGTTTCCTTTGTCTTCGTTATCCACAGTCATCGGTTGTTTAGAAGTTGCTTATTGTTTTTCGTCCTTTTAATGCGGCTCCTGCTGACGATGCCTGTTGTTACGAAATTGTTAATTTTTCTCTGTATTCTGTAGACGAACATAAGTTTGACTAGTTTTTTGTTTTGTTTTGCGGCAGAAATCTTCTTTGCAAGCCATAAAGTAATGAGCTGAGAAGTCATGAATGTGTCAGTTGCTTAGGGGGCTGATCAGGGCTAGTTACTATTGTATGTTATAGTCATGTATTTGACCTAAACCACAAAGGAGAGAGAGATAGATAGATAGAATTGTAGCAACGGTTTAAGCTGCAACATTTCGTACATTAGAATTGTATAACTGTATGCGTTGTGTAAGAATACCCAAATGAATATTTGGTAATGATTTAAGAATAGTTTCATGAGACTCTATATTAACTAGTGGGCAATTTATAGAGCCAAGGAAACTAAACAATTCAGGACAATGTTAAAATAATTTGTTGCTTTAATCATTTGTACATTTTTGTGGTTGTCGCTATTGCAGCAGTTACATACATTCAGTGGCGTAATTGCTTGAAAGAGGTTGCAACAACCGTAAATACGACTGTCGCCACAGAATTGTGGTTGCCTCCGAATGAATTTTGTGTTTTTAGTAGATATTTCACTATTGCGTCACGGTTGTGAACACTTACAGCCTGTTTATCTATCTCGAACGAAAGCTTTCGTTCGTGCTGTAGACGAAAGAAAGTTGATTTGGGTTTCACAATCTTGTCATTTCAAGTCGAATGAAAACATAAAATTGGTCAAAATATATTTTGGTATCCCTATTTTGAATGTGGTGTCACTTAGGAACAAACACAAAGTCAGGCGAATGCAAATTTAGACTTGGAGAAACCAAATTTGAGTCGAATGTGACTGACTGATTTTCATTCGCTTAGCTTTTCGTTCGAGATAGAGAAACAGGTTGTTTAACTTCTACTAAAATCGTTCCCTCAATTAGAATTGTTTTGCTTCTGATTCCCGCGAATGGAAATTACAATTGCATCACACAAATTTGCAATAAATTTCCTTAATTTTATGTCCCATTCAAAATGTAATGAATTCTCTTTGAATAATTTAAAACTGTCAAATATTATTGAAAATGGAATGTTGCTAATCACATTTTGCAATTAAGTTCGAACAAATATCTATTGCCGTATATTTAGTACATAATTTTTTTTTATTTCTGTCCACCTTACTGTGCTTTTGATTAATTTACAATTTCGCTATTTTGACACTGCGTCATCATATTTCAATTTAATATTCGATTTCAATTAAATCGAGATTTATTATTGTAGATATGTACGTATGTACATCTTTTTGTTTTGCCAAGAGAGTAGAACAAAACAAATTTTTGTTGTTCGAAAAATAGAGCAAATATTGGTTTAAATAAAATGTTAACCTAAAAAAGAAAAGACAAACAATGTGTTATACCGAGCAACATTTCAGACAAAACTGAAAACTAAATATTAAACTTTTGACACACTTCCGTTTAACCCAAAAAGCGTGAACAAACAACGGTAGTCTGACAGACAGTTAGCCATTTCAACATACAAACGCAGATAACCGAACTAGCCAAATCTTCTCCATACACACTGCTCTTCTCATCCACCAACCTGCACGGGGCAAAGTGTTAGTGAAACGTATTTATGTTATTTTCGCCCCCTATCACTCTTTGTACAACAACAAAACAACACAATCATAAATATATTTTTGTTTGCATTTAGTATGAAAGCTTTCGAATATATTACAAGGATCCACCTAATGCCGAAGCTGTCAAAAGAAATTTTGAAACAAATAAAATTGAATGGCATGTGAAGTAAAAAGAATAAAAAAAATTGAAAAGTTTGCATTTTAGTAGTTAAACGCTCAGTTTTAGCATATTATAAATTATGCGCAATAAAATGGAATAAATGGAATGCCCTCTCATAGCATTTCATAAAATAAAGGCCACAACTGGTAACCATCCTTAACGAATGGAAACAGGCAACTGCTTCCGAAGCCAATGGAAAGCGAAAATGATAAAAGGGCCATTATCCTCAAAGAATGAAAACACTGGCAAGAAGTTGTGGATTGTGAAATTTATATCAATAACTTTGTAAAACATGACTGAGAAATTATGATTTATGTTACAAATGTAAAAAACGATTTGGATGTGGCTGCTCTTCTGTTAGATTCTAATGGATGCAAAAAATCATCTGGCTACAGGACCTTCATTGTTCTTGCGTTTCTCTTCTTTGTTCGACAGTTATTTTTTTCCAAATAATACGTGCTCGATTTCACCAAATGTTGCTTTCACACTTTGTGGCGGCCATCGTTTACATGAATATCGAATGTCTTCAGCATTTATTGGCAAAGTTTTATAAAATATGTACAGTTTGAATATGAAATCGCTTATAACAAAAAACTATTGCCTACATTTTGGCGCATTTCAAGTGCACGTATCACTGCATATTTTTGTGCTTCGGCAAGTAGTTTTCATCGCAACCCCATGATTTATATGCCAAATTTGCACTGGGTTTTGGTTGGGATATAAGTGGTATGATAATAGCCATACATTAGCATATGTTAATAACTTTTGTAAGATAAGCAGATTTTGTGTTCCCTCTGCTACACTAGAAACTGATTTACTGGCATTTGATGGTTAGAACTGTTCTAGATACATGAACTTATGTGTTTAGTATATTAGAATATTTATCACAATTTTTTTGCTAACTCAGCTTAAAAATTTATTGAAATGTAACCAGATTCAGCTCTACATTATCTCTTTGTGTCTACCTTTCTCTTTTTAGCTGTAAGCTCTATGAAACCCAACATGGATACCACAAACTGCATCCTAGTCCAAGATGTTAAATCGCAACCGCATGATTTACACGGCAATGCTAAATCAAACATTCTCAATGGTAATAGTTTACAACCCACAGCCTATCCCACTGAAGAATCAATACAGACCAGTACCTCGGATCATAGCTCCAGCACTGGCGGCGGCCTAGGTGGCATTGCGGGTGGCTTTCAAAACTTGGCACCCTCTTTGCAATTGCAACATCAACAACAGCTGCTGTTGCAGCAACAACAACCACATAGCATCAATCAACAAATAGGCCTCGGTATAAACAGTAACATAATGTTGGGTCAAGATGCCACACTGCCACATCTACAGGATCAGTCGTATACGGCACAACAGCAACAGCAGCAACATCATCATCAACCGTTGTTAAAGTGGCCACAAGTTGTCGAGCTAAAGGACTTCAATGAGTTGTATCATGCCAATATACCAGCGTATCAATTTTGGACTTTGGAATTCCGCAACAAGCATCCCGCCTTTGTTCGTTTCAATTTTACTCTGCCTTGGGGTGCAAATTTTGCAGTTTATTCGCGTCGCAATGTTGCACCATCGGTAACACAATATGATTTTGTTGAATTTATCAAAGGCGGTCGCGTTGATAGTCATTTGAGGCACAGGCGTAGTGTTGTCAGCGCAAATGGCTCCATGTTCAAGGATACCATCGTAGATGAGAATGGCGGCGATATATCAGTGGAAGTGTCTGCAGAAAATTTGCAACGTCTGTCGGAGAATAGTTTGCGCTATTTAGCAGCCACGCGACGTCATTACTTTAATGATGGCAACGATAGCTTTGAATCGGATGAGGATGATGTTGATTTAAGTGATGATGATGATGACAACAACAACGATGATTCATTTGAATCATCATCCGCGTCCCTTGAATATACAGGAGATATTGAAACACCCCTAGATGCTGGCAAACAATATGCCCAACTTTTAAGATATCGTCAGCATCGTGCAAAACGTTCGGCGGCTGGTATGGATGGTGGCCTACCAGCATTGGACATGGACACAATGATGGTCAACGTATCGCTATTGCAGTATTTGGACACAGGCCTATGGTTTATTTCCGTTTACAATGATGAATTGGTCTCGCATTCCGTAACGCTGATCGTTGAGGAGGCAGAAGGTGTAAGCACAACTTGTCCAAATGATTGCTCTGGACGGGGTAGCTGCTATTTGGGTAAATGTGATTGCATCGATGGATATCAGGGGGTTGATTGTTCAAAAAGTAAGTACCTCGAATTTGCGGTTTGAATCTAAATATTTACATTAAAAACGAAAAAAAAGAGTGACAGTTGAGCCAGGAAATTTGTTGAAACTTTGAAAAGAATATTGCTGAATGTCTAAGTATACCGTACCATACATATCGTGACGTGAAATGCAAAACAAAAGAAAAAATCTTATAAAGTAATGAAGACTACGGATTTACGTTTGCTGAAGCTACACTTCAAAATAAGGGGCTCAGAAAAAGAGAAAATTTAATTTGTAGTTATGTTGCTTTGCTTCTCAGCTGACGACATGCAATGCTTTGGGATGATACACCTCCACGGCCAGTTTATATATGTTCCATAAAATTACATTATGTAATATTCCAAAAATACAATAACTGGCAAACAGTTAATCCATGTAAAACTAGTTTTTGTGAATACGCGCTTTTAGCTTTAAAACCAAGAAAATTAAGGAAACCAAAAATCATATCAAAATTCTAGCTAATTGAATTATAAATAATTTTCTCAATAAACTTTAGTTGAAACTAAAATAATACGATACAACTTTTAGCTCCAAATTTTGAGTACAACCTCACCTGATGCAGTGGGAGTGCCAATTCATAAAACTTATCGCACTCCCTTAACATTTGGTTCCTGTTCTAGAAAACCAATCTACCCTTTATGCATTTACAGCTTAACACTTAAAGCACACTTTATGGCTACTTTGGTAAAGAAGTACGGTCTTTTTTAAAGCATACCTTTGGGGGATAAACTTTACATTTGTATTTACTTATTGTAATGAAATTTAAAGTCATTATTTATCACCTTTCCTGTCTGTGCAACAACACAGCGCAAGTTTACGGAATAGGGCATAGGAAAAAACATGGAAAATAAACAAAACCTGTCATCGTCACCTGTTTTTTCTCGTAAATGTTTTTAAGGAAAATAGAAAGAAAGCTATAAGGACAACAACAACTAGGTTGTTTGCAACAAATTTCTTGCAATAACATATCACACAAGCACGTTCATATCTACCTTACTGTCCTTGTGTGTGTGTGTGTGCGATATAAGGACATTAGTATGTCCTTTTACGTCGTGTACACCTACAATAACTTTTTGTTGTTGAACTGAGTTTCTTTCATTTATTTTTCTTTTGCGAATGAAAACAAACAAACAAACACATAAACAAAATTCGTTTTTACTAAAGCTTTCATTTCGTCTTTTTTTTCGTTTTCTCTCTCTGTATATCTCTCTTTCCCGCAGGCGTTTGTCCAGTTTTGTGTTCAGCTCATGGTCATTATGGTGGCGGCGTGTGCCACTGTGAGGAGGGCTGGAAGGGTTCCGAATGTGATATACCTGTGGGTGAATGTGAGGTACCGAATTGTTCGAGTCATGGTCGATGCATTGAAGGTGAATGCCATTGTGAACGTGGTTGGAAGGGACCTTTTTGTGATCAACGTAAGTAAAAACAAACGATTTCCAAATAAACTTTAAACAGAAACCAAAAGGAGTGGTGAAGGTTGTAGGCAAAGGAAGTAAATCTGTTTTTTTTTGTGTTTTGGTTGTTGTTGGGGTTCCAGCGTTTCTTTATAAAAGAAAAGTTCCATACAAGACAAACATTTACCTTTGAGCTAAAACATTGCAATTGCTTCTTCCTATTTTCTGGTATTCTTTTTGTATGTGTGTGTGCGTGTGAGTGTTAAAGCAATATGCAGCTTGTTTTCTTTTGTTGTTCTGTTGTTATTACTATAATGTTCTTAAATGTTTCCTTTTTCTGCTAACAATGGCAAGTTGTTATGGCTAACATATGCTGCAGCAATCCAACTTCACCTAACAACAATCTAATGTTTTTACTTTGATTTTAATGACCTTTTCCGAACGTGCTAAACATGCTAATATTTGCATCCTTCGGCAACAGATTTGTCTAACCTAACATATTCTTTTGGCTTTTTGTAGCAATAAGGATACTAATAATGATACAAAAACAAATTTCCTCCTTTATTCTCATTGTCATCCCTCTCTCTCTCTCTCCCACACAATATGCTTGGTTTCATCTCCCCGTTTATAGATGATTGCTTGGATCCTTTGTGTTCTAGTCATGGTACTTGTGTGGCAGGCCAATGCTACTGCAAGGCCGGCTGGCAGGGTGAAGATTGTGGCACCATTGATCAGCAAGTATATCAATGTCTGCCCGGTTGTTCAGAGCATGGTACATACGATTTAGAAACTGGTCAATGTGTATGTGAACGGCATTGGACTGGACCAGATTGTTCGCAAGGTAAGTGTTAAAAGTGCAAAAGCACACAAACATAATGTGTCATTTATTTTTGTAGGTTATCAAGTAAAGTATACTTTATGGCGTTATAGTAGATTTAATTAAAATTTGTTGTCACTTGAAATAAATTAATGTATAATATATTAATATTAACATTTTACTTAGTGCCCAAACACACATCATAGTTATTGTATAAGAGTTTTATTAAATTAATCAGATTTTTGTGAATGTATCCAGTGATAGGAATGAATTTGTCAATTATTATCCTGTCACAAAATTTTTAAATTAATATGAAGTTGTATGAACTCACAGTGCGCTTGAACGTATTTTTAAAGGAATGCCAGCATCTCGGTTTTCTCTTTTGGACTGAGTACTTACGATCTCCTATTAAAAACAAACTTAAAAAACACGTTGTACCGATTTTGAGAAATGTATTTTCGAAATAAGAAATACTATGAATGGAAATTTTTTAAAAGTGGATATTTACGAACAAACATAAAAAACACGATGTACCGATTTTGAAAAATGTATATTCGAATTAAGAAATACTGTGAATGGAAATCTTTCAAAATCAGAAGAATGAGAGTTATAACCACTATCTGCTTCCATTTAAAATTATTTCTGTTACACCATGAGATACTTTTAGACTTTTAATAGTGCACATTCCAAAGAAACTTGTATTGAGCTTGTGTGAATGGTACACAAATTAATCCGCCTGAATAATTAACGAGAACATGCTAAAAAATATAGACGGTCCAGCAACATATTTCACAAACATGTTCATGCTTTCAGGCATTGTTTTCATGAATTGAAAGATCTGGTACTTTTTTGTTTCTTTGTTGTCTGTCCAACTTTTGTTTCTCGGACACATATGTATATTATAGCGTATTAATCATTGGGTCTCAAACATGTAATACTGAATGGCAAACACAATGTGTTTGGACACAAGCACAGTATATTTGCCACATGCTACAAACACGTTACATTTGAATCCAAACAACAAAAACGACAGCGCGGGGTATGATATAACCGTAGAATATAATACACATGCAACCATAGAGGTGTTATTCTGCTGATCTGAAATTTAATTTCACACTATTCGTAGTGCGTGTGGTGCGATAGAGAGTTTTTTGGCGTAAATTGATTTATACCAGGTGGAATTCCAAAAATTGCAAACTTAAATTTATCAGGTCGTTGAATTAATTAATTTCACAAAAAAAAAAATAATTGAATGGAATTTAAATCAATTCAAATGAATTAGGCAAGAATGAATTGGATTTCAATTCCAATTCGAATGAATTGCCAATTCAAATTTGAATTGGAAATGAATTACAATTCATTTCCAATTCATTTGAATTGAATTGATTTTGAATTAATTCAAATGAATTAGAAAAATGAATTGCCCTTAATTTCAATTCATTTGAATTGAATTGATTTTAATTAATTCAAGTGAACTGGAAAAACGAATTGCAATTCGTTTCCAATTCAGTTGAATTGAATTGATTTTGAATTAATTCAAATGACCACATCAAACTTCGTAAATTTTCTGAGACAAATTGCTACTCTAGATGTTATTATTCTATGCATTCAACGATTGAAATAGTGTAATAGTCATATACGTATCCAAGGTGGACATTTGTCCGGAGGAAATTACTAGTGGTATTTCGTGGTCCTACGTCATTAAAAAAAAATAAATGGTTTCCCATTACATCCCATGAAGGGACCGGGGAGAACTTCTCACAATCACTGAGCTGTGCGCTTTCCAGTTTTCACTCACTAATTGGGACCTACAGTTTTACACCGATTCCGAACGGTAATTTGAGAAGCTTTTTCATGGCTAGATACTCGATAGTATCGCCGTCACTATGCGAGGTGAACGCCGCCGAAAGAAATTTTAAGGTGGTCAGAGCCGGGTTCGAACCCAGGATCTCATGTACAAGAGCCGCGCACACTAACCATTGCACCACCGACGGCCACGTCAGTAGGTGATCATGATTTACATAAGATATGCCACTAGTTTTGAATTAGTTGGCGTAAATTGAGAAGTGGCTTACAAACTATGCAAGACCAACCTATTCATTTGTCAGCACCAAACGCTTAAAAATGTTATTTGTTTGTTGGTTGGATGCAAATATCACGTGTTTGTAGCTTGTCGCAAATATAATGTACTTACGTCCAAACACATTGTGTTTGCTATTCAATATAACATGTTTGGGACACAATGATTAATAGGATATAATATATGTATTTGTGACCCAAATGTGGATTTGTTTGTTGGAAACTGCTGAAAACACTGCCATCAGTCACAATGAAGAAACAAACAGCTGCAAATTTTCAATTAATGAAAACAATGCCAGCAATCATGTGCATGGTTCCTGTAATATGTTGCTGGGGCCGAAATTTTTCACCGTGCATGTAATGGCTGACTCTTACTAAGGCCAATGGTGAATGTCCATAGAAAAATACATTTTATCATTTGTCAACTGCGAGTTATGTGTTTATATTTAAATTTTTTAAAAAACTTCAGGTGCGGAATTGTTTATGACGATAATCGTCCAAACCATTTAAAATACATGCCTATATAAAACTTTGCTAGCGACAAAACGGCAATGAATATGATGTTGTTTTTACATAACTAGACCCCTGACTGAACAATTTATATTTCTTTGTACTTACGAAAAGTAAATACGTCAAATATTTTTGGACTTTGTTTCAAACATATTTGAAAGCTGATAAAAGAATACGAACATCTTTAGCGTACTACCGATATGTATGTACATTAGTGTGTACTGAAAGAGAGATTTTGGAATTTCAATCGACGCGAAGTCTCAAAAGATGAGGATTCACTTTTTTCGGTGTTTTTTTTTATTTTGACAGCAGTTTTTTACGGCAACAATTTGAAGTCTTGATCAAGCTAATTATTTCCGATTTCTCGCCAATTTGTCATTGTAGTTTGCATATTTCTCATTGTAGTTAGCGAATTAGCTTTTAGTTAAATTTATTGCATACATATATTTTATAGTATTTTCATGTAAAATATAAAACTAAGTAAATTGAAAATTAGGAACGAAATTAATACGAATACTCGAAATTTCAAAAAACTGCCGTGAATAACTATACTCCAGCAACATTTTGAAAGTATATTTTTCTGTTTGTGTTCATCATGACAAGGGGTTTAATCCTGCGTTGACCAAAAAAATAACAAAAAAAATTTTGTTTACCCAAATGCACTAGGATTAGAAATTTCTACGGCCGGTAGGAAACTATAAGTACCCTTGCATAAATACAGTTTGAAGTGCCATATTTTGGAAACCCCTGTCCAACATTTTTTTTCCTTACTCCTTAATGTACAAGTAGTATGTCGTCACCTAAAATCCAAAATGACGTAACAACAAAATTCCAAAATTTTTCTTTCTGATTGATTACGATATGTTTGACTAAAATACATGACTTCACAAAGTTGTAAACACCTAAGTTCAAAATCAACGTTTTTATTAAATTATTTAATCAATTGAAGTTTTTGAATGAAGTTTTTGATAAATCCACGTTATTTCTTTGAACTGTAATTTTTTATAACATTCCTACATATCCCCACAAACTTTTAGACATCTATGATCCAAAATGGCAATTTTATTCACAAAATTCCAATTCTATATCTAACTATTTTTTGCCTCTCCTGTAAAGTGATGAAAATGTTGTTACGTCTTTTTGAATTTTAGGTGACGACATGTGTGCCTATTTTTAGCAAGATCTATCACATTTTATTCATTTATTTGTCAACATGTCAAACACTAAACTATTCTAATAAATTAGTACCTAGAAGATGACAAATTATCACCACATTCAGACACGTCTTGACCATGCCCAAAGGTGATCATTGAGGAAATTTCCTGCTGACGTTTGACCAAATGTATGAAAATGTCAGGAGGGGCCATGAAGTTTTTCTTTCTTTGTATGGGAGTAGATCGACAAGACAGCAGGGACTTTGACGTGTCACTTCGTAGTCACTGATGATGTTTTATAGAAAATTTCTAACTGCGATCGATAACATTATTAGATAATGTGAAAATAGACAATATACTAGAATAATGGCCAGAGTGACAGTTGAAAATTCTCTATTTAAATGGACTTTAAATGCCCGACGTTTGTCCTTTAAATGTTAATTAATATGAACATTTTTTGTGAGCTTTTAAATTGAGCTTTTAAATGACGAGTGTGAAACTCGCCGTAACCCTGTTGAAAATTTTGTCTTGAAGACAATGTCAGTAGTATTTCCTTAGTACCATGTCAGTAGGTGAAGACATTTTATGTAAAATTTCTTCCTGACATGTCACCTGTTTTGACTTAGGTGACACACATTGTGAAGGGGCTGACAATCTATGTAAGGCTGTCTTATTGGTTTGTCAGCACTATGTCATGACGGTCTTTTACTAAAACCAATGCTGAATGTCGATAGAGGACGTCTTCAGCATTTGTCGACTGGAGTCATGTGTGAGGACTTAAAATTTTTTTAAAATATGTACTTCAAACGGAAATTTTTCTATTTATTTATAGTTATGAAATATATGCCGTAGATTTTCAGAATTTTTTTTCAAAATATCTGAAATTTGTTAAAACAATATGCAAATTTTCAGAACATTTTAATTCCACTATGCAACAAAATGAATAAAATTCTTTGCATGATTATAACCACTATTTTTTTTGATGTATTATGGTCTCCCTATTACAAAAATGGTCGAAAACTTAAATTCTATGGATCAGTTTTTTTTAAAATTTTTTTTGTAAAATTGTCCGATTTGAAAAGCTTGTTCCACGGATTTTACCATAACTAAATAACGATTGGTCTCACTTCGTTAAGGAATACACCAAACAATTTTCTGTTAAAATACCTACAAGTTATCTTTACATTATTTTATAGCCTGCACAAGAGTTTCGTAGTTATCTATAATGTTGTGGTGAAAAATAATGTTTTTCTGCCAAAATGTATAAATTTTTTGTTTATCAAAAAAATCAGAAAAAATTCTAAACGGCAAAAAGTGCTCGGTTTAGCACTTTGATAGTAAAGTCTGACCTGTTCTAAATAAAATGAATCTGAGCTTCTTGCA
Source organism: Phaonia tiefii (assembly GCA_963931995.1). Classification (NCBI taxonomy): domain Eukaryota; kingdom Metazoa; phylum Arthropoda; class Insecta; order Diptera; family Muscidae; genus Phaonia; species Phaonia tiefii. The sequence continues at coordinate 165,626,901 of OZ008370.1, read as the reverse complement.
TCTCGTTTAAAACATCACATTTCTTACAAAGGAATGTCAACACAACTGTCTACCGTACCCGGTCAATACCGTACTCCAATTTAAAAAAAAAATCTTATCCATAGAATTTAAAATTTCGACCATTTTTTAATAGGCCATAATACATCAAAAAAAAAAAATAGTGGTTATAATTATGCATTTTGGCTGTTGCATAGTGTTATGTATGAATGTAGATACATACTCATTCTCAGTTTTTGTCACCTTATCTTTCAAATTTTATTTAATATCGTACAAGAGATGAGATAGAGTCACAAACATATGTAGGTTCAATTAAATAAGTACCTACATATATACATGTCAGATGACCAGGTACATCATATTTAAAAACGTGCTGAGCAACTGACCCACTGATGAATGGTTACTCAAGACGTCTTGTGTACATGTCATAAGGTGATCACGACTATTGACAAACTACGGAAGATTCCTGCTGACTTTTGACCAAATGTATGAAAATGTCAGGGGGTGGACTCTGACATGTCAGTTCTTTGTCATTGGTGATGTCAATTGGAAATTTCCACCTGGAAAGTATTGTAAAAATGTATTTCGTTGGAAATTTGTATTTGATTTACAAATTTAAACCGATCGATCTGCCTTCCAGGCAGCCTATATGTTCGGGAATAATATAAAATATTTTTTATATTTAATTAATCGTTAGTGCCACCTTCACTATCCGTGGTGATCGTCACTGAAAGATGCGAAAGGTAGATTGAGCTAATATTTATAAATTTACATAGCATACTTGAAAAAAAACTAATTCTGCTGCTGTGTTTCCCCATATACTACCCACTCACATCTAATTGGCTAGTAATATGGTTTTCCATTCGTTAGCAGAATTTGTAGTGGTCCATAACTTTTAAAAATTAACAGTTCGAAATGGCTCTGAGAACTCTTACCCTATGCTGACCGGCAAGAAAAAAAAACGCTAACATAATAACGATATGTACACCGAAACCAAAATACCTAATGCAACCAGAAATAGTTCAGTATACGGCAAAGTCCACTCATCTACTAACTGAAATGCTAACTATGTAACCCTTCAATGGTCACTGATGAAGTTTACAGTTGTTTTTTTGCAAATATTTTTCAACTTAACCTGATTTTGTAACAATCTAAAAACGACATTACACAAAACACTCAAACACAAAAAATATGGCAACAAACTCCCTCGTCACACAACTGTATGTGGAAGTCTCAACAATAACTACAACTAGCAACAAAAACCGGGTCGTAATAAAAATTGCAAAATTTAATAACAACTCAACAATGTTTTGAGTGTTTCTAAACCAAAAAAAAAAAAAAAAAGGTAAAAATATGAAAAATAGAATGCAAACAACACAAACAGTAGAAACCGAAAAATTGTTGCAAAAAAATAACACTTATGCTACAAATAAATTAGAAAAATATAACAAAATGTAGGTATGTGTACCTATGTGTGTTGAATATGTGACCTGCCATACAGCAATACACATATAGAGAGCACAAAAACTCAGAGTGAAAGGACCACAACTGCATAGAAAGTATTATAGCCCAGCTATATACCATTACCCTCTCAACATGTTGAAGTCAGCAAAATATTTCCCAGAATCGCTTTGAAAAAATAAAAATGAACGAGAAGAGAAAACACTTAAAACGTTAACATAACAGTAGTTACATGACTATAGCTTCTATAGACCCCGAGAGGCGGGAATTACAAATGGGTTATATGTGTGATCCTCCAAACAACTGTATCCCGTAAAAATTCTACAACATGGTAGCATGAATATGGTAAACTACAGCTATTTAATATAAACATACACACACAACACATGCAACACCGAAGGCCGCTCAGCGTATATAACATGCTACAGCCAAGAGTGGCATGTTACGACCATGACCAACACTTCATGTCAGTGTGGTCGTCATGGGCCACATGCCAACAGCTGCAGTACGTAACAGGCTGTGTATGGGTGTGTGTGAGGAACTATGATATAGAACGCATATAAAATGCTATAGTGGTCGAGTTTGCCTAACACACACTCGCACGCATATGTTTAAACACTGTGTTATTCATATGACTTTTACAAAATACTCTCTTGCTCCCTCTAGCGAACCAGCAAACGTACCCATACAGGCATTACTTTGCTTGAGTGTATTAAATTCTTGGCACATTTGTTGTTCTGTGCTGCTGTATTGTATTTTTGTAGGTCCTGGAATTCTTGATAACATCCTGGTTGTTTTGGTTTTTCATTTCATTTAATGTAGTTGGCTTTTAGGCGCGACAAAATTGTGTATGATTTCTTATAATATTCTTATGTGTATATGTAAATACGAGTATATGACATAAGGGATTTGTTGTACAAACTTGACAACAAAAAAAATAACGCAAATCAAGAGGACAGAGCCAGTAGTGTAAAGGCGCTAGGTTGGAGCCCATCAAAGGCATATGCGGCCAAATAGTACTATGTAATACCCTACACCGTTTTGGGGATATAACTTGTTTGTAAGAAAAAGTCGATAGATGCTGTGTATTTACATTTGGAAGTGTGTTATATCTTAATGTGGAACAATGTTCTACAATTATGGCCTAATCTTATGTACGAATTTCGTTTAAATACATTAAAATTTTTAATCTTTGGAGTCGATGGTTTCAATTGTGGCTGATACAATTTGTATGCAGGATATATCTATATACCCGACCTGAGAGAAGCATATTCACCAAATCTCGTTGAAATGAAATTGGTAATTATTTACAACCTATGACACCGATAGTATCAAGTTTGGTTAATACATTTGGATGGGTGCAACATAAAACCGCTGGCTGGCACGGCCTATTTACAAATGCAATGAAAACCTAGCTTAGGAAAAGTTAAAGTACCAAATTTCGGTGGAGTCCGTTGATACTTGTAAAATGTGGGACCAATGGTGCCAAGAAATGCATATTTTTATAATCTATTGTACTTGCTTTATGAGCAACTAAAACAGCATATTAAAGTTTTTAATCTCTGTAGCCGTGGCCGTCGGTGGTGCACTGCTTAGTGTGCGCGCCGCTTGTACATGAGATACTGGGTCGATCCTTGCTCTGACCGCCTTAAATTTATTTCGGCGGCGGTCACCTCGCATAGTGATGGCGAGTAATTAGCCATGAATCGGTGTAAAAACTGTAGGTCCCAATCAGTGAGTATACAACTAGAAAGCGCACAGCTCACTGGTTGTGAGAAGCTCTCCCGAAAATCCTTCATGGAATGTAATGGGAAGCCAGTATTTTTTAATCTCTGGAGCCGGTAGTATTAAGTCTGGGTATTATAATTTATATGAGGGCTATACCAAACCGTCGACCAAGTTTGTCCATTTTCAGAATTGGCTCTCACTAATCCTAAAAAAAATTGGTGTCCCTTAACATCTCATGAAGGGATTGGGCAGAGCTTCTCACATTCAGTAAGATGTGCGCTCATGTACAAGAGCCGCGCACACTAGCTATTGCACCACCGACGACCTATATACCAAATAATGCACATATTGATCTATATTTACAACATATTTGGCTGGCTTATTACATCAGGACAAGGACTAATCAGGGTCTATTTTCAAAGTCGATCATTCTCGGTACAAGTGACGCTTACGTACACACTGAAAAAATTTAAATTTTTGTTTTTTGGATGCGAGGGCAACGTGTTTGTAGCTTGGCGCAAATATAGTATACTGGTCTCTCAACACATTGTGTTTAGTTAAGAATGTTTAGGACACAGAGACTAATAGATTATAATATACGTATTTGTGACCCAAATGTGGCTTGGATTGTTGAAAACTGCTGAAAACAAAAAAGTGGTACACAACAAAGAAACAAAAATCAACAGATCTTCTTTTCACGAAAACAATGCTTGCAAACACATACAAACATATGAAATATGTTGCTGGGGCCGTTATTTTTCAACGTGTAGCTAATGTATTTCAGACCAATTATTATTTGTAACCTATAGAGCCGATAGAACCAACTGTGGTGGCGCAATTTGTATGGTGGTTATAGCATATGACGGACGGAAGCTTTTCGGCCTTTATCATGCTAACCAATCATGAAGGCAGGAACATAAATGGAAATGGCTTTAACTTCTTATAAAGTTCCAAAATTAATTTGATACAAATATTGCATGGGTCTAATTCGTCTTTCAATAAGCGTTACACATTTTCCCATATCAAATTATATATACCCGAAACCTTTACAGATATTTTGACCTAAATTTGGAAAACACAAGTAAAAAAATGCACATGTTTTAGAAAAAAAATATCTATTTTCTCTACGACTCATATTGAGAAACTCCTAGGCCTAAAAGTATGCACCATTATGTAAAGTTTATTATATTTTATGTACTATTTTTCTGACATTTATTACACTTTATTTAATGAAGGCATCCATTGTGGTTTAAATCAGAAACAATAAGCAAACACACAATTTATTTGTCAACTGACCACCAAGCAGGGCATCAGGACATGTCATTCGTGTATTGCAAAATCAACAACATAAACAAATATTTTGAAAAGCAATGCAAGTTTGCAATTCCTTGACATGTGCCATATTTTGTGAACATAAATTTCAAGATAAAATGTCAGCATAAACAAAAACGTTGGCTCCATTTACAAATGTCAAAACAATATTCATACAGCCATACAAAACATATCAATAATCATACAAATTATGACATACACGCACATATATTTTTAAATATATGTATGTACATATAGAGAAGCTTTCATACATGCTGGTCCTTGGCCTTTTTTTTGTTAAAATTTTCAAAAGCTTTCCTACTATCTAAAAACTCGATTTTGTATTCATGAAATTTTATTACACGAGTATTATTGTGAAAGCTCCTTGTATTGAATTTATGCCCAAACACTGTTTAAGCTTAAGACAATGAAACGAAAGTAGGTGTACGTAGGAGGACCCTCTATTCGAGGACATCACTTGCAGTGTAATGGTTTTGCGGACCAGACTGCATTTTGATAAATATGACATTGAGCGTTTCACACAGATTTTTGGACAGGTGGCACAATAATATTTATATTGGTATTAGGGGAATGTATATTAGTTTGTATGATTTACAAAGATTTAGGAGATAAAAAATAGGCATTTAGTGTCCTTGGGGATGGACATTATAGAAGTATGAACCTCATATAAAAAGAATGGAAATTACTTAATTTTTTTTTCTTTATTTCAAAGAGACACTGTCCTAATCTTAAACAAATTATTTATGAACTATTGCCCAGTAGATTTCTGTATTATGTGATATATTTTCACAAAATGTAGTTGTAAAACCGGTGGTGTAAATAGGGTACTTGGATATTTGATAACGGACGTGGCCCCTCCCATAGGACACTCTTTTGAAAGCGAAAGTCCTCCAGACTATTGCACAAATCGTTTTGAATTTTGGTACAGATGCAGTTGAGATTGGCATACGTACTACAAAACAGTGGCCAGGATCAGATCGATGGTTGTTACCCCGCCCTTACGATTCCATAATTAAAAGTACAATATCTGGAGTACCATTACTCCGAGCGTGTTGGAATTCGGTGTGGAAGCATTTAACAGTAATATGTATCAGCTAAATTATAGATTTAAGGTTTGTGGGTGGAGGGGCGTGGCAAATTCATTTTCATAGAAAATTGGTGCACATGTGTATACTAATAATGACGAGTAACATCCATTTGTAGCCAGAATTTAGATTTTCGGTTTGCGGAAGGGCGTGTCAAATGTGATTTTAGAGTTGTGTGGCTGAAAATTGGTATTCTGCAGAAACTATGTATATGTTTGGAACATACCTCAATCATTAATATGTTTGCAAGTCCCAAACTCACTTGTGTTTAAATGTAAACATCATCATGTTAACTGGCAAACATGTATGATTTTCCGTGGAAACATGCGTATTTCCCCCCAAACATAATAATATTTAAAAGCGAATTATTCTTTGATTTCAATATATATGTTTGTATTGTTTATTATAATTAATTTTAACAATATAAATAATTAATTCAAAAAATTAAAAGATTTAAAACGGCCTTTTTTACATGTAGGTGCATTGAATGCATTATTTGTTTTTTTTTCATGAAATGAGAATCTGCTGCTCTTTTGCTTCACCTTTCTTTGTTGTCTCTCATGTTTTTGTTTTAGGAAGGTTTCAGCTATGCGTTGGTACACAAAGAATATATTTATATACAAATCTAGTTCATGCAAGCAAAGCGTTTATTTCACAAATGCGCCGCCGTTACGATTTTCTCAATAAAGGCTCGGACAGACAAAGGGATTCACGTTGTTTCCCTTTCCATTTCTTTTATTCAAACCACATTGTCTACTCGATTTTTAACAAATTTTAACTTTTTTCTCAGCATTAATTATTTTAAATTGCGCGTACTTGTACCGAATCCGAATTCTTTGTCACATTGTCACGGTCGCCATGTAATGGTTCGAAATAAAACAAGTGACGCGATTAAGAGTGGAGAGCAGACTACCGGTCTGTATATTTGATGATCCTCGAGAAATCCAAAAACGTATACACGGTAGATCTTAGGGTAGTATTAAATAGTAGTAACCTAGAGTATAAATAGTAAATAGTAGGCTAATGTGTAGTAGGAGTAATAGGTATGAGACTATATATCAGGGATGAGAAGTCGAATAGTGCTAACAATGTTGCACTACACACATATGGGTAAATCCTGAAAGGGTCAAACATAACCAAAAAATTTAAGTTAGTTTTTCGCAAAAATTTCAGTGTATATATTAAGCTGCATCACTTCTTTATTTAATCCAACTAATAAATTTGAATTCTGTTTATCTTAACTTTCAAAATTGTAAGACTCTTTGCATTTACACACACAAAATGTTAGTTTTTTCCTTTTGTACTTGTTTTAATGACAGCTTTTGCTGAATTTGTTTTCATACTCATTTTCGTCTATCTCTCTAATTTGATCTTCCGCTATGAGATCAGTGTTAGCACTAACGTATAGCTGTAACGTATATCGCATAGAGTAATCTCCGACTAGAGATAATATTTGGCTCATCTGACGTTTGCTTTCACACTCTTCGTGATGCGGTCGGTGTGATAGAGAGATGTTTGACGAAAAGTGACATACACCAGGTGGAATTACAATAACTTCTTGCTTTAATTTTTCACGTAAAACTCTGAAATTTAAATGTGTTTTAAACTTTTTTATTGACTGTTATTGTTAGCATACATTTGTGTTGTATAATTTTAACACACAAAACGAAATGCCGTTGTTGTTATTTTGTTCGTTGCTTTGAACCATTGCCTCTATCTGGTATTAGTAAAGCAATTCTTTTCAACATCAAACGTAAATATCACACCAGGCCAAATGTCATAAATTTGGTGGGAGAACTAGTAGATCTACTACAAGTATTAATCTATGGTATATGGTACCATGTATGTATTTCCAATAAAATTTCTTTGAAAAAATAATCGCTTTTATTGAGTGGAAAAATGTGAAACGTCCGACACGAAACGTCCGAACAACTAAAATAATTAACTATGACATTACTACTGCTCTTAATAAAGACGAAGTTTAGATTCTTTGAAAGCTTGTTATATTTATAATAAATACTGTCTTCAAATTTTTTTTGTATGGCTGCTGAATTCGCAGATTTATGCAGATTATTAACTCAGTCTCAAAATAACTTCCGTTTTGAGAAACGTCCGAACGAATATTTAAAATAAAATTTTTGTGCAGCACTTAAGTTGAAATAATAATTTATTGATTACATATTATTATACTAATATATAGCTTTTGATACTTCAAACCTGTCCTACATATATCCCTCGATGATATCAAATTTTTTTAAAAGAAACGTCCGAATGAAACGTCCGACACGCTGGGATTTACCCATATACAAACCACATATATAAAAATCAAAGTAACATCACAAACCGTTTAAGCGTCCGAGCATTCGTTTATTCTTTTTTCACTGATCAAGCGCTTTTGATATCCTCAGTCCTATGAAGCATTAACGAATCAGTACATGAAACTAAAACGCAATACATCAGCCAAAACAAGAAACACTGACTTCATCTGCAATTTCCACGCACACTCAGGAATATTTATGACTCACTGACTGAAAGCATAATGCAAAAATACAAAAATGCCCCTCTTTTATTCTCTTGTTCTCGAGAGAGAATAGACAATGCAACAGACACAGCTGTATTTGTATTACAAACATAAATATATGTGGGTCAAACATGTAATATTGAATAGCAAACACAATATGTTTGGACACAAGTATATTATATTTGCGACAAGCTCCAAACACACTTTATATTTGCATCCAAACAACAAAAAAAGACAGATTTTTCAACGTGTACGACCTAATAATAACTACGCCTGAAAAATTTAAGCGCAATTTTGTTTGGTACAGTTTATACTACATTAGGTAAAAGGCAAACATATTATCCAAACATATGTTCGGTTCATGTAAATACATTGCAATTCAGTCTTGCAATAAAATGTACCTGTCGTTTCCCCCACGTACGCCCATTCTGTTCGTCTCGTTTCATCCCTTTGTCGAGCACTTAACCATAAAAAAGCTTCTCACAATACCGTCCGGAACATGTGTAAAACTGTAGGTCCCAATCAGTGAGTGGAGAATTATAAACACAGTTCACTGATTGTAAGAAGCCCTATCCCTTCGTGGGATGTAATGGGAAACTATTTACTTGTTTTTAGTTACGATTTAAAAGTACTAGTTTAACTGCAATAAATCTTTAAAAACAAAAACAATATCAACAAGAAAACACTATTTTGAATACCTGTTTAATGAATAATCTTAACAAACCGTTTTGAAAATTACAAACATATAAGTGAAATATCATTCAAATTAGGGTCGTCTTGTGTGTGTTCTGTGTTTTTAAATAAAATGTGAATATGACGTTAACAAACTGTATTTTTTTAAGTACAGGTGTCACTTGTATTTCCATTTCATATTTAAGTAACACAATATTTAATTTTGCATTCGATTTTACAATTTTTTTTTGAGATACTATGTGTGTTATTTGTCTTGCCCATTACTTCAATGTTACAAAATCTAATTGCATACTTTTAGGGAGAAACAAATTTCAAAATGTATAGCATATCTATTGTACTAACGACAAGCAATCGAATTCATTGTTATGCAGTATGTAATCCTAATAGATTAAAGTATTTAGTAATGAAATATAAACGAAATTTTTATTTATTTCGCAATTTTTTTGGTTGAAAAATTTCCTATAAGAACAACCTTAACCAATATTACAATTTCGCTTTTACAAATATTTCCATAACATTATGTCTTATCGTTGAGTCACAAGTATATGTATGAATGTAAAACAACTTAACTTAAACAGGGCGTTACATACTTGAGTGATTTATTTCGAAAGGGATCTTCAAGAATATTCATGCCACTTCACAGGTATATTAACTAGGTATAAAGAACGACAAAAATACATGAGTTAATGAAAGTTCTGGCAAGTGGCACTTTTTTTTGTTTATCAACCTCCTTCTCCTGTACAAAATCCTCGTGTATACTTATATATATAAACACATACATATATAAAAAATTATAATATATGTGTAGGTGTGTAAAATATAAATATATCTTAACCTTTTTTCTGTACTCTTATATCTGAGACTAAAGGTAAATAGTGTGCAGAGCCAGAAAATGAGTCTATGGTGAAAGCCAAGTGTTGACGTTAGTGAAAAATCCATCTTTCTTTGTGATGCCAGTACGTTTTTTTTCACATTTTGTTAAGGTTTCAAGAAGATGATGTCTTATGCCGGTATCTTGTAGAGTTTTCGTGTATAGTATATAGTTTTTGTTTCACTCGACGTCTATTCTTTACAGTTTCTGAGAAGCAACTACATCTTAAGTATTGTTAGTTTTCTTTTCAATTAAGACACATCGACACACATATAAACGTAAACACAAGAAAGGTGATTCCTTTATAAGTCCCTTCAAATAGGCCCCAGGACAGAGATTACACGTTGAAGGGGCATGAGCGAGAGAATATTAGTAAATTGTACTAAAGTCTTTGTCTGTATTTAATATACATAACCTAGGAAGAGACATTAAGCAAACACAATAAGGAAAACACAGAAATCCATGTTTCTCTCCTTTTAGCCGCTGTAGATATATTTTTCTTTTAGCATGTTATTCGTGCATTTAAGGTATATTTTTATCATATGCCTTCATAAGATAAAAACATACATAGTATATCAGTTATAAAACTCAATCATTGATTTTTACGAACGAAAATATTTGAAAAATAAGCTCTAAACCCATACAAATACACACACTAATATACTCACGAGCAGTCATACATGTCAGACGGAAATACCTGATATATGTATGAATAGGTGGTGTCTGTATGCGGGTGTAGTTGGAAGGATAGTCATATTCAGTCAGGTTGACTGGCGTCTGTTTCTTTTCCTCCCCCTTCTCCCAAACCTTTTCCAGAGCGAATGGTTATAACCTCGTAGAATGATTCAAACTTTGTAAACTAAAGCATTTTTTTTCACTGATTTGCATATAAAGGGTTAATGTACTTTCAATGTGTAGGTCGTCTTCAGATATACATATGTGTTTTTGGATGTGTAGTTCGTTGCTGTGATTATGTGCCATATTGAGTATATAGTTATATGTGTTTGTGTATAAAGGTAATCTGTTTATATTCGTTTAGGTGTATCTAACCCATATCACCAAGCCATGAGTGAAAAAGTTCATAATACCGTAAAAAATAAGTTTCTCGAGAGATAAAACACAATATTTGAGGTCGTATTGTGTTAGGGGTGAATAGAGGTAAGAGGCAACTGAAGTTTATAAAGATTTGACAAGGTTAAGTTTTAATAAACTCAATTTTCCAACGGAAATTCAGAAAGACTTTATGTTTATACATATTTAGCTAAAATTAAAGTTCGGCACATTTTTAATATATGGCAACTTCAGGAAAATACATAAAATAAACATTTTTTCTTAGATGATTTGAATCAGTTAAACTTCTGGATTTAGTAGGCCATGTCTCCTTAAAGTTTTTGTCGACAGCTAAAATCTAACTATCATTAGCGAGGAAATTTTCTTAAAATTACAAAAATAGCAACAACAGCATTAAAATTTTATGAAAGAGTGTTATAAAGGTCCTTTTCCAGGAAAAATTTAATTTTACCGTCATTTTTTGCACGAAGGCGCATTTGACTTATACATCAAAAAATAGAAAAACCACCTGAGGTGTCAGGGAACGAAGTCCCTTTCGCTATATATTATGTACTAGTTAGTTCCAACACGCCTAAGGCGCCCGATGAAAAATACGATAATTTAAATAGATCTTTAAAAATAGGTGCTTTTTGTAAAATGATAAACTTTTTTAAGAAAATTTTTTTTTATAAAATGTATTTTTTTTAATTTATATTTTTAGGTCCTTTTGGTAAAAATATATATTATATTTTCCCGAAAAGGTAATTTTTTAAAGAGTGCTGCCTCTTTTGTTAAAATCGAATGGTATTTTAAGAAAAGTTACTATTTTGAAGAAGAAGTACTATCTGTAAGAAGTATGAATTTTTGTAAGAGTATTAATTTTTTTTACAAAGAAGTACTTTTTTAAGAATAGGTACTTTTTAAAGACGTGGTACCCTTTTTAGGAAACGGATATTTTTTACGAAAATGTATTTAGGCTACATATCTCAAAAAAAGAAACGGTACTGTTTTATTTTTAAAAAAGGTACTTTTAGGAAAAGAAATTTTTGAAACAAAAATTATGTTTTTTAAGACAAGGTATTTTTATGAAGAAACAGATTTTTTTAAGAAATGGGCTTTTTTTAGAATTGGTAATTTTTTCAAGAATAGGTACATTTTTCAGAGTAGGTACGTTTCTCACGAAAAGTTATTTTGTTTCACAAAAAATTTACTCTTTAAAGAAAATGTAGTTTTTTAGGAAAAGGCAATTTGTTGTAAGAACCTTTACTATTTAATAATAAGGTACTTATTTTAATAAAAAAATTCTTTTTTAAGAAAATTTACCTTGTGTAGGAAAATTTACTTCTTCTTTACGATAGGATATTTTTTTAAGAAAAGGTACTTTGTTTAAGAATATGAATAGGTATTTTTGTTTGAGAATATTTACTTTTTTTAAGAAAAATCTCTTATTTAAGAAAATTTTCGTTTTCTAAACTTCTTTCACTTTGGCTGTTCTAAATTTACTTTTTATTGGGTGCAAAACTACAATATATACTAAATATTGGTTACAGCCTCCATCTAGAAACTTCCCATTAAAACAGAAATTTCCCAACATATGTGAGACATCTAGTTAGTCTAGACACAAACCAAAGCAAATTAAATAGGATACTTGATGATAGTGGGATGTAGCATAATACTGGTAAAACAAAAGTTGTTTAATTTTTTTCCATTTGGCCCTCATCCCGCAACGTGCGAGAAGGAACTTCGTTCCAAAAATAAATAAATAAAAAATATTACTTTCTAATAAACATTGGTGAAGAATTGACAAGAAAAGTATTTTGAACATAGTCGAAAGGAAAGAGCCAATATCTATGTCTATCATTCGCAAGGATATACTCGTGGGACCATTGCGCGGTAAATTGGGTGAAGTAACAAAACTGGGATGGGATACTTAAAAAATTTCGAAAACTATGGAAGAATTCCAATCGGACGGACGGATTCTAATCGCTTTAACTCCATCCGAAATGAGAAAAGGCTTGAGAATTGCGTTAAAGTCTTCTGTTTCAGAACCAAAACTCTGGTCTCAGGCAGGTCTCCTGGCAAGTATCTCGACAGTATAAAGAGCCACTGCAAGCTGTAAGTTCCTGAAACTGAAGAATACTGCCGTCATAAACCATTATAAACCGGAAAGAAACCGTCCCTGATTAATGTGTGCAAAGCAAATCGGTTACAATTTGCTAGAGAGAATATGGCATGGGACATTCAGGTAAGATGTCATGTTAATGATTGGCGTACTGTGGTTGTTAGTGACGAAAAGAAATTTAATTTTGATGGCGCAAATGGCTACAATAATTACAATTATTTTACGATATGAGAAAAAGAGGAGCTACTTTTAAAACGTCTTCACAGCAGAGAGGGTGGAATTATAGTAGTACGGCACAAATGATTTAGATATTCAAAGAGCAAAAATTACTGGAGAAACTTACAGGACTCTGGTACAATCAGATTTCCCTAAAGAAAATGATATTTTAGACCGATTCCACTGATTTTCAACAGGAAAGTGTTCCTATTCATAATGCCAGATTTATAAAAGGAATAATTTTAAACGAAAATGATCGTCTTCTTAATTGGCCACCATATTCTACCGACCGAAACATAACTGAAAATATTTGGGGTTGGCTTTCACGTAAGGTTTGGGAACCACGAACACAAGCAAGGTGTATGAAGGACGAAGACAATTCGACCATAAGAAATTACTAATTTAAACCATTAAGGACTCCTGGAATAAGATTTCTTTCGATTATTTGTCAGCGCTTTATGAATCAATAAAAACCCATATATTTGAAGTTATTTTAAACACGCCGAAAAACCTGTGTTTTTTTGTTGTTTGGATGCAAACATAACGTGTTTGCAACTTGACGCAAATATACTATACTTCTGCCCAAACTCGTTGTGTTTGCTATTCAATATAACATGTTTGAGACACAACGATTAATAGGCTATAATATATGGTTTTGAGACCTAAATGTGGATTTTTTTGTAGGAAACCTCTAACAACAATTACGAGACTGACAACAAAGAAACAAAAAAGCAGATCTGCAATTGAAGAAAGCAGTGCTTGCAAACATGTATTTCTTTCCTGCAATATGTTTCTGGGGCCGATATTTTTCAGCATGAACAAGGGATGTATAACCCACTATTAACAAGTCTACAGTATTGTGAATAAACTAAATATTGGTTCTTTGTATTAAGTTTTAAACATTATGAGTTTTTAATTACAATTAACCGTCGGAGGTGCAACGGTTAGTATGCGCGGCTACTATGTGATAGAATGTAGGTTCGATGCCTCCTTTGATCACCTTACACTTCTTTCGAAGCCGGCCACCTTGCTTAGAGACGGTGACACTATCGAGTAATAAGCCATGAAATAGCTGCTCAAAAAACCGTTCGGAATCGGTGTAAAACTGTAGGTCTCAATTAGTGAGTAAAAATTGTAATGCGCACTGCTCAGTGATTGCGAGAAGCACTCCCTTATTCTTCCGTGGGATGTAATGGGAAAATATTTATTTATTTATTTTGAAAATTATTTACTATTTTTTGAAATAGGATCTTTATAATTAAACTTTCGTACTGTGTTTGTTATTTTTGTAATCTTAAGAAATTTTTTTCCCCAGCGTAGAAACACTTTAGCTGGTGACAAAAAATTTCAAAATACATGGCCTACTAAAGCCAGAAATTTAATTGTTTCTAATAATCTGATTATCTGACGAGATATAGTAAAATAACTTTCCTTGGAAAATATTTGATCCCGATCGGGATTACGATTAAAAACTTAGGGCATATTATAATAAGTAATATGAAAATTATAGTCTTAGCGCCTTTTGGGTATGCACTTCTTTAATAAAAGTATAGTCCCATAATGTAGACGTGTTGCAAGGAACCTCTGAAAAGGTAATATGCTGTTGATACATGTTTCGTCTTTATATTGTTTAAACTAGACGGCATTATTTACATTCTACTAACTTATAGGGTTTGCAATAATGTGTAAGCACAAAGTATGCTGAGCCTAGAATGATGTCTGGCATCACAAAGTATGCAACATTTTATTTTATTTAACTATACGAAGCCGCCTCGCAACTAATATTATTAACATTAAACAAAACATGAATTAAATTAATCATTAAATTATTTTCAAAATTTAATTTGTATAGGCTTCAGAATAAAGTAAATTTTTATACCCAAAGCTTACTTACTTACTTACTTTCTTATCCCGTCTCGAACACCTCCGGGGGTCTAGGACCTTACAGAACGACTACCACGGTCAATACCAAGTGTACGTAGGGATTCGTTAACCTAATCTCTCTAGCGGAGTCGTGGTGTTCCTATTTTTCGTCTTCCGAACCCTTCGTGTTGGTTCGTCTTCATCCATTCTACTGACATGGCCAAGCTAGCGTAATCGCATTAGTTTGCTCCGCTTAACTATGTCAATGTCGGGATGTAGCTCATACGTCGCCACGTCGCTCATGCGTCGTCGATACTCGCCATTGTGCACTGTAGGGCCATAAATTTTTCAGAGTATATTTCTCCCGAAGGCTCCTACATATGTTTCGCCTGCTTGCGATAAGACATAGGATTCTACGCCATAAAGCAAGACAGGTTGAAAAAGGGTCTGGCATAGCTAGACTTTTGTTACTCGAGAGAGGACTTTATCTCTAAAGTGCTTTCATAACCCTAAATAACATTTATTCGCAAGCACAATTCTCGGCTTGATCTCAAGGCTGTTGGTTGTTGTTTTTGTTTACAACAGATTCGAGGTATATAAATCTGTCCACCACCTCGAAATTATAACGGTTATCAACTTTCACGCTGTGGTCTAATCGCGTGGAGGCCCTGCTCGTTGAAACCATTAATTATGTCTTGTCCTCATTTAATATCAGACCCACTTCTCCTGACTCCTTCGCAATTCTCGAAAACACCGCAGTAACTTCTCTAATATCTATATCATCAGCACACGCGAGCAGCATGTCACTTTTGCTGCTGATGGTTTTATTCATGTTGACTGGAGATTATAATGACCTCCACTAAGATGTTAAAGAGATCGCACGATAGGGTGTCGCCTTGTCTGAAGCGTCGCTTCGATCAATTTGTGATCGATTGTCCCATCGTCATTGGATATCGCAGGTACCAGTAGTGTCGAGAAATGATCTCTCCATATTCTCAACATGCTCTAAACAGCTGCGATGAGGTTTACGACATTGTCTTTACAGAAGGGAGGCCCTGAACCATGACCATTAGTCCCGTTTTTGTCATTTTGGTACAATACCCAAAGATATGCGAATAAAAATCAGTCACTCAAATTCGACTCAAATTGGGTTCCTCAAGTCGAAATTTTCGTTCGCCTGACACTATGTTTGTTCCCAACTGACAGCACGTTCGTAGTAGAGAAACCAAAATTTGTGCTGACAAGTTTTGAAAAATTTTATGGTTTCCTTAGACCTGAAACCACAATATTGTGGATGATAACACGTTTAAATTCACATAATTTTTTCCTAGGAAACGGATTTTAAATGTCAGAATCTCATATTTTTTCTTAGTTTTTCATTCAAATAATCTAGCAGAGTAACTCGGATTGAAATTCACGAAAAAACACTTTTCCAAAAATACACCGTTTCTTGTGAGAAGGCTTCATATGTTTATATTATTATTATCGATTGGATGTCAAAGTTATATATGTATTGCTAAAAACTGATTTATATGCGATTTGATATCCGATTAGTTTCGATGGTTAATTTAAAGAACCAATATGGAAATTAAATTTCTAATTTTGCAAGTCATACCTCTCGGTATTTAATAATCCGATATATTGGGTATATCAGGTATGGTATTGTTAGGGCTATGCGAATAATCGCCCAAGTGAAAATCGCGCAAACCCCAAAAATTAACAATCGCCCAAAAAATATGGGAAAAAAAATTGGGCGATTGTTCATCATGTTTGGGCGTTTTGGTATTTTTGATTTTTTGGGTGTTTGTTCATGATGAATGATCGCCCAAATTTTTAAAAATGTTAATTCGCCCAAAATATTTTTTTGGGCGATTGTTCACTTATCTTATTTTTGTTGAACAAGTCATTTTTGTTCTTAAGTTAACTGTTGTAACTGAATTATCATGTAAAAGGCCCAAAGTGTTGCGGATGGCCAAAATAATTATACCTGTCCTATTTGTCGTGAAGAAGTCAAAGATTCCATGCAAGTGTTTTCAAATATATAACAAAAATACAAAAATCGTTTTCTTCCAGTTGTGTTTTTACTTAATTGGGCGGTTGTTCGCTACAGTCTTGGGCGATTTATTATTATGAACAATCACCACAAAATAGTGGGCGTTTGTTCATAAATTGGATTTATATTTTTGGGCGAATGTTCTTAAATTTTTGGGCGATTTTACCTCTTTTTTGGGTCTTTTTTCTTAATGAAAAAACACCCAAAAATTTTGGGTCATTGTTCATTTTTCGTTTTGGGCGATTTTCACTTGGGCGATTATTCGCATAGGCTATTGTTAGATGTTTGCGGGAATATTAGCCAAATTTTAGGTGAAACTAATTGGTAATTGTTACACGAAGTGACTTTAGTATGTGAAGATGGAGAATTTCAATTATAAAACATCGTAGTAAGCGATTTGCCTAACGATAAGGGCATGAAACTGAGAGAAATGTTCCTATATCCGATTCTTAACACTCTAAACTTTTTCACAATTAACTCAAAACATTTTGCTGCCGTTGTGTACTTGAAAGTCGTCACGTACAGACATCGTCAGCATAGCGTTTATCATTATTAATTTTCAAATTAATGAACTTGTAAATGCACTCAGACGTTACAGTTACCTAAAGACGTGATGAAAATTATAAAGAAAAAATACATGTGAAATGAGAACTAGCAACAATATATAAGGCAATAAAATATCAGTTGAAGATACTAAGGAGACAATAGAATTGTATTAAAGAAAATTTAAAATTTAACTGTTAAACAGTTCCCTTGGCAATTCTTTGTTTATAATCTAATACAATTTAAAAGCAAATACGTTAGAGTCCTTATAAGATATAAGAAATAAATGAGAAAAAAATATCATCATATAGTGAACAAAATACGGTTTAAATTTCCATCAAATTGCTAGAAATAATTTGTTGCTTGGCAAGATTTCTGTACAGATTTCTGCAGGGACGGTATTATCCAAACTACCTAACTACTTGCAGGGTTATACAGTAACCATAGACAACTGCATTTTCCCCCGTTCTTTTATATTGTTATATAGCCAGAGTGTTCGATAGCGATGATATAAAGCAATGCCATAAAATATGGTAGCATACCCCACTGGGCTCGCAAACCAATTCATGATAGAATTTGACGTAGTCGATGTTTATACTTTTTTGTTCTTTTCATATTTCTAGCTGTTTGTAGGGACAACAGGAAGTACAAAAAATATAAAGTACAACATCACGCTATCGAATTTTCTCGGTTCCCAAAAAAGGACATAAAATTTCATTTTGTTATCCTTCTCCTAAATGCGGTATTTGTGGTGGTATGAAGAAGTATTGGAAATGGTGTGTTGTGCACTTTTTTCCTCTTGTAGAGTTTAGTATATAATACTAGCATCATCAGAAATGCATCATTTATCAAATACTGTTCAAACAACGGCAACACCAATGACACTGTCATCGAAATATGCCATCACACAGTGGGTTAGGTAAATATTAATATGAGAACAAAATGGAATAGAAAATCATCGGAAAGGAAATGTTTTCAAAAAAAAATGAAAATATTACAAACAGTGGTAGAAATTAATTTCTCGTAGTTCACAAAAACAACTGATTTTCAATAAAGATTTTCTGTATTAAATGTCTACATGGGTGAGCTCTCCTCAATACATTCATGGGATATTATGGGACACCATTTTTTTTTTCAATGATTGTCGTAATATATTGTAAGTATTAAAGTCTAAGTGTGTTGTATCTTTTTTAAACTTTTGCACCACTGTGCACCGCCTTCACGACCATAGATTTAGCTTTAGTTCTAATAGCTAAAGCAACTTTTAGTAGCTTGTTGTCTGTTGTATATGTATTAGTACGTACTAGCTGTAGTTGTGCCAGTATTAGTGAGTAAAATTTGCAGTTGTGTTATGACTTTGCCATTTGGTTTCAAAGTGTTTCCTTTATAAGTTTTGCAACCGTGTATGTTACTTTCATACTCGTAAACTTCCGCTTTGTGTGGTTGCTAATGCCACTTTACTTTTTGAAGGTGGTGGGAAGTGATAGAATTTCGAGGAACGAGTTTTATTATGAAATAGCATTTTTATGAAGTATACTCTATGACTGCACATAGGTAGGGTATCTCCCCTGCCTTAAGACGCCAATAGACGCTGATCAGGTTTTTTCCCGATGGCTTTGTTAGTTAAGCGAAATCTATTGGTGTCTTATGTGTGTTGTAAATCTGAAAAATATACTTTATAGACATATATATATGTTTGCTGTTTTATGGCCAGAGTCTTTGAAATCGGTATTGATTTTTAGTTACGACTTAAAAGCTTAGATATAGACTTATATTGTGAAATACTAGCTGTTGTGCAAATTATGTGAGGAAGACTTTTGATATAAAGTTGAGAAAGTTATATAAAGTATAGAAAACTAACTAAAATCTCTGAATTATCCAAACAGCAGAGCTGTAAATGAATCATTATTTTTTTTTTGATTTAAATTCATTACGAATTAGCCAAATTTTAGAATTTTGGAAAATGGAATGGAAATGGAATTTTAATCAATTCAAATGAATTTAGCAAAAAAGAATTGCAATTCAATTCCAATTCAAATGAAGTCGCAAAATGAACTGCAATTAATTTCCAATTCAAATTTGAATTTGCAAAATCAATTCATTTCCTATTTATTTGACTTGATTTTGAATTAATTCAAATGAATTAGAGAAATGAATTGAATTCGTTTCCAATTCATCTGAATCGAATTAATTTTGAATTAATTCAAATGAACTAGATTTACGAGTACTTACACTAGACTTGTTCCGAAATCAATTCAAAGGATTTGTAAATGAATTGCATTTCATTTGATTGAATTCAAAATCAATTAATTCAAATGAATTGGAAATAAATTGCAATTCATGTTTCTAATTCATTTCAATTAATTCAAAATCAATTCAAATGTATGGGAATTTGAGTTGGCAAACTGAATAGCAATTCATTTTGCAAACTTATTTGAATTGGAATTGAATTGCAATTAATTTTTGCCAAATTTATTTGAATTGATTCAAATTCCATTCAATTCTTTTTTTTTGTGAAAAGCATTAATTCAAAACTTTTCTAATTCAGTGCGTGAATGATTCGCGAATTAATTCAAAAAAGAATGAAAGAAAGGATCAAAGAAGAATGATAAATGGTTATATTGAATTTGATAAAATCAACACCTGTCGCCGATGGTCGCCATTAATTTTCAACTATTCCAAATAATTAAAAATTTTCCAAATGCAACCAGAGAGAGGAGAGCCTAGTACATATAAACTGGCCCAACTCTTTCGACCGAAAATCGGGATTTTAGGCCAAAATGTCGGATTTTTCTATGAGTTTGTGTAAAGAATTAAAATGTTCGTGTGGAAAAGAAACGAACACACAGCTTATTCAAAAAAAAAATTAAACTCATCAGGGATGATTTTTATTTATTCGGCCTTTTTATTGGTACTTTTTAATTTTATTTTTCAAGCTGGAGGTCATTCTATATCTCTATTAATAGAGATATAATTTGCAAAAGGAGTTTTGCAAATGTATTGCTATAATTCCTGGCAAACCGAATAGCTATTTCAGATCTAGCCACAGATCTTCATCAGCGGTTGTTTCGAATGATGCTATTGATAAATAGAGAGAGAGATTAGAATGGCCTCGAGCTTGAAAAATACAAAAAATAAAAGGCCAAATAAATAAAAATCATCCCTGATGAATTTGAATAACGTGGAGCACGACGAAACTGCATGCAATTGTTATTGTATGTAAAAAAAATTGTGTTGTCGTTTAAGCAACAACAAAAACCTTGTCTAATGAGGGCCAATTGTTCTCTGGAGATGGAAAGAAGTTTCTGCAAATGTTTTCTTGTGTGTTTTTCTTGCGATATTTTTCGAACACTTGCATTATAGTGAATTCTAAATTCAAATAAGATTTAGTTTGCATTTAGTTTGATAAATTTTTCAATAGCATCATTCCCAACAACCGCTGATGAAGATCTGTGGCTAGATCTGAAATAGCTATACGGTTTGCCAGGAATCATAGGAATACATTTGCAAAACTCCATTTGCAAATTATATCTCTATTAACAGAGATATAGAATGGCCTCGAGCTTGAAAAATAAATTAAAAAGTAATAAAATTAAATTTAAAATTAAACTATCCCAGTTGGCCACGTCTTCAAGACATCTTAAACGGCGGCTGCATGACAATTATAAATCACTGACGTCAGTCCATGCAACTCGTCCACGATATCTTCATACAAGTGACCGCCAAATCGTAGTGTGGCGACGTATTGGTCATCTTACAAATAATGAGATTCTTGTGACATTCCTGGCCGTTGGTGTTGCAATGGGGAGTGTGCGCGTTTCTTGTACTTGAGAACGTGTGTTCGATCCCTGCTCGGACCACCATACATTTCTTTCGACGACGGTCGACTCGCTTAGTGACAGCGACACTATCGAGTACTTAGCCATGAAAAAGCTTCTCCAAATACTGTTCGGAACCGGTGTAAAACTGTAGGTCCCAATCAGTGAGTGTAGAAGTAGAAAGCGCACATTTTACTGATTGTGAGAAGCTCTCATCAATCCGTTCATGGTATGTTATGGGACACCATTTTGTTTTTGTGACATTATCGTTCATATAATCACCGACATTTTTTCCATTATGGTCAATGCCGGCTGTATTCGCTAGGCTATACCCACCATGTGTCATTTGGGAGTGACCAGAAATGATTCCTTTATATGGTAGTCCACGCAGCTCACTATTTCTTAAACATATGTCCCGGGCAGTGGATTTATGGGAACCCTCCTTTAGCTAGCTAAAGTGAGAAAGCAAAATGTATGAGCATGTAAATATGTAAATATGTGATCACTGATGCATCTCTGGCGAAATGCATGAACATGTCACTGCAGTTCTTCGAACTATCGAACATATCATTTTGTCCTTTGAAGGCTGATGAGCCAACACTACTGGCCAGCGGCGGATCAAAAGTAAAGAAATAATACTCCAGTGTCGATATACTGCATTCTGTCCAGCACCTGATCCATAATGAGCTGTTGAACTAAAATCAACCTGGCAGTAGTTAAAATGCAAAGCAACGGTTGACTGGGATTTTATTCCTCCACCGGTACATTGGCAATGAGAGTGTAAGATTGGAATGGGGAACATTAAACCTCCTGTTTGTTGAAAATCCCCGTAAACGTTATAATGACCACGGTTTACGGATATGCACTTGGAATGTTGGAACATTATACATATCCGGTGCCACTATACAACTGGCAGATGTCCTCGAAAATTATAGGGCTGACATTTCTGCTATCCAGGGCCTTCGATTGACAGGTCATTGCTGTACAATGAAGGAGAGCATTGCCATATAATACAGCTTCATGGGGAAGGGCATGAATTTGGTTACAGATTTGTAGTTGACGAAAGACTGCGACTTCTAGTCTTAAGGTAACCCCGTGGGTGGGCGAACGACCGCCATCCACATAAAAACGGAACACTTTAGCATGTCCCTAATTTTTGTACATACCTCGACGGGGGAAATGGGCGATTATACCAAGGACATGTTCTATGAGCGCATGGGGGTGGCATACGGCCGCTGCCTAGCCATGACATTGGGATAGTTCTAGGTAATTTTAATGCTAAAGTCGGCAGGGAATATGTCCGCACCAACCATCAGTAATTTCAGTCTACATGCAATCACTTCCGAAACCGGAATATGACTGTTAGATTTTGCCACTGCAGAAAACATGTTTGTCAGTAGTACGAGATTCCAACATAACCAGATTGATCACCAGGTAATTGATGAAACGCACTCTACTGGTATAATGGACATGCGAGTGATTCGATGGACTAATATTGATTCGGGTCACTCCGTGGTTGCGGCAAACATACACCCAGGGTTCGGTAGTACATATTCCACTCTATGGGAACTTCTGAGGGGACCGTACTTGGTAATGAATAATTGCTTAAAGACAAACCATGATACGACGACGAGTGTCACATGTCCGGTGATGAAAATAACGCTGCACGTATGGCAACGCTTCGATCAGTTGGAACCCGAGCCGGGACAGAGCGGTATAAAGCGATGACGATAGTGGAAATCCGTCTGCTTAAGGGGAGAAAACATTTGTGGGGAAAGCGCGATAGTGAGCAAATAAAATTCTCGAGAAGGAAGTAATAGGCACATGGACTCTAGCGGATGGTACAATGACGGACCAAGGCAAATGTTTCAGGGACCCACTTTGTAGGGATGGGGATGGGAATCTTGGCACAGATATGAAGAGTATGTGTAATATGGATAGATCACTTCTCTGCTTTACTTATTGCTGGAGACTTCAATATAGATGATGGTATTGGTAACATGTGGGACTATTGTGGCGAGTGCCCCCCTCCTGGCGGAGACGAGGTTGGAGCTGTAATTTCCAGGCTTGAGAAAAGCAGAGCCACTGGTGCTGATGGGTTACCGGCTGAGCTGTTGAAGGCTGGCTGCTATGAGTTAGAATGGTGCATGCATCAGCTTATCATGTGGCCGTCGGTGGTGCAATGGTTACTGTGCGCGGCTCTTGTGCATGAGAACGTGGGTTCGATCCCTGCTCAGACCACCTTATATTCCCTTCGACGACGGTCACGTCGCATAGCGATGGCGACACTATCGGGTACTTAGCCATGAAAAAGCTTCTCAAAATATCGTTCGGAACCGGTCCCAATCACTGCGTGTAAAACTAGAAAGAGAAGCTCTGCTCAATCCCTTCAAGGGATGTTATGGGACACAATTTTTTTTATGCATCAGCTCATGTGCGGGATCTGGCTTGGAGGATGGCTGACCGATGATATGAGCCGTAACACACCGTGTCCCGTTTTCGGACATCATACAGATGTTTCGTCTGCTTCCTATAAGATCCAGGATTCTGCGTCATAAAACAAGACAGGTTGAGTGAGAGTCTGGTACAGCTGGACTTTTGTTACTCGAGACAGGGATTTACCTCTAAACTGTTTGCTTAGCCCAAAATAATATCTATTCTCAAGCACAATTCTCGGCTTGATCTCAAGGCTGACCTCGTTGTTTTTGGTTACGGCAGATCCGAGGTATATAACTTCGTCCACCACCTCGAAATTATGACGGTTATCAACGTTCACGCTTTGGTCTAATCGCGTGGAAGCCCTGCTCGTTGAAACCATTAATTTTGTCTTGTCCTCATTTACCGTGAGACCCACTTATGCTGACTCCTTCTCAATTCTCGAAAAAAACCGTAGTAACTTCTCTAATTGTGCGCTCAATGATATCTGTATCATCAGCATGTGCAAGCAGCGGTGACTTTAGTATACTACACGTTGATTTTTTTTTTTTTGGGGCAAACATAACGTGGTTGGAGCCTGTGACTTGTTTCCAAACACATTATGTTTGCTATTAAAAATAACACGTTTGGGATACAATGATTAATAGACTATAATATATGTATTTGTGACCCAAATATGGCTTTGTTTGTCAAAAACTGCTGAAAACAAAAACGTGACAGACAATACAAAAACAAAAAGTAGCATATGTTCTATTCACGAAAACAATGCTTGCAAACATGTACATGGTTCCTGTAATATGTTGCTGGGGACTTTATTTTTGAACGTGTAAATACTGGGCACTCCTGAGTTGATTTATAGATTAAGCCAAATTGGAAAAGGTTTATAATATTTCGTTTCATTTCAAAACGTTTACAGTATTTCATGTTATTGTCATTGCGCCTTAAAGTATGACTTCAAACATTTAGTTATGTATGAATTGCTTAAGTAATTCAGTTATATATAAAAAATTAGTAAAATCTTTATTGTTATATTTGTTTAGTTAAAAAAAATAAAAGTGGAATTTATTAAAACTCCTTACTATTTCTTCTTATTTCATTCACAACAGCTGTATGCAGTTTAGATTGTGGACCAAATGGTGTTTGTGAATCTGGCAAATGTCGTTGCAATCCGGGTTGGACTGGAAATCTCTGCGATCAACTACCATGTGACGCCCGATGTTCAGAACATGGTCAATGTAAAAATGGCACTTGTGTGTGCTCACAGGGATGGAATGGACGACACTGTACATTGCGTAAGTACCACCCACTAAGACCCAACCTCTGAACAACAAAAGCCGAATAAAGTATTTTAAGTTTGAAGAAAAAAAAACGCAAATATCAAACTCCTGAAAAAACAAAAAGAAATAATATTCAATGGATTTTTGATGACAGTAGACTAAAGAGAAAGACAGACGTTGGAAAATCCGCACATAACAAAATATAAGCAACACTTTGACTGTGCTCGTTCGTTTCCCATAAATATAAATAAAATCAAATTTAAAACTTTGCAGACAATTGCAAATATAAGTAATAGAGATAGAGACAAAAAGGCAAACTTCAACTGAAAGCAATTTCAAACTCATAATAGTTTTTGTATTGAAAGTTCCAAGTTTTTATTAGTTACAACCAAAGAAAAAGTTTGAATATGCTTAATACAAATTAGTTACTTACACGTATGCCGTTGGCTTAGGTTTAAGTGAGCACAGCTAGCACCCTAAAGTATGCAACGCGGCATTACATATTTTGACAGCCTCAAAATATACTTAGTGTGAAGAGGCTTATGCTAGACAGCTGACTTACGAAGGCGAGTAATGTGAGTGAACAGCTTGTATGTGAGAACGTGCATTATTTCAGCATGTCATGTTTGAGTGTTGCGTCGTCTGATGCTCTCTTTCCTTTGTGACTTCCGTTTTTCAATTATAGCCAAGTATTTGCTGGCTGGTATACTGTTTTGCAAATAATGTGACATGTTAAGACATGCACGACTATTAAAAAAAAAAAAGGACGGTGATGAGTTAAATGGGGGGCCCTGTATTCTAAAGAAGGAAAACGGTAACACAACAAGATGTATAACTTCCAACAGCATTAGTTTAACTTCAATGTCATCTTCTACATAAAAGGCAACAAGCAAATCGTATGGCATATATGCATACCTTTCTAATTCAGTAACACATAGGTTCCAGACAGTTCCCAATAAACCGGAAATACGCTTGCAGCATTTCCCTCACGTCTACATAGATTAGTACATGCTCTGTATGTATAGGATAACATGTTTGTCTGCGTGATACAACTTTTAGCACAAGAAGCCATCCTCATCCTCAGACTCATCATCTGCCATCATTATCACACAAGATAAATAATATGTTGTTAGTGTTAAAGCTGCGAATTTGAATTCACGGCAAAATCATGATGACGTTGCTGTTAAGGAACAAAGATTTTTTTTACTACTGCAGACGAACAAATATATAGACATTACTGTTTCCCTAAAGAAGGCTCACTGACTGAGAGATAGAAATTAGTTTAATGGGCAAATGTAAGTTACAAAGAAGAGAATATATATCTGCGTTGAAGCTTTTAAATCAATTTAAGAGATCGAACGGTACGTTTTCGATGCATTTGAGTACCAAATACGTACAACAACATTGTACTGTTTACATACATTATTTCTAAAAAGTAAATTATCCTGTATCCTATTGTTAAAGAAAATTTACATATTTTACATATTACAAAGAGTAGCGATCAAATAATATGTGTGACGCAGCATACCTTTCGGCATAAACCACAAATTGTTTATATTTGGTCGATGCGATAAACTAGGTTTTTGGTTATTACTATACGTTTTAGTAGGGGCTGACTTTATTTTCCATATAAAAATTTACTTTTGTGTATTTTGCACGATTTCTACTATTCTATCATCCTTGTTAGCTTTGTAAAGGTTTTATTTTTGTTTGTGTACATAACTGAAGCATACTATTTGGCGCTTTGCTAATGTCATTGTGACATGTGTCATGTGCAAATATGCTGTTCCGTTGTATTGCAAAAAAAACAAGCATTTTCCACCCATTCAAACTTCCCTCTATGTCTCCTGTTGTTTCGTTTATATTACTTGTAGTATGGGTAATATTGTAGGCAGCTGGTATGGGAATATTTTGTAAAACTTCAGTTATTTTCTTTTTGTATATTTTCTATGACAAATTTGTACAACACCCAAGAGGCTATGAGGGGTTGATAGAAAACATGTTCGACTACTTACTTGATGGGGATTCTTACGCTTTCGGGAAACAGTAATATGCCTTATTTTCGTTTTGTCTCTTTGAGTGTTCTGTTCTGTTTTATTTTATTTTATTATATTTTTTTAACTGTCAGTTTATTGTAATGTTAGCCTCGTTTGTGTGACTCTTCCGAGCTTTGTGTATTGGTAATTCCAAGTACAATGTTGTATAGGAAGACCTAAATTGTTTGTCGTGCTATATGTCGCTAAGCATTACGAGACATTACATTATCAAGGGGAAATATTACTGAAGAACACACCAACAATTTGTGACACTGCAAAAGCATATACATACATATATAGAACAAAAAGTCGTTAACTTGTTTGAAAATTGCCATCTATTTTTCGACAGTTTAGCTTTTTTCTGTTGCTGAAAATATTTCACAAATAGCGGAAGTTTTATTGGTTTTGCACACGTCAACATTATTGAAAATATTTTGGTCTATAAACTTTTATACAAACGATATTTTATTTTTGTAGTTAAAGTTTATATGAAAACAAAAATATTAGAATAGGTTCTTTACCCAAAATAAAATAAAAATATGTTGTATGCCATGTGTATGTACGAGTATAATGGTCGTTTTTGATGTATTACCAAATTGTGTTGTTATCAAAATATTGCAAAACAATTTTTTTTGTTCATTCATTTTGATATTCAAAAACACGCTTCCGCAATTTTGGGTTAATCGATATTTCTTGTCAAGAACTCTTTTGTACTGTTTGTTTAGAGTTTTCCATCCAAAATACGTCCACATGACTGACATGTCGATGATGTGTTAATATGTATAAATAATTGAATTTGCATTGCATATAAAATGGAGAGCAAAACAAAATAGCAAGCGCTTTGCAAAATGGTGATAAACAATCACAGTGGTCTGGATTAAATTTTCAAAATATTTCAGTTCCACTTCAATCCGCAATCGAATTCAGTTTCTAGATGAAGATGTGTTTAAGCTGGTGGGAGCAGTAGACGTTTTCATTCAACAACAGCAGGTTTTTATTGAGGCATCTTGTTTTAAAATTCAGTTGCCTAAAATGTACACAAAATGAGAATATTTGAACGAGTTCAACTGGAAAATGTGTGAAAAATTAAACTAAGTATATATGGTTAGCAAAATAAATAAGGAATTTGCCTTGACTAAGGCTCAGTTTCACAGTAGGCCATTCTCGAAATAAATTAACTTTAAATGCCCGATGTTTGTCTTTTAAATGCCACACACTGAAAAATTTGTCTTTTTTTGTTTTATGGACGCAAATATAACATGTTTGTGGCTTGTTGCAAATATAGTATACTTTTATCCAAATACATTGTGTTCGCTATTCAATATAATATGTTTGGGACACAATGATTAATAGGTTATAATACACGTATTTGTGACCCAAATATAGATCTGTTTGCTGTAAAATGCTGAAAACAAAAACGTGACAGACAATAATGAGACAAAAAGCAGCAGATCTTCAATTCAGGAAAACAATGCTTGCATATATGTACATTAGGGCGGGTTGATTTGTATGGATGAAAAAAAACTAAAAATCGTATAGCTAAAACGTAATCTACATTAAACTCAAATACGCGCCTCTCGACTTGAAAATTGTTTTCCTCTTCTTTCGCTAAAATAATTTTTTTTTTCTATTATATTATAGTTTATGCAATACAGGTTTTGTTTTGAGACTAATCAAAATATTCATTTATCAAAAAAAAAACAGTTGAACCCCAAATTGCATCTCCCCTGATTTGCGTTCTATATCAAACATAGTTAGAACACTTTTTACCTAAACTGCGTTTTGCATACTGAAAACAATTTTTTGAGTGTAATTTTTTTTTTTGTATTTCCAATCTTTTTTGTTAAATTATGAAAGAAAATTTTTTTTTATGTTCCTTGAAATTATTAAATATAAAATTATATACAAACTTTTTTAATTGGGTGAATATTTTTTAATGTAAAAAAATTTTGAGTGTAGGAAAATATAAAGTCCAAAAGAACTCCTTACTAAACAATTTTATTCAGGAAATTCGATTTCTTTTTTGATAAAGCTATTTTTTCAAACATTTTTTTTTGGCAAAGGCGGGCATATACATTTTCAAGTCGAGAGGCGCGGATTAGGTTTTTATTTTAGATGCATGGTTTCTTCGGAGAATTTTCTTAGAATATCATGTAGTTTACGTTTTTGCTATACGATTCATCAACCAAAAAATCAACTCGCCCTAATGTACATGGTTCTTGCAATATGTTGCTGGGGCCGTTATTTTTCAGCATATATTTAATATGAACATTTTCTGTGAACTTTTTAATAGATATTTTATATGACGAGTGTGAAAGGTGCCTTAACAGTGCAATTCTCGAGTATATGAAAGCCGTCATTCGAGAGTACTCAAAAAATTTTTGTCATTGGCATATCAATCACCTATTTTGGAATTGCTGTGACAAGATGAAATCTGTATTGGCTTTAAAAATTTAACAAAACAAACAAAATCTACATTATGAAGAACTCTTGTGCTTTTCAAAACAAATGAAGTTCATAGTTTATCTATGTGGCAAATTATTTGTATGGCTGTATCTCCCAAAGGCAGGGTGCAATCGAAAAATTAATCAAATTGTATGGGATTCCGAGGGTTTTGGAAAAGTCCGTCAAAGTCTCATGGTAGTTTTTTTTAAATAATCGAAAAATAAAAACTCTTTGAAATAAATATAAAAAAGCACATAACTCGTGAAGGGTGTATGCGATCCCAAAAAAAGCATCATTATCGCCTCTTATAGAGGTTTTGCCCTAGCGATATATTCTTGGATGTCAGTTTGGATAACATGAGATTTTTTTCTTTTTGGCGATTTTTAATTGTAGCGTTTTTTCCAAATTTTTTTGATGCAATTGGAAGACATTGCTAAGATATAACCTCTGGGTATTTTTTTGATTGTGCGAACCGTTTCCAAGTTATTGACATATTTATATTTTTTAAACAAATTGATTATGGTGTGAATTGGACCAACTTTTTTAAAACTTTTGTGTTTTATTATGACGCTTCGTTTGCGAGATTTCTTCTAAATTTTGGTGATTATTTTCATTTTTCACATTTTTATTGTCACGTGCTATTATGAACATTACAACAGTCGTTGTCAACTTGAAACAAAACGAGCTTTTAGTTGACAGCCAGGGCAAGTATCACACTCATCATTTAAACCGAGACGCACTGTTTTATTTGTATACCTCAAAGCACTTTCTTCGTCGGATCGACAATGTGAATTTTTGATCATACCCCAATCGCTCCCAATTAAAAAAAGTTTTAAATTTAGATTTTATTAGAAAAACAATTTAGTTTTTATTCCTATTAAAGAAAAGATTTGCTTACTCCAGCACTAAAAAACAAAGAAAATCAACTACAGGGTTTTTTAAAATTGTTTTTAAACTGTCAAAAATAATATCAAGTGTAGAATTTTTAGTAAAAATTAATTGCAGGTATTTGTCAAAATCATAAAACTGACACTTAGACCTACAAAATAAACTTAGTTTCTTTGGAATTTTCAACTAATTAGTGTACGACGAGAGATCAATTTTGTGTTCTCCACAGAGGTGTTTCTCGAGTTTATGCTCATATAGATTTTGTCATTCGTAGTTTTTCATATTGGCAATTTGCATAAATTTTCCTTTTATCGGTTTATTTTTGGATTTGCACCATTTATTTTTTCAGTTTCATCCGTATTTAATATACTTTTATTGCTCATTTTATGAAAACTGTAAAAAATAGGTGCAATAAGTCTGAAGTCAAAAACGATAAAGTTACACAGTTTTTCTTCGCCGATTCGGCGAACATAAACTTAAAAAAATTACAATTACATATGTACATCTAACGAGACTGCACGTGTGCACACTTCAGCAGCTTGGCAACGACTAGAGCTATACGATAAATGAAGTCATAGCAATGAGTAACGAACAACTTTTTTTGTGATTTTTAAAATTTAAGAAAATTTGTTTTCGTTTTAAACTTTTCATGTGGTTGTTCTTTGGTAAATTTGGTACGTTCATTACGAATCTGTTGTTCCATCAATAATTAGTCAATCAGTTTCCGACATATGGCATGAAATTTGCATAATGAACAGTTTTACTCACATTCTACATTAAAATCGATATATCTGGTAAACTAACTGACCATTTATTGAGCGAACAACAGATTCGCAATCAGCGTAACAAACCTAACTAAGGACCGCCAATTGAAAAATTTAAAACGAAAAAAAAAATTTATTAAATTTTAAAAATCACAAAAAACTAAACTTTTGTTCAAACCAATTTTAAAATCGCCATATCTCGAAAATTAAATGACCAAACATAGATCGAACAACAGATTCGTAATTGGCGTACGAATCTCAACTAAGAACCGTCACAAAATATATTAAAAAAAAAAAATTTTAAAAAAAATAAAAAAAAAATTTTCAAATTTTAAAAATCACAGAAACATAAAAGGGAAAATATCTGGCTTGAGTAATAGTAATTGCATTTGATGCGGAAGGGTTTTTGCGATATTAAAAAAGTAACGGTATTTTTTGATGCCCTACATCATACTTCGAGAGCATTCGCCGCAAAGAAAAAGTACATGGTTCCTGCAATATGTTGCTGGGGCCGATATTTATCAGCGTGCGACTTATTGGCAAAACAGATATCATGTTGGTCCTGCAGATCTGCTAATATACGTTCTGTCTTACTAAACTCGCGAAATGGAAAATTTGGACAGATCATCAATAATATATGATGTTAAACTAACTGTCTGATACCAAAGTTCGCGATAAAAATATTTAATTGAGCTACGTAAAATCAGGTAGAAGAGTAATATCAAATACTCTGTGAAAAATTGCTTAAATCTGAAAGCAAATGCTCGCGCGGTTTGGGAAACGGACAAAAGTTCAAACGGTATATCTTATCCAAAGAGAGGGTTTTAAGTTCTACCCATTTGTTTTTTCAAAATTTGTCAAACAAATTTTGTCAAAAGAAAATTCACAAAATGCTTTATTTTTTTTATTTTTTTTGTGGACTTTTTGGGTTTTTCTCTTGCTTTCACCATTTAGAAACTGACAGCCTGGTTCTCTATCTCGAACAAAAACCCGTCACTCACATTCGACTCAAATTGGATTCCTCTAAGTCGAAATTTTCGATCGCCTGTCTCTATGTTCGTTCCCAAGTGACAGCAAATTCGAAATAGAGAAACCTTAATTTGTACTGCAAAGTTTAGAAAAATGTTCTGGTTTCATTTGACTTGAAACGACAATATTTTGGGATCAATCAACAGTCTTTCGTCTAGAACACGAACCAAAAGTTTCGTTCGAGATAAAGAAACAGGATGTGAATCTGCTTGTCGTATTTTTTGTAAATCGTTTAAATATATCTGCCCTAATTTCATTGATTCCAAGTCAGGCCAAGTATTAAGATAATTCCCGTTTAAAAATTTCCCTTTTATTTCGGTACAAAATGGACCTGTAAAATATCAGTGCTGTCGACTATATATTTCTGGTTTGAAAACAATGTCTTTAAAAATCTCTTTTTCGACAAATTGTCTGGGAGTTGACAACATTAATGATTTCTTCCTACAATCTGATTGGTCGATAAGTTTTTCTTAGACTCACTAAGATGTTGATCGTTCCATATTGTTGATATTTCCTTTAAATAAATAAAAACTACAATTTCGAAATTATTACGTCGATATTTCGCAGGCATTTTTCGTTTTTCATGGAGATTTGAAAAATTTCACGTAACGTGATTACCGGCCCTTAAATCGCAAAAAGCAGTTTCAGAAGTGAAGCGGTTGATCCATATTTTGTCTTAACAGGTACTTGAAACCTACACCCAGAGAACTAATTGGTCGAGAAGAGGTTGTAGCAACCGTAAATGCGGCTGTTACCACAGAACTGGAGTTGCCACAACCGAATTGAAGTTGTCACGAACGAATTTAGTCCTAACAACTGAAATTTGGTTGGAGCAACCGCGTTTCATAAGTAGCAAATGCGGTTGGAGTAACTGAGAATAGCATCAATTCAAATGCAAAAAACCGAATTTGGCATCAATTAACCTTGCGAATTAACCGAATTAACTTTCTAATGAGTTTGGGACAAGCTCTAAATTCGGTCCGGGAGTGTACCCTTATATGGACTCAATGCTAGTGTTTACATATCCATTTGACCAATCGCATCAGGCAACATGTCAGCCCGTCCACTAAAACAAATCGTCACCTACTATACGCAATTTATCGTCACAATGTCAAAAATGCATTGCATTAAGGCGCAGTTTTGCCCATCCCATGTAGTAAATTTTGATGAATCTTTTGTCCCTGTGTATGCAGATTGCAAAAAAAACTACTTTAATCGTTTTCAATTTCTGGTTAATAAAAACTATATTGGTATCATACGAGTCAGTTGTTGAACAACATTAACAACAATATTTTGATTGTCGAAACCGAAAAATACATTACTGAATCGTTCTCGGAATTTGATGACCAAATTCAATTTTACACCATTTCTTTAATTAAAAAAAATTGAAAAATTTGTTATGCTGGCAAAATAACAACATATTGTTATATACAGAGCGTGTTTCTCGCGGAATATCGTGTTATGCTCGTTACGGACCAGTTATTCATACAACTCTGCTTGTATATAAATTGCATAAAAAGAATAAATTATTCTTCGTTTTGTTCTTGTTACTTTTTGTCAGTCAGTATTTATGTATAGTATCCTTTTTTTCAGGCGAAGTTCATTTGTGTCCAGCTCTGGCTATTTATTGAGTTTTAAATCATTGAACCTTGATTTTTCATTAATTATGTATGTTTGGCTATACATCAAACATAAATGCATATGTACTATACATACTCGTATAGTATCGTCACAAATGTACGTGTAGCGACATTTGCTGTAATATTCAAACTTTGCAGTAGTTCTTCTTTTACTAACGACCTTTTACATTTATTTTTTCATCCTTAACAGCTGGTTGTGAAAATGGTTGCTCACGTCATGGTCAATGCACTTTGGAAAATGGTGAATATCGCTGTGATTGCATTGAAGGATGGGCCGGAACAGATTGTTCAATTGCATTGGAAATGAATTGCAAGGATAATATCGATAATGATGGCGGTAAGTGGAACACACAAATACAGAACATTCTCGATCGATGGCTATAAAATATGTATAATCCTCCAATTGCTTTAAGTTAAATTTACAGAAAATTTACGTGTTCAATACTTTTCCAGAGATTAAATAAGTTAGTGGAAAAATCATATTTTATTTTCTTTTCCATATAGATATTACTTATATACATTCTCTTTTGTTGTCGTTCGTTATATCTTCACACCGGACTAAATTTAATTATTAATACTGTTTGTGTACTTTTGGGAATAAAGCAGCAAAATCTTATATTTTCTTTTTCGTCCTTGTTTGCTGATTTTTTTCTTATCTTGCTATAGATACGAAATACAAAATGTTTTCGATAATGGTATAAGTAATTGATTTTTATACGTAGTATATAATTTTTAGTAGAACAGGCACCGACAAAATCATATGTGATAATAATTATTTTTCTTATTAAGGGCCTGTTTTCATAAAACAAATTTCAACGAACAAGCGAATCTGCTAAAACTAAAATCTAAATAAATTGGATTTCTTGGATCAAATGAGACAATTCTTTTCGAAATATAGTAAAGTAACATGTGGAGAATAAATATCCTAAAGAAATATTTTTTATCCTAAAATAATGACGAATGACGAAATATTAAAAACTAGTTTTGATGCAATTGAAGTAAGGGGAAAAATATAAAAAAAATAGCCTGTAGCACTCGGTGATAACGTAGTATTCTACTGGTGAAAGAATTTTTAAAATCGGATGAGTAGTTTAGAAAATTACATTTCCTTTTTATAATATTAGTATAGATCATTGGAGGGATACATATTTTCTAATATATGTTGGTGTTTCTAGGTCAATTTTGATGCTGCACAGTGTTCTTTTCCTTGGTCCAGTAGCTATTTATTTGGTGGTCCTTCTTGATAAATATATTTAAAATAGATCTTTCGAATGGTTTACGAAACTGTATAGAGTTTTAAATACAACAGAAATTTAGCCCAGAGCGGTAAAGGCTTATCCTGAGTCTAGTTAGCAAAAATCGTTATAAATATTCCGCGGAAAGCGACGGAATTTTTGAAAGGGAATAAAGACATAATCATTGTGAAACACTGGCAATGTATGGAAAAGAGTACGAAGCAAAGATGAGGACAATATTAAGTGGCGGGTGGACTTACAAGACTTTTTTTTTTTAATCGAGCGAACCCATCGCCGCCACTCTTACCCGCCCCTACCGACCGAGAGGGCGGCGTTACCATAACGTAAGGACAGCGTACACATTATAGACCGGGCTATAACGGGAGAGTAAGGATCATAAGTTCACACGTTGCAACCAACTACATAAATTCTTCACCATTTGGTATTACACTAACATAAATAAGTATAAAAATACATCACGAGATATTAATATAACAAGGGCTTCATAATATATAATAATTATGAACAAAAAACCAAAACCAAATTATAAATCAGACCAGATAGAAAGGCTAAAGTAAATTTACATATGTAAAGGAATATATAGCACTAATGCAATTCGTTCAAATGACAAATTATCCTAGACTTTGTAGTTTCCCAACTACCAGTGAAATCAATAAACTGATATAGCTCATTGAAGTCACGACACATTCTCCTAACTGGATCAAAGGACGCATAATTCGGACCCTGTAACTCGATGTGAATGAGTTTATAGTACCTCGTGGGTCTCAATGGGACATTAATGAAAATCTTAGATTACAGAAATTCAGAACATATACATCCATCAATTATCTTCAAAACTGTAATAGAGTTTATCATGGTACGTCTACTACTAAGAATCGGCAATCAGATCAATGCTAGTCTACTGCTATACCATGGAAGATTATGGTTCGGGTTCCATTGAAGGTTTCTCAGACAAAAAAGAAAGAGAAGAGAGAGAGATCCAACATCAACTTTACGACAAAAGAACAACAATTTTGTTGACACTCTCTTCAATATGGAAATAATCACCAAACACGAAAACTGAAGATGACAACATAGACTGCAACGGTACCTAAGTTTTATGGACTCCCAACAATACACAAGGACTCAAAAATACCATTGCGACCAATCTGCTCTTCGATTAACTCTCCTTCTCTCAAAATATATGGTTGACACTTTGAATACATCCAGATATAAAGACGAGCTGGACAAGTGTAATAGGTCATTAAAATTCACGAAAGAGGAAGAACGGGAACGACCTTTGCCGCATCTGGATTTCCCGGTCATTGAAAATGACAACGCGATTGAAACCGAATGGTCTCAGCAACAACTTTCAACTTATGAGCTTTCACTCCAAACACCCGAAAAAGATAATTCTCAATATGGCGAAAAACTTCATTCGGAGGATTTTAGACATCGGTGACGAAGTTTTCCACAGGTGCAATAAAAAACGAATCACATAAATATTACTGACTAACGATTTTCCGCTACATACCATTAACTACTGCTTGGAAACAGATAATGGCAACAATTTTACACGCAGTGACAATGAACAAACTCAAGATCCGGAAATCTATAAAGTTTATAGCAACTCAAATTTTGCACTTGCTCTGAAGACCAACAACACAATAAAATCGTTCCACAGAAAAATTAAGGGAGAAGTGGATCACATGGACAGCTGTGATTTGACATGCAAGATAAAATGCAAAGCCGACGAGTCCCACATATGCAAAAAAATGTATATGTAGGGACAACAAAATTGAAACTGAAAACCAGACTTTCGGCACATAGATCAGATTTAAAATCTAATCACGAACAGAAAACAGTACTCGCGGCCCACTGTCTTCAGAACGGTCACTCTTCCTGACTTTGGGAACACCAGAATTCTCCAACAGGAGAAAAATTATATGAAGAGACACAATCAGGAGATGCTACACATTATCAACATACGCACACGACTTTACTTCTTATATAAAACAGACACAGACAACTGCGAGCATTTTTGCGAAAATTCGACCGAACAATACATTGGGATGTATTGGGACCCATTTTTTTAACATTAGTTAGATGTAGGACGTGCTTTGCGAGGGAAGTTTTTATGAATATGTGGAACTGTTTTTTATAATGGAGAAGAGGGAAAATCTCGTAATTTATTTGGTAAAGATGTCTAAGTTTCTTTATTTGTTATTTCTTACTCATGCTGTGTATTTGCCAGCATGATGATGACTCTCAGCGAGAGTCGAAATATTGCAAGGCAAAAAAGGAAAACCAATACAAAAATTATTTCTTTTATATCGTATTAGCGGCCAAAACCCAGAAAATAAAATTGAAAATATTCTTAAAATGGCCGAAAAACAACCACAGTTTATAAGTTTATACAATTGGGTTTGGTGACACAGTCCAACACGAAAAAATATAACCATATACGGACACCACTACATGATAAAAGACCAAAAGTTTTGGACTGTTTTTTTATGAGCCCCCAAAGATTTGAAGCCTCGGTGTCATTTTTGCAAGAAAGTGATGATTTTGTCAGGCTCATATCTTGCAAACCGTTGGGATTTTTGATTTACTCTCTGAGGGAAAGTTGTAGCCCTGGTCATAAAGAATAAAAATTGGAAACACATAAAAGCAAAAAACTTCATTTTCAAGGTCAAAATTGCAAAAAAAATAAAAAACTCCCTTTTCAGATCCATAGGTCGCAAACCGTTCACAATTCAAGGAAACAATCAACTACAAAAGTGTACCTAAGATCTCAGCAAACAACTTTCTAGAAAATATGAACTTCCTACGAATGATTCTTAACAGCTTTTAGGTAGCGTTTAGGTAGCCGCAAAAGTGAAAAATTTCCCGAAAATTTTTTAATTTAATTTGTTTTTTCTTCACTTCAACATTGAGATACTATGCTATCTATTACATAAATAATAAAAAAATATTCGCATTACGTTTATAATGTTGAAGGCCCTGGACTTACCAATCGCACTCTCTTAAGTTGTGAATCCAAATCGTCGTCTGAGTCGTCCGAATCTGACTCTGATTTAGAATTTATGATGTCCACAGGCACGTTGCTTCCAGACTGCCCTCCATCATCAGCTTTTTCTTCTTGAAATACTTCATTAACATCATACAGGGTGATCTTGTGACTCCACCAATATACCTGAAATGAATTAGAAACGAAATCAAAAATCGAATGCAAATGCAATGTTCTTTATGACAAGAGCTACAACTTTCCGTCAGAGATAAAATCCAAATTCCGAACGGTTTGCAAGATATGAGCCGGACAAAATGATCACTTTTTTTTGCAAAAATAACACCGAGGCCCCAAATCTTTGAGGGCCCATAAAAAAATTGGATGACTGGGCAAAACTGCGAGACCCGGGTCTTTTTTTTTTTTGTCTTTTATCACTTAGTGGTGTCCGTATATGGTTATATTTCCATGACTGAAACAATTACACACAGTGTAATCTTCTCAGCTAGTCCAAAAATGTAAACGGGTACTTTTGACAACTGTACTTTGGTTGTACTATTGTCTTTATTACAAAAATATTGGAAGTTTGTTTTGAATGAGAGTTATTTTTTAGGAGATTCTGCTGACCAAAATTACCACAAAATATTTTTTTTTTTAATTACAAATATTTAAAATGTTTATGATATAAATCATTTAGAATGAGAAACATTGGAAGTTGTAAAGGAAATATCACGAAATATGACCACGTTCCATCAGCAACTTCTGGTGTATCATCGCCATAGACTCACTTTATAGCTTCATTACTTGGTCCTCTAATGATCAAATGAATTGTGTTTCTATTTTGAGCAGTAAAGGAATTATTTAACTTTCAGTGCTAATTTATATACTTTCAACATAATATATATTTAACAGATTGGTGGGCTATTTTTAATAATAGCCAATTAGATAAACATTAAAACTATCCGAAGTTGTATCACCAATGATTGTTTTAGTAAAACAATAACTCTGAATTTTTCAGTCATAATATATAGGACAATTAGGATTTCACATAATCCTTGTAACACCACGTGTCATTGTTTGCACTAGCCGCATACAAACAATACATTCTCATAGGACTACCAGCTCTTATAAAAGAGCTACCGTATGTGTAGTAAATTCTATTCTCAATCATGCCACCATTTCTCGATGAACAAACACCTCTTTAGACATTAAAGATCAATGGATGATTGCTATATTTGCGTTTGTTCAATAAAATGCTTAATTTCACACTTAACATTCATCCTTTTAAGTTCATTTATTCATTTCCTCTTCGCATAGCGTAAGGGTAGATGTTAATTTACAAACATTTCATATCCCGACGACGTTGTCAGTAATTTAGCACCTTTTTGTCGTACTCGTCAGCATCATCATTTCCATATTAAGAGTGCTTCCTTTATTACAGTTCAGCAAACATTGTTAAATATTTTACAAACATATACGCAATACCAGAACTGCTAATGTCAATGTTGTGTATTTTCTCTCTCTCCCTCTCTCTATTCATGTTAGTACTGTTGTTGTTGCTTTATATCCTTGCAACCCAGCAGTAAAAACAAATTGCTATAGGTGTTAAAAGCTTTCATTTTCTCCTATATGCCAGTAGAAAAGAAGGCACAATATAGAATAGCTAACAACCAATAGTAGGAGTTGGGAAAAAATGAAACATACAAATCCTTTATGTTCAAGGTATATTTGAAAAAGAGAAATGAAAGGAAATCAACGGAAATTTAAATCAACTTTGAACTAAGCAGATTGTTATTACTCAACAATACACGAATAATAACAACAGCAAGAAATTCTACCTCAGATCTAAGTACAACAATCGAATCACATAACAATATCCTTAAATGCTTTTAAGCACAAGAGCACACTTAAAGATTACCCATTTACGTATATGTGAATACGTAGTGTATGGCTCTTTCTTGCTCCCTCCCTTCGCCCATCCTTTTGGCGAATATCCTGGAGCCTGCGAATATAAAGGGTTGCCATACATATTTGTATATATTTGCAACATATTTGTATTACATTTAAAGTGGTTCAAGTGGCATATGGCTTGTTTCTCGTATGATCTTGAACTTTTTTTTGTTTTATATTTTCCTTCTTTTGTTTTATGCTGTTACGAAAAAACGTATTTTTATTTTGAGCAAAGAGTTGT
Organism: Phaonia tiefii; assembly: GCA_963931995.1. Classification (NCBI taxonomy): domain Eukaryota; kingdom Metazoa; phylum Arthropoda; class Insecta; order Diptera; family Muscidae; genus Phaonia; species Phaonia tiefii. The sequence continues at coordinate 165,586,600 of OZ008370.1, read as the reverse complement.
GACAATATTGAGGTATTTCGATACCAAACAATTTAAGCAATATTTTTCTTCACATTATACATACAAGGGTAAAATATTAAGTTTGACGTTTTCCTGGATATACACTTGAGAACTACATTGGATGGCAGTGAGGAAAGTTTATGAAAATTTGTTCAAATTAAATTTCGTTATCAACACATACAGAGTAGACAGACGTTTGGTCTCGAAGCGATAGATCGTTGCACAATATCCTCAGCAATTTAGATATGACACCGATAGTCACCGTCCATAGATTTTCAATGCGCAAGAATATGAAAAACTGTGAAAGTTATAAGAATTAGAAAAAAAAATTAACAAATAAAGGTTCAAAATGATTGTGGGGTTAAGGAGAACCAGGAATTCTGTGCTCGACTTCTCCGTTTACAGCTACAAACCAAAGATTTTTCGTCCTTTTAGACCAGTGGTAGGCAAAACCGAACGCAAGCACAGAAACTTATTACGATCTTGTGTGCGGTCGCAAACGCACAGGCATAGACTGATGCTTCGAATCAAACATAGTTTGTTGTGTACATTGGAGTTACCGATCGTGTATGTGTGAAAAATATGATTGTTGTCTGCCTCGCGAGGCTATACGCCAAGTATTTAAATTCAAGTATTTAAATTTAAATTCATATGAAATGGGTACGTGATTTTGTTGTCTTTATGTATGAATATATTTGAATATACGTTATCTGAAGAGCAGATCTAAAATACGAGTACACTAAAGACGGCTTGTTAAATTGGTCTTGTCGAGGAGAGAGTTAGCTAAAGGATTGATGTGGTTATGGCCGTCGGTTGTGCAATGGTATTGTGCGTGGCTCTTGTGCATGAGAACGTGGGTGCGATCCCTGCTCTGACCGCCTTAAGTTTCTATCGACGGCGGCCACCTCGCTTAGTGACGGCGACACTATCAAGTATTTAGCCATGACAAAGCTTCGCAAAATACCGGTCGAAACCGATGTAGAATTGTAGGTCCCAATCAACAAGTGGCAAATTATGGGATATAATGGGAAACGATTTTTTTTTGTACATGTGTATGGTTGGAAGGCCCATTAGTATACCATATAGCAAATATATTCTCCCAAATATATTCTGCACGAACCGTGTATATGTTTGGAACACACTTCAAACATTAATATGTTTGCAAGTCCCAAACTCACTTGTGTTTAAATGTAAACAGCATCATGTTTACGTGGAAACATATGCGTATTTCCCCCCAACCATAATAATATTTAAAAACGAATTATCCTTTGATTTCAATATATATGTATTTATTATTTATTATAATTAATTTTATCACAATACAACCACATTTATAAGTAATTAATCCAAAAAATTAAAAGATTTAACACGGCCTTTTTTACATTTAGGTGCAATGAATGCATTATTTATTGATTTTTAATGAAATGAGAATCTGATTCTCTTTTGCTTTGTTGTTGTTTCTTACATTTTTGTTTTCGGAAGGTTTCAGCTATGCGTCGGTTATCACTATGCATTCTACCGCGTGCAAGCCATGCGTTCATTTCACAAATGTTCCGCCGTTTTGATTTTCTCAGTAAAGGCTCGAACAGAAAAAGGGTTTCACGTTGTTGCCCTTTGTAGTTTCTTTCCTCAAAATCGTTTCGCACTTTGGTAGCATACATACATATATACGAAACACATACACAAAATCCAAAATAATTTAAACATCCGATCCTTCGTTTATTCTTTTGTCACTGATCAACGATTTTGCTATCCTCTGTCCAATGAAGCATTGACGACTGAATGCATGAAACTAAAACGCACTGCATCAGCCAAAATAAGAAACACTGACTTCATCTGCAATTTGCACGCACATTCAGGAATATTTATGATTGACTGACTGAGAGAATAATGCAAAAATACAGATAAACACTTACAATATATACTCTCTCGTTGTCCTTCTTTTATTCTCTTCCTCTCGAGAGAGCATAGACAGTGCAACAAACACTGTTGTATTTGTATAACAAACATAAATATATGTGGGTCGCAAACACATAAATTAACACATAAACATATTAATCATTGTTTCTCAAACATGTAATATTGAATAGCAAACACAATATGTTTGGACACAGGTATATTATATTTGCGACACGCTCCAAACATACTTTATATTTGCATCCAAACAACAAAAATGACAGATTTTCAACGTGTATACGTTTCTAAATTCTTACACATCCCCAGTGGCTGCTTTAAAAGTTCTTAAACTTATGTTATGGCCTCGTTAAATTCTTGTGGAAACTTAAATTCACGGTGGACATTGAAATAGCTATATTCCGGCCATCCACCATACTAATCAATTTCACAGTATATTTTTCAAAATTATATTCAATTAATTTATTTTTTGGCATGAATAGCTTGTTTTAATAGTTATTGAATTTTAACCGAAAAAATATTCAGGAACATAACAACTTAAAGGTAGAATAATTTTGACGTAAACGAATGTTATATTTACTACGAATGTTACGATTGAGTATGGTTGGAAAATTTACTTGATTGCTCTTAAATTCTGATTGGCGATTTCCAAAATTGATACGTTTTCTATTCGAATAATGTCTTTGGATAGGCTGCATACTGTCATACAGAATATCATCTTTCTCATCTGACATTTCGTTTGACAGTCTGCGCGGTGCAGTCGGTGCGATAGAGAGTTATATGAATTACAACAATTACAACAATTGTTGGCTTAAATTTGTCATGTTGTTTTTATGAAAAACTGTGAAATTTAAACGTATTTTTGACTGTCTTGATATCTTTTAACGTTAATATATACTTGTAGTGTATTTATACAAGAATTTTAACGCACAAAACGAAATACCGGTGTAGTTTTCTTGTTGGTTGGTTTGAGCCATTGCCTCAGTCTGGTCTTATTAAAGCAATATTTTCCATCACGCAACGCCCATATTCAAAACACAAAACTCAGTAAATTTACTGAGTGAAATTGCTTCTCTATATTCATTTCTCTATTCTACAGCCTTTGTAGTCTGAAGTATAATTATTCTACCAATTTTTAATTTTGGATGTGTATTAAAGTTTTTTGTACAAATCACACATGAGTTTTCTAAATTTTAAATACATTTTTCCATTTATTAATTTAAACAAATCACTATAAACAGACAACAAAAGACCAGGATTTATCTTTAGCCCACTATTTAAAAAAAAAAAAACAACACAAAAATTGCTATGAGTGTTTGATCAAAACTATCTTACCAATACAATACAAACTTTAGGTGATTCTTAAAAATTTTGAAACCAACCCCGCTATAGTTCCACTCTCTCTTGCTCACCGCTTTACTTGAAGCAAGAAACAAATATGTACATGGTTGCACCACATATACAAGTACATTCAATTATATAATGTCACACATTCCAATGTTTCTATGTATATACCTACCAATATATATGAAAGTCGATTGGATTGTCTTGTTTATTTAACATATACACAAAGAGTTAATATTTGAAACATGTATTCCTGCAAGACGTGCTCTTGCATACTACAAACACGTACAATTCACTGTGTGTGGGAGTATTTATTCCCCGCACCGGACATGCCAAGGCATTTTTCAAACTAGGCCGGCTAACATGGCTTCTGAAACAGTCTTTTATGTTGCAACAAGGCCTTCTAGCAAGCAAACGTACTGACTTTCGTTACTCCATTGATTTACACAACATTTGGCGAAATCTGTGTGAAGTTACTGCAGATTTTTCGAGAATTGACAAGGAATCAGCATAAGTGGGTTTGGCAGTAAGCGAGGACAGAACAAAATTAATGGTTCCGGCAAGCAGAACATCCACCCGATTGAAGGGAATGAAGAACGTTCATAACCGCGATAATTGCGAGGTTGTGGATGAATTAATTTACCAGGGATCTGTCGTAAACAGAAGCAAAAATGTCAGCATATAAATCAAACGGAGAATTGTGCTTGAAAACAAGTGTTATTACGGGCTAGGAAAGTACTTCAGCGATAAGATCCTCTCTCGAGAAACGAATATTAATCTATATTAGACTCTCGTACAACCTGACTTTCTTTATGGCGCAGAGTCCTGCGTCATAGTTTGCGCTGCAGAAATATCACTGGGAGTCTTTGATAGAAATAAGATATATGCTGCGAAAAATATATGGTCCTATAATAGAAAACGGCGCGTATCAGAGGCGAATGAACCACGAGCTGTATAATCTGTTCCCGACATCGACGGTGTTATGCGATTCAAATTAGCATCTTTAAAATGGCTAGGACATGTCAGTAGAATGGATAGGAATGAACATGCCTGGGTTGTTTGAGGCCACCTAAGTAAGTAAGTATAGGAAATCCTGGTATAATTCCTACACGCTGAAAAAAATGGCCTCTGTAAAATATTCTCTCAAACGTACTCTGCAGGAGCCTTGTATATGTTTGGACCACACTTCAACCATTCATATGTTTGCAAGTCCCAAACACACTTGTATTTACATGCGAGCAGTAGCAAGTTTACCGGCAAACATGTATACTTTTACATGGACAGATATGCGTTCTTCATCCCAAACATCCATATACTTATATGGAAGCATTCGCGTGTTTTCCCCAAATCTCCATATACTTACGAGGAAATGTGTTTGTATTTCCTCCCAAACATAATAATATTTGGAAACGAATAATTCCTTGAATTCAGTATATACGTATTAATTATTATAATTAATTTGAACAATATAAATCTACATTTATAAATAATTAATACAAAAAATTTAAAGATTTAAATTGACACTTTTTACATTTACTTACATTGAATGCATTATTCGTTATTTTTCTTGAAATGAGAGTTTTCTGGTCCTTTGTTTCTCCTTTCTTTGTTGTCTCTCACGTTTTTGATATCAGAAGGTTTCAACTATGCGTTGGTTAGCACTATGCGTTAGTACACAATCAATCTACATATATTCAAATCTAGTTCGTGCAACCCAGCGTGAATTAATTACTTGTGTTTTTTTTATTATATTTCACAAATGGGCCGCTCTTCCCATTTTCTCTGTAAAGGCTCGGACAGACAAAGGGCTTCACGTTTCCAGTTTCTTTTCTCAAAATCGTTTCTAACTTTTGTAGCACACTTACATATATATGAAACGCATACACAAAAACCAAAGCAACATCGCAAACCATTTAACCTTCCGAGCCTTTGTTTATTCTCTGTTCATTGATCAAATGCTTTTGAAATCCTCTGCCCGATGAACTATTGACGACTGAATGCATGAATCTAAAACGCAATACATCATCCAAAAAAAGAAACACTGACTTCTTCTGGAATTTCATTGTCCCTTTTTTATTCTCTTGCTCTCCAGAGAGCATACACAATACTACAAACATAGCTGAATTTGTATCACAAACACATATATATTTCTGTGGCAAACACATATATTTTAACATATTAATCATTGTGTCTCAAACACGTAATATTAAATAGCAAACACAAAGTGTTTGCATACAAGTACATTATATTTACGAGAAGTTCCAAACACACGTGATATTTGCATCCAAACAACAAAAAATGAGAGATTTTTCAACGAGTACAAATGGAAGGCAGGCCTTATACCATGTTTCTCAGGACTTCTAGTGGAAGACAGAATGGATGCTCATTAGGAGGCATATTTCCTTGTTTCAGCGGATCTGTTGGCAGGTAATTTGAAGGAAAGGAAAATATATGTTGGTGTTCGTGAAACACAATTCGTCATTGCACTTAGACAACTCGTCCGACTATGAGCACTGACTATGTGCACTGTGTATTCGATATCTGAATTTGCCGATTGTGTTAACAATCTCTTCTGGCTTCCTCAATCGTGTCATGAAAGTCCGTAGTGCCAACACGACTTGCTGCACTGCGCAAGAAGTCAAGATCAAAGAATACCAACGTATTAAAACGCACTGAGATTCTGTACGAACAGTGTCTTTTTGCCAAATTTATTTGTTTTCCCAAGGCAAGCAAGAGCTTTGTTCGTTAACAAAACGCGTAAAGCGTAATTTTCTTGCTCCATACCAACTCTTATTACGAATGACAACATATTTACTGGTCCGCTTGATAAAGCTAACCTGTTAGGTGAATTGTTTGCAAATAATTTTTCTGTTCTGGAAAGCACTCAATCAACCAGTCCCCGTGATCGGTAGCATATTGCATAAACCTAATAATCCCAAAATCTGCTGCTACCAGGGAAGCCAACTCTGTTATTTCCTGCGAACATCGTCGAAATTTAAGCTGTGTGTCGCAGTTCTATGTACTTTATATATATCTCCAAAGGAAGTGTTCCTCTGAGATACATGGCCTTATACCTGAGGTAAGAGTATTTAGTAGTAGAACATGGTTGTCCAGAGATTCACACTCACTTGTTGACACTTAGCCAGTAGGTCGAACTACTCACTTCGGAGAGATTTAATTTTTTTGAGTAGAACAGTCCGTATGTGGAACTAGCGTTCGGCTATTTTATTCTATATTACAATTGAATCATTGAGTTTTTTACAAACAAACATACACAGGCACTATTCGCTCTTTATTATTTCCTCCTACTCCTATCCCTACTTTATATGCCCAATAATGTGTTATTGGGGTCATCTCTGAATGTTCGTAAATATTATCAGAAATGTCTAAAGTTTCTATTTTTTAGTTTTGCTGAAACCTTTTCAGAAATGCTCGTTTGCGGACTTCGCAGTAGGTTTTCCTTCACAGTCCTCTTTGGAAACTGGCCATTTCTGGGCATAACAGAAAGCCTAATGTATTCTAGGAGGCCTGCATTCTAGGAGGTCTTTACTGCAGGTAAGCCTACCATGAGAAGGTAAATGTGCAGGCCTTCCCTTCCTACGTCGCCCTTCATTAGTTTCAAATTGGGATTGGATTTATTAATTGGGCCTTGCAGGCCTGCTAGAAGGCATTCAAGGCCCCTGGTTTTTTTCTAATAGGTACGTGTAAGTCCGAGATTGTGTAAGTTTTTTTTGCCATCTTTCTTGTCACATATCCTTTTCGTTTATATATTTTTGTAGAAGTATTATTTCACAGCAACATCAAACAACACAAAATGTTATACCCTGTGAGGAGCCTTCAGATGTTGTTCGAGTTGTTATTTTTCTCTCCGACTATATATATATATATAAATATGTATGTGTATCTCACCTATGAGAGATCTGTGCGAGACAGTAGAGTGGGTGGGTTTTATGGCAGACGTGCTAGTGGGGATTTGTAAGTGTTTGGGGATTTAAATTGGCATATGAGTAGCAAACGAAGGAAACGAAAATGCAAAATACAACAAAATCGAGGTTACATGATTGTATAAATACATATAGGTATATAGAACAACATCACAAAAATAACAACAGTTGAGAGCTTCGCCATGAAAACACCAACCGCTGACGAAGTTGAGGAACCGCAGATAGAAAAGAAAATATCACCTGTGAGTGTCGAACACAAACCTGTGATATATTTACATAAATTGTGGCAAACTTTTGAAGAGGCTGATGAAAGGTTACGTAGGGTGACACTTTGATTTTAAATTCCATTCGATTTGATGGTTATACGTTAGAGATTGCAATAACTCTTTAAATGGAACAATTTTATAGTACAGAAAAACAATGCGGTTTTTGATTTTGGTTTAATTTTGATTGATATTTGATCACAATCTGACTTTCTGAGATTTCACACAAATTGAGCCAAATGTAATGAGTCATGCAGTGGAACATGGTTGTTTTCTTCCCGATCGCTGTTCTTGAAAAGTTTCAAAATATTAAAAATTATATGGGAAACAATTTTTCAACAAATAGTTTCTTTTCTGTAAAGATGACTACAATGTACGTCTTAAAGCCAACAAAGTAAACCGAATTCTATATTTTTAGACCTGTGCCAGAAATTACGCTAATAGCCAGCTTGTGGTCAGCTGACTAAATTCTTGGTTATACAGCTACACAGCCCACATTTCAAGCTTACATTTGTGACATGTCATGTTATTGTATTGTCAATATGGATGACCAAAATTAGCATTTACGTCATATTTTGCTCTTTTGTTTCCTAAAATGTTAAAAAAAAAAGTTAAAAAAAGGAGCGGAAGCACACCGGCACATTTCGATCTGGAAATTTCATGATCTAAATTGGCCACAGAAGCGGTAGACCAAATGAGGTTGATGTGAACGAAATCAATGCCGTTATGGAATCTGGCCGGCACGTTTCTATTCCAGATAGTGTATACAAGCTGAAGGTGTTACACACGACCATTGAAAACCATTTAAAAAGGCTTGGACTTGTCAAAAAGCTTGAAAATTTAACAATGCGGATAAGAACTTCCGATTTATTGGTCAAACGCAACATAAATGATACAGTTTTGAAACGTACGCTCACTGGAGATGAAAAATGATTTCTTGACAACAATGTCAACTGGAACTTCATCAATGGCTGAATTGCACCAAAAGTAAGGGAGTAATTTATTTTGAACAGCATACTAAAAACCAGAACGAAAATTTTGACTTCTATTGTCAGCAATAGACGAACCTTACTGGGGCACTAAAAGAAACACGACATGAGTTTGGAAATCGTAAAGGCCTGGTTTTCCATCGCGACAACACTAGGCCTCATTGTCGTGACCTCATACATCTTTGCAGACTCGGCAGAAAATATTGGAGCTTGAATGAGCAGTGATGCCACAACCACCTTATAGTCCTGATCTGGTACCTGCGGATTTTCATTTACTCCGCAGACTACAGAACTTTTTGAATGGGAGGTGCTTCAATACAGAGAGGGCCTACAAAACGAGTTCTTCGAGTATATTTATTGGACGAACCAGTCATTCTATGAATCTGGAACAAAAAGTTTCCTGAACGATGGCAGAAACTGATTAAACAAACTGACACCTACATTATAGATTAAAATTAATTCAAATTCATTAGGGATGATATTTATTTATTCGCCCTTTTCATTGGCACTTTTTATTTTATTGGTTAAGCTCGAGGCCATTCTATATCTCTATTAATAGAAATATATAAAATTCATCAAACTAAATGCAAATGAAATTCAATTGAGAATTTCCCACTAGTATGCAAGTGTTCGAAATATATCGCAATCAAAACACACAAGAAAACATTTGGAAAAAAAAATTAATTATTTGACTAAATTTATTGAAAATTACTTTGAACAAACAACCCGAAATTACTTTCTTGCCAACCCAATACAATGCAGGTAAAGATTTGCAACACCAACATTATCACACAACTTGTGTTGATTGGCACATTAATCTGAACCATGTTCTTGGAACCGACCGGCCCGGAGCTTACAAGAACCGAAAAATGGGTCCAAATGAACCGAAATCGGTTCTTTAAGTACAAAAATACGGGTTCAAACAACCGAAAACGGTTCCAAAAAGACCGAAAAACGATTTACAGGAACTGAAAAACAGGTTGAGAAGATCCGTAAAATGGTTCCTGACTAAGAGGAGTCGCTTCTGAAAAATTCTACAGAAATTGAGTAACAGGTGGAGAAGAACCGTAAAATGGTTCCTGTCGAAGAGGACTCGCTTTCAAAGGAACCAAAAGTGTTAACCAATGGGTGAGGATACGAAAATGTGTATTTGTATCAAACTTTATACTGTTGTAATAATATATTTCATTGGAATTTGCTGGAATCTGGAACCGGTCCTAATACCCGGTTTTTCTCGGAACCGGACTCGATCGAAAATGAGTAATTTTATCAAGTCTTATGGTCTTATAATAAGATATTTCCCTGAAGCCTCTTTGGGACAGCAATTTGATGGGAAACGGAACCGGTCCTAATACCCGGTTTTCTCGGAATCGTAGTCGGCGGAACCCGGTTCTTAAAATATGTGAAACCGCACATCACTAATGTGCATATTAGAAGATATTTTAACTTTTTAAAAACTTCATAAGAAATTTAATTTGATGATATTTTGGACGATATTTACTGGACGACATGTAGTTTCAGCAAGACGGCGCCATCTGCACACCGCGCACGAAACAATCCAGTTATTGCAGCAGCGATTTCCCGAACAAATTATCTCAATAAATTCTAATGTTAACTGACTACCAAACTCATGCGAGTTCACGCCGTGCGATTTGTTTCTTTAGGGTTTGTAAAAGTTTTGGATTTATGCGAATAATCCAGAAACAATTCATGAGCTCAAATCCGCGGTCCAACACATGATCGGTGAAATACAGCCACATCATTGTGAAAAAGTCATGCGGTCATGTGATAATAGTCTCGGTTTTTGCGAATCACATGTGATTTGGAAATCATACGAATTATTACGCCATATGCTGGAGTTCACGCGTTTCACATACGTTTTGATTTTGTATTCGAAAAGTTAAAACCTATGTTTTTACTGCAGAACAAAACGGAGAATTAATAAACCGAAACTATGGGATTCTTCCATTAATTTTGACATACTATAGCAGGCGTAAGTAAACAATTTTTCATAATCCAAAACTGTTTTAAGCTGCATCAGCAAAACTTGTAATGAAGAAATGCAATTTCAGTAACATTTTCCAATATTTACGGAAATACACCAAAGGAATTTGGGGCATACATATCATATAGGCAATTTCAAAAAAACAATTAAAACAGCTGTGTTGTATGAAATCGCCTGTATATGAGAGATCAAATGAGAAAATTTTTTAATAAAATTTTTACACTATTATATTGTATAAAAATTGTTCGCAAACAATACGAGTTTTTATCAACAATAAAAACAAACATTTTAAATTTTATTTGTGCATCATTTTTTTTGCCTCTTTGATGCTCCGCTTAAGTAAAAGCCATCAGTTCACCTCGGCCTGCAATTGTGATTTGAAGTCGCTAGATTTTTGGCGATCGCGAACGACATCACACCTATTATGCGGATTGAACTCATATAGCGAATATCATGCGACATGCGATTGTCATTACAAGGCCGATGGAAAATTTCAGCAGAACCATTTGACGGATATTTTATTCCATACTTAATCGGAACATGTATGCTTTACAAGCCAATGCAAATTCACAACTATCTCAAAAAATTCATATTTTTATTTTAAAATGAAAATGTGCATTCTTACGGAGACAATCATCGATGAGATACCGCCACATCTCTGTGAAAAAGTCATGCAAAATTTCATGAAAATTGTAATGGCCTGTCAGAGTTGTGGGGCTCATTTGACGAATGTTTTACTCCATACTTAATCGGAACATATCTTCTTTACTATCCAATAAAAAATCACAATTATCTCAACAAATATGTGTTATTATTTTAAAATCAAAAAGTCTATTCTTACTGAGTCACCCTTATGTTTCTCGTTGTACCTAGTTCTTCATTACTTCTGTAAAAATTTGTGTAAAATGTAATTTTTTTCCATATAAACACAGAGTGGGTCTGTCCAGACCCCACGTGTTACGAATGTGATTATCGAAACATATGTCTGACGAAGGGTTAAGCATAAAAGCAATGTAATTTTTTTAACTGGAAATCTTACGTGAACTACACTCCGGTTCACCTGTTTAAAAACACTAAAAATTCCATATTCAGCAGGCTGTATCTTTTGCAATTTGTAACCGCTTGGAAATTTTTAAAATGTAAATGGAAGCCAGACATCTTGAGATATAAAACATATCATAACAATAGTGGTTTCTTAACTAAAGAACTTTTTTGAGCAATTTAGAAAAAAAGTTCAAAAAATTTCCTATTTTTTTGGTAAGCGATGCTTTTTGTAGGGAGCGTTTGTCTATCACATTTTATTACATCTTATTCGTTTTACGAGTCAAAATGACAAAACAAAATATTTTAAATCTATCGATAAAACCTAAAATCGATGTTTACTGTTCTGAAGGATATTCTAACCGCGCAATAGCTAAAAAAATTGGACGGAGCGGAAGAAGAAATTGTCGACAATTACATCAAGGACCCCGAGGGGTATGGAAAAAAGTTTAAATGAAGGGTTTCATTGTCTTTATCTACGTATGAGAAACGAAAAATCATGAGAGTTGCTTCTAATTCTGCCTTATCCTTGTCAAAAATAAGAGCTCAAGGTGGAGCGAGCAAGTCATCAATACTCAGAGCAATTAAGAGCTCTGAGTACCTTATAAATAATAAATGGTTGCCCATCACATCCCATGACGGGACCGGGGAGAACTTCTCACAATCACTGAGCTGTGCGCTTTCCAGTTTTCACTCACTGATTGGGAAATACAGTTTTACACCGATTCCGAACGGTATTTTGAGAAGCTTTTTCATGGCTATATACTCGATAGTGTCGTCGTCACTATGCGAGGTGACCACCACCGAAAGAAATTTTTTTGAAGGTGGTCAGAGCAGGGGTCGAACCCAGGATCTCATGTACAAGAGCCGCGAACACTAACTATTGCACCACCGACGGCCATCTTAAATACCTGAAATTTCCCAAAAAACCCGCCACCTAATGCTAGTCGTAAAGAAAAGCGACTTCAATTCGCAACAGACTACATGGTATGGGATGTGCAGCCAAGAGTTCATGTAAATGACTGGAGAACCGTTGTATTTACGTATGAGAAGAAGTTTAATTTGGATGGGCCTGATGGCTACAATTATTATTTCCATGATCTGCGCAAAGAAAAGCGTTGTTTGAACCGACATCACAGCCGAGAGAGCGGCGTTATGGTGTGGGGTGCTTTTACGTACTATGGCACCATCGATCTTGAATTTCAAAGTGCACAAATGACTGGAGCAAGCTATAAACCGTTATTGGAGTCGGCTTCTTCAAAGTTCAGTGAACTATTTGGTCCCATATCTTGGACATTGCAACCGAATAAAGCCCCTATACACAACGCCAGAGTAGTAAAAGAGTTCATTGCAAGCCAAAATGTTAATATTCTTGACTGACCACCCTATTCGCCAGGTCACAACATTATGGGAAATGTCTGTGGTTGGTTATCTCGTAAAGTATATGAAGGAGGTAGACAATTTGATGACAAGCAGTCACTAATTCAGGCCATTAAGGATGCTTGGAATCAAATTTCCAAACATAAATTATCTTTATCTCTCAATGAAAACCCGTATATTTTAAGTTGTTAAAAACAAAGGGGATTGTACCCATTACTAATAGTTCTTAAATTAAATAAAATAAATTAAAAAAAAAAAGAAAAAACTGTTTTTCATTAAAATTGTGTACTGTGCCTGTTCACTGGAAAATAAGTTCCCCCACAATTATAAATTGCCGGATTGTTGGCCTCGCTGACATGCTGGCGTTTCGCACGGCCAAGCTCGCCGGATGGGTGCAGTTCTTGCCAACCAATCTGTGCACATGGACAGTAACAAAAAAAAAATCATGTCATGTTTTGGACTTTTTTTTATAAATTGCTCGAAAAAAGTCCTTTAGTTAAGACACCACTATTGTCATGATTATATTTTTATATCTCAAGATGTTTAGCTTCAAAATTCTGCAATCGGTTTCAAATTGCAAAAGATACAGGCTGCTGAATATGGAATTTTTAGTGCCTTTAAATTAGGGAACCGGAGTGTATATCGTATTCAGAATATCTAAATTGTTCGTTATTTTATTTATCAGATTTGTAATATAAAAACAAATTGCCCCAACCTAATGTACATCACTAGTCCCTCTATATACCTTAAAATACATCTATCAATCTTCTTTTAATTAATTTATGATTTTGTTGTAGATCTTCTCTTTTTTGTTTTGTTTGGGCTGCGGTTTAATAACATTTTCCCATTACAATGGAAGCATAACGAAACAGAATAGTATTTCTTTCTTTCTATAATAAGAGGAAAAAAATCTATAATATACATGCGTAATTATTAACTATTTCCCTTCATGTTGTCATGTTTTTCTCCCTTCTATTTTCACAGATGGTATGACTGATTGCTCAGACTCCGAATGCTGTTCACATCCCGCCTGTTCAGAGCACATTATGTGCTTATCCTCCAACGATCCCGTAGAAGTCTTACTGCGCAAACAACCGCCCTCAGTAACGGCATCGTTCTATCAACGTGTCAAATTTTTGATTGAAGAGAATTCCGTACAATCCTATGCCCACATGGATGAGTACAGTGAAAAGTGAGTACACAAAGTTTTCCATATTTACTTTAATGCCCACATATATACTAAAGCATATAACGTATAGTTATAGAGAGTATAATATTTTCTATACAATTTAGTGAACAGTATTTTTATTTTCGTTAGAGAAAATAAGAAAGAATCTGACACAAAAAAAAATCGATAAAATATAAAGCTTTTACTTTAATTTTTTTTAAATAATCTTTTCCTCGTTTCGATTTTAATGAATGCACCATGTTTTTACAACCACTATATACAGAGAATCACTCAACTTTAGGGTTCAACTTTTTCTAAAGGTCACTTGTTTTTATGATTTCTGAAGGAGTTTTATGTTGTGCAAAACGAAAAAGAAATACATTTTTTTCATTTATATCTTAAATCAGGATAAAAAAAACTGGTGCAATGAAGAGAAAAAGCTCAAATGTTTATGTTACAGTTACCTTTAATTTTATGAAAATTTACTTACTATCAACATCACTAAATTAAATATATGTGATTATTCTTTTGTTTATTTTTTTTTTAATTTTTTTTTTATTTCAATATCAAAAACACATGTATTGTTTGTTTTTTGTAATAAAAAACCAAACTCAAGTCTAGTGCAAAAAAAAAATGTTACAAACCCCCTAACAAATCCTTTTTATATCCCTACCAAGTCCCCTCAATGAGTCTATCATTTATGCGTTGGAATATATGTTTGTTTACTTATTTAAAAAAAAAAACAAATCCTTAATCAGTTTTTGACAAAAAAAACTTCTATCCTCATATTAAACATAATTTAATTTAGTTTATTTTTTTTATTCTATTAAAAAAAATTAAGCCAATTTTTCGAAGCAAAAATAAGATATAATTTTTGGTTTGAGCTTTTTCTTTTCTTGCCTAACTTTGTAGGGTTATTTTTCAAAGAAACCAACCAAAAAAAACAAATGATTTTTTAAACTTGAGTTGTATTCTGTTACATATTTTCTAGTTTTGTTTATTTATTTTTATTGTTTCAATTTTATTGAATAAAAAAGTCCAAAGCGAAAATAATGATAGCACCTCATTGAGTATGTGTGTTGTCTAGTGTTTTACCTCCTTGTGTACGTCTTACCCTCAAAGAAAAAAAAAAACAAAAATAAAATTAATAAAAATTCAAATGATATAAGAATAAAACAAAAGAAAAACATTATATTATATATGAGTAAAACAAGGTTTTATATTAAAGTTAGTTTAAATACGACAATAATTAAAAAGGTTTTTATAATTTTTTTAACTTTGGTTTTTTTTGTATGATTTTTAGTTTCTCTTCAATTTAAAACAAAATTTTATTTATTTTCAGTTGCTTTTCTGAGTTATATTTATTAATTTAGAAAAAAATATATTAATTTTCAATAGAAGAGCTAATTTCATTTAGGTTTTATGTAAACTTTTTTGTTGTTGTTTTAATTATTTAAATCTTTTAGTCGATAAAAAATGTGGAAATTTATTTTCACAAAAGAAGACAATATTGTAGTAGTCTCAAATGGAAAACAACAAGGACTTAAAACAGTTTTTCGTTAAAGAATTAGGGTGAATTTTACAGCCAAACTTAGGGCTCACTTAAGAATCGAAGTGAAATAACGGTTTATCGTTTAAAAATGTTGTGAACTTAAGTTGAATGTGAAACCTAAACGCACCCGTGTAATAATCTAAGCGAAAAAACGGTTTATCGTTTAAAAATTTTGTGAACTTAAGTTGAATATCAAATCTAAACGCACCCTGTGTAACTGACCCTACTCTTTTTTAAGGGGTTTTCCGAAAAGCTATCCTGCTCAGACCCAGAGTATCTCTTCGGGTCGATGTACACTATGGCAGAACTGTTCAAATTGTTCTTGCTGTCCTTATTTTCTGGACTTTGTGATCAAATTCAATGCCGACTGTTTGCGAAAGTCTGCAATTTTGTCATTTTGTAATTCTGATTTGGAACTTATGTTTATTTTAAAATCTAATGTTTATTGCAACGTCAGTTCCTTCTGGTGCTTACATCCAATAGTCTGTCGATCTCCTTAGTCAAAACTATTCAACTTTTTTTTGAATATCATGTTCAAAGCATTCGTTGGACTTCCCCTAAATCGAATTGGAAAACATAGATGCCTATAGTCCAAGCATCTTAGTGCAATTTGAATATATGTTTGTTTTTCAAATCGAAAGTTGTTTATAACGTCAAGTGTATTCTTTCGGTCAACCATATTTCGAATATCCTTTTTAACAATTTTTTTATTTTCTTCTTAATTTAAAAATAATTTTCTGTTTTCATTTATATTGTGCGTGTCTAAAATTTTTAAGTTTGTTTTAATAACCAAACTAAGTTACGTCATTTGTATTGTAAGTCTTAAGTAAATCTTAATCAGAAAATATAACCCAGGATCCGTTACTAACACCAGCTCATACTGTAATCAGCGAAAGTAAGAGTTCCTCAAGCTATAGAAACTTAAAAAAAAAATATAGTTCAACAACTAGAAGACCATGTGTGTGAGAGCGTTGTGTTTGTCTTAGTATAACCTATCATAAAAGTGTGTCAAATGTTCATATTTTTATTTTTATACTTTTTATTTTTTGTTGTTCTAGAACTTATTATGATTTTCTCATTAACCTATAAAATAAAATTTACATGTATTCCTGATATATATGAATTTTATTTTATCTATACATTTTATGCATAATGTACCAACCAAACGTTTTCATTTATGTTCTTCTTCCGTTTATCATAATTTTCACTTAACTACTAAATGTACTTATTTTGTGCTAACGAAAAATTTTATATTCTGTTTCTGTCTTTTTTCACAAAAAAAAAAAATAAAAAAAAAAATTTAAAAAAAAATACAACAAAATTTTAATTTCAATTAATTTTAATTGTTAATGTCCTGTCTTAACAAAACTGTGTATTGTCCTCATGTGTAATGCCGTTGACTCCACAACAACAATAACAACAATATTAAATCAAAAAAAAAACTATATCAACACCCCAAATCGTTTAATTCTACGCTATTATCCTTGCATTAATTGCATTAACAATTGTAATCATTAAATGTATCCAACAAAAAAACAAATCAACCAATCAAAAATCGCAAATTAAACCAAAAAAAAATGTAGTCTCTTCTGGAGCTCATTTACACCTTGGTAAGTTTCGAAGGATAGCCGAAAAAAACACCAACATCAGTTTAGTTTTTTTTTTAACAAAAAAAAACACTACCAAGAGTTAACAAAAACCGAACAGTCATAACATTCCTTTCTCTTATTATTATTAAACAATAAAATTTAAAAAAAAAATACATAGAATATGATTTATAAAGGAGATATATTTTCGAATAAAAAAAAAACTTGTTTATGCGATTCTAAGAAAGTTTTAAAATCCTTGTAATCGTGTGTTTAGTTAGTATGTATTTAGAATCACTGCCGGTACCTGAGCTTTCTTTCGAATGTAGCATCGAACGTGCAGCCTTCATGATCGAAATTAATTACAATTACTCTAAAAGCGTCTATCCCACAGAATTGGAAAAAGGACATATAACAATGATTCCAATGTACAAAAATGAAGTTATTTTTTCTCCAGCTTACTCCTCATCTAAATTGTTAGTTCTACAACTAGTATAATTCAACCGAAGCTGGTCATGCTCTCAAAGTTGTGCTCCAACGAATGTCATATGCTGTCTGAGACTTGCCAATTCTCATCGCCAATGGCAACGCTTTCTATCACGTGTTTGTCTTAAAAATTGGTCCAGTTCTTGCGCACAGAGACGAAATTACGTGTCAAATTATATTCCAGTTGATTTCGACGTACTTAAGTTTCAAAATCATATAAATTTCTATCGTATATATAGTAACAGTGGCAACGTCGTATTTAAGTTACCGCTTCCATACACATGTTTGAGTTTGAAATTGAACCGGAGTTTGAAATTGAAACGGAACCGGACATAGGCCAGTTTCCAGAGCTGTAAACGAATCATTAATTTTTGATCTCAATTCATTATGAATTAGCAAAATTTTGGATTAATTCTTTTCACAAAAAACAAAGGAAATGAATGGAATTTGAATCAATTCAAATTAATTAGCCAAAATTGAATTGTAATTCAATTCCAATTCAAATGAATTTGCAAAATGAATTGCAATTCATTCCCAATTCAAATTTTAATTGGCAAAATGAATTGCAATTCATTTCCAATTCATTTGAATTGAATTGATTTTGAATTAATTCAAATGAATTAGAAAAATGAATTGAAATTCATTGGAATTGAATTGACTTTGAATTAATACAAATGAATTACAAAAGTAAATTGTCGTTCATTTCCAATTCATTTGAATTGAATTGATTTTGAATTAAAGCAAATGAAATGCAATTAATTCCAATATTAGTTGATTTTCCTAATTTGTTCTTTAGTTCTGAAGGACAATTCTATGCTGTAAAATAAATATTACATTAATATTACTAAATGTTTTTCGTTGGGTGGGTTTCATAAATTATTAATTGCTTCTTGAATATTGAATGTGTTTTGTCGTTCAGCGTATGTTGAAACCAAAGTAACTAATACTTGTTGAACGAAACTCCAAACAACATGTTTACTTTGATGGATTGCAAACCATTTTTGATTTCATTTATATGAATTTCAATTAATTTTTATAATTCATTTGAATTAATTCAAAATCAAGAAAAATGAATTGCAATTCATTTCCAAGTCATTTGAATTCAATTGATTTTGAATCAATTCAAATGAATTAGAAAAATGAATTGCAATTCATATAAATTAAATCAAAAATGATTTGCAATCCATCAAAGCAAACATGTTGTTTGGAATTCAAAATCAATTCAAACCAAGTGAATTGGAAATGAATTGCAATTCATTTTGCCAATTAAAATTTGAATTGGAAATAAATTGCAATTCATTTGAATTTATTCAAATTCCATTCAATTCTTTTTTTTTTTGGTGAAAAGAATTAATTCTAAATTTTGCCAATTCTGTGCATGAATGATTCGCAAATTAATTCAAAAATGAATGATTCGTTTACAGCTCAGGCAGTCTCAAAATCATAAAAATGTCCATCATTATTATACATCTGTGATTAAAAGTATATCGTCCTCGAATAATGTAGGACTGTAAGGAATTGTTCTGCATATCGAGTTTTAAATCCCTTTCAATATTTTTATTTTTGGAATTTCGGAGCATCAATTCAAACAAAAAACCACTAGCAGTTCTCTCTTGCAATGCCAAACAATTAGTATTATCAAATCAACAACTAAAATTTAATGAGACATTTTAAATAATTGATTCGCATAAACAAGTTTCAAGCAGCATAACAAGATTTTAACTTTAAAATATATCCTCCTCTATCAATTCTAAGTTTTTATCCCCCACACCTAATTTTTTTAGCTGCATCTCATTTTGCATCTCTATTTTTCAAACTCTTTTTTCTCATACATAGACCTTTAAATCATAATCGATTAAGAGAACAGTCATTCTTTGTACAAAATACTAATTAATCCCAACAATATTTTTTCGAAACATTGCAAAAAACTAAACAATTTTCATCAAATATTACATACATACACTAAAGAATATAAAAATAAAATCATGATTCGAACCCTAAAATTTCAATTAGTTCATAATGTATGTGTTTTATGTGTACGTGTCTATGTGTATTTAGTTAAATTTATTTATATGAATTTTTGTTATTTATTTAAAATTTTTTTGTTCTTGTTCTCTCACAGTAAACAAATATATGAATTTCTTTTTAAATTTATCTCCTTAGATTTATTGGAAAGTACTAACACACCAAAAAATATTTCAAGCTTTAAATTATAGTTTGATTAAAAAACATTTTTTTGATTTACAAATAACTGGAATATATGAATATTGCCTATAATTTATTTTTATATTTTTTTTTTTATTTTTTTGTTTAGATTGTTTTGGTTTCAACTAATATTTTCCATTACACGAGTTAATATTTCAGTTGGACGTTTGAATACTTAAATTTTATATTTTCGTATTTTTTTTAATTACAACAACAAAAAAGTTCACAAAATAATATATATAGAAAAAATATCAAAACATCACAATATATACATATATATATGTGTTGAAATTTTGTTTCTTTTTTTTGCTTTTTACAAAAAAATAAGAAAAAACCATACAGATTTTAATTGTAATTTTATTCATTCATTAAAATCTTGTTTCCTTTCTTTCATAAAAATTATAATTTCATTTTAATTTTCAACAATTTAGGTATTTTATCTTTGTTATGTATAAGACAAGCAGTGAAATATTTTAAAAGTTTAAGAGAAATTGAAAACCAACATTCAAAGATAACAAATATGTTACAGAAAAGAAAGAAAGAAAAAACTAATTAGCAATTGCAAAAAAAAAATCTACAACAAATCCTTATATGTTACATCCTTTGAACCCCATGCTCCTTAACAAACATTCCCATTGTCTGCGTCTAATCATTTGTTTACATGTTCTCTCTCTCTATCCTAATCCCTTGAGAAAAAAATATTGAAAAAACACCAACAAAACTGTTTTGTAATCGAAACACTTTATTTTGTTTTTATTTTTCGTTTTTTTACAAATATTTATGTTTTTAATGTGACATTTTTACAGCAAATTATAGAGATATTTTTAGGTTAAAATTGGTTATGAAAAAACAAATACTGTGGTTCCGGGCTAATATCAAAATATTTTATAGCGGAATTATAACTCAATTTGGTGCAAACCGGAGCAAATTTATGTTTTAACTGAAAATAGTTTTTAGTGTTTGTTAGGCCTTAAGTGGTTAAACAAAACTTATGACTTATAGTAACAGCCACTTCATCAGCTATCAATCTACTCTACTGCATCAAATCTACCTATCATCGAAGCATGCTATCTATTTTTTCGGTCGTGCTCAGGGAATGTAGTGCTGATCTTGCCCCTTCTAGGGTGATGCAGGTATGCAGCAGAAACATTGAATTCTAAATTAGCTAAGACACTAACTTGAATTAACAGAAAGAAATAGACAAAACGAGTCAGAGGGGAACATAAAATACAACCAGTGCACGCTAAAAAATTGTTCTATTGTTGTTTTCTGGATGCACATATAACGTGGTCGTAGCTTGTCGCAAATACAATATACTTGAATTAAAACTCATTATGTTTCCTATTTAATATAACATGTTTGGAACAGAATGATTCATAGGTTATAAAATAAGTCTTTGTGACCCAAATGTGGTTTTATTTGTTAAAAACTGCTGAAAACACTGCTGTTTGTTATGATAAAGAAACAAAAAGCAGCACATCTTCAGTTCACGAAAGCAATACTACCAAACATGTACATGATTCCTGCAATATGTTGCTGTGGCTGATTTTCAATGAGAAGTATCTTGGAAGTTGGATTGCATGGGAAATAATCGCTAAATAACTCGTCATTGATAACATTGTTTCGAATAACTTTGAAAACATTTTTTTGTTCTGAGACGGACACTCAGGTTCAGTTCGGATTTTGTATCACTAAAATTCAGGTTTTATTTTAATATGTCCGGTCTCGAACAACCCCGGAGGGACGTACAAAACGAAGATAGCATATTTGGCCAATCAGTTCTATCTTTTGCCTTATCTTTCCAGTTGGTAATACCAAGTGTACGCAGGGATTCGTCAACCTGATTCCTCCAGCGGAGTCTTGGTTTTCCTATTTTTCGTCTTCTTTCGAGTTCGGTTTCGAAACCCCTTCGTGTTGGTTCGTGTTCATAGCCACCGCAATCGTATTATTTTGATCCGCATTACTATTCATGCATCTCCGATACTCGTCGTTGTGCACTATAGGGGCATACATTTTTGGGAGTATTTTTCTCTCGAAGACGCCTACAGATGTTTCGTTTGCTTGCGATAAAACCCATTATTTTGCCCCATAAAACAAGACAGGTTGTGAGCTCTAATTTTATTCATCTTAGACACACAACAAAATATCATTATTACAGTGCTTTTTTACAAATAATTTTAGTTACAACGTCTGTTGCTCAAAATTTTTAATTCAAATATGTCATTCTCAAAAATGGAGAACCTTGAGAAAATAATCTTAATATTTTATTATGGTGACTATGACTCCAGAGCTAGATTATTCACAAACCGAAACCAAAAACTGCTCCACCGGTTTTTTGGACGTTCACCGACCGCCGGTTTACTGGAAACTAGAATTTTCGAACAACCGGTGGGATCGGGTTTTTACTGCCGGTTTCACTGGTTTTTCTTTTTAGCTTAGTTTGTTACAAAGCTTAGCTTTTAAAGAAACAAATTAATTCTTCATTAAGATTTGAATCAAAAAAAAATCAGTTGTTTATATTTATTTCGCAGAAAAAAAATCAAAGAAAATGGAAAACCCAATTCGAACTTTTTGATTGTATTTTACGGAAAATTTGAATTTAATTTCCAAAACAATATTAATAATTGTGTGCAAAATCTTTACAAAGTGTGTCTTAGTAAGAATGCGCTTTTTAGTTTTAAAATAAAGGCACATATTTTTTTGAATAGTTGTATGTTTTTAATGGCTGGCAAAGAAGGCATGTTCCAATTAAGTATGGAATAAAATATACGTCAAATGGCCCACACGGCTCTGATAACAGGCCATTACTCTTTTCATGAAATTTTGCATGACTTTTTGCTAGAGATGTGGCTGCATCTCACCGATGACGTGTGCGATCTCGGTTTTGAGCTCAGGAATTGTTTCTGGTTTATTAGCATAAACACTCGATTTCACAAACCCCCTAATAAAGAAATCTCACGACTTTAAATAGCGCAATCTTGGTGGCCAGTTGACATTAGAATTTCTTGAGATAATTTGTTCTGGAAATCGTTGCTGGAATTAAACGAGTGTTTCATGCACGGTGTTACAGTTGGCGTCGGCTCGCTGAAACTACATGTCGTCCGGATCCATGCCGTCCACTTGAGGCCACAAGAACTCCGTTATCGTAACGAATGCCATTCACTGTCACTGCAATTACGGCTTCATCTTTAAAAAACTAAGGCCCAATCACGCCGCCCGACCGATATCCGCACTCATAGTTGCTCGTTGTGGGTGCATTTGTTCTCATGGATTGTATGAGGATTTTCTCATCCCCAAATTCGACAATTTTGTGTATTCACGAAGCCATTCAGATGGAAATGCGCTTTATAGGAGAAGAAGACTTTTTTTGGAAAAATTGCCATTGACTTCGCTTTGTTCCATTACCCATTGAATGTATTGCCGGCACTTTCCATGGTCTGCTGGTTTAAGCTCAGCAGTAAGCACCATTGAGCTCCTTCATGAGCTCCTTTTTACCCATGAAGATGGAGGGCTTTAGTCAAAATTCGTTAAGTATTGCTTCGTCTAATTTGAAGTTGTTGAGAACGATGCCGAATTGATGTTTTCGGATTTTCGGCGGCAGTGTCGTTTACAGCAGCAATGTTTTCAACAGGCCGAACACTAGGTTGACGAACAGGAATTTTCCTGTCCATAACCGACGCAGTTTCTTAAAATTTGTTGACCACTCTTCGTATGGTTGACACATTAGTTGCACTTCCTCGACTGGAAATTCTTCGAAGTTTGCATGCGGTCTCAGCATAGCTCTCCAAGTTTTTTTAATAAGTTCGGAAGTCGGACTAAGGAAGTTACCACTTGCACAAAAACGATGGCACTAAGTTTAAAAAGTGCAACCTTACTGAGATACCCTTTATAAAACTAAAAATGGAAAATTTAAGGATTTTGAAGAGAAACAATTTATAAACATTATTCATTGTGTACAAGTTTTCACATTTGTTCTGGCAAAATTTAAAGGTTTGCCCAATTAGTATACATTAACGGCCTTATTCATAAAAAGTTATGAGAGGTTTGAGAGACGATTTTTGTATGGTAAATCATCTCTCAAACCTCTCACAACTTTTTATGAATAAGGCCGTAAATATTAGGTTTCCTTTTACCCATAGTTTAATAGAAACGTGTTTAATTTTTTAAATGAAATACATATATATAAAGGGTTTTTCAACAGAGACGCTACAAAAGTGAATCGATAGGGACAGCAAACGACGCCATATTTTTCCCCGCTCTTTTGACATTTCTCTTCAGTAAGGTTTACCATTTCACCATGGAAAGATATACGAGCCAACAACGAGTCGAAATTATTAAAATTTACTACCGAAATTTGGAGTCAGTGAACTCAATTTTAAGAGGCCAACTTTAAGAGGCCTCAACAATCAGCGATGAGGCATATTTCTGGCTGAATGGCTTCGTCAACAAGCAAAATATGCGTTATTGGTCAGACAGCAATCCACACGTAGTCCATGAGTCATCATTGCATCCCGAAAAAATTACGGTTTGGTGCGGTTTATGGGCCGGCGGCGTCATTGGGCCGTACTTCTTCCGTGATGATCAAGACCGGCACATTACTGTGAATGCGAATCGCTACCGCTCAATGATAACCGAATATTTTTGGCCCCAATTGGATAATATGGACTTGGAGGAGATGTGGTTCCAACAGGATGGCGCCACAAGACACACAGCGAATGCCACAATCAATTTATTGGAAACCAAGTTTGGTGAACGTGTTATCTCACGAAATGGCCCAGTCGATTGGCCGCCTCGGTCGTGCGATTTGACGCCGTTAGATTATTTCCTGTGGGGCTACGTCAATTCTGTGGTCTATGCCAACAAGCCAGCGACGATTGATGAACTTCGTACGAATATCGAACGTGAAATTGCAGCAGTATCGGCCGATTTATGCTTGAAACCCGTCGAAAATTGGGTTCAGCGTCTGGACTTCTGCAAGCGTGCCCGTGGTGGCCATACATAATGGCATCGAACGTACTTTCACAGGAATAAAGAATTTCATTTGTATCTAAAACCGGTTTTGTTTTATTTCAAAAAAAACTTTTGTAGCGCTCTTATTGAAAAACCCGTTATTTTCCTAAGGCTTCGTTTCCATTTAGCGTATATCACATGTCTAACATGATTTGATGTTTCATACAAAAGTCAGCCGATTCCGGACACAAAACATGTAAAACGTGTTAAGATTTGGATACAAAAACCGAAACCGGTGGATACCAGTTTTAACCTTCTCAAAAAACGGGGGAATCGGTTTTTCAAAACCGCATATTCTGAAGCAACTGAATGCTCGGTATCTTGAACTAGTCGTTTTTTTCGTTGAATACCCTAGCCTTACCATTGTGATTTGTAAGCGTCGTGATATTTGCAATTTCACTCCAGCTTGCGAATGGTTATCATGCAACCTGTCTATATTCAATAAATTGAAGAGATATTCGGTGGTTCATTTCTCACAATAGGGTACATATCTCGTGTACATTTTATGCTGACAATTACAACTCTTTAAAGCTTGGACCTTCCAATTTTTAAATTTTTTAAACTAAAGACTAATATTTAATTATTAACATATAAATTTGTATTAGGGTAATTAAATCCTCTTCTATATCTAACATTGTGAATATATGAATATAATCTATTTAAAATTGATTAAACTCATTAAACTACATTCAAATTATAAACAGCTTTTATCAACAGCGTTAATTTTTAACTATGATAACATTTCAAGTATCATTTTCTTGTTACAAATATGATTTTTTTGGACTTTTTTAATAAGCGATCGCGCCCAATCTGTGATACATGTGCTTGCGAACAGTATTTTTTAAAGGGGGAGGGGGGAGATTAATAACATCACATAATATACTATATATGTATATATACATTATGAGTATTGATTATCCAATAAAATAACATACAACAAAAAATTTAAATTAATAGGATTTTTGGGCAATAAATTACATTCATAATAATAATATTAATTAATTATACAACACATAACGTCAGAATTATGCAACGCAATTGTGCCAAATGTCAGAATGTGTAAGATTTGAAAATAAAATTAATTTATTTGATATATTTCACAATTACGCAACGAATACATTAAATAATATCAATCATACGTCACACATAAACAGTTATGTACAAACAGTTTTATATTACTGAAAAGTGACACCAGGCGTATGAGTTATAAATAATGGTGTATATCAATCATACACAAGCTACAATTTTTAAGGTTTTCAATTTCTAACGAAATCGGTTGACAACAAAATCAAGGTGTAAATCCACGGTTACTAACTGGTTTCGATATAGAAGACGAAATAATATAACACAAAAATTAGTACCTAAAGTTTTTAGGGTCAAGGAATCAGAATGTGACATATGTGTTCAGATTATCATTGTGGACTATCTGCTTTAAAAAAAAAAACAATTTGTATTAATTATAAATTTATTGAAATCCTATTTTTCTTTTTTTGGTTATTTTATTCTTCTAATATATAAAATTCTCGTGTCGCGGTGTTAGTTACCAAACTCCTCCGAAACTGCTGGACCGACTTGTATGAAATTTTGTGTGCACATCGGGTAGGTCTAAGAATCGGCCAGTAACAATTTTTCATACCCCTTAATGGTGACCCACGTGGTTAAAATAGGGTACTTGAATTTCTTGGTATTTGAAGTGGCGGAGCCGCGGTACCCTATTTTTGAATACGCAGTATCAGGAGGACTGCTTCATTAATCGCCTTGAATATTTGTGTGGATGCATTTGGCAGAAAAGTTCGTAATCCAAAAAAATGGGCGGGATCGGATGAGGGGGCGTGGAAAACAACAATTTATATTTTGTACGGCTGTATCTCATGAACTATCAGATTTATGAATATGATATTTGGTATATAAGTTGTGTGTACAGTTCGAATTACAGCCAGGGTGTACGTGGGCGGTGCCACGCCCCCTTTTAAAAAAGCGCTCTGACGGCTTTTCTAATAAGCCGATTGTTATTCAAATTTCACAATGAGGTACTGATGACCTGCTGATAGTCCTTGGTTCTTCCTGGAAAACATCGGATAAAGGGGCGTGGCACCACCCATGCAACTCAAAATGGCTATATATCATGAACTATGAGAGGTATGTTGTAGATGAGAACGTGGGTTCGATCCCTGCTCAGACCACCTTACATTTCTTTCTACGACGGTCACCTCGCTTAGTGATGGCGACCCCATCGAGTACTTAGCCATGAAAATGTTTCTAAAAAAAATCCGTTCGGGACCGTTGTACAACTGTCGGTCCCAATAAGGGAGTGTAAAACTAGAAAGCGCACATCTCACTGATTGTGAGCAGCTCTCCCCAATCCCTTCATGGGATGTAAGGGACACCATTTTTTTTATGAGAGGTATGGAGATGATCTTTGGTATATAAGTAGTTTGTACAGTTTGAATTCCAGGCAGGGTGTACGTGGGCGGTGCCACGCCCCCTTTTAAAAAATTGCTCCGACGGCTTTTCTAATAAGCTGATTGTTATGCAAATTTCACAATGACGTACTGATGATCTGCTGATAGTCCTTGGCTCTGACTGGAAAAGATTGGATAAACGGGCGTGGCACCGCCCATACAACTTGAAACTTAAAATGGCTATATATCATGAACTATGAGAGGTATGGAGATGAAATTATGTATATAAATTTTTCGACCAGTTCGAATTACAGTCTGGGTGGAAGTGGGCGGTGCCACGCCTCCTGTTCAAAAATCGCACTGACGGCTTTTGTAATGCGCCGATTGTTATGCAAATTTTACAACGAAGTACTGATGACCTGCTGACAATCCTTTGGTATATTTGGAAGTGATTGTATAGAGAGAAGTGATTGTACAGATTATTCCACCTGGTCTTTACAGCGAAGTCTTGGTCTACCTATTCTTCTATGTCCTTTCGATTACGGGCTGTCCTTTTGATTACGGGATACAGTTCTAGGTGCATACGTCGATGGTAGTCATTATTGTCTATTACTGGTCCATATACATTTCGGAGCATTTGCGATTGCTTGCGACATGACCGACGATTTTGTGCATTACAGCAGGACAAGTTAGAGTCTGATATAACTGATCTTTGTTTCTTGAGGAAGGGCTTTATCTCCGCAGTGCTGGGTTAGGCCGATATAATACAACCACAATTTTTCGTTTTATTTCTAAACGGACGTTTTATGTTTTTGTAAACGGCAGATCGTCAAAATTAACTCTTTCTTACGAACGGTTGGAGTCTATTCTTGTACAAACCAACAATTTTGTTTTGTTCTAATTTAGTCTCGAAATACTGCAGTAACTTTTCGCAAGTTTCGGCCAGTGATAACTACATACATCACCAGCATAAGCAAGCAGCATCTGGCTTTTCCTTCTGATGGTCTTATGCATATTAACTCCAGCTTTTCTACTTACGAATATCAAATTAAACAAAAATAAAATGTTGCTAAAAAAAATTAACTATTTGAATAGAAGCGACAAAATTTAAATGTTAAAGTAAATAGCTATACTGTTTGCTAGTTATCATAAAGATTCATTTTGCGAAACATCTTTTTGAAAATTATATATAAATAGAGAGGCACGATGGTCTTGACCTTGAATAAAAGAATTATCGAGTACCAGTAAGAACGTCGACAAAATAAAATGTATCCGTGATGAATAGTAGCAAAAACAATTATCGTTATCTTTGTTACTCTTCGACTCATTCGCAATGCAACAATGATCGCATAGTGTTTTGAGTAAAATAAAAGTATTACACAAATTTTGCAAACATTTCAATAGTTCCAGCATATACTAGGATACACCATACCTGTCCTCATAAGCACGCTATTGTATATCCAACACCGTCGGTAATATGTAATGTAACTTTCTTTTAAACGAAAAAAATTCTCTCTAAAACTCTTTAAAATTTTTTTGACAGAATTATTGAAAGCATTATCTGTATTTTGTTGAAAATCTATGGAGAAAATTCCACATCAACTCGTTTTATTTTAATTTTTGTCCACACATTGTTATTACCTCACCATTATTCTGTTTTTCTTTTGATAAGAAAATTTCTTCGCAAAAAACTGCAAATACAGTTCTCAAATTTAACAGCCACATCACTGAATACAAGTGCTTTTAAAGCGCCATTTTTTTCTAAAATCATTTACGTTTCTCGTGTTTGCCCGAGAACAGTGTTATATACATTGATGTTCACAACTGCTGAAAATATTTTAAGCTATAACAGTTTACTGACTAAACTCTCTACAGCGTATTGCAATTGCGAAAAGTGCTTAAAACAATTGTTCCTAAAGTGTCAAAAGAATAATAGAACCAAAATTAGAATAAAATCAAACAACTAACAAAACTTAACTAGATTTAAAGTTTAGCTTTTTTCACCTTGCCATCTAGATCAGCTACGTTTTGTAGCAAACGTTTTTCCAAATGATTTTTTTTATTTTTCCGGTATTAAGAACGAGATTGAATGATTTGGTAAATACATAAGAATTTGTTCCTTTTTTTTTGAAAAGAGCAGAAGGGTGTTTTAGTGTAACCGTTGCTGATTTATTTAACTTTACAACATTCAAGTATAAATTTTAGCCTGCTGGCGCAAACATCCTCCAAACTAGCCTAACTTTAGCTCTATATATAAATTGACTTTTTTTGGTGACAATCTCTGGTAAACATTTGATTCTATTTCTATTTTAGTCGTCGTCTGCATGCACACATTTCATGAGCACATAAAGCAAACAAATAAATATAAAATAACCAGGACGACTAACAACTAAGCACATATAGTCGTTGCTATATATTATCTATTTTATATATAGATTTAGGTTTACATAGCTCTTTGCTTGCATTTTACTATCTCGACTTTTAAAGCCTGGTATTAATGGAAATAAAATATTGCAATTTATTTGCTATCGCTAGCAACTGACAAAATAAAATGCAGTAATTTTTATTTTTTGACACTTCCCTTTTATTAGAGGATATTGGGGGTTGCTTACTGTAGAGCTTATAAAGTTATTGTGCTTTTTACAGATTTTGTAAACAAAATTGCAGAAATCAGGAATATAAGGGTTTGTGCGAAAGTTGCTTATTTATTTGGAAAAATAATCAAACATAGTTTTTGCATTCAAAATACTTGCATGTGTAGCGACAAGTTAAAAATTGCATATTAATTTCTTTTGATTTATATCAATCATACGTAATGTGTTACCAACCACAATGTAAAAGAATTATAAATAGTATTGTGTATACGCCACGTATGATCTGCTATATACTTCTTTAACACCAGGCTAAAATTTTAATAAAAATTATAAAAATTTTAAATTTTAAAACTTTGTGAATATTGTACATTAAAATTGGGATTTAAGATTTCACTTACTGATAAATAAATCGTTGTTTAAAATATATTGAATGAAAAATTATCATTATTTTTTAGTAAACTTATGCCAGGTCCATCGCACATACACCTCAGTCATCCAAAGTGCGGGTGTTAGCTTAACTAACTGTTAGCTCGCTGTTTAACTTGACCATTCGTATAAACATATAGTGCCTATATGCCTATTGGGCTAATTCATGAATATCTGCTAACGTATATAATATGTGATTTATATTTATTTGAAACTTTAAAAGCTGCATTCAGCTTGATAACAGATTTACATAAACGAGTGTAATGGTAATGAATATATGCATACTAGGCCGACACACGTTGTATGATGGGGAAAACCCCGTTCTTGTCCAACCCTCATAAAGCACCTTTGTTTGTTTTCTGGTGATTCCCAAATAATCTCATATCTAGCATTAAGATCCCGTGAGCTGGACCGTTTAACAAAAATTATTTTTTTAGTTTTTCAAAGAAATCTGTACCTTATATAAATACAATGTATACAAAATTACTATAATATGAAAGGGTTTCTGTGACCCGTCCAACAGTATAGAAAACATGTCCTGACACATCCTTATTATGGATACAAAAAATACTGTCCCATAATATCGCATTAAGGGATTGTGTAGAGCTTCTCACAATCACTGAGATGTGCGCTTTGTAGTTTTGCACGCACTGATTGGGATCTACAGCTTTACACCGGTTCGTAACGGTATTTTTGAGAAGCTTTTTCATGGCTAAGTACTCGATAGTGTCGTCATCACTATGCGAGGTGACCGTCGTCGAAAGAAATGTAAGGTGGTCTGAACAGGGATCGAACCCACGTTCTCATGTACAAGAGTCGGCCACATAGTATAATAATGGGTTGTAGTAAAGAAATTAAAAAAAATTGTTTACAATTTTTTAATTTAACCCCCATCCCACAGCGTGCGATAAGGAACTTCGTTCGAAAATATATTTAAAAGGGACAACCCACATGATAGGTACTACTTCAAAATGATTGTAAAAGAGTACTATCTATCATGTCTTCGTGACGTTTCGGTGATAGGGGCCCAGAAGCGTATTAGTATAGACTTTGGTCGGTGAAATTCAAACTCGGAATGTTGAAGTTTCAAAATATAAATTTTTCCAAAACAATTTTCACAAATTCTATTGAAAAATGCTACTGCATTATTTATATTTCTGTAATATATATTAAAGTCTGAAAAATGTTCACGAAAAATATTTAATAACCTAAATATTGCAACTCTCCAATGTTTACGAACTGCACCAATCTGCACAAAACTTTATATTCTATGCTATTTAGCTGTGCACAGTTGCCTTTAGTAGAGTCTCGCCTACAACGTCCAATCATTCAAAGTGAAAAATAAAACTCTAAGCCAATGTTGAGATATTGTGCCCCGTCTACAGTTACCCATCCTCATTAAACTTATGATATTTACAATGAACAGAATTTTCTACTATTCTCCTCCGACGTATTATAACTCTAAATGGGCTATATTCACAATGCGGATATGGTATTGGCTTTCATGTTTGTTGCTATAGCGGAATTTATTTATGATTGAACACTACACGCTGAAATACAACGGCCCCAGCAACATGTTCCAGGAACAATGTAAATGTTTGCAAGCATTTTTTTCCATGAAATGAAGATTCGCAGCAATTTTGTTTCTTTGTAGTCTGTCACGGTTTTGTTTTGAGCAGATTTCCACAACAGATTTACGTCACCAAGTCATATATTAGAATCTATTAATAATTGTGTCTCCAACGTGCAATATTGTAAAGCAACCACAATGTGGTTGGAAACAAGTATACTACATTTGCAACAAGTTACAAACATATTTTATTTGCATCCAAACATTAAAAAATAGACGGATTTTTTCAGCGTGTACGCTTTGTGTAATTTCTCAGTTAAGGCTGTCGAGTAACTAAATAAATCTATAAAATCTCTTATGTATAGGGCAAGAAATCTGTCAAATTAAATGTTTATCTCTACAGTTTTCGTTAATTTTACACAAAGAATTCGCCTTAACGCGTTATACCTAATATTGTGAAAACTAAAATCCAAAAGCATGCAGAATTCATAAACTGCGTCTTGTTTCTACTGCCGCCTAGAAGATTGCAACTAAGGTTTCAGTTTACCTCACCAGTCAATGTATTGCATTGGTTCATATAGATCCAGGTGGAAAATTTGCCTTTAAAATATTTTCGGTAGAGTTTTCTTAGCACCATGTCAAAAGGTGGTAACACTCTATATAAGACACCTGACTGATATAACACTTGTTTTATCTTAGGTGACATAAATTGTGAATCGACAATTCGGAAGGGACTCTGATATATTTGTCACCGATAACGCGTTAAAGACATATCCATAATCAATTTAAAACTCAAATTAATTTTAACTTCAAAATGGTTTTTCGGTTTCGCGTCCTTTAAGGACATCAGAACATTAGAGTAACTTAATATATTGCGTACATTTAATAAACTTTAAGGCAAACGTTATCCTTTCATAGATTAGGCCAAAAAATATGCTAAAGTTATTGTAAAGATAACAGCTGAAATTTATACCCATTTTTTAGCAGCTGTAAACGAAATGTTGGAGTTTATCAATAAGCCATGAATTTCTAATAAGCATATTTCATATACTGAAGCACCTTAATACAAAACATTTCACCATCAATATATCGTCACCTAAAATTCAAAATGACGTAACAACAAAATTCCAAAATTTTCTTTCTGATTGCTTACGATATGTTTGACTAAAATACATGATTTGACAAAGTTTTAAACACCCAAGTTCAAAATCAACGATTTTATTAAAAGGATTAAATAGATGAAGTGTTTGATAAATCCACGTTTTTTCTTTGAACTGCAATTTTTTATAAAATTTCGATGTACCTATACTTACAATTGACTAAACTGCATATCCCCACAAACTTTAAGACACCAACGATGCAAAATAGCAATTTTATTCATAAAATTCCGATTCTATATCGTACTACTTTTTGCCCCTCCTGTAAAGTGATGAAAATGTTGTTACGACTTTTTGAATTTTAGGTGACGATATATTACTGTTTAAACTCTCTTGATACAAAATGTGTTACAGTTCTAGTTATCAACGTTAAGATTTTACTCATAAAAGTTACTATTTTCAAGGACATTTGTTCTATTCATAAACATTGCTGTAAAATTTTCTTTTATTCTGAAACCAATACAGATTGACTTTTGCGTTTACAACCTCGTCTCATTTAAGCCATACCTATGATTCCAATAATCCTACCTTCAGCCAAGTAAATGAATGGAATTTCACCACAAAAGAAACTCGTCTTTGTAAATCAAAAATGGTGGTATTGTACTTTATCCTTTCATAGTGTTTTCCCATTCTTGATACATAAATTTTGAATGGA
Source organism: Phaonia tiefii (assembly GCA_963931995.1). NCBI lineage: Eukaryota > Metazoa > Arthropoda > Insecta > Diptera > Muscidae > Phaonia > Phaonia tiefii. Next base: position 165,552,909 of record OZ008370.1, on the reverse strand, counting down.
CTTTTCCGTCACATTGAATTTCGAGCAGTAAAAAACAATAGTCAAAGCATACACCAATTTCAATTTTCTTAAGAAACGCAAAAAAAAAGTCAATAGCAGCAACCCTAGAAACTAAACCCCACAAAAATGTTACATCAACAGAAGATTGAAAAGTGCATAATAATAATACAAAATATTCGTTATTGTTTCACAATGCCTGGCGAATAAAGCGCAAAATTCGAAGTATTGTGGAACACATATTTGGAGAATGGAGGATGGATGAAGTACGATTTTGGAGTGAAAACTCACAATATTGGCGCGGAAATTTCAAGGAATAATGCAACAACAATATGACAAAAATTGTGTACAAAAAATCATTTGTTATAAACGTACACTTCCGCAACACTCGATTAAAATCTGTGGACAATACAAAAGGCAAAAAAGCATGGTTATCTAGTTTGTTTCAATAGTTTTGGTTTCCAGGGAATTATGCCCATACCCACCACTCAGGCCCCATCTAGAAAATTTTACTTTTCTTTCAATCCACCACTTATCCTTCACCATCTATGGTTTTTAATTTATCTCTGACTATAATTAACAAGGGGGACTTTGTAACGCTTAATTTTTTGGTACAGAGTGAAAAAAATGCTTAATTTTCTGGTAAAGAGTGAAAAAAATTAATCAACTTTTTCAATTTTCAGAATCTGAACGGCTGTAGCTTTCAAAAGTGACGATCACATACCTAACTTTTGACGTAGTCACCAAGTTTTTTTTTGCCGACCACCATTCCTACTAAATCATCAAATAACAAATAAATTGGTAGATTTCATGGGTTTCAAACTCTTTTAAGAAATGTTGGGTTTCGTGGATATAGCTTTTAGTACTAATGAATGGATTTTAAGAATTAAATGAACAATATTTATCGATCTATTCAGTAAAACGTATTAATTGGCTTAAAGTTTACGTCTAAAACTCTATCAGAATAATTTTTGTTTGCCTCGAGCTGGATCTAGTTTTACATTAGCGATTTAAAATATATTTTATTGGGGTGCCCCTACTATCTGAAAAAAACAAATATAATCCTTAAAGTATATAACGAATTCCATTTCAAATTTTGCGCACTGAAGTATGCTATAAAATAGGGTGTGCTGAAAGCAGCGTTTGTTTGGAATTTCAATCGTGGGGGGTCTCAAAATGTGCTTATTGAAGAGCTGATTACGGGCTGGTCAATTTTTTTTCGATGGTACTTATAGTCCCCTGCCTGTTGTTGCATTTTCGTTTCCTATAGTATTTGGGAAAGAAAATATTTATTTTTTGGTTAATATGGAGCTCAAACAGCATGTCATGATGAGCATAAATAGACAAAATATATTTTCCAAATTTTGACAGATTTTATTTCAGGAGAATTTTGAAGTGTTGATCAAGCATATTTTTCTGATTTTTCGCAGAATTTCTCATTGTAGTTCGCGAATTGGCTATTAGTTATATTTAGTGTACATATTTATAATATTTTCAAGAAAAACATAAAAAAACGGTGAATTGAAAAATTCGAAATAAAATTATGGATGATCGAAATCTCAAAATGCTGCCGTGAATTAAAATACAGTTGGGTGTACTGAAAAACGATTTTTTTTGAATTTCAAATGTGGTGGGTCTCAAAGGAGGCGTATCAAAGAGGTGATTACAGGACATTTTTTTATACGAGGGTACTTATAGCGGGTTTTTCAATAAGAGCGCTACAAAAGTTTTTTTAAATAAAACAAAACCGGTTTTAGATACCAATGAAATTCTTTATTCCGGTGAAAGTACGTTCGATGCCATTATGTATGGAACTCGATTTCTTTTGCATGGCCACCACGGGCACGCTTGCAGAAGTCCAGACGCTGAACCCAATTTTCGTCGGTTTTCAAGCATAAATCGGCCGATCCTGCTGCCATTTCACGTTCGATATTCGTACGAAGTTCATCAATCGTCGCTGGCTTGTTGGCATAGACCATAGACTGGACGTAGCCCCACAGGAAATAATCTAACGGCGTCAAATCGCACGACCGAGACGGCCAATCGACTGTGCCATTTCGTGAGATAACACGTTCACCAAACTTGGTTTCCTATAAATTGATTGTGGCATTCGCTGTGTGGCTTGTGGCGCCGTCCTATTGGAACCACCTGTCCTTCAAGTCCATATTATTCAATTGGGGCCAAAAATATTCGGTTATCATTGGACGGTAGCGATTCGCATTCACAGTAATGTGCCGGTCTTGATCATCACGGAAGAAGTACGGCACAATGACGCCGCCGGCCCATAAAACGCACCAAACCGTAATTTTGTCGGGATGGAATGATGACTCATGGATTACGTGTGGATTGCTGTCTGACCAATAACGCATATTTTGCTTATTTTTTTTTTTTTTTTTCTCTTATATTTATTTACAATCTGTCTGTAAGACAATAAGTAAATTCGTTATTAATTACAAAAATGAATTTGGTTATGATGCTTCAGTAAGCAACATAACATAAAACAAAATAGAATAAATTTACTTTAAAATTATACTTATTCTATGTTATTTACAATTTATTAACAAACTTATTATTATTAATTTATTATTTACAAAAAAAAAATAAAATTAAGTTTACATTAAGACCGAAAAGGTAGGTCTAAAATGTGACATCGTTTCAGTCTTCTAGTTTCTTCTGTAGAGTCTAGCAGTGATATAGCTTTGGGATTGACATGGTTGCTAAGTCTTTGCAAGTATAGATCGCTGGCTTTCCTAATTTCCTCTTTAACAGATAATATTTTTAGATCTCGCCTTATGGCCTTATTAGAGATGAACCATGGTGGGTTCGTAATTGTTCTCAATGTCTTCGACTGGAATCTTTCAAGTATTTCTATATTGGAGTTACTTGCTGTACCCCACAGCTGGATACCATATGTCCACACTGGCTTTAGTATGACTTTATAAATTGTGAGTTTGTTAGTCAGATTCAATTTAGATTTGGTTCCCAATAGCCACCAAAGTTTTTTCAATTTTAGCTTTAAATAATGCTGTTTATTTTTAATATGTGTTTTCCACGTTAGTCGCCGATCAAGAATTATTCCCAGATATTTCACCGTTTCACTTTTAGGAATTTCATTCCCATTTAGTCGAAGGGGAGGACAGTCACCACGTCTCAATGAGAATGTCATATGGCTTGATTTTTCTGCATTTACTTTTATATTCCACTTTTGCAGCCATTCTCCCATGTCATCAAGCTGTTTCTGGGCAAGTGACGATGCTTCTGAAGGTGATTCACTTAACGCAAGAATTGCGGTATCGTCAGCATATGTCGCAACTGTAACATTACTTGCAGTTGGCATATCTGAAGTAAATATTGTGTACAACACCGGTCCCAGTACACTTCCTTGCGGTATCCCTGCTCTTACGGGTTTAATTTCAGAAGTTTCGTCGTTTATTTTCACGTAGAAGTGTCTTTCGCTAAGGTAGCTTCTGAGCACCTGGTAGTAGGGGGCAGGCAAATATATTTTTAACTTGTAAAGAAGGCCTTGATGACACACTCGGTCGAAGGCTTGCTGTACATCCAGAAAGGTCGCAGAGCAGTATTTCTTGTTTTCAAATGCATCGGTTACAACTTTCACTACACGGTGTACTTGTTCTGGTGTTCCATGCTTTTCTCTGAATCCGAACTGATGGTCTGGAATAATTTTGCGATTTGCGAGAATAGGAGATAATCTGCTCAAAAATATTTTCTCAAATATTTTGGAGAAAGTCGCCAATAAGCTGATTGGCCTATATGATGTAAGCAAATGTTCTGGTTTATTGGGTTTTGGTATCATCGTTATCTCAGCACATTTCCATTGCGTCGGAAAATGATTGAGTCTCAATATAGCATTATATATATATGTGAGAAAAACAAGACATTTTTTGGTTAAGTGTTTCGTAATATTACCATTGATTCCGTCGTATCCCGGAGCTTTCTTTTTGTTGAGCTTTTTAATCTCGGTTTTTACTTCACTGGGAGTGAAAAATTTAATGGGTAAATCCATTTGTAGAGGACTGTCCAAAAAATTTAAAATGTCCTCTTTTTGAGCGGCGGTATTAAAAGAGAATGGCTGAAAGGTGGTTTTCAGATGCTCGGCAAATGTTTCCGCTGTACTTTTATCTGTTCTGCAAAAGGTTCCATTTTCCTTTCTGATCAATATGTTTTTTTTAGCTGGTCTTTTCAGGTATTTTGTCGCCTGAAATAATTTGTGTTCACTGTATCTTGAGTTGTTTATTACTTCTAAGTACTGACCTGTACTATCATTGGCAAATTTTTGAAGTAACTCCTTTAGTTTTTTACACGCTTTATTAAATATTCGTTTATCTCGAATACTTCGACTTTGTTGCCAAATTCTACGCAGTCTTCGTTTTTCGGAAATGTTACGCCTTAGCTTTAACGAAAGCCTAAGATTTAAGGGTGTTGTTGGTGGTGCCGTATGGGTAGGAGTTGATAGTGATGCAGCTTCGTGAATTAAAGACGTTAAATATTCTACAGCGTAATCTATATCTGATCCCGTTTTCAATTTAATATTCAGATTTATGTTTTGGTCAAGTATATTATTAAACATTTGTACATTGGTATTCTTCGTCAGCATTTGTTGTTTCTGTGGTTTCATATCTATAGTGGAGAAGTAATTTAAAAGAACAGGGGTATGATCAGAGCTCAGATCATTAGATGCGCTAATGTCCAAATGTTGAGCAGGTATGCCTTTGTATACCAAAAAATCTAGTAAATCAGGTATTTTGTTGGGATCAGCTGGCCAATATGTCGGACTACTGGTAGATAGTGTTGAAATGTTGTTTTTTGTGATGCATTTAAATAATTCCCTTCCTTTCGGATTTATGAGCCTGGAGCCCCACCATGTGTGCTTGGCATTAAAATCACCTCCAACCATGAATATATTACCCAGTGTGTTAAAAAAGTCTTCAAATTCATCTTGTAGTACATTAAAACGGGGTGGAAAGTATATTGCGGATATAGCTAGATAACTTCCATTACATTTCACTTTAATGATTGCTGCCTGAAGGTTTTTTCTCTGTACTCCGTTTAAAACATTATACTTTATTGTTGATTTTACAAGTATTCCTGATCCACCTCGAGCTTTATTATCGGGATGATTACTGTTGACGAGATCAAACCCACTGATCTTGAAATGACTTTTGTTGGTGAAATGCGTTTCCGAGATAAGCAAAATATCTATATAGTTATTTTTTAGAAAAGCTTCGACTTCTCTTGTATGATTTGAAATGCCATTGGCATTCCATATTGCTATGCGTAAATTCATTTGCATAATTTTGATAGGACTAAGGACATCATATTTATCAAAGAACTAGTTAGTTCTATTTGTTTTTTGAGTAAGATTTCAATATTTTTGAAAGAATCTGACGATTGTTGCGCAAGACTGTTTTTGGTTATATCTGCGTAAGAGAATTGATTTCTGGTTGTATCAATCTGCGGGTTGTTGATTTTGAATGAGTAGTTTTGGTTCCGATTTTGGACGTTGCCTGGATTCTGTTTACGTTTTATTACTAAATTTTTATAAACAGAGCAACCCCTATAACTTGCTGCATGATATTCAAGACAATTTACACATTGTGCTGGAGTTTCTTTTGGTTTAGAACATTCTTGCGTAGAGTGATTTAATCCACACTTTACACATCTGAAAGGGTTTCTACAGAAGGATTTGGTATGACCATATTTCTGACATCGATGACATTGTACGATTTCTTCTACTTTCTTGGGTGGTTCAATATTGACTATTAGGTTGCCTATGTGTTCAATGTTGTAAATATCTTTGTTATTGGCTTGGGGTTCGAGGTCGACAAAGAACATAGACATTGGCTGTCTATTAATACGACTTCTGACGTTTGTAATATTTCTCACCTTATGGCCGAGTTGCTCAATTTCACTTTTAAGCTCGTTAACTGGGGTTGAAAAATGGGGACCTTTAACTACCACTCGGTAGGCTCTTTCCTGCTTGATTTGATATGTATGAAAATTTATCTTTTTCTCATCGAGATATTTCACAGTGGCTCTGTAAGAATCAATATCTTTAATCATAACTCTTATCTGACCGTCTCTTAATGATTTGTACGAAAAATTCTCTTTTTTTAATATTGTTAAGAAATTAGTCATCATCAATTGTATGTTTGAAACGTTGGGTATAAAAATTGGTGGTGGTTTTGGTACATTTGTGTTGTTGTTGCTCTGCTGTTGATTTGCGTTCTCATCATCATCTTCATCATCAGCGCTGAGGTCCGAAAACATGTTGATGTTGTTGCTTGTTGATGGTAATGCTTTGTTGATTTTCATTCTTTCTTTCTTTCGCTGATATAACCTTGGAGAGTCATCACACCGTCTTTTCGATGGTTGAGTTTGCCAGCCTGTGTCGCTAACATCGTTGACTTTATTGCCGCCGGTGGCAATGTTGTTGTTTGCCATTCTGCTGCTTGTAGGGATTAGTAGTCGCGGCAGAGCACTAATCCCTTTGTTTGTGTTATTTGTAAATCAGTAGCCAACGGACGGTGCTAATTTTTGTTAGAGAGAGAAAAAAAAAAAAGTAACAGCAATTGTCTTAAGCCAGAGAAACAAGTGAATTCTATGATATGTCCGCACAATACGTGTACACAGTATCACCGTCGCAAGAAGACTGTTGATTTTGCTTATTGACGAAGCCATTCAGCCAGAAATGAGATAGCGCTCTTAAAGTAGCGCTCTTAAAGTTGAGGCCACTGACTCCAAATTTCGGTAGAAAATTTTAATGATTTCGGCTCGTTGTTGGCTCGTATATCTTTCCATGATGAAATGGCAAACCTGACTGAAGAGAAATGTCAAAAGAGCGGGAAAAAATATGGCGTCGTTTGCTGTCCCTATCGATTTACTTTTGTAGCGTCTCTGTTGAAAAACCCTTTAGGAACCTACCGGGCGTTGAAATTTTTTTGGACAATATGGGGCTGAAACGAGGTGTCATGATGAACAAACATAGAAAAATATATTTTCAAAATTTCATTTTTCATTTTGAAATCTTTATTATGCATTTTGTCTACCTCACTTTCACGTATTTTACATAACTACTTATCTTATCGTTCGTCGACTGGTTTTAGATGTTTATTGTGTGATTGTTATTGGCGTCCACTAACTATTTGCGCTCCCAGCTATGCGAAGGAAACGAACAAAAGAAAGACGACTGGTTTAGATATTTTCGTTCGCATAGGTGACAGCAAAAATAGATAGTGGACCCCGATATTGTAAACACACAACCACAGAGTAACAATTGAAACCAGGCGACGAACGAAAGTATGTGACTTATTTTTATGAGCCCTACCGGCCGTTCAAGTTTCGATTCGCAGTACACTTTCGATGCGTAGTACACTTTTTTTAGGACCATATGGGGCTCAAACGACGTGTCATAATGAACATTTATAGAAAAAATATTTTAAAAATTTTGACGGAGGATTTTTATGTTTATGTTCGTCATTACACGTCGTAAACTTAATTAAGGTATCTTTACTACTGTAACTATAATATTCTACGGGTATTCCAATATTCTAAGATTATCACTGATAGCTATGATACACCCACAGAACAAAATAACCGCTTTAGCCATGACTAAACTTAGAGGTTGTCTCAACCATAGTACCCGTCATCATATCCTAATTAGCAGTTGTCGCAATCGTATTAAAGATTGTTACAACTGCGCTAGTGGTTGTCGCAACCTATTAGGGGTTGCTTGAACCGAATTTCAGTTGTGGGGACTAAATTCCGATTCCTCGAAACCTAAATTTTCGTTAGATTGACTTAATATTTGTTCGCAAATGATAGTAGATTCATAATAGAAGAACCAAAATTTGTACTGAAAGGTTTTGATAATCTTTATGTTTCCATTTGCCTTAATATGACGAGATTGTGGAACCCAAATCAACTTTCTTTCGACTAGAACACGATCAAAAGCTTTCGCTCGAGTTCGAGGAACAGGCTGTTAGATTCAATACTAGCATAAACTAGCAAATTATTTTCAATTTCAGTTAGCTTTTCAGAAGTCCTGGCTTTTTAAAATACCTTCCTTAATGGATAAAAATATAAAATAAAAAAGTGGTTTCCCATTACATCCCATGAAGGAATCGGGGAGAGCTTCTCCCAATGGATAATAATGGATAATAGCTTCTTGATAAATAAAACTTTTACTCCTCTAAGGCGGAGTCTCGCAGAACGTCAATCTCCACTTAAATTATCTATAAATGTCCGATCATTGTTATTTCAATGTTATTTGTTCGTGAGCTTTTAAATTGGGCGTTTATCTGACGATTATGAAACACGCTCTAAGATATTGCGCGGCGAACCTTTCGAACGCATACGAAAAGGCAATAGTTGTATACCCTGTACATGCCTTTTGTATTTTTAAAGTGGAAATATTTGTATTGGCCATTGCATGGACAGGTCAATTCAATGACAATTACGTTTGTACTTTAATTTTAACTACCTATAATAATTCAACTTCAAACAAATTTAAATACCAAATGGTCCCTCAATCTAAGATTCGTAAGTTTTTTCTAATCTAACAGCAGGGTTAATAAACTTGTACTCAGGAAATATTTGTAACCCCAAAACTGCCCGATATGAAGAAACTGCTTTGAAAATACGTTAAATTGTCAATGGTATTTAATTTATTTTTTTTTTTGGAGTTAGCATTTGTAGAGGTAATTCAAATTAAACTACAAATGGTAGTTATCACAAGTAATTTGCCCATGTATGGTTTAGAGTCATATCTAGCAACCTTGGTTATCAAGGACTTTATATGTACAGGTTTATGGATTTGAAATTAGTATGAGGCAACACCCATTATATCCACAAACCTGTACATACAATATAATTTAAAGAACGAATTGTCAGCAGTCACGCAAATTATAAAGTATAGAAAGCCTCCCGCACTACATTACAATTAATGCATTTGCTCTGTCTGAGCAAATTTGATGCAAAATTTTTGAATTGAAATTGCGAACATTGGTAATGTTTTTTGCATTTGAAATAAATTAAGTAATTTATGCAAATTAATATCCAACGCAATTTAAAAATCCAAATATTGACTTTTCTGCATAGAAACTTTGCTGGTGATTAAAAAACATAGGGTCAAAAATTTTCTACGTCAAAACCATCCATAGGAAATATGAACATACCTTAAAAGGAGATAGAGCTTTTGTTGTACTCCCCTTAAGGCAGGGTTTGCCATTTGCAAATCAAAACTATATTATGACTATACATTTTATTGTATTTATGTTAAAATTTTCTAACACTACATTTATATTTTAAATGTATTGAGGATAATCAAATTCCCCAAAACACATGCTAGAAAATAACTTTTACATAAATATTGTTTCAAACAAGTTAAATATTTTCATAAATCTAATTTCGTTTCTTCTCTTGAAACTGCTTACAAATTCAGGAAAACATTAATTTGTTGTTCATAGAATTGCTCCCCAGGAAACCAACTATCGTAAACAATTACTTTTTACAAAATAATTTCCACAAAAATTTGTTTTAATTTCAAATTTTCAAATCGAAATTGCACATAAACTTTTGGCGAAAGTAGAGCAAAAAAAAAAGCAAAAATATATGACTACAGCCAACCCACTATGAGAGAAAGCTTGCTTAAGAAATGGGGAAAATTTCAAGGAAAACGGCTATGTGTGTTGTTATTGTACATGCAGAAAGTTATTTTGAAGCAATATTGTATTTCACTTCTTAACTTTATGGGCGTCATCATCTATATGCAAACTGCTGCATACGTTTAGGCGTCTCATTAGCGTCCCACAGCCGAAAGGGCGCTGCCCGGGCGTAGGAAATAAGGGTGGTTGATGATGAAAGTTTTATGCCAAAAAATTTTCTTATTTTTTTGAAGAAAAATGTGCATTATTTGTTTATTTAATGTCATTGCAAGAGAAATATTTTCCAGAATTTGTAAAATGCCAAGATGTTGTACTGATGCCAGTTTCCCTTTCACATTGCTCAGGCAAAGGAACTCACAAAAAGTTTGTTTATTATGTAAACATCGAACGGAAGATGGCGAAGAATAAGCACCAAACTTCCACACAAAAGGAACTAATAAAAATGTTAATAAATGAAAGTTGTAGTTAACAAGGGGACATTTATAGCTATACTAGTAACAAACTTTAATATTGTATAGTTTTAAATAAAAACAGTCACTTTCAAAGCCATTGAGCCGAATCCATTTATATTAATATTCAAATGTATAATATTATGACATATCCATCGTTAAACTTAATACCATTTTCATCATTATTAATTGCCAGATTGTCCCAGTGCCAGATACGTTTACTGTGTATTAGGCATAATTTCTCAGGCCTTTGCAATTTAGTAGCAAATATTTAATTCTTATCTTAACTTGTTAATCTTTTGTAATTAATGTTGGGGAAAAGTAATTGTTATTACAAACTTTCAACATACATCAACGTAAAGGCACACGCACACACACTAGGTATGCTTGAATATGATTTAATTTTTAAATTGGAGATAATGATATTTTGTGAAACTCTAGTAACGGCTCCCGGCACAAAATCGAAATTAATGAAAAGCGCCTAAATTTAGACCAAACACATTTGTAGGTGTTGTTCACCAAAACGTTAATATCCGACAGCAGTGCAAAAAAATCAAACAAGTTATTAAAGCAACTACAATACCATTTGTCAGCCCAAAAAGCTTTTGTTTGTTCAGCAATTTCCGAACATGTTTCAACCCGTTATATTACGGCAAATCCTATGTCTGCTTCATTTTCGAAATACTTTAGTCACGTGTTACCAATATCATAAATGTCTAAGAACCGCATATATTCGCTGTGAAATTTCTTTGCATGCTTTCCACGAATTGTTTAGTGCGATGTTTTGGCCAAAATATTTTGTTATCAAAGTATATTCAAACTATTTTTTTTAAGAGTTTGTTATTTTGTAAGAGAATGAAATGATATGTTTACCTGAAAATGGGGAGAACAAATGGATTTGTTTTTCTAGTTTTCTGGCAACAGCTTTACGAGTTTTCAATACAAAATGCTTTTAAAGTATTTGTGATTGCTGTTAGACGAAAAATGTTTACTGCACTTTAAGATATTCCAAGCGTTGGATGTGTGCTATTTTGTAATATACAGGAATTTATTAATAGAAAATTTAACATTTTCTGGAATAATTAACCCACTAGACTGGCCGTAGGTCATTTCAACCGAAAAAGTAGCCAGTGTTGAATAATAAATTTAATTTCTAAGCTTTAGTGTCTGTTCGAAACGGATCGATTGAATTCACTTTCGAAAATTGTTAATTTTTATCCGTGTAGGGATTTTTAATTTCCCCTTGATTTGAATTAGCACTATTATACCTACCTAGCACTATTTTACATCATGACAATGCAACATGAATTGAACTGTTCGCAATTGCAGTTAAAAAACTTTGGAAATGCATGGTTGTGGAATCGGAAGCAAATTGTAACGAGATGTTGGAAAGCTTTTGATATTTGAATTTGTTTGACTGCTGGCAGTTCTGTTCTTAAGGCATATTATATGTTCAGGTTTTTGTGTCTAATTGGATTTGCCCCCTGTTTCTTGTCATACCCATACCAGTATATCTGAAATACTTTAAAATCTAAATTTCCAGATACCAAACCAATGATTTTAAAACTATCACATTTTATTTGTAGAAGTAATTCACATTAAATTACGAATTATAAATGTCATATAACTAATTTGTCCTCTGTAAGACTTTTACTAAATTCACACTTTATACGGAATTATTTTCATACATTCATTCGTCTACGCCTGACAGTGGGCAATCAGATTTAATTCTCTTAAGAAGATTAAATTGCATAACTCTAGGCGATTCGTTTATTTGGCAAATTGAGGGACACTTCAACTTTATTGTAGACTGGCATAGCTGGTAGTCTATAAAGTATTTTAATCATTAACATGTAAACCATGCATGGAGCAATTTAATTGTATGACAATTATAATTTGTAGTTTAATTGGAATAACTTCTACAAATGGAAATAAAAAAAATTAAAATCCATTGGCAACTTTAGTTATTTTAAAAGCATATGGTTGATGCCTGGGAATTTTGGTTTTCATATACTTTATGTGATATAATACCAATCAAAGCCACACACTTGTATGTATAAAATACTACAAAGCGAGAATTGCCACCAGTCAAACAAATTCAAAATATTAAAATCATTCCACATTCCATTTCAATTGCTTTCCGATTCCACAACCATGCATTTACATTGTTTGAACAAGTGGAAACGCAATAGTTTTTAATTGAAGTGCCGATCTCACGGCAGTACTATCGAGTATTTAGCTATAAACCAATAGCAATTCTATTGCATTTGCATTACATAAACTAATGCAAATTAATAAACCCAACACTGTTGTATACTACAAAATTGATCAAATATAGTTCAATCGTAACTGGTACTAGCCCGGTTATTACTAACAAAAACTGTACTCACAGAAAATTCACCACAGTGATGTCGAATAACCCAATGCAACACATAAAATGGAAGCTCCTGCCCAGGTGAAATTTCTCGAAGTACTTATCGAAACTATCGAAACCTTTTTTGAGTTTTGCTAGTTTAGCTGCTGTTCGACTTTTATGACTTCATGCATATTTTGGCTAAAACTTAATTTTTCCGAAGAACATGCAATTTTTCTCACGGCTATATCTCAGAAACCGATTGGAACATTGTTATCCTGTCTTCGGCACAATTGTATCTATAGACTAGGCGAAAAATGTGTAAAATAAAGTAACCCCAAACAACTTCATCTATTGCCAAAAAGGCGAAAATTTTTTCTATATTTTTTCACCATTTTCAGCCAAACCACACCACAGTAGAGCGTATGGCATACTTTCAGGCGGGTACCATTTAGTGAAAGATATACTTATATGCCAAGAAGTTGCGGAATGAGAAATTGTCGATTCAAGATAACTGATAGGTGTAGATGGTGATAGCGTCAGATCGTGAGAGACGGCAAATTTTATGGATGGCGCAGAAAACGTGGAAATGGGAAAATTTCCCTGGAAACAAAAACTTTTTAACCATTCGTTTTTGAAGAGTATATATTAAAAATAATTGAAAAAGATTATAGAAATACCCTAGATGTTTCAGTCGGTTATTCATTATTTTCACCAGCTGGCAAAGGCCGTTTCCTTACGGCATTTTTCACTTGGATACGATGAAAGGCACTCAAAAATTACTTTTAGTTTAATGCTGTTGTCTGAATTTAAAAAAAAATACTGATAATTGAAAAGTATTACCAAAAAGCTTTTGTTACTTTTCGACAACAGAAAAAACGAAAGCGTGGATAAATAGTTTGGTTTTGAGGAAAATTTTCTCTATTCTGCGCCATTTAGACAATTTCCATCTAGAAAATTTCACTTGACTTTCAAATCCATCAAATGTATTTCACCACCTAGGTTTTCTATAATATTTGTAATAGAAAACCCGTAGATGGTGCATTCGATTATTCACATTTTTCTCCAAGTGACACCTAGTCGGTTCCATACGACGCATTTTATACAAGAAATAATATGTTTCTTTGGCTTTTGTTGTTTCGATGTGCAAATAGAATTGTGATATTACAATTCAATACTGATTTCCTTATTGTTTCATAACACAAAATTTAAAAATTAATGGTCAAATTGGTTTAAATGGTACGAGTATTTATATTCTGGGAACTTTAACCATTTCCACGATCTCCACACCATCTAGAATATATTAGTTACGTTTCAAATCCACCTCTTATATTTCACCCCTTTGGATGATTTTTTTAACTTGGACATTGACATAGATAAATAAAAAACCATAGATGGTGATAGATAAGTGGTGGATTTGAATGTAAAGGGAAATTTTCTAGATGGCGCCGGAGTGGAAACAGAATTGCCAGCAGTCAAATGAATTCGGAAGCAATCGCATATTTCATTACAAGTGAGATCATATTTTACAACTATTTATTTGTATTGTTTGAGAAAATTGAAATGTAAGTTCTTTTATAAAATAAATTCAATGCTAATTAAAAAATCCCAATAAGAAGTAGGCATTATTCTTGTGTAAATATTGATGATTATACAGACGCTCACATGTGGCAGGGGTGGCATATGTCCCTTGATACTACGACGTATATCACTATTGGCATATTTGAATTCATGCATTAATCCACGCGGCGTAATACGTAGATTACAATACTGGAGAAAGTATTGGCATTCAAATACTCGTATTATCCATGGAATGATGCAAAGCTTAACGAAGGCATTGATAAACTGAATCTCCATTCCCGTAGTTGGTAAAGTCAAAACAGTAATTTTGAAGTTATACGCATTTCCTTTGTCAGTGTATTTGAACCCGGCTCCGACCATCTCCCATTTCTTTCGACGACGCTTAGTAATGTCGACACTATCAAGCAGTTTATCTCGAAAAAGCTTATTAAAATATACTCTAGATATCGGTGTTAAACTCAGTGACTGTAAAACTAGAAACTGCTAAACTCGCTGACTCTGAGAAGACGTCCTCTGATCCTTCATGGGATGTAACGGGAAATTATCACAGATTGAAAGGAACTCTCTTTCGGCGTACTTACGGATAGAAAAATTCTTCCAGTATTCTCAAGTAACGGTCTCCATTAACTGTAACGCTGTGTCCGTTTTGTTCAAAGAAGTACGGCCCGACAATACAACGTGAAGAAACTGCACACCACACTGTGACGCGATTTGGCTGCAGTTGCCTCTCATTCAGTAGTTGTGGGTTGGAACCACACCATGTGCGACAATTTTGTTTGTTTACGTTACCGTTCAGATCGACATGAGCGTGATGAGACATGAAAAGACAATTCAGAAAGTTCTCGTCCTTTTCCACTTTTCCAAGCATCTTCTGGCAAAATTCCAAGCGAATGGGCAAGTATGCTGCGTTAAGTTTATTAACCATTTGAAGTTTATGCATGATTGTCTGCAAAGTCTGCCTACTGACACTCATTTGAGCAGACAACCTCCTTGTTGAAACACTGTGGTTGCTTTATATGGCAGCAGCTACGGCAGCAATAGTTTCCTCTGTTCGAATGGAAGGGTCTCGATTACAAGGCCTTCTAGCGACTGTCCCATGCTCTGCAAAATTTTTTACTAGTCTCGTAATGGTCTATCTGCTCGGAGGGTCGCCGCTAAAGGTGCGCCTATATCCTCTTTGAACCATAACTACAGACACCAATGCGTGATAGCGACGGACAATCAAGATTCTTTTTTCAGTGCCCCAGTTTTCCATTTGTTGTAAATTCAAGGAATAATCTACAAAAACAAAAACATAAATTCCAGATTACTTGGATAAGAAAAAAGTTATGAAGTTTTCTTTTGGTAGCGGCTTTTATCAGCCACCCTGTATTTTGAAATTTTTTAACAAAAAAATTTTTACAGTTTTTAAAATATGTATGTTCCTTGTGGATAGTTGCCACTATACCTTCAATCGTTACGATGTGGGCGTCTATGTCATTGAGACAAAGAAAAAGTCTAACATATTTCAAGAGCCCCTGCTTACATTTGAAATATATGGTTTATGATGACCTGGGGCCATACATGTTTTTTTGTAATTTGCTTTGGATTTTAATTTGCATTACTTTATCTAATGCAAATGCAAAAGAATTACCATTTTTCACAAAGGCAATTAAAAACTTTTCAAGTTGCATTTGCTCAGGCAATGCAAATGCAGGTTGTGGAATCAGATATCAATTGTAATGAAATATGGGAATGATTTTAATTATTTTGAATTTGTTTGACTGCTGGCAATTCTTTTTTTAAAGTATTTTATATGTAGAGGTTTGTGGCTTCGATATGTATTGCCTCGTAGACTTTCAAATTCATGAACCTGTACTGTACAAAATATTTGCAAAACCAAAAGTGCCAGATATTAAGGATATGCTTTGAAAATAAGTACAATTTCCAATGGTACTGACATTTTTTTGAATTTGCATTTTGACAGGAAATTCAAATTAAACAAAAAATTATAATTGTCATATAATTAATTTGCCCCATGTATGCTTGGCGCAACTGTGTAATATAAAACCGACATTTTATTTCGTCGACCGTCTGGCCATATCCCACTACCGTAATTCGGTATGTAGCTGAATTTTGTGAAACGATGATCTGCTGATGAAAACAGATGAATAAAACCAGACTATGTAGGATGAATTAATATCAAACCGACATTTTAACCGGGCAATAGGCTAGTTTGCCCGTCTCACCAAACTTCGGAATACAGGAAAATTTTTTAAAATAGCGAAATCTGGAAACAGATGATAAAGCCACACCCATATCAAGTTAAGGAAGAAATCCAGATAACTTAGGTCGATTTTCACACTTTCCATTTAAAAACTCAATTTAAAAGCTCACAGAAAATTTTTTTCAAATGATATTTAAATGACAAGCATTGGGCATTTAAAGTACATTTAAATGCAGAATTTTCAACTGTGAAACTAGCCATTAGAAAGAAAATATTAATTATTTATTAAATTTTTACTAAGTATCCTAGACTAAGAGATATGACTGAAAGAGGAAAGGATGAGGGTATATCTAAGTAGTTTCATCAAACCTCTAAGCTGAGTTTAAGTTGCACAAATATAAAACAAAATATTTAAATATTCTTTGCGTCACTTTAAAATCTTTTGTTTATTAACAATGCAATTTCTACATTATATTAAAAAATATTGTCACTTCCATTTCCTCTATTAACTTTTACAACTAAAATGAGCAATTATCTTAAATGTAGTGTAAAAAATAACTTCATAATTAAAAGCATTTCTATACAATCGTACGTAGCCTCATAAAAGGCCACTAATTGAAAAGACCCCTATTTGAAACAAAACGAGAAGAAAGGAACGCAAAGAACCGCCATGCATCAATGGGCTACAATCCATGCGCTTACAACCGACAATAGTTTAATGTACTTTACATTAAAAACAAACGGAAATGTTATAAAAGAAATGTCCTTTTTATAACAATTTTTATAGAAAAAGTACTTAAAAAAAAGAAACGTTCTCAACAACACATAGTGTTGCAATTGAAAACAAAAGATTTCAAACAATTGAAATAAAAATAAACCAAATAACCTCAACATGAAAGCAAAAATTGTAATAGAGAAAAAATCACGAGAGAAATATAACTTGCAGACATGAACTTATAGATGTATGTATGTATGTATGGTGCACAAACACAAATGCATTTATAGCTTAAAGCCATTTATTGTGTGAATGTGTTTGTTTAAATGTATTTTATTACACTTAATTGTGAAATATTACATACAACACGCAAATGCCTTATGTTTCAATTGCATTTGCAGACCATGATTCTATGACTGACTACCACTACTACATGCACCACTAACTACTCATACAAATAAAAACAAAAAAACTTGACTTATACACATATCTAAACCAATTTGTGTGAGCAGTTCTACAGCAGAAATATTGTGTGTCGCCTCTGTACATGCACAAGTTTGTGTGTGTGTTGTGCGACATAGCATCATAAATGTCATCATATCAAACGGTATAATACTAATGCATACATATGTATGTGTGGTCTAGGATATGGGAAAAACAAAATATGATTTCGACGATAAAACAGTTGTATTTATACATTTTAGTTGCCATCCATTTGATGAAATTGATGTTTTTAGCGTTTTAATCTCATAGTTGAGTTAGCAAAGCAAGATAAATATTTGTTTACAGTCTCTTAAACAAACTAGTTTTAGAATTTCTTTTTATAAGACGAGAACACATGGTTTCGATAGATATATTCAAGAAATAGATATACATTTATATCCATTATTTGTGAAATTCTTCTGATTATTATATAATTAATTGATTGATCACATTAATGCATAAAGCAAGTTAAGGAATGTTTTCGTGGTCCTTCGAGCCGATCTCGAAAAAAAGTAATAATAGTTACAGGGAAGAGCTGTTGTAGGATTATTGGAGCTAACTGTATTACTCATTAAAACATACAACAAATTTATATTTAATAATTTTGAATTTTAAACTGTTGTATGTTATTAAACTTTCTTCTTTCTTAGTTGTCATTTACAGTGACCCTTAATCCTGTTCTACTGTATCTCTATTTCTCTCTCTCCCTGTGTCTCCCCATAAACTAAACTAAACTAAGATTTATATTTATGTGAATACTGGTAGAAGAAAAGTTTGCCACAACTTTTTGAAGACTTACAAAGAATGTAAATATTAGCTTATTGCAAAAGCATAATAACAGAATTGCTACGAACGAGCGTGACAAGAATTTCTATACAAGCTTTTACTATCTAAATGCATAGAAATGTGGAAAACGATGACAAGAATATAGAAAATATCATCAAAAGTACGGAAATTCGTAATATGAAACATGGTCGAGTAGAAAAATCTTAAACGAACCGCACACCAAACAAAAACAACAGGCCAATGAAATTACGTAGAAAAACTGGACCACAAAGATAAGAAACACGTTCAACCCAAAGATGATGCGTTGCACCAGCCGTATGTCTTGGGAGGAAAACGTCCTTCAAACATGACTGCCAACAATATCAAACAGTACGCGACAAACTTGCAACGTCCATAGGAGTATACGTATATACATTAACCCACGCGCAAACGGACAAGGAGAACGAAGACCTTAGACAACTTAATGTGTTTTGAGGAAAAAGAAACAAGTAATCTTGTTGTCTTTTTAGCTGTGCTTGTAAAAGAATGAAATAGAAACACATAATTCAATTTCCTTTGATGGCATTTGTAATACAAGTGAAATAAAGAATTTGCGGTTTTAAGGTTGTGTGCTACAGTATGCATTTAAGGCTAAATTCAAAATATGTAATCATTGTATCATCGCTTAAACTTAAATCGCACACTAACACGAGCCTCTATGTAGACCGCAGCTAGAGCTAATGGACACAAGCCTAAAAGTATGCAATATAATGCATATAAGAAAATAGGTACTATTTATATATGGACGCCCAAAATTTGGTTTGAATGCATTTGCGCGTGACCTAATTCAAACATGTTTATTCGAGATATTTTTTTAATTACAATTTAATCGCTTTTTCATACATAAAAGCTAAAAAAATGATTTAAATTAGGGTTATTTTAGAGTTCTGTCAATGCGAGGAAACAATATGTTAGCATCAACATAGCGAACATCGTCATATCCAATTTGGAGAGAGCAACAGTTAGGCCCAGTATTTTCTGGGTTATAGAGAGTGGTACTTGATACAAATTTTAAACTGTTTCATTTCGAATCTATAACTGGCTCTTTCATGAAACAAAATTAAACATATTATAGGCGCTAATTTACAAGATGTCTGAAAACTTCTCCTAAAGATAAGCAGTCTGTTGAAAAACATGAATATTATATTAAACATTCGCCGTATCTAATTCAACAACAGATTTTGTACACCCACAGACAAAATAGCCGAATAAACCGTAACCGAATTTGGAGGTTGTTATAAACACCTCAGATATCATCACATCCGAATTGGAGGTTGTCACAACCTACTAGAGGTTGCTTCAACCGAATTTCAGTTGTGGGGACTAAATTCAGTCGGGACAACTACAATTCGGTTGTGGCAATTGCAATTCGGTGGCCACAGCCGAATTTGCGATACCAACAACCCTTTTCAAACAATTAGTTCTGTGAGTGTATGGCTATGTATCCAGCTTAAGTTATTATGGGGAGTTTCAGCTTTACATCGATTCCTACCTGGTATTCTTCAGAAGTTTTTCAAGGAAAATTGAACAATTTTTTTTTTGCAAAATATGTCGCACCCACTTAGTAAGTTTGGCAAAAGCCATGTGCTTATTGTTCATCCTCGTGCAGGCCATTTCAAACGAATTTGTATGTATTGGCTTTATTTATACTACATTTATATTGCAATAGCATTCTCTCAATTTAGAAATTTCGAGTTAATTAACAGCTGATTTTTAACTGCAAAACAGAAGTTTGGATAAACAAAATCTCCAAACACGACAATTCGGTTGCAATGTATTCAAGGCTTTTCGATTCCAATGTTGAATAAACAATTTTGCATTTGATACTTCCAGATTTCGGAACAAAATAGGAAATTCATTGGGTGTTTAAAAATTACTATATTTGTTCTCACTGACGAAGCCAATAACTATGCAAGAAATACGTGTTTCACTTATGCTTTTATTACTATATATGCCCAGTTTCGATATTCGATTTAAAACAAAGATTTAAAATAATTTAAATCCGTTAGTGGTAGATTTGTTAATGTGCTCGACTCTTCTACACTAGAACGTGGTTTCGAACCCTACTCTGACCACATATCATTTCGTGCGACGACGGCCTTCTGCCTTAGCAACTGTGAAATTATTAAGTAATTAGCTATTAAAAGAACCGATCGGAACCAGAGCAAAACTCTTAGTTCCAGTGAATGAATGTAAACCTATAAAGCGTACAGTTTATTGATTGTGTGTGTGTACGGGACATGATGGGAAACAATATATGCGTGTTATTTTCAAATTATTTAGACAAAAATGAATTAATTATACAGGCCCAAAAATTACTACCTAAACAGACTTAGTTTGATTATTTTAGATTACCTGCCCCACAATATTAAATCTTATAACTAAAGTACAGGAATTATAATATTAAGTATATTTTTCTATTTAACACTTGAACGTATTTCAGTGATCTGCTCGCACTCAAAAATCAGTGCGTTTTCTATTTTAGCATCACAAATCACTACCTACGCGATGAAAAATAAATGCCTCTCATATTCTCCCAAACATATTCTGCAGGAACCATGTATATGTTTGGAACAGACTTCAAACATTAATATGTTTACAGATCCCAAACTCACTTGTGTTTAAATTTAAGCAGCATCATGTTTACTGGCAAACATATATGCTTCTACATGGAAAAATATGCGTATTTCCCTCTTTCTTTGTTGTCTCTCACGGTTTTGTTCTCGGAAGGTTTCAGCTATGCGTTGGTTGTCACTATGCGTTGGTACAAAAAGAATATATTTATATACAAATCTAGTTCATACAAGCCAAGCATTTATTCCACACATGTTCCGCAATTCCGATTTTCTCACGTTGTTGCCCCTTCCAGTTTCTTTCCTCAAAATCGTTTCTCAATTTGGTTGCGCACATACACATATACGAAATGCATACACAAAAACCAAAGCAACATCACAAACCATTTAACCGTCCGACCTTTCATATATCGTTATTTCACTGATCAAGCGCTTTTGATATCCTCTGCCGATGAAGCATTGATGACTGAATACATGAAACTAAATCGCAATACATCAGCCAAAACAAGAAACACTGACTTACCGGCTTATTGTTGATTCTTGTGGTGCGCCTAAGATTAGGCAATACTTATCTGGATTAATGGACCCAATATCCAGATCCCATGAAGAGATTGGGGAGAGCTTTTCACAGCAAGTGAGTTGTGCTCTTTCTAATTTTACAGTCACTGATTAGGACCTACAATTTGACATCGATTTTGAACGGTATTTTGGGAAAACTTTTCATATCCAAATACTCGATAGTGTCGCCGTCACTAGGTGAAAGAAATGTAAGCTGGTCAGCGCAGAGGTCGAACCCACGATGGCAAGTAAACCACCGTCGTTTGTTAAACGGTGTTTGACGGTGTACTATATGAAGTGATGTCATGATTCTAGTACGTTAAATCCATTGTTTTTTGCCCCATTGTCAGTATCATGTCAACATTTTGAGACATGTGCACACAAACTTTGCTGGGAAATCAAAAAGGCTTAGGATTTGAGACTGAAGTTTAAACAAACAGACTTTGCAACTTGTATTCAACGTCCGAGAAGGAAATGTTATGAAAAATAAGGTGTTTATTCAAATTAGTTGCTCATACTTTTCTCCGCTCACTACCCCTGAGATGTTGGCATCAGTAAATATTATCCTACAAAAGTCATAGAAATTTTAAAAATTTTGAAATAGGCTATTTGAAATAATTTTTTGTATTACAGAAAACTTTCAGCCGTCAAACAAAGTTACTATATGGAACTTCCAGTCTATATATCACGTTTCGTAATATAGGAATATTTTTGTCAAAGATTCTAGTCCAAAATTTCCATAATTTTACTATTATTTATATACTTAATTAAATTCGTCTAATTCAAATACACATTCCTTACAGAATACTGCTTAAGAGCAAATTAATTCTTACATTTTAAATTAAGTATTTCAAAATTTTTTTTTGCCGACTTTTTGGCGTCGTCAGCGAATGAGGAGGATTCAGATATATGTAATTGCAATAATCATTCGCATGTCCTTTATAATTAGATCTCCATCATGAAACATAAATTCCAAAGACTTTTGCTTGAAAATCACACTCAAAATTGTAAACGTCTTTAATTTGACAGTAAATTTTTTTTTTTCAAATATCTAAAAATTTGGACTTGATACAGAAAACCGATAAAAACCATTAAATTTAACATACTAAACGCATACGTGATGAGTTGGTTTCACACAGTGTAGGTTTTTACTAACACACAGTGTTATTATTTCTACAATACTGCGGTTATAATAATGACAATTTGTAAGCAAAGTCTTTTCAAAATTTAAATCTAAATCAAATATAAATCTATGCCTTAAATATGCTGCAGTGGTTGACACATTTAGTGATTAAAATTTATGATCTTAGAGTTTCCTCTGGCTGTCTTTATTACAAACTTTCTAAACTACACATTTGAGCAACCACAATTCTAACTAGGTCTAGAATATTTAATGCTCCTAGAAGTAGGCAATAACCGCTGGGTAATTGCATGGTTTTGCTTCTCCTTAAAGTATGCAGTACGTATGTAAGTATAACCCCGATTCAAATTACTACTATATTACTTACCGTATACATTGTTCATTGTATTGTATAGACACGTTCTCCAAGTAGCGTTTCATACATTCTCTAATGGCTACCCCATTTCCGGAGCTCTTTCAAACTTGTTTGTATCCTCAAACAAAAAGCGTCACTGTTTTGCATTTTTTAATGCCTTATACTGCTTAACTTAAATAGCTTTCAATTGCGTTTTCTGAAAACAATAATAGAGCGAAACACTACTTTGAATATAAAATAATGTTTTATATGTTTCAGTTTACTGATTTTTGTTGTTGTTGTTGCTTACGCTCCCTCCCATCCATGCTTTGTGGCAGGCACTTTAAAACAAAAGCTAAGGATATGAGAAAAATAAAAATATAACCAGAATTGCAATGGAATAATGTCAACAACTTAATTTAAAAGCCATTATGGTTGTGTTTAAACTGAAATAATAGTCAAAAACACTTTGCAAAGTATATTTCGTTTCGTATTTCTTTCATCATTTCTCTCAGTCGCATGATGCTTAGCGTTTTCGTCCTCATAGAGAGTTTTTTTTCTTCTTTTGCCCGGCTTTCAACACTCTCATATGATGCATAAACAAGAGCAATTCATAAGTATGTTTTGAAAAGATCTTTGGTTTTGATAAAAAGCAAGTGAAAGAAGGACGAACGATTTCGTTTAGTAGTGTGCTTTTATGTAAATAACATTCACAAAAGTGCAAATTATACTCTACAAACATTTATAATTGCGTTGAGGGGGACGACGAGGAGGAGCAAAAAAAATGCATTGGAAATGTGGAGTGACTCTTGATTTGAAATGCTATTAGGCTGAAGAATGGAGCAAAATGTTGTTTCAGTTAATTTTTTTTATTTTAAATTCTTGAAACATTTAAATATAAAGTTGCAAGTGTATAAATTGTTTCCTGGGGTAAAAATGTTTACATGCTCCTTTAGGCAAATTATTTGTTATTTTCAACGAACTATACAAAAAAAGTGAAAGCTTTCAGGATCGATTTAACTAAATCACAAGTATATTAAAATATGCAGTTAATACAGGTCTTTTGGTGGAGTCTAATACTTGCCAGCCAACAAAACTTCACCTAGATTATGATAAGAATTAGTTTAAACAGAATGTATTTTCTTGTCAGATGTCATGGATGGATTGAGGAGAGCTTCTAGGAATACGTGAGCTGGACACCATTTATTTTTAGATTCACCAATCAGTGGTTCTAGTCTTACACCAATTTCGACCTGTCATCGTTTTAAATTTTTATGGACAAATACGCTGTAGCTTTGACATCAATAAACGAGATGGCTTTCACCAATCGGAAATTTAAGGTGGATCCTCGGTCCTTTACACACTTTAAATTTTGGAAAATATTTGAGGAGAAATGAAGAACTCAGCCGAGTGTTGCCGTAGAGTTTTGTATCCGGATCGCAATTAGGGCGCCACTGTTGTGTGTGTTCAATCACACACACTGAACGATCTTCCTTTTTATTGTTTGGATGCAAATATTACGTGTTTGTAGCTTGTTGGCAAATATAGTATACTTGTGTTCAAACACTTCCTGTTTGCTATTCGATATTACATGCTGGAGACACAACGACTAATATGTTATAATACATGTTTTTGTGACCCAAATTTGGTTTTGGGTGTTGAAAAGAAAACAAAAACGTGACAGACAACAAAGAACCAAAAAACATCTGATATTAAAGTCATGAGAATAATGCTTTTACGTAAGTACAAGGATGTTGCAAACATATACATGGTTTTTGCATACTGTTACAGGGGCAGTTTCTTTCAGTGTGCACAAATCTACTTGTCTAAGGGGGAAACTCATATGTTTGCGTGTCGCATGTTCTTAACATTCACTGTTTAAAACAGCAACGCTAAACAGATCTTATACATAAATAGTTTCCCGTTACATCCCATGCAGGGATTAGGGAGGGCTGCTCACAAACCAGTGAACTGTGCGCGTTCCAGTTTTATACGCACTGATTGGGACCCATAGTTTTATGCCGGTTCTGAACGGTATTTCGAGAAGCTTTTGCATGGCTATATACTCAATAGTGTCGCCATCACTACGCGAGGTGACCGTTGTCGAACAAAATGTAAGGTGGTTTGAGCAGGGATCGAACCTACGTTCACATATGAAAGAACCGAGCACGCTAATCATTGTACCACCGACTTCCACAGAGTCACATATTTATATATCATCATTAATGCAACATATTTTAAGTGAAAATACTATAAATTAAATACAATAAATATAATTGAAAGATAATTCACGAACCTCACTGAGAAACTCGCGAAAAATCGGAACAAAATATGCTTGATCAAAACTTAAGAATCTGTCAAAATTTATACATATATTTCATAAATATATTTGTCTAATCGTGCTCATCATGACACGTCGTTGAGCCCCATTCTGATCAAATAAATAAAAAAAAAATTATTTCCCAAGAACACTAAAAATTTAAAATTCAACGGCCGGTAGGAGACTAGAAGTACCTTGGTATAACAAAAATTTTGACGTTCCCGTAATCAGTTCTTCAATATGCATATTTTGACACCCCCACGATTGAAATTCCAAAAAACGCTGCATTCGGTACACCCTATTTTATAGCATACTTCAGTGCGCAAAATTTGAAACGGAATTCGTTACATACTTCGAGGGGTTTACTTGTTTTAGTACAGATAGTAAGGGCACCGCATTAGAATATATATTAAATCGTTGAAGTAAAACTAGATCCAGCTATAGACACACAAAAATTATTCTGACAGAATTTTAGACTCAAACTTTTAGTCAATGAATACGTTTTACTGACTGCACCGATAAATATTCTTTAGTTAATTCTTAAAATACATTCATTATTACTAAAGGGTATATCCACGGAAACAAAAATTTTTTAAAAGAGTTTGAAACCCATACAATCTTCCAAATTCTCTTTTATTACATGATTTAGTAAAAACGGTTAAAGGGCTCCGGTCTTCAGCAAAAAACTTGGCGTCCACCTCAAACTGTATGTCTGAGATCGTCATTTTTGAAAGTTATAGCAGTTTAGAATCTGAAAATTGAAAATATTGATTAACACTTTGAAAATAGTTTTCGCGATTTATATTACTCTCCGATTTCTGGATTCTGGATTGCAGTAAAAGGGTAAAAGACACATTTCTTTTAGGAGTCCATGCAAGATTTTCCCAGATCACTTGTTCTATTTTTGAGATTTATTTTTCTAAAAATTTCAACATTAACCCACCGTTGCTCTTTCATCTATTGCAGCAAGGCGATCTGCTTTAATGATGCATTATAAAGAACTCGTAGTAAATTTGGAGATGTACAGCATTTTATATCGGAAAAAGACCAAGAACATACATACACATTTGCTGAGTTTACGTCTGCGAACAAAAATGTATTGCCTACTTTAAGGATACCCCGAACATAGCAGTTACACCCCTATATATTATTTCTCATGTCCACAATACTGCTATCATCAAACAACATTATTGAATTAATGACACCAAATTATAGACATTAATCATAGACCATTTGGTAATTAAGTAAAGAGCTCTAAAAAGTATAAGAAGTGCAAAGCTGTACAAAAAGGAAAGTTAGAACAAAAACTTGGAAGACGAATAGAAACAGAAGAAAAAAGAACAAAACAATGTAATAAACTACAAAAGAACTAATGAAGAATAAGAAATGAAAACGAAACTAGAACTTTATTAATGCCAGCAGTGGAAAAAATCGCATCTAGTAACTTTTTCACCACAACCCCCCCCCCCCCCCCCCCAACAACAAGGATACAGTTGGTCTATTCGGCACATAGATTTAACCCACACAGCAAGTTGGCCCAGAGAAAATCCTCATAATCACCTTAAATTAAAACATTCATTCAGACCATACAAAAGGATAGAAGTGGCAAAGAAAAGTTTTATTTTTCTTACATTTAGAGCAGAAATTATATGAAATAGAGTAGATGAACTTAATTCATGCTAACATTATAACATATACCTAAGTGAAGTGAAGCCATGAGTAAGAGACTGAAATGGAGACGTGTTTTTTTGGGGTTTTCTAAAAGAAAACTTTTATAATTTGCTTTCCATCCATTAAAAAAAGGGGACCCTAACAAAAGGAAAGTGTTTTGGGGAGAGTGAAGACACAAAAAATTAAACATAAACTTTAAAATTTATATTATGCCAGCTAATAGTAGAAGTGCATCATATTTCATATGTAACTGCAGGACTGGCATCTAATCGCATACCGCGAACAATCCCTTGAGTTTTAAAAAGAATACTGGCCATATTAACTTACCTTGGCTGAAGGCAAAGGAACGAGTAAGGAGTACAGATTACACAATGATAATAAATAGAAAATTAGTTCGGTTAAGAAACAGATACATTTTTCTTAATGGCAAAGAAAGATACCATTTGCTGCACGCCAAACGAATCCTTAGTGTGAATACTAGTGAAACTATTGCATGCCACAGACAACATATACAAGAGGAGCTATTGTCAATTACACATACGAAGGAGCGGTTCAGATGTATGCTGTGAATGTGTAAGGTTCATACAAATACAACGGTGAAAAGTATGCAATGGTGTTTTTTTTATTTGCTGTTCATCTTCAAGATAGTCATTACTTTTGTGCAAAACAAAAAAAATTTATGCACACAACGTTATCGCACAACACATATGTGGTGGTATGTATACGATGTCTATTTCATGTAATACATTCCATATACAAGAAATTGTACATACCACTGGCGTAGCATACGTAGCACATGAAAGTCCCTACCCTTTTACAGCGTACAAAGGTAACAACATACATTTCGTGTAACATGTTGCCATGAGTGCAAAACTTATTTCATTTCTAGCCAGTCGGTCTCCAGTTCGCTAACCTGCTGCCTCCAAAGAGGTGGATACTTAATTTACTACTCTTTTTGGAGTGGAATGGTACCGTGGTGTAAAGTTCTTGCATTTTCAATGAACATGGTGAAGTAGAGGGTGGGGAACCGAAAGATGACCCACATTGCATGAAACATGCTCCTATTTGTACTCATATTTTCATAGTCACACATATAGTACATATGTATATACATTTTTATGCAGAAATGTAAACACATGCAACTTTATGTATATATGTTAGTTTATATGCAATAACCAAACTGTCTCTTGGGTATTGCACTTCACATGTGTATTTGTGCATGTGTATATATTTGTGTGTGGAATAGTGAACTTTTGCTTACTTTTTATTAAAAATATCCACAAATAACTTGATGCCAGTGTCGTTTTTTTTGCATTGCTGGATGCGTGCAAACAACCTTTACTAGTTCCGTATCGTTGCACTTTCCAACTCTGTTTTCCATCTGCTGTAAGAGCTTCGCTAGTGAGTGCTCTAATATTGCATATTTTGTTCACAGCCCTTTTCACAGAACATAATCCGCATTGTTACTATTTGCTGACGGCTGCAAACAGCTGATGACGACTGTATTAACATAATTTTAATAATTTTAATTCACGTTTTTGTAACTCAAATAGTTAGATGTTACTAGATAGTTAATAAATGCTGCTCTAGTATCGGATTAGCATTGACAATCATCAAATTATTATTAAATTGTGGTTGGAAAAATATTCAAAATTTATATTTTTTTAATTATATATTAATTAATATTTTTAATTATATGGAATTAAATGGGCATTTAACTAGAAGTATAAACTTACAGTATTCTGAGCCAAAAAGTAATTGTTTTTTAGAATGTGGAAATGGAAATAAGGAAAAAAGTGATTAATTAGCATAGGAAATTGTTGACTTCAGTTTCCTTTAATAACAAAATTTTATTAAATATTTGATTTTAAATACCAAACTACGTACTATTTGTACAATCTATTTAGCAGTGACTTCAAAAGTCTTTAGAAAAATTTTCCAAACTAAAGAGAATCAACAGAATTTAGGTTTGAAATTTTAAGAATATTTTTTCGAAAAGCTATTAGTTGAAATTCGTTAACGTTCTTAACGCACTTAAAGCTGAAAAGTAAAAAAAAAATATCACAAAAATCGATGATTGGTTTGATATCTACACTGAAAGAAAATCATTACATCAATTCAATGATAGTTGTTTATCAATTGTTCTTCATTGAAGTAATTACAAATTCCATCGCTTCAATGAAAATGTTGTTCAATTTGAAGATTGTGCGTTTTTTCACCATTTTCAGCTTCATTGAATTGATGATCTTTTTCCATCAATCTTCATCGTTTAAATTTGGAAATAGTTATTGGGATCGATACAAAATATACACATAGTATTGGAAAAGTAAAGTGGAAAAGGAAAAGTAGTGAAAATTGAAAATAAATAAAGGATTTTCCAATGTGAGTGCTAAGATTTCTAAGTGACGTTTCGGCCATTTGTGGTATGTCATGGTCTGTATTTTTTTTCATTGTATTCAGTAATGTTTACAATTTCTTCATGGAGAGATATACACAAGAGCAACGTTTACAAGTTATTCACTTTTTTTCTAACAAAATAGTCGTTCTCCAATTGAAACTTTTCGTGCAGTTTTGCCATTTTATGATCGTCGTAATTGTCTACCTGTGCTCGCTATTCGTCGAATTGTTGCAAACTACAGGCGTACATTTTCTTTATATTATGTTCAAGTGAGAATAATACAAAGAGCCACTCGAAGTAATGCAGATATTGCTGCCGTTCAGGCACATGTTGCTGAAGACCGCAATTTATCGATTACCTGGCGGATTTTGAGAAAGGATTTGGGCTTGTATCCGTATAGAATTGTTGTCACCCAAGAACTAAATCCATTGGACTACCATAAACATCATGAGTTTGCTGATTTTCGATTCGATTCGTATATTTCAAGAAATTGTGACATTGAATGGAAGTTTTGATTTAGCACCATTAGACTATTTCTTTTGGGGTATTTGAAGTCGTTGGTCTTTAGCAATAAAGCAGACTCTCCTCAAGCTTTTCAAGTCAATATTGAAAGTGATATGAAGGACCTACTATTTGATTTAGTGGAAAAAGTGCTAGAAAATTGGGTTCATCATTAAATAAAACATATTTGAATTTTAAAGAACTTATATCACTAAAATTTGCAAAACCCTTTAGATAATAAAAAATAATGCAATGGACAGAAAGAAAATATTATCCACGCTATGACTATCTTTTATTTGGTCTATGCCCTGTTTGTGTGAAGTTTTAACTTTGAAAAATAAGTCAAACAGTTTAGCTACTCTTTAGCACCAACGTAAACTATTGATGAAATACGGATGAAAGATTGATGAAATCTTCTTCATCAATTCAATGAAATGTGTCGTAGGTGGGAAAATGAGAAAATGTAACATCAAATTGATCAAGCTTTTTCTTTCACTGTATGTGCGTATAAAACTATCAATATAGAGCAAGTTAACTACAAAACAGTTATAACTTGAAAATATGAAAATATTTAGTAGAGGCAAAAAAGCATGTTTGCCAATTTAAAAAATTTATGAAATTTCTCAGTAGAAGATATAATTGCGCTGGATTTTTTTTTTTGACGAATGGAAAGAAAATGGCATCAGGTTTTTAAAGCCGATAGAAGGGGTCCTAAGTTTTTGTTTATAAACAAACCAAAATAAAATCTGATAGGCTGTTTCTCTATCTCGAACAAACAGCTAAGTGAATGAAAATCAGTCACTCACATTCGACTCAAATTTGGTTCGTCTAAGTCGAAGTTTTCGTTCGCCTGACTCAATGTTTCTTTCCAACTGACAGCAGATTCGAAATAGATAAATCAAAATATGTACTGCATAGTTCTGAAAAATGTTGTATTGCATTCGACTTGCAACGGCAAGATTGTGGAACCCAATTCAACTTTCTTCCGGCTTGAACACGAACGAAGGCTTACGTTTGAGATAAAGAAACAGGCTGTGATTATTTTGAGTTATGAGCTTTTTGTAATTAGAGTGCGACATGTCAAAGCGTTTGACATATATTTTGTATTTAAAGCAAAATATTAAATTATATGCAGAAAAGTCAATTTTGGAGACCTAACGCCAAACTGGTCAATTGCGAATATTTTAGAACCACGCAATTCGATTGTTTTCTCTCATATTACTAACTACTAAACTAAAGAGAGACTAACTAAAAGGAGAGAAAATACTTGAACAAATTTTACAAAAATTTACTAAATTTTACCTACTCAATCGTTAAAATTACATAATACGTTTTTAAATATTCTTTCAAAGTATGTCACAGTCAGTCTGTCGCTCGATCTCAAAAGAAAATTTCATGTTCTGCTTTTAAATACACAGCCACACAAATACACGTAAAATCAAGCGAAATTCACTTCTTTGAACATTTTGTCTGAAGCGAAAATCAGAAATTCATCTCAAGCAAGCGGATGGTTTGGCTGCTTTTCCGGATCCATCTCGTACACGCAACGGCCTTCATATTCGAATCCCTTACGAGTTGTTTTTTTTTAAATAAAATGGACAGTTTTAGCACTTTTTGTAGATTCGAAATGTATTCGTTTTGATTTTCGTTGTCAGCCAAATTTGCTTTTAGTTTTTGAGTTTTAGGAACTCAGATATGAATCTGCGACATTAAGTTTTGTATTCAAGAAAATCTGCCACCAAAAGGTGATGGGTGGAGGGGTCGTTTATCTCTTGCCCGAAATACGAGCTTGGTTCGCTCACAAGATGTTAACAATTTCAGATTTTCATTTTCGCATTACGCTCTTTCATGTTTTTACGGACTGTAATGCGTTCAAAACGGATCCGTCAAATCGCAGTTTCACTGATTCATTTTTCTATGTTTTTACGGACTCAAACGGGTTAGAAAAGAATCCGGCAAATCGCAATGTCAATGATTCACTTCTTTATGTTTTTACTGACTTGTAATGACTTTGAAACGGATCCGCCAAATCGCAATGCCACTGATGCACTTTGCTATGTTTTTACGCACTCGTAACGGGTTCAAAAACTCACATTTCGTTATTTTATGCTTTTATGTTTCACATATATATATATATATATACTGTACATACGCATATATTTCTGTGCACATTGGAAAGTGGCTGCTTTCAAGCGGTTAGGTTTTCTATCGAGATCACGGGAGAGAGTGTAAGTGGGGTTCGATTTTGAACCGAATTGTTGACCATTTGGCCCCAAATCATCTGTTTGTCTCATGGAAGCAAGCGCACGTTAGACACCCAGGGACAGGCTGTAAATTGTCAGAAATAACTACACTGCGAGAAAAGTGGAAAAATATTTTTCAAAACATATGATTTTTTGTATAAAACTGGCCATCAAAATATTTTTAATTGACGACAACGTTATCGCTCTGATTATGGTTATACACTAATTCCAATATTGTTGTACGTCAGAATTAACGTTAAACGCCAGCTTTTGTTGTACTTCCAGAAGAACACATTGAAAAGTGTGTATTTATTGCACCGTGGAGCATTCCACGGTCTCGACCAGACAAATTCAACTATTTTCAGTGTTTATATTACACCTAGTTCAAATATATAAATCATTTTCAATGATTTAATAGATTACACATCAGTCTTTAATCCCACATAGAAACTTTTAATATGGTTCTTCAAATACGAAGGAAAAAAGGTTAAAAACACCCCGTCACGTATGAGACGGGTCTAGTCAACCAACCTTCGAAATTGATAGACTTGAATTCAAATTTCAGCGAAACAATTAGACGTGCAGAAAAAGTGTATTAGAACCAAATAATAAATAAGAATCCAGCTTTCTGGTGGGAAAAAAATATTTTCGTTAAAACACATATTTACTTATGAAATAAAAAATCGGTTTTTTATTTTTTCAAGTTTAGACAAATTACGTTTAGTTGGACTTAACTCTATAAAATAAATAATAATCAATAGTTAAATCCAGTTTTGTCTAGGAATTTGTCATGTTTTCTGCACTCCACAAGTTCCTATTTTGTTTTATTAAAATGGAAGTTTGAAATGCCAGTTATTGCGTAGGTAGGTATTGCACTCTAACCAAATAATTTTTAAAAGTTGTTACAGGTAAAAATACAATCTTGCTAATTTTGCACAATTGTATATAAAAAAATCAGTATTTGGCTGAATTTTACGATCTTAGGGATACTCGCTTTGTTTGCCTTGAGCTCCTGAGTCGGGAACAAATTGTCCGAAAGGGGGAAATTGTACCTTAGGCCTTCATAAATCGAAAAAAATACGGGCCCCTGAACTTACACGTAAGTGTTGGTACTTAAATGTAAGGAAATCGTCTTATGATCTCATTGGTGCCATTACTTTTCACATCCGATGGCTATGAGTCGCCAAACAATTGCGCCAAATTCGACTTAAGGTACAGAGTGAAGTTGAACACCCCTGCCTGAGACTAGATGGAATATAAATTTATCGATTTTCAAATAGGTCTAGCACACGGTACGACCAACGCAGAGAGGAACCAATAACACCAGTGAAATCGTGAGTAGATTTCCTTTGATTTGAGTACCAATTCATGCATATTTGTAAATGAAAAACTGTTGATAAATTTTGTGGGCATTTAAATATAGAAAAACAGGCATATCTTGACTCACAATCATCGTATGTGAAAAGTAATGGCACCAATGAATTCCTAAGACGATTTCCTTTCATTTGAGTACCAGCACTTACCTGTACGTTCAGGGGTCCGTTTTTTGATTTTTTTGGCCTTAGGGGCAATTTCCCCCTTTCTGACCACTTGCACTGATAGGATGCCATTTTTAGTTTTTTCCACCGCGTATCATCAAGGTTGTAAAGTTTTGCCCAATATTTTGAAATGGCTATGAATTCCACTTGTTCATGGATTGCTCCCAATCACAATATATTGTAGACGTTGGTTAAATTGTTAAGGCTGTTTTGAAAATGTTATCTAATTTATGGATTTATGTAAAAATATTAAATAATCCAAATGCTTGTCTAGCTTGTCTAGTTTACGAATCTACGCTGAATATTGTGTTTTTTCTAATTAACGCAGGTACTTCTGAAACAAAATCGTTTTTACGAGATTAACTGAATTTTCTTTTAAAACCTTGTGTCAGTCTTGTCAAATATCTCGGGTTACACGTTAGTCGAAAAATAAATATTTTGTGGCGTTCGATATACTGTTTGGCCTCGACTAAACGTTTAGGTCAATAATAACAATTGTACCTAAATTTCATCGGAAAGAAATATTTTTTTGAGATACATCGTAAAATTATTTTAAACTATATAACACATGTAAGATTTAAAAATAAAATCGATAGATATATAGATAGAGAGAAAACTGCTCGCTGCTTTCTCCCCAGCTTTCATCTTCATATTTTCCAGAATTTTCGTAAATTTAAATTTTCGCAACGCGGGAACGAACCACTACGTGCTAAAAGCTAAAAAAACACGCGAATTTGACCTTGAAGATGAAGTTTTTTGATTTTATACGTTCAAAATTTGTGTTATTTATGAGAAGACCTACAACTTTCCCGCAGAGAGTAAACCAAAATTCCGAACGATTTGCAAGATATGAGCCTGACAAAATGATCACTTTTTGCAAAAATGAAACCGAGACCCAAATCTTTAGGGGCCCCTAAAAAAAGAGTGCATGACTATGGGCACTGGCAGACACGGGTCTTTTTTTTGTCCTTTAACACGTAGTGGTTTCCGTATATGGTTATATTTGTTCGTGTTGCACTGTGTTATTGATGTGGATAAGACAATGAAGAACGTACTGACTGATAAATATTTTCCCGTTTTCAAGGGAGATTTTCCGGCTTTCATAAGAGCTGGTAAAAATTGCTAAAATTGCAGAATATTAAAATGTATACACGCTGAAAAATTAGTTATTTTGTTATTGTTTAGATGCGAATATAGCGTGTTTGTAAATATAATATACTTCTATCCAAGCCGATTTTTTTGATATTCAATATTGTATGTTTGAAACACAATGATTAATAGGTTATAATGTATGGCTTTGTGACCAAATGTGGCTTTGTTTCTTGAAAACTGCTGAAAACAAAAACGTGATAGAAAACAAAGAATCAAAAACGTAGCAGATGTTCAATTCATGAAAACCATGCCTGCAACCATATACATGTTTCCTGCAATATATTGCTCCGATTGTTTTCTTTCAGCGTGTATCCATTTTTACCCGCGCACATTATACTGACGTATTTAAAAAAGAATTGCTAATAATGCCCGATAAAAACTGTATCTTCACGAAAATCCACGTAAATTTTCACAATATTTAGGGTGATGCTAGCACGTTCCTGTTAGTGTATAAAACTGATATCATGGCTATATCAATCATATAGCTCTGCGTTCCAGCGGTGTCGGTACTCGCCGTTTTCTCTAACAGGATCATAGAACTGGACCGTAGAATTTTTCTCTGGAATACTCGCAGGTGTTTTTCATCCGCTTGCGATAGGACCCAAGTTTCGGAGCCATATGTCAAGATAGGTAAACTGAGAGTCAGATATAGCTGGACTTTTGTCCATCGAGAGAGGGCCCTGTTCCTAAACTGCTACTTGCAAGCACAATTCTCCTATTTATCTCCAGGCTGACGTTGTTGTCCTTGTTCATGGCTGAACCAAGTTAGACAAATTCATCTACCACTTCAAAATTAAATCGGTTGTCAACGGTCAAGTACGGACCAAGTCGAGAGGTTACTCTAGTCGTTGACACCATCAATTTCGCACAATTATGTCTATGTCGTCAGCACACGCCAGCAACATATGGCTTTTCGTGTTAGTGGTCTTATTCGTATTTACTTCAGCTTTTCGCATTATCATCTCCATTAAGATGTTGAAGAGATTGCACGAAATTGTGTCACCTTGTCTCAGTCTTCGCTTTTTACGGAATGGTTCAGTGAGGTCTTTCCCCACTTTCTCTGATGATTTGGTGTTGAGAGGACACTGAGATGGTAGATTGAATAGTTTTGCTTTGATGTGCTCTTCATTCTTTATACCCATTAAACAAACAATAAAACATATAAATAACGTGTGGGACATGTAAAAGTTGAAATTTAATTTCGCTTTGAAAAGAATGCTAACAGAATTTTTTCCAAACTTTTGATTTTGTAATTATGGTCCACCAGTGGCATTTATGATTGAAACAAACCATCGTTTAAATGGCTTCAAGGACTTGATTTACTGTTCTTCATTCGATCTACCGAATTTTTTTTTTTTTTTTGTTAATCAATGCTGTGGTTTTTGCGGCAATGAATATGTGTCATTTCAGCAACGAATTCGTTTTATTGCTGCTATGAATACGTTTCGTTGCTGCAATGTATTAGTTTCATTACTGCAATGAATTAGTTTCATTACTGCAATGAATTTGTTTCATTGTTGCAACGAATTGACTTCACTGTTGCAATGAATTTATTTCATTACTTGAATTATTTTGTTTGATTGACCCAACGAATTTGTGTCATTGCTGCAATGAATTTGTTTCATTGTTGCAACGAATTTACTTCATTGCTGCAATGATTTTGTTTAATTGCTGAAACGAGAAATTGTCATAGAAATCATATATGCAATTTTTCGATGCAGCAACAACCAAATTCTCGGATGTATGAAATTGTTCATTTTAAAAACGTAAAATTTATCGAAAATGTTTCGCCCATGCTCCGAATCATTTTTCTTTCAGTGTATATCTCGTGAACGACAGCAGCGTCGACTTTGTG
Source organism: Phaonia tiefii (assembly GCA_963931995.1). Taxonomy (NCBI): domain Eukaryota; kingdom Metazoa; phylum Arthropoda; class Insecta; order Diptera; family Muscidae; genus Phaonia; species Phaonia tiefii. The sequence continues at coordinate 165,516,333 of OZ008370.1, read as the reverse complement.
TTTTAAGACCTCAATGAACTCGGGATTGTTTGCGTAACACTTATCTCTCACGGAGATAAAAGTCTAGTGCTTTTTGCAACGTGAGATCTGCCCCTTTTTCGCTGGCTCTCCGCTCGCTTCAAAAATACGTTCGTATCGCTCGCTATCGAGCGCAATGACGTAAAAGTATGTAGAGTAGATCTCGCTCGCTCGCGAGTCGAAAAATATAAATTGAATATAAAAATCTTTTCACGAGTTCGAATACTCGAATTGTCAGTTCTAAAACGAGTGCGATATTCAAGATTCGGGTCGCGGGTCGAGTTTTTTAGTAGGTTGATTTTTATACTAATATGTGAGATTGTAGGGCGCACATTTCACATTTGGGTCACAAATACATATACACTCCGGTTCACTTATTTAGAGGCACTAAAAATTCCATATTCAGCAGCCTGTATCTTTAGAAATTTCTAACCGATTGCAGAATTTTAAAATTGAAATGGAAGCTAGACACCTTGAGATATACAAAAAAAAACATGGCAATAGTAGTTTCTTAACTAAATAACTTTTTTTGAACAATTTATAAAAAAAGTCAAAAAATGTGCTATTTTTTGGTTCACTTGAATAAAGGCACTTTAACTAATTTTAATGAAAAACTGTTTTTCTTGGTTTCTAATTTATTTTACTTTATTTAAGAACTATTAGTAATGGGTACAACCCCCTTTGTTTTTAATAACTTCAAATATACGGGTTTCCATTGAGAGATAAAGAGAATTTATGTAATCCAACGAAATTTCATTCCAAGCATCCTTAACGGCCTGAATTAGTGACTGCTTGTCATCAAATTGTCTAGATCCTTCATAGACCTTATGAGACGACTAACCCCAGACATTGTCGATTATGTTTAAACCTGGCGAATAGGATGGCCAGTCAAGAATATTAACTTTTTGGCTTGCAATGAACTACTTTACTACTCTTGTGTTGTGTATAGGTGCATTATCCTGTTGGAATATCCAAGATATGGGTCCAAATAGTTGACTGAACTTCGATTCCAATAACGTTTTTTAGCTTGCACCAGTCATTTTTGCACTTTGAAATTCAAGATCGATGGTGCCATAGTACGCAACAGCACCCCACACCAAAACGCTGCCTTCTCTTCTGTGATGTCGGTTCAAAAAACGCTTTTCTTTGCGCAGATCATGGAAATAATATGTTGTAGCCATCAGGCCCATCCAAATTAAAATCCTTCTCATCTGTAAATACAACGATTATCCAGTCATTTACATGACCTCTTGACTGCACATCCCATACCACGTAGTATCTTGCGAATTGAAGCCGCTCTTCCTTACGAGGAGCATTAAGTGGCGGCTTCTTTTGTAATTTCAGGTATTTAAGATACTCACAGCTCTTAATTACTCTGCGTACTGATGACTTGCTCGCTTCCACTCCAGCTAGAGCTCTTACTTTGACAAGGATAAGGCCGAATTAGGATCAATTCTGATGATTTTTCGTTTCTCATACGTAGATAAATACAATGAAACCTTTCCTTTAAAATTTATACCATACTCTTCGGGGTCCTTGATGTAATTGTCGACAACTGTTGGGCTCCGTCCAATTTTATGAGCTATTGCGCGGTTAGAATATCCTTCAGAATGGTAAACATCGATTTTAGTTTATTCCGATAGATTTAAAATTTTTTGTTTGGCCATTTTGACTTGTAGAATGAGTAAGATGTAATAAATTGTAAAAAAACAAACGCTCCCTACAAAAAATCATCGCTTACTTTAAAAATAATAAAAAATAATAATAAAGTCCCTTTATTCAAGTGGATCAAAAAAAATAGCAAATTTTTTTTATAAATTGCTCAAAAGAGGTCTTTAGTTAAGATACCACAACTGTTTTGAATTGATTTATATATCATTATATCTCAAGATGTCTAGCTTCCATTCCCATTTTTAAATTCTGCAATCGGTTACAAATTGCAAAAGATACAGGCTGCTGAATATGGAATTTTTAGTGCCTTTAAATAAGTGAACCGGAGTGTATATTATAACCTATTAATCATTGTATTCCTAACGTCCTATATTGACTAGCAAACACAGTATGTTTGGACACAAGTATACTATATTTGCGGTAAGCTACAAACACGTTATATTTGCGTCCAAAGAATTTTTCAGCACTGGGATTGTGTACAATCCCTTAATAGGATGTAATAGGTAACCATTTTTTTGTGTTATATTAATATAATTATAATCTTACATTGTATTAATATAATACTGAACGCTATCTTTATATACTATATGCCTTTGCATTTGATTATTTGTAGAAGGGATACCATTTATTACTCAGGTTTCGTTGCATTCATAAGCTGTACGAAATGGATATATTATATATTATAGGAATATATTATTGTAAATATTTAGAACGATTATGATATTTATAATATTAATCATCTCTAGAGTTTGCCTGAGGTTTTTTGCAGATGTCAACGCCTAAATGTATTGTTAATCACATAATCGCTAATAGTTGTATCAATTAAAGTGTAATCATATAACTAAATTTGAATAGAAAATATACGAATTTCTAAAATAAACATTTTCTTGGATTAACAGTCTGTTAAGGGAACAACAGACTTGTCATTAATTAATCATGAGCTTGGTCGATAACTTTTTATTTGACTTTATGAATTTGACAAAATATTACCAAAAAATTTTGTAAATAATGTAGTAATGCGAAGAATTTAGATTACACTCCTATTTGGCATCAAGAGGCGCGGTAAACCGACAATAATCATCAACGATAGCTGATGTTCATGGGCTTGAATGACAAGTCTGTGTGTGATTCGCTAATAATAAATAAACACAAGCGCACTTAACTGAGAAGTAATACAAATAAGGTGCTCTATTCCGGCCGAAAGTAGGCAACAAGTTTAACAAATATTCAATTAGTATAATCAATTAGAGATTTACGGTGCTATAGTATCTAATACATATGCATATGTAGATTTTTAACAAGTTTATTTATTTATTAGTATCCCCCTTCACTACTTGATTTGAAATTTCGCCGGTTCCTCAACAATTCACCGATAAAAATAGGTTATGTTGCTTTTTATATACATATGTTTTTTTACTGGTTTTATTAATATTTTAATCTAGCTCTCTATCTTGTGACTCACAAAATTTCATTCGCAAAAACTTGCATTTATTATATAACGACTAGTACCTAAGCAAATTTGTATTAAGCCTATCAGCAGACTTGCTTACGACTTCCCGTTAAAGGAATTTAGACCCCAGGCAAAAGTGTTTAGCCTATAAGTAGACACAGTTAAAACAACGTTTTACATTTCCTGGACTAATACAAAAACTGGGGTTAATGAAAGACTTTATACCTTTTATCACTTTGTAGCCTTTAACCACCATCAGCAGCACCAGTATTACAGTTAGGCTTTCATTTTGGCAAGATGTCAATAGCATTCTCAGTTTTCTACGTACATCAGAGTTCATACGCCTCGTTTATATAGCTGCAGAGAATTTTTCATTGTTTTTTCTATTTCAGCGTTTCACAAACAAATATTTTTTTATTGCATATTGTGAGGGGCTGCTTGTGAAAACATTCTGCTTTACTCAGTTTTATGACTTTCTGAACAAACACTTCCTTATGTACGACTATTAATATATGTATGTAGACGACTACAAAATACCACGAAATGAAGAGAAAAAATTGTGAGAAAAAAGGAAAAGAAAACAATTTTATTTGATAAAACATCAGAAAATTGTGTCAACCAGTAAAGCCGCAAAATATGGCCGCATAAACCCTCACACATATGCCAATAACCTAAGAGTGAGGGCAGATCTTATGTTGGTGTTTTTTTTTTCATTCTATTTGTTTCATTTACCATAGCATATGTTAGGGCGTATTACATATGTTGCGGCTCTGGAAATACATATATAGGTTTTAATGCAGTTACTCAAGCGTTAGAATTGCCAGCATTACGAGACGAGTGTATTATAGCATGACACTTTGATGAACATTTTGGCTTTTATGGCCAGCAACAAGAAAAGCTCTCAACAAACCATAATAACATTCAGCAAACTAAAATAGTTATAAGAAACCAAATGAAATGGAATATTAAATGTAATAAACGTCTCAGCAACGGATTATGGCAGGAAAGGGTATTATTGCGATCAAGGATACAGTCATGATGGGGGGGGGGGGGGTGTGATAATAATTTTAAGCGGAAAAATGAAAGGAATATTAGAACTGAAATGGCGTTACATGTAATTGTCCTGAAAGCCATCAAAGCCTAAATGTCTCTGCTGTATTTTAGCCAAGAGGCGTTCGTAAAATTGCCATACATAAATTATGATAAATTATAAATTATTACGTTAACCTTTCGTTTTGTAAAGGATTTCAGTTGCTGCTTCCGCTTTCGGTTGCCAGTTTAGTTTTGATCGTGGTTTATGGTTTATTTAGATGTTTTGGGTGTATGTTGGTATGTTGGTGTGTTAGCTTTGCGCAGGTTATCATAAAATTAAGCCAACAAATTTTATGTGCTCTTCTGCCAACCACCTCACAAAATGTTATGTTTTCCCATTTTATTAACTACTCTTTTTTAACATAATTTTCTACGTGCTCAAACTTTTATGACCCGCTAATGTACGTGCTTCAATTCGCCAGTGGTGAGGGTGCACAAGGAAATACTATGTGGTAGCTGGAAACTTGTATAGCCTTGCAAGGTCTCACCATTACAGCCCGCACACCTATAACAACCTATTTTGATGTGGTTTGATGCTGTTCGTTACAATACAACGCATAAAAGGGAAAGAGGACTGAAACGTTTGCTCGTTTTTGTGAAATTAAGTTTAACCTGATTTAAAAAATAAAAATTCTGAAAATGCTGTAAAAATGTCACATTTTGTGCTAAAGGTTTACAAAATATTTTATATAACAATTTATTTAACCTAATCTACAAAATTATAATTTAACAAATTTATTATAAAACAATTTATTCAAATTCATATTAAATTTTACTACGATATCAATGAGAATAACTTAAATGCAAACTCCCTTAGGGTATTTGCAACAATTTTCATATTCTATGCATGTTAGTTGAAACTAAAGTTTTACAACATTTCAATTGGTAGTGGAAATTGCTATTATTTATTCAAAACTCTAAATAAATTAATGAGCTTTTGTCCAACTAAATAATTAAATAGGGCAGGACGGCACATGCTCTTGTTGATGCGTTTGCATTTATTGTCTAGAAAATGCATTAATTGAAAAATTTTAAAAATTTAAAAAGTTAGCAAATTGTTTCTTACATCAATCGCTGTATTGAGTTTAAAAAGCTGCACACTAACAGTTTTTATGCGCAGCGGCTTGCAGTTTGAAAGGCAAGCAATCTAATGTTGAGATAATTTGATTCCATTGCAAGATTATAATTTAGAACCAAAAGATATGCAACTTTATTGAATATGCTAAAACCCACAAAGTATGCAACAATTTTAATAAAACATTTATTGTTTTGTTTGAATTCAGTAAACTGAATACAGTACAAGTTAGACAGTGCTAAATGTTGGCACCAGTTTTAGGCACAATAAGATTAAGATTTCAAATAATTTCAAGTAATATAAAAAAAAACTTATATATTCGTACCTATCGAAAGCTCTGGTCGGATTAATGAATTTTCTGTGAACGATTTCATGCAACTATTATATTGAGCAACACTTCTTCCATAAATAGTGTTTCCCTACAAAATTTGTAGTTCTCCCCTAAATCTCCAATTTTCACTACCAAAAATTTACCAGTGTTTTCACTCACCTTTTACAGTTATTTGTTCTGAATACACACCAAATTTTTCTGTAAATAAACCACCCAAAAAAATTTAAAAAACAACAAGTTTATTCAATTAAATTTAAATATTTCAACAAAACTTAGCTGCATTCATTTTTACTTCAACACCAAAAAATATAAACAATTAAATTGTTTTATTTATAAAATAAACAGAAAAAGCATTCCTTAAATCATATATTACAAACCAAAAAAAAAAATTTTTTTTTTGACATTTACAGTCTAGTTGAACTTTTTTGTTTTAGTTGCATCATTAAAGCTCATAACAAGCAATTAAAATAATTTATAATTGAAATAATGCTAATAATCAACAAATTTCTATTTGTTTTGTGTTCCCTAAATTGAAAACGTTTTTACAAACGCCATAAATAGCCGGGTATCCGTAATGCGAGGTCAGGTAATTACACCGCAAGGATTGGGCATTGTTGGCATCCGTGTGTCGGTGGATCGAGATTCCAGGTTTGGCTTTACACTAACGCGACAAGGAGGATGGTAAGTCGATATTTTTACATATTAATATTAAATTTAGTAAATATTTAATTAACTATTCCAAATATTTTTTTAAAGAGTTTACACATATTTAATGGTATTTCGTGTGAAAAATTATATAGGATTTTTATAATTATATTTAATATTTTGATAACCTATTGAATGTTAAACTATTTTCGGAAATTACAAGACCACATGTGACGTCACGTAAATATTTCTATATAACAGGTGATTTTTTGTTGGTTTATTTTTTAGAGTAGAATTTTGGCAGCTGCCTTGTGATTCGAGACATCTGTTGCCGTCAAACATGCTTAGGTAGCATTGCCAGAGCACGAACACCGCTTACAAAATATTCCAGTTTGTTTTTAAAATTCGTGCCCTGTGATACATTTGAAATCTTCGACCCCTTTTGAGTTTCAGAACCAAAAGTCCTTCCTTACTAAATGTGTATATCATACAAATTTAATCTGAAGAATAACCGAAGCACTGTCTGGTGCGGTTTATGACCCGGGCGAATTTTCGATCCATTATTCTTTAAAGATGTTAGGTTAGGATAGGTAGAAGTGGCTGACCGTTGTATTACATCGGGGCGTCATGTTCCATCCCCATCGTTGAACCTGTAAAATGAGCATGTGTGGCTAAGGGACGTTCAAACCAAATAATGTCTTATGCCGATATTCCAGGACGTGACTGAAGCTAAAACGTACATCGTTCTCTGGAGAACCAAGTAGTACTCCTGAGAAAGATCCTGAGGTAATTCAGCTTAACCTATATTTGTTAAATTATAACAATTTCAGGCCTTCCAGGTCATGACTTCCGCCGCCTGGAAATATAATCATGTTTGTATACCTTTAATGGTTCGCGTGGGCGAATGATTAATACAGTTTGCATTCAGTCGTGTGCAACCCTGCTCTGACCACCTTCAAAAAAATTTCTTTCGGCGGCGGTCACCTCGCATAGTGATGGCGACACTATCGAGTATTTAGCCATGAAAAGGCTTATCAAAATACCGTTCGGAATCGGTGTAAAACTGTAGGTGCCAATCAGTGAGTGAAAAATTAGAAAGAGCACAGCTCACTGGTTGTGAGAAGCTCTCCCCTATCCGTTCATGGGATGTAATGGGAAACGGTTTTTTTAAGATATATATACAGTAGATATATATACAGTAGTATATAATGTGGCCGTCGGTGGTGCAATGGTTAGTGTGCGCGGCTCTTGTACATGAGATCCTGGGTTCGAACCCGGCTCTGACCACCTTAAAATTTCTTTCGGCGGCGGTTACCTCGCATAGTGACGGCGACACTATCGAGTATCTAGCCATGATAAAGCTTCTCAAATTACCGTTCGGAATCGGTGTAAAACTGTAGGTCCCAATCAGTGAGTGAAAACTGGAAAGCGCACAGCTCAGTGATTGTGAGAAGTTCTCCCCAGTCCCTTCATGGGATGTAATGGGAAACCATTTATTTATTTTTATACAGTAGGGCGGGTCCATTTAAAATTCGCTCAACGTACAAGGAAAATCGTATTCTAGGGATCAATAATAAACTCTGCCGAAGGAACCATACCTCTAAAATGAATTCTGATGTACCGGAATTTGGGTCGAACTTTTGGGTATTGTCAAATTTTGAATATTCCCACTTTGACCTAATTAGAGTGCCCAAATGTATGACCAACCCCCACTAACTTTGGAGGCCCGACCCACCCATGGCAGTGGCACACCCTCTGGAACCCCCCTGGGAGGTTGCCCATAGAAACATTTCAAAAAATCACCATTTTGCCCCTTTACATGAAAAAATCAGCGAAATGGCTATTTTTTTTTCTTTTTGGAGTTTATTTTTCTCTTTAGAAATTTATTTAGTCAGAACATATGTAAATGAAAAAATTAATTTAAGTTAGTAATAGAGAAGAAGCTAAAAAAAATGATTGTTTGATTATTGTTTGAAGTCTTTTTTGCTTTCAAGTCTGGGCAATTTCGCACTGCTCTTGAATGTCGTCGCCATAACAGCCTCTACATTTCCCGGTATAACTCGTTTGAAAACGCTAGCTAGCAATTGAACGTGTCGTTCCGTTCCTTGTACACTCCAGTTCATTTAAATAACAACAGCAAAAAAGTTGTAGCTAACTGGGAATTTTTGATCACACAACGAAAACAAAAGCTGAAATATTTTTTTTTTAGATATTTATTTTATTCTTTAATATTATCGACAATAATATTGTTGTTTTAAATTTATTTTTTTTAATATATTTATTAGTTTTATAAAAAATGATTGAAAAATGAGAAACATAAACAGTTCATTTGAATAACAACGACGAAGAAAAGTTTGGAAAAAACAAAAATTATTCACTAAATTAAATTTTATTGTTTTTAACTATTTGTTTAGAAGTGTTCACTAATTTTTAATAATGAGTGTTGCCTCCTTGGTGCTTAATTACCTCAAATATTCGATTTGAAATGGAATCGTAGAGAGTTGTAAGATAATTTAAGGAAATCTCAGCCCAGGCGGTTTCGATTGCATTGATTAACGATGGAATGCCTTCATATTGTCTACCTCCTTCGTAAACTTTACGTGAAAGCCATCCCCAGACGTTTTCCACTATATTTAAGTCTGGCGAGTACGGTGGCCAGTCCATCACAGTAACATTTTGGTCACTTATCCAAGCTTTCACCACTCTGGCATTGTGTATCGGAGCGTTATCCTGCTGGAAAATCCAACGCAAAGGTCCAAAGATGTTACTGCATTCCGGAAAAGCTCGATCTAGTATGCCTTTGTATTGTTCTGCATTTATTGATTTGAATTGTAGCTTAATCTGACCATAGTACGATATGGCTCCCATACCATAATTCCACCAATTTGACTGTGGCGGCGGCTTAAAATTATTACAGGTAATTAATATTTTAATTTTACGTGTTAATAATAAATAATATATAATAAATATTATCCAAATTCATTGAAGTATAAAATCAATATTCTTGTCAAAATGAGATACCTTCACTTAATTGTGAATAAAAGCGAAACGCGTCCATCGATTTTCATGATCTATGTCTCATTTTGTTTAAAGGTTATGTGACTTTGCGTAAAAGTAATACGACTTGCCTTTTTTTCCGTTTTGGATTTTTTATGAATTTAAAAAATTAAAAAAATTAATATTTTAAGCAAAAAATATTTGTTTTCTTCGTACATTTATTTTTACCGGCAAAACCATTGAGTATATAGAAAAATGTTATATTAACAGATTAAAGAAATTGTAATTTTTAAATTTGTTGGAGCAATATCGGACTAGTGGTTCTCGAGTTAATTCAAAAAAAGACCACCAAAAGTTAAAAATTTCCCCTATATGATAGTTACTAACTTCAAATCGATACATCCCGATTCCTAGACGTGACCCAGCGAAACGCCGGGCCACGTAAAACTTATTTTTGACCGATATAATATTTCCCGTTGGTTTCATCCCATCCCGATTTTGACTGTCGCATAGTGTTATAAATTCAACCAGAATTTTTAAATTTGCATCTAGATTTTCCGTTGTCACATATAATCGCAACAATCTAGCGGCCTTCGTGACCCACCGAGAATGCACAATTTTTCATGGTTTGATGTTAGCCAGATCCACCGAAACCATGCCGCTAGAAATTGCATGGGCCATGTCAAATAAGTACTTCGAATCGTTGGAAAATGCAATTTTTTCTGGAGCAGGTGGCATATATTTCAACTCAATTATCTGAAAGCCATCCACCTCCTGAAAATATATAATAATAAAATAATTAAAAATGGTTTACAATTATAATAAATGAGTGATAGCAATAACTTACCGGAAGAGTTTCACAAGTTTCGATTTGACGGCCCAGTTTTCCGGTTGCCGACCTTGGCCCAGTGCTGGTTGATTTATCCAAAGCTTCAAACAAATGCCGAAACGGAAGTTCGTTGAAGTGTAGAAGGCAAACGAACCAATGCAATGGTCTTTTTAACAGCAATTCAAATCGTCGTATAATTCCACCGTGTGGGCCAGTGTTTGTTGGCTCACCGTCAGTGCAGATGCCAATTAATGCATCCACTGATATATTTTTATCGTTGAAAAAATCATATAATTTGGTTGTTTTGTATTCAGCGGTTTCATGTTCCAGTCTTACGTAACCAATCAATTCAGAATTCGGTTCTCTCAAAATAACAAGATGAGGTTCTTTTACCATCCTAGTATGGTACTTCTCATCAATTTTAGCTCTCGTTAAAGTATCATCTTTTCTGGCCTCGAATGAAAACGCTAACAAATTGCTATCATCTAACCGTTTGCGAAGCACTTCTTGTCTGCATTTCTCTTTTTCTCTGCGAACTTTCGATTTATCCATGATGAGAGGTTTGCCATGCTTATCTTTCATTTTAAAATCTTGGAAAAGAGCGGCTCCTAATATTGATGCTACTCTATCAGTCACACCAAATCTGTCACATATCAAGGCAAAGTTAAAACAATCGTATCTTTCTGTGTATTGTGAACTTGTGCCTGTATCCATATCTTCTTGAACCGATGGCGGTGCGTATGTTGAATCATCGGCATCTTGGTATGTTGGCATTGATGACATAGACGTTGCTCCTCAATATATGCTCCTCTTCAATTTCCATCACAAATGCAACCACTGTTAGTCTTCTCTGATTATGTTGATCGTGCATAAACTCTTTCAGGCGTTCTGGAACCAAGCCGCATGCACATGGAGATGACTTCAAATCGCATTTACATGTTCCAATGTAAAAAATTGTTTCCAGAGATTTTACAAACTCTAGAAATTGCGCAAATTTTTTTTTTGTGTTCTTGATTTGGTCTTGATAGTTTGTCAAGCAGTCTATTCAATTTAATAGATACACAATTTTTCGCATTATTATTTCCATACCATGTTATTCCCAACTTCCAATCAACTTATTTTGTACTTGAATAGTGAATGATTTATAGGAAAACTTTTTTTGTTCTGTTTTAGCACGTTCGCTTAAGTAAAATATTATCTCAAGATATCGAAATGCGTTTGTAGATTAAGATCAGTCAAATCAGTAGACACACCAAAAAACAGTAACATCATTCTTGGGTATATGACTCATTGGGTTTTCGATAGTTGTTATTGCTTTATCTTGCGATATAGAGGATGGTGGATTCATTGTAAACTTTTTGATTTGGAATGGTCACTTCACTTCTTTTATTTTTTTGAATATTTTTTTATCTGAAATTAGCACTTTACACTTTGAGTTCTTCACAACGACATAATGCATTCACAAAAACTGTTGCGGTATATATGGTCTACGAGACGAGGTAATAAGAATGAAATGGTAATTTCAATTCTACCTGCTGTGTCTTGTGGTGGCTTAAAAAACCCACACAAGCAATTTTACGACCTGCAATTGTGTCACAGTGATACCTTCATTTTTTTAAAAGGATTGAATAAAAACCCACACAACTAAGTTTACGATATGCAAATTGCATCACAGTGATGCCTTTGTTTTAAAAGGGTTGTAAAAATCGCTAATTTCTAATAATTTTTTTTAGTTTATTTTCTATTACCAAGTTAAATTCATTTTTTTATTTACATATGTTCTGACTAAATAAATTTTTAAAGAGAAAAATAAACTCCAAAAAGAAAAAACATCGCCATTTCGCTGATTTTTTCATGTAAATTGCCAAAAAGGGTGATTTTTTGAAATGTTTGTATGGGGAACCCCCAGGGGGTTCCAGGGGGTATGCCACTGGCATGGGTGGGTCGGGCCTCCAAAGTTAGTGGGGGTCGGTCATACATTTGGACTCGATTGGGGCACTCTAATTGGGTCAAAGTGGGATTTTTCAAAATTTGACCCTACCCAAAAGTTCGACCCAAATTCCGGAACATCAGAATTCGTTTTAGAGGTATGGTTCCTTCGGCAAAGTTTCTTACTTTGATATCCAGAATACGATTTTCCTTGTACGTTGAACGATTTTTTGCCTCCATACAAATCGACCCGCCCTAATGTACAAAGTACTTGGCGTATGACTTATATTATTTAATAAAGTTTGTTAAGCCAAGTTCGCTGGGAATCGGTGTAAAAGTACAATTAGTTACTATACAAATAGAAGATTTACAGCTCGCTGATTGACAAAAGTTCCGTCTGATCCCTTAATGTCACATAATGTAATAAGTTTCTAATAAGAACAAAATACAAACAATTCCCTAACGATGGTTGCAATTCTCTAAAATAATTATTTGTTAATTTTTTTTAAAATATTTTCTAGTTGCTATTTATTTACTAATTTTTGTTGAAATTTCATCTGATATATTAGAAAATATTTACAATTTGTCGAAGCACATCTCTCACTGGAAACTAAGGGCTGTTAATACAATTAGTATAAACATATATTGGTTGTTCCTCCTGTTCAAATAATAAAGATCTATATTTAAATAAATTTTTTTTATGCTCAACTTGATGATTATACCGCAATTTTATGTTATTTCAGAAAAACAGATAAGGTTCAATTTGGTATATTACTAATACACAGATGACTAGTTTTCGCTTAAATATCAAACCTTAGAAGATCTTGTTATACAGTAGACATAGTCAATAGAAAAAGATTTAATGAGAAAGCCCCTAAGCGGATACAACAACTTAAGCAAAGTATTGACTAACATAAACACAAGATGTCGCTTGCGATTTCATGTGACCCTTCGTATGTAAGTGTCGAAGACCAATTTATCACAAGGTCCTATCTATCCTAACAGCTTACAGCGTTATATTTTACAATTACTTTCTTCCCTCGGTTGTCTGTTGATGAGATGTTTTAAATTATGTCTCCATGTCTTTCATCGAATAAAATGTTTCATTGAACATTTATGTACTACATTCCTTTAGAAGAAAATCGTTTTATAATCGTTAACGCCTCATTGCATATAGTATTATTTTTGGCTGCTCTCGTCTTCCTTACCGGCCATTTCTTAGTTTCTTAACAAATTTGACTTTATATTTTATATACAAAATAAATTAAAGCAATTTGTCTTGAACACGAAACACAAGAGCTAAATTTATGTACTACATATACTATAAATAGTCGCCTTAAAGTAAGGGAAAATCACAATAACCTCTAAACTGAAGGACAATATAACATTCGGACAAAGTAGAAACAACATATATACCCACAAAGATTATAGATTATAAGGACAAGATACAACAATATTGCCTTTGGTGTATGTGTTAGCCACTAAAAACCCACGCATACATGACCATATTTAAAGATATTCTCATTCGCACACCCACTCACACACATAGAGATACATAAAGATATTCTACACCAGTATGTGGAAGAATATGTGTTTTGATGAGATTTTTAACATAGTACCATCTTTAGGTTTTGTATAGAATGTTATACGAGTATACGTTATGTATATAGCAAGAAAAATTGCAATTTTGTTGAGACATTTCCTTGTGCAAATGACAAAGACTGGTTGGGAATAGAATATCAAAGGACATGACGAAAGGATACAATATTGTGTTATAAGTCACACAAGCATAAGTGATGGCTGTTGTGTGTCCTTAGTTTGACCGTTTTATGTGTGAGTATATAAGCTTGTGTGCAAATATTTTCTGTATATAAAATGAATACTCTGAAGCTGAAGCGTATCACGTGAAAGTGAAGAATACGTATGTGTACATTAGGGTGGTTCAAAATGCTGAAAGCCGGAATTTCATTGCTTATTGTATCTTGATAATGCAGAACGTAATCATGATAATATTTTTCTACTAGGAGATTTTGTAAAGCATTCTGGAGTTCAGAAACGATTCAAGAAATTCAGAGATTTCAGTTTCTGGGGAACCACCGAATATTGCGAATATCACAGAGTGTAAACACCTTTTCACTATATAAGTTTTATATCCGTAAAGCCCAGAAAAATTGGGTTAAAAATTTATACAAGAAAAATTCACGGCTCGTTAAGAAAATTGTAAAAAGGTGTAAACCAAGTAAATAGAAATTTCGTAAGGAATTTTCCGTACAAACGCTATGAAAAAATTTGCCTAGCACTTCCAAACATAAATTAAGTTTTTCATACGCGCCTTGGGGCTCAGTAAAATCCGTGCAGCGTTTAAAACCCCCATATAATTTTGAACCACCCTAATGTGCATATTAAAAACAGTATATTTGTGTCATTTCCTTGATCATAATTTGATAAATAAGGAATTTCTAATATACATATTTTTCCAAGTAAATTATAATATTGGATTGTAGGATTATACAGCTTTCATGCATTGTATAGTATGCATTTTTTTAATTTCTATTGATGTTTAAATATATAATATATGTTTAAACATATTTAAGTAGCTAATTCCACAACCTAAAAATTCAGCATATATATAACTTAAAAAATATATATCAAAATTGTTACTGCTGGGCTTTACTTGAATTTACATAATTTTAAATGGTCGTCGGTGGTACAACGGTAGTGTTTGCGACTCTCGGACATGAGTACGAGGGTGCGGTCCCTGCTCAGCCCACCTTACATTGCTTTCGACGGCCTCGCCTAGTGACGGCGACTCTATCGAGTATTTAGCCATGAAGAAGCTTTTCAAAAATACAGTTCAGAACCGGTGTAAAACTGTACGGCACATGCAGTGAGTGCAAAACTAGAATGTAATGTCCATGGGATGTAATGGGCAACTTTTTTTTAAATTTCTTAGTTATGCACTATGGCGTTTGACTAAGAAAGTGCAAAAAATTTTCAAGTGACCTAGTATAAGTACTAGGCTTGGTCGAGTACATAATATATCCGTGTTTAAAATTTATGACTTAACCTTAACCTTACCTTAAACTTACCGTTAAAAACTGGATTCTGGGTGACTTTGCTCAAGGAAAAGTTCGAGCCTCAGTTATTTGAAATCGAGTTTGGGCTTCTATGTTGGATTTGGTACGAGAATTAATGAATTTTTCAAAACATACACTGGCCTTTTGGTTTAAGGAAAGCCTGTGGAGATTTTTTCGGTTAACGTCTTCTTAAAGCAACACTTGGGAAAGTGGGACATATACAAGGAAGCGCAAAAGTTGTACCCGATGGTATTTGGCTGTAGGTTACACGTATTTCTAACATACGCTAGCAACTGTATTTTCTATAAAAACCTCTCGACTTGGTCCGCACTTGAACGTCGATAACCGATTTAATTTTGAAGTGGTAGATGAATTTGTTTACCTTTGATACGCCGTGAACAAGGACAGCAATCTCAGCCTGGAGGTAAATAGGAGTATTGTGCTTGTGCTATTTTAGTCTCAGGAAGCAGTTTAGGAACAAAGCCCTCCCTCGTCAGATAAAAGGCCAGCTATACCAGGTCGTCATTTTACACATGGTTCCGAAACTTGGGTCATATAGCTAGCGGATGAAAACCACCTGGGAGTATTCGAGAGGAACATTTTCCGTAAAATATACGGTCCTGTTAAAGAAAACGGCGAGTACCGACATCGTTGGAACCAAGAGCTATATCATCTATATTCTGAAATGGGCATAGCTAGGCGAATCAAATTCGGCGAATTGCATTGGCTAGGCCATATTATCAGAATAGAAGAAGATGCGCCAGCGCGAAAGGTTTTCGATAACCTACACGATGGAAATAGGAAAATCGGACAACCAAGACTTCGCTTGAAAGACCAGGAAGAACAATCCTTCCGTATCATTGATGTTACCAACTGGTTAGAAAAGGAACATTATAGAACCAGTTGGGGGAGTGTGTTGAAATTTGTTTAATTTTTGTATTTAGTTAATATGTGTACGACATCTGACCTCATGAGTCAATAAAAAAAAGTAACAACTGATACATTGTATTCAGTTTGTTATTTAATATCTGTAGTTTATTTGAATTTGAATTTTTATAACCGATTTGGTTAGGTTTTGAATAATGTATAAGAATTTCATACTACATACAAGCTTACAAGTCAGTAACATTTTTCTAATTGAAAAATGTTTCGTTTTTGTTGGAAATAATAGACAATTCAGTTAAGCACACTCACTATTATGACAAGTTGCGAACTCTGTGACAAGTTCGTCATTAGATGCCATCATTAGATTCTTGTTGTTGGAATTATAGGCCTTTCTGTGATGTTGATACTTAGGATTCTTCGATCGATACTAATTCGTACAAATAAATTGCAGAATTGAGTTTTTATATATATACGATTGATGATCAACCGACGGTACAATTCAGGCACAGTAGTTTGGCATCTGATGATGAACTTGTCACGGAGTTCGAAACTAGTCATGCCAGTAAGTGTAGTTTGTTTTAGGTTAGGTTAGGTTGAAGTTGCAGCCTGCATGGCAGGCTTACGTAGATCTTGTGGTTCATTGTGATACCACAGGGGCACAAGGAAAGTATTAGATTTCCCCAGTCCCTAACGTTGAACCAGTTTGATTGCTTCAAAACGCTCAAGGGTCGGCGGACGCCAACATCAGCCATATTTGCGAAATCGTCAAACAAATGTGAGCCTAGTGAAGCCTACTCCTTCTGAAAAGAGCGAATACTTCTATTGACTCCACCTTCTTTTCGTCACCACTGAGTCTGCAAAAGTAATTTCTCAAGACTTTCAGCCTCTCCAATGAAACAGTGGCAGCCCGGTTTCGATTGCATCAGAAAGGTTTTAGTGCGTCTCAAGTCTAGCCAAGGCCACATCAGCTTGGAATGTACTCAGTTCCCAACTAGTAACAACCTACCGTTAGTTGCCGAAGAGCACACTGCCTCAAGAAGAGCTTGCAAGTTGCTAGAGGCATGCCCACAACTCAAAGCAAGATGAATATTAAAGTGTTCAGCCATCTCACGAAGAGATCTGCGACAGTCAAAGGCAGTTCTCGAATTCAGTAAGATTGTTTCCAGGGACTTTATGGGTGAGTTACAACCAGAGAAACTATTGATATCGGCCCTAACATTACCGGTCAGAATATTTCTTTTTAGATCTCTGTCTGGTAGACCCTACAGTGATCAGGTAAACTTTTCGCATTGGATAGCCCTTGGGCCTTAGAAAAGACACCAAAGCCTACTTTATCGTCAAGTTATGAACCATCTGTATAGAAGTTCCCGAATCAACTAGATCCAGGAATACAACCATTCCATTCTCTTGGGGGAGAATTTGTAAGTCTTTTACTAAAATTCTCTGTAAAGACCACCCATTAGCGCCCAATTACGTGGCACGTCGTCTGGTTTGTACTCCCTGGTCCACTACGATATACTGATCCACAGCCAATGATATTCTCAGCAGAACAGCTGCACCAGGGCCGGACCATACTATTCCATGCTCTATATTCTCTTCAAGGCAAGTGGAGCATACATGGGGCAAATGAATTATATGACAATTATAATTTGTAGTTTAATTTGAATGATTTGTCCAAATGGAAATCCATTGGCAATTGCACTTATTTTCAAAGCATTTCATTCATATCTGGCAGTTTTGTGTTTTCAAATACTTTATACAGTACAGGTTTATGAATTTGAATGTATTACGAGCAATACCTATCGAAGCCACAACCCTCTGCATATAAAATACTTTAAAACAGAATTGTCAGCAATCAAAAAAAAATCAATATTAAAAGCACTATCATTTTTCATTACAATTGCCATCCGATCCCACAACCTGCATTGGCGGCAATGCGTGAGTAAATGAAAATTCAAAATTGTTTAATTACCATTGCGAACAATTGTATTTCTTTGGCATTTGCATTAGATAAAGTAATGCAAATTAAAAGCTAATGCAAATTAAAAATAAAACCATGTATACCCAAAAATACCGCAGTGTTTGTCCAATTGGTGTCGGATGATCGGGAAATCTACACAGAAATTCATGCTGAGCCAACACAAACGACAAATCGAAACAAATATTCCCCGCTATTGAGGAGTATAGCGATACCTGTCTTGTTGCCGTGTATTTTCGCTATTTAAATTTTTCTTACGTTAGATCGACAACTTTTGTGTCATCTTGCATATGAGCTACTCAGTGGTCAATTGTGTAAGTCCACATAACAAACAGTAAAGAAAATTGCAAAAGAGTTTGGATTTCTGTGAATTCTTATACCAAGCTAATGCGACCCCACCAATTATAATTTAAATTTATTACAATGTGGAGTTAGATCAAGAGCACCCGAGTAGCTCATATTTCAGTTTTACGTCAAAAGTGCTTTCAGTTATTTACAAACGGTTGATAAATTTAAAAGTTACCAAAAGTAGAATAATGTTGTGGAAATATCACGAAATAGCAAAATTACTTGAAGAAGAGTGGCATACTTTTTTCAATTTTATCCGATTTGAGAGAATTAAACTCATTCCCGGACGACATCCCTAATACGAGGGCTTATGAAATCCAACACTGCTCCCATCAAGTACCACCTGTTAATATACTACTATCAAATTTAGACCAAGTTCCGTCATTTAATTTGCGTTTAACAGCTGTTCAAAACATACAACCTCGTGCTTAATAAATACTATGGGGATTCTGTACCATCGATTTCAATGGTAGAAATGTGGTTTACTGACTTTCGTTGTCGTCGCACAAGTACAAATGACGCTGAACCTTCTGGGCGGCCAATTGAGGTCAATACACCCGAAAATGTCGAAAAACCCCACGATATGGTGTTGGCCGATCGAAGAGTTAAAGTGGATAAGATTGTTGATGCCATAGGCATTTCATATGGCAGTGTGGTTTCGATTTTAAATGATCAGTTGGGTTTGAGAAAACTGTCTGCAAGATGCGTGCCGGGTTTGCTCTCAATTGAACATAAACTTATTCGTGTAAAAACTTCAAAGGATTGCTTGGAGTTATTTAAACGCAAGTCAAAGGAGTTTTTGCTGCGTTTTGTAACTGTGGATGAAACATGGATCATAGATCTAAACAATGGGTTTCTCCGGGTGAACCGGCTCCGAAGAAGGCGAAAGTACATTTGTCGGCCAATAAGGTGATGGAAACAGTTTTTTGGGATGCACGAGGGATAATCCACATCGATTACCTTCAAGAGGGAAAAACTGTAAACAGCGAATATTATGCCAAGTTATTGGACCGATTTAACGAGAATTTAAAAAAACGACCCCATATGGCCAAGAAAAATGTGTTTTTTCATCAAGATAATGCACACGTGTGTAGTCTCAATGGCAAAATTTCATGATTTGGGCTAATTGGTATCTCATCCGCCATATTCTCCGGATTTAGCCCCTAGTGACGATTTCCCATTTCCAAACGTAACGAACTGGCTCGATGGAAAGAGATTTAACTCCAACCATGAAATTATTGATCAAACAAATGCCTATTTTATGGACCTCGAAAAATCCTATTTTTTGGAAGGGATACAAAAATTGGAGAAACGTTGGATTACGTGTATTGAGCTAAAACTAGATTATGTTAAAAAATATGTTTTTGTTTTTGCAAAAAAAAACTGTGTTTCATTCAGAAAGACACGCACTTATTGATAACGTATAGAATTATGTTTGACACCTGGGCGATATTGATAACGTAATAAATAGTAGAAATAGAAAACTGTAGTCAATATTTACATCATTGCTTATTTATACAACAAGGTCGAAAGCGTTGGCTAATATAGTTTCTAAAATCATTAACACGGGTGACAAGATTGAACATTTAAAACCACGCAAAGATGTTTTTAAAAAATTGTTGTATATCATATTTTTCGGATTGTTATTCCATAAATGTCTGGCTGAGAAGAGTGCTCCAGTTGAGGTAATTTACTTTAGCAAAAAAACTTCGATCAGAGTATTTTGCAACTTCACTGCATTCGAGTTTGATTAAAGAACCCATCAAATGAGTTAAAAGCATTTAAAAGGATAACAGTTTCAATTAGAAATCTGTGCGCTATACATACGATACACAAATTATGCAGAATGGTGAAAACGTTAAACGCAATTGTGGCTAGATGAAATATATAAGTATGTATGTATATTAATGCTTATTTGTATCCGGGATGTTTGCATTAATTAGTTTGACATATTTTAACATATTGTTGGAATGTATATTTATGCATTCGAATGCGTTAGTTTTTGTATTTAATGGATACCAGTGTAAATTAAGAAAAATGTAAAAAAAAAACATTTCTGTACCATTGTAAAATTTAAGTGGTAATGTATTGTTGCGTATGGTAAATGGCAATATGAATGGAATTAATTGAAAAATTTCTGGAAAATCTGTGACTATAGGCAACACAAATGTGTTAGGAACTTTAACATAATTCCGTTTAAACATAAGCGTTCAAAATTGAAATAAATTTGTATATGTTACCATAATTGAATAACAAAACCCGGGATGTTGTATTCGAAATATACACTCCGGTTCACTTATTTAAAGGCACTACAAATTCCATATTCAGCAGCCTGTATCTTTTGGAATTTGTAACCGTTTGCAGAATTTTAAAATGGAAATGGAAACTAGACATCTTGAGATATAAAAAAATCATGACAATAGTGGTTTCTTAACTAAAGAGCTTTTTTTGAGCAATTTATAAAAAAAGGTCCAAAAATGTGCTATTTTTTTTTTGGTTCACTTAAATAAAGGCACTTTATTATTTTTTTACTATTTTTAAAGTAAGCGATGATTTTTTGTAGTTAGCGTTTGTTTATTACAATTTATTACATCTTAATCATTTTACGAGTCAAAATGGCAAAACAAACAATTTTAAATCTATTGGAGAAAACTTAAATCTGAAGAATATTCTAACCGCGCCGTAGCTAAAAAAAATTGAACGGAGCCCAACAGTTGTCGACAATTACATCAAGGACCCCGAGGGGTATGGAAGAAATTTTAAAGGAAGGGTTTCATTGTCTTTATCTACCTTTGAGAATAGAAATATCATCAGAATTGCTTCTAATTCTGCCTCATCCTTGTCAAAAATAAGAAATCAAGCTGCAGTGAAAGCGAGCAAGTCATCAGTACGCAGAGTAATTAAGAGAAATACCTGAAATTACAAAAAAAGCCGCCGCTTAAAGCTCCTCGTAAGGAAAAGCAGCTTCAATTTGCAAGAGACTACATGGTATGGGATGTGCAGCCAAGAGGTCATGTAAATGACTGGCGGACCGTTGTATTTACGGATGAGAAGAAGTTTAATTTAGCTGAGCCTAGTGGCTACAACTATAATTTCCATGATCTGCGCAAAGAAAAGCGTTTTTTGGAACGATCGATCTTGAATTTCAAAGTGCAATAATGACTGGTGCTAGCTATAAACCTTTATTGGATGGAATCAGCTTTTCCGAAGTTCAGTGAACTATTTGGTTGCATATCTTGGATATTGCAACAGGATAATGCCCCTATACACAACGCCAGAGTAGTAAAGGAGTTCATTTCAAGCCAAAATATTAATATTCTTGACTGGCCACCATATTCGCCAGGTCTAAACATTATCGGAAATGTCTGGGGTTGGTTATCTCGTAAGGTATATAAGGAGATAGGTAATTTAATGACAAGCAGTCACTAATTCAGGCCATTAAGGATGCTTGGAATCAAATTTCGTTGGATTACATAAATTATCTTTACCTCTCAATGAAAACCTGTATATTTGAAGTTATTAAAAACAGAGGGGGTTGTACCCATTACTAATAGTTCTTAAATAAAGTGAAAGAAATTAAAAAAAACAAGAAAAACTGTTTTTCATTAAAATTAGTTAAAGTGCCTTTTTTCAAGTGAACCAAAAAAATAGCACATTTTTTGACTTTTTTTTATAAATTGCTCAAAAAAAGTCCTTTAGTTAAGAAACCACCATTGTCATAATTTTTTTATATCTCAAGATATCTAGCTTCCATTTCCATTTTAAAATTCTGCAATCGGTTACAAATTGCAAAATATACAGGCTGCTGAATATGGAATTTTTAGTGCCTTTAAATAAGTGAACCGGAGTGTAACATTTGTCGATGTACATACAGGCTTAGTCAATTTACCACCAACTATTGCACCAGCAACACTTGTACATAATATATAACAATTCATTAAATTTTGCTATAAGTATATAAATATAAATATTAATTCCTATTACAAGTTGTTTCATGTCGCTTAAACTCGAAATGTATCCACAACACTATGCAACAAAATTTATGTTTTTGCCTTGGGGGTGGACTATTGCTGCACCAAATGATAACACTAAGTGAGTACAATCAAACCCCAAAAATGTAGACCGTTGTGTGGCTACAGTTTTTTTTTTTATGGGCGTGGCAAATTTGAATTTTCTTATCCGTTACTGTCCGATATAAATTTAAAAATCTAGTATAAATATTGAACTGAGCGAAATTTTGTGCTAACCACTGCAATTTGACAAGGATTATTTTCGTTGGATATTCGAATGCTCTATTTCAAAGTTTAAAGGGTCCTGTTCGTCGTCTGTTCAAAAAGTACCAGAAATGTACACTTTTTTTAATTTTTTCATAAATACATCAATTCTTCCATATTTTAACAAGGGTTTTATGGCATTTGTGTTTTTTCACTTTTGGTGGAATTTTGTGACATTTTTTGAAAAGGGACTATAGGACATATAAACAATAAAGTGAAACTTCTTGTGCAATATATGTATATAGGGTTTTCCAATTTGAGTGATATGATTTCTAAGTGACATTTCGGCCATTTGTAGTATGTTATGATCTGTATTTTTCTTACATTGTATTCACTTATATTTACAATTTCATCATGGAGACATATACGCAAGAACGCCTTTTACAAAATAATAGTTCTCCAATTCCAACGTTTCGTGCGCTTTTGCTAATTTATGGTCGTCATAATCGTCCACCTGTGCTCGCTATTCGTCGAATTGTTGCAAATTACGAGCGTACATTTTCTTTACATAATGTTCAAGTTCCAATAAGACAAAGGACCGTTCGCAGTAATGAAAATATTGTTGCCGTTCACGCAAGTGTTGCTGAAGACCGCAATTTATCGATTCCATGGCTTTGTCAACAATTGCGACTGTCTCAAACCACAACCCCAACCAACTTGTTGTGGCCGAAATTGGAAGAGTTGATCTTGGCAACATCTGGTTCCAACAAAACGGGTCTACGTGCCAGACAGCACGAGCAACTACCGAATTGTTACCAGAAAAGCTTGAAGATTCGATTATTTCAAGAAATTGTGACATTGAATGGCCTCCAAGAAGTTATGATTTAATACCATTACAGTATTGCTTGTGGGGTTATTTGAAGTCATTGATGTTTATCAATAAACCAGACTCTTTTCAAGCTTTACAAGTCAATATTGAACGTGCTATTCATGATATACGACTTGATTTAATGGAAAAAGTGCTCGAAAATTGAGTTCATCGAATTCGTTCCTGCAAAGGAAGACGTGGAGGCTATTTGAAAGACATTTTATTCATAACTTCACATTAAATTTAATACATTTGAATTTCCTTAACAATTAGTGTGTTTGTTTTTAAACGAAATCATATCACTCAAATTGGAAAACCCTTTACATATTTTTTTGACAATATACTTGTAGAACATAGTGTGTTCAAAATAGACCATTCCAGATTTCAATTATAAGATTTCCAGAATTAAATTTTTAAAAAAGAACTAAAAGGACATATGCATGTTCAAGATTAAGGACTCTCGTCTGCTAAATCCTTTAGTAAAATCCATTCCACCATAAACTGGTAGAGCATTTGGATATTTTGCCGGTCATTTCGGTTTAGTTTTCTTGACCTTGTTTCAAAAACGGACAAAAACGACATCTGAATTTAAAAATAGAGAATTTTGGTCTTTGACAACCCATAATGGATTTTAATAAGGAATACTTATAAATTCGTAAAGCGTTCTGAATCCCTTTTGTAGAGTAAATTTTTGGTACTTTTTGAACAAAGGATGAAAAGGACCCTTTAAACTTTGAAATACAGCATTTAAATATTCTATGAAAATAATCCATGTCAAATTTCAGTGTAGACATGTTATCAGAAGAATTCGCTCAATTCAATATTTATACTCGATTTTTAAATCCATCTCGGACAGTATGGGATAAGAAAATGCAAAAAAAAAGTATATTTACCTAGTGTGATCATTTGGCGCAGGAATCATCCACCCCCAAAATTGGTGTTGCACAGTGCACAGCTTACAAACCGTTTCTACATTTTTCTTCTTAAGCTATTTCTATATGTATATTTTTATATATCCCTATACTTTTCAAATTTTCTACTGTCCTCTATAAAGTGGCTATTACAACTTCTAATGCATTTCTCTTGAAACGGAGGAAAATTGTTCAATTGAAATCAAATATTTGTGGAAATAAATAAATACATGTATTTATCTAAACTCTCATTATAGAAAACATACAAATATGAACGACTACAGTTATGGATATAAATATACGTACATTTATGTATACAAGGAAAATAGCGAAAATAAAGTCCAGTCAAAATAATTATGAAAACATCACGTACCAATAGAATGTTCTATTACAACAGTTTATAGAAACGAGTTCAACACAAACCTGTAGCCACTATGAGGAGCACTATGGGATAAGATAAGGCATATGGCAGCATGAAATATCGCCCAAAAGCAAAATGACCCAACAATTTTGTGAAAAATCGCCCATCTTTTAAATTTGGGTCAAAATATGAAAAATAGCCCAAAATTACATATGAAATTTACCCCAAAAATAAATGAACAATGACCCAAAATATATATGAAACATCGCCCAAAAATATTGGGTAATTTTTCATAAAAAAATGGTCCAAATTAATTGGGTAAATTATCATATGAAAAATAGCCCAAAATCATAGTGAGAATGAAATAAAAAAAAATCCAAAACTTCAATATTTGAAAAATATAAAATCTCAGCCATTTATAGCCTTTTTATATTGTGTTTAAATAAGCGCTGCCGTCAAAAAATCGCCTGATTTTGGAGAAATACTTGTTTCATAGTATAGTGAAACAAGCGCTGCATGCGAAAAATTTATTTCTCCAAAATCGCTCGATTTTTTCGAAATATTTTTTTATGTTTTTTAGCGAGCGCCGCTTTAGTAAAGTCACTTTTAAAAAATCATGCTATTCTTCTTTAAAAGAATAATTTTTCATATTTTGTTTTACCGAGTGCCGCTGACGTAAAGTCAATTCATACACCCAGCGAAATAATTATAAAGGCAATATATTTTGTTCGGTACTCTCAATGCACTGCGTTTTTGGTCTAGAATTTTAATGCATATACGAGTCATGAGGTGTATTATGTCAGAGAATGTAGTCATTCAATCTCCTTTACAAGTTATTTTAAAAGTGACGCTGTATTTTCTATTTCTGGTGCGAAATATATATAAAGGCAGCATGGAAAAGAACCCGAATTCGAAAAGTAGTAAGTAGGAATTTAAACAGAACTGAGTTTTCTTTTGGTTGTTATTTTACTGTTTTAAAATTAACGTAGGTCAAATTAAAAAAAAATAATTTATATGGAATACCTGGTGGTAAATTCCAAAGTAAAGAAGAAGAGAGAAAAATTTAAGATTATCATGATAAAGGGCTGTCCAATCGGTAAATTTCGAGGCAATTGAAAAGATCTAGCTGTGGCATTGACAATTATAAAATAGGGTGGCCAAAATGGAAACACAAAAGGACCAGGAAGGACACCACTGATCAGTAGCAGCACCAAAAGAGAGATCAAAAGGGTTCCTGTTGAAGAAAACTTCGGCGATATGGAAATTATTGCTGAATTGAGCTTGGGAGCAGGGATGCGTCGTGTTCGACAAATAATGAAACGCGACGTGAAACTGTCATATGGGAAAAAGGATGGAAAACTTGGTATCATGCCAAGACACGAATTAGCCACATTTATATTCGCTGAAATATACATATTTTTGGATCAGGGGTAATATTTTCCGATGGCAAAAATTAAATTCGAATAACCCTAATGGCTCGGACAAATAAATATTGGCGTTCCAGAGATTTTTTCAAAATTATGCGTCAGCGGCGAAATTTTGTCGGTAGCACCCTTATGGTTTGGGCACGTATGAGTTATAGAGGAACCACTCCAATATGCTTCGGTTCCATTAAAACGGACTCCGAGTATTATATTCGACTACTGGATGTCGTATTAGTTAATTCTGGGTAGGAAATGTCTGTGCCAGAATCTCAGCCAGCAGGGCAACGCAGCAGTACATCGGTCTAAGAAAACTCCAAAGTCTCTGGAGTCCTGAAATAATACCAACTCTCGACTGGCCTGCACTTAGTTATTATCTGTATCCGATCGAGAACCTCTGGTCTATTTTACCTACCCAGGTTTACTACAAGGACGCCAGTTGAAGAATGTCAAGGATCGAAGAGCAGCAATACAAGAAATTCGAAGATAACTGATCTTGCGCATATTCATTCGTTGATAAACTCATTGCCGAGAGGCTTAGTAGAAGTTATCAGCGAAAATGGAGATCACACATCGTACGAAACTTTTTAGAATATTTAAATAAATCTTTTGCCTATGTAAATATTTTGCACTAGTAATTAGTTTATTTTTGTTGATTTACTTTTAAAAAGTCATAGACAAAGTATTTTTTGCTGAAAAGTATTTAATTTTGACAGGACTAATACAATATAAAATAAAAACTTGAAAATTCCTCACAACATTTAGAAAAACCAAAAAATGGTGTTGCCTTTATACTTAGTTCGCGGGGTGTATTGTGGTGTAGCAAAGAAAACAAAATAATTTTCAAAAATTTCAATAAAAAATTCAATAAACAGCACAAAATGTAGGTGGTTGCTAAGAGCGTTTAGATAAGTAACGGCTTCGTGTAGTCTCGCTTCAACTGCAATATCAGTTTTACTTAAAATAAGAAAACGAAAAATCACCCACAAATTTCGGAATAATTCCGGATTATTTTTGGGCTATTTTCTACAATTATGATACTCGCACACGGCCCACAATGGTCTGGTTTCATATTTAATTTTACGAAAAAACATCCAAATGGGAAATTTTTCACAAACGTATTTTGGAATGAAAATGATTTATTGCCCAAAATTTATGAAATAAGGCCCACTTTTTCTGGGCGAAATTTCATATGAATTCACAAGTTTCACGAATTTCACATTTATATGTGTTTTTTTGTTGGGCAATTTTTCATAAATTTTTTAGGACGATTTTTCGTTGGGCGATTTTTCCTTACACAAAGGCATATGCTCATTTAAAGTAGAGTTTTTTTAATTACAAAAAACCGTTTCCATTTACATCCCATGATGAGATTGGGAAGAGCTTCTCACAACCAGTGATCTGCGCGCTTTCTACTTTTTCACTCACCGATTAGGACGTACAGTTTTATATCGGTACCGAATGGTGTTTTTGGAAGCTTTTTCATGGCTAAGTACTCGATAGTGTCGCCATCACTAAGCGAAGTGGCCGTCGTCGCAGGAAATGTAAGGTGGTCAGAGCAGGGATCCAACCCACGTTCTGATGCACAAGAGCCGTGCACAGTACTTATACTGTTTACATTTAAATACAAGTGAATTTGGGACTTGCAAACATACGAATGTTTGAAGTGTGTTCCAAACATATACATGGTTCCTACAGAAAATGTTTGGGAGAATATGTTAAAGAGACCAGTATTTTTCAGCGTGTGTATGTTAACGCTAAAATGTGTCAAACTTTCCAATGGAAGTCCAGTTTGTATCATGGAATACTAGTATTGCCAGTTCCCGAAATATAAACAGCAAGCCGTATATTTTTGTTATAGCCAAATTTTGGTAAATTTAGAAGTGAACTTGAGGAAATATAAAGAATAGATAACAACAGTAACTTATACGATAAAGTGAAAAGTAAACTTGTTCACCGATCGCAAATCTTAACTATATCTCTTAACGGTAGCAAAAGAGTTAAGTTTCCCTTAAATTCAGATTCAGATCAATTGCACATGTCCTGTTTGTATTAAAGAATACGTTGTGTTTGCATTTTCCTTAAACTTTTATAAAATTTCGGAGATAAAATTTTAAATTAAATTGAATATGGTTATAAATAAAAAAATAAAATCAATTAATAGCTTTGCAATGTTTCTGAAATCCCAAAGTTTACAAAAACAGAAATAATAATAAAATAAATGGAGTTTTATGGCGCCCCATGTTTGTGTTTGTGTGGAAGTGTGTGTGTGTGTATGCATGAAAGCCAGCGTGTGAACTTCTTGCTGTGCTGTGGGTTATTACTCGCATATCCACGATGAGCTATAATTCTTCATTAGCCTAGTGCCTTAAATCCTGTCCATAATCATAGTAGTGTGTGCACGTATGCAAATAAATACGAATGTCAGTGTGTGGACATTTATATTATATCAGGGTACCCATATGCGAGTGTGTGTGTCGGTGTGTGTACGAGTGTGTTATAGCCTTTTGTTGTTACTACTAGTATATGCTAAAATTGCAGTACTATACGAGTATATGAACAACATAGCAACATACTATTTGCGTGGTGTCTGTTGCTCTACATTCGCTGTGCCATGTTTCAATTGTATTCACCCACCTTACACACTCAGAAACTGATATATAAAATATAATACCAGTGTACACCTCATACACAGATCCAAGGTAGGATACCTTTACATATACTCGTACATACAAAACTAGCTAGAACAGTGTTTTGTCTTAAACAACAACTCAAAATATTAATATAATGTATGGTTGCAACAATTTTGGTGCTGGTGATTTCTTTCTGTGTCTGTTTGTTTTTAATGTAGTGGCTGGTGAGAAGCTGGTTGTAGCCTGACAACAAAAAATGTATCTCTGCAAAGTAACAATATGGCAATTTCCCTTTTTTTATTACCTATACATATATACTTTTATTGATATAAAGTATATACATCCATATGTACTATATACATATATATGTCTGTGCGGTGTGTGAAAATGTTAAAGTCATAAACTTTGGTATATTTTAAGCTTGATTAAATCCTTAACACACACAATAGCTTACAAAATAATAATAAAAAAAAAAGGAGCACAACTCCAG
This sequence comes from Phaonia tiefii, assembly GCA_963931995.1. NCBI lineage: Eukaryota > Metazoa > Arthropoda > Insecta > Diptera > Muscidae > Phaonia > Phaonia tiefii. The sequence goes on along the minus strand of OZ008370.1, from coordinate 165,487,110 downwards.
CAACAGTATTGATCAGCCTACCGCTCCCACCCCAAAATACTCACTATAATAAGCATTTATTTGTTGTTTAAATGTCCTGCTAGACCAAATGTGCAATAAAACTTATAATTATAGCATGCAGAGAGCAGCTTAATTTGTTGTTGCTAGTGTTGTACATATTGTATTATTTTGTTTATATGGAACAAAAGGATCAAGATAATGGGAATTTGAAATGCTATAGTATACAAAAATTTAAATATGGACAAAGCAATGTTTTTGTTTTGCACCAAAAAGAACAAGATTATACATATTTTAAATTAAACTCAGACATGAAATGGCTAACGACAAAAGAGTGCATACACAGGGCCATATTGATTTTAGTTAAGATAGCAAACCATTGTGATGTTAAATAAAGAGGTTATTTTATATTCGTGTTGTTACTTAAAATTTAATCGATTTAAAATCAGATCATCTGTACTGATCATTACACAGAACGACAGCATGAAGAGAATGTTTGGTGTTTCCCAAAGCTCAAGTTATAATATTGTACAGATCCTAACATGGATTTTCTCAAAACATGGATTTTCTCAATATATATTGTACAGGTCCTAATATGGATTTTCTCAAAATAGTCGATGTTAAAAGTTCGTAGTAGTAAAGGATGTCTCGGTCAGAATGCACTTTTTAATTTTAAAATAAAAAGACGTATCCTTTGAGAGTTGTGATTTTGGAACGAAGTTCCTTATCGCATGTTTCGGGATGGGGGCTAAATGGCAAAATGTTAAACAACTTTTTTTTAACGACTTTATTACAACCCATTATTGTCAACTATATTGGGTACTGTTGGTTTGGTTTGGTTTAAAAGGAGGTTTTCTAGGTGGAGCCTGAGTATCACGTATTGTAGTTTTGTAGTTTGAGTCCATGAAGTACAACCCTGAGCATGGAATTACATTTGGCAGCACACTTACTCTTACACTCGTACTTTTGGTTTGGTTTGAGTCTAGACTAACATATGGGGAGAAATTTATTGTCTACTGGGAATTTTTCTAGGTGGAGCCTGTTTATTACATATTGTAGTTTTGAACCAAATAAAAGGTGAATTTAGAAAAGCCAAAGTGAAAGAAGTTTAAAAAATAAAATTTTCTTAAATAAGTGCGTTTTGCTAAAAAAAAGTCAATTTTCTCAAAAACAATACCTATTCATATTCTTAAACAGAGTACCTTTTCTTAAAACAAATACCTTATCTTACAGAAGTACCTTTGCTTAATAAGGTAAATTCTTACAAAAGTACCTTTTCATAAAAAATGTAATTTTTTAAATAAATACCTTTTCTTTAAAAAAGTACATTATCTTACAACAAATTGACTTTTCTTAAAAAAATTAACTTTTCTTTACAGAGTATCTTTTATGTAAAACAAAATAACTTTTCTTGAGATAAGTAAAAAAAAAATAATGACAATCACTGAACTGTGCGCTTTCAGGTTTTCACTCACTGATTGGGACCTACAGTTTTACACCGATTCCGAACGGTATTTTGCGAAGCTTTTTTTATGGCTATATACTCGATAGTGTCGCCGTCACTATGAGAGGTAACCGCCGCCGAAAAAATTTTAACGTGGTCAGAGCACAGTTCGAATCCAGGATCTCATGTACAAGAGCCGCGCAAACTAACCATTGCACCACCGACGGCCTACTCTTAAAATTGTACCTGTTCTTGAAAAAAGGACCAATTCTAAAACAAAATCGCATTTCTTAAAAAAACTTTTCTTCAAAAAAAAATACCTTCTCTAAAAAAAATACATTTTCTTAAAAAAACTCCTTTTCTCAAAAGTACCTTTTCTTAAAAATAAAATAATACCGTTTCTTTTCTTGAGATAAGTAGCCTTTCTGAAAATAAGTAAATTTTCTTAAAATATAACCTTTTCCTAAAAAGAGTACCACTTCCTTAAAAAGTGCCTGTTCTTGAAAAAAAGTACTTCTTTGTAAAAAAAATTAATACTCTTAGGCTTTTTCTCACAGAAAGTACTTCTTATTAAAAATGGTACCTTTTCTCAAAAAAACAGAGAAGTACCTTTCATTAAAGAAAGGACCTTTTCGGGAAAATATAATACACATTCTTACAAAACGGCCCTAGAAATATACTTTTTTAAACAAATACATTCAATAAATAAAAAATTTCTTAAAAAAAAGTTTATCATTTTACAAAAAGTAGTTGTCTTAAAGAGCCATTTAAATTATAGTATTTTTCAACAGGCGTGTTGGAACTAAGTAGTACATAATATATATCGAAAGGACCTTCGTTCCAACCGGGTGTCCCCTGACACCTCATGTTTTTTTTTTTAGTGTGGAATAAAACATCGGTCAAATGGGCCCCCACGGCTCTGATGACAGGCCATTTATCTTCTTATTATATATTCCATGACTTTTTCACAGAGATGTGGCTGTATCTCACCGATGAGGCGTTGGATCTCGGACTTGAGCAAGTTGAAATCTGAATTTCTTTAGATATATTGTTCTGGAAATCGTTGCTGCAATAAGTCGATTATTTCATGAACGGCGTGGCAGGTGGCGCCGTCTTGCTGGAACCACATATCGTTCAGATCCATGCCATCCAGTTGAAGCCACAATAACTCCGTTGTAATGTTCCTGTAACGAATGCCGTTCACAGTCACATCAATTTTAGCCTCATTTTCCAAAAAGTAAGGTCCACTCACGGCACCTGACCAAAATCCGCACCAGACAGTTGCTAGTTGTGGCTACATTTGTTTCTCATGGATTGAATAAAGATTTTCTGAGCCCCAAATTCAACAATTCTGTGTATTCACGAAACCATTCAGATGGAAATGCACTTCATTGGAGAAGAAGCTTTTTTTTAAATTGGCATTGACTTCACTTTGCTCCATTACCCACTGAACGAATTGCCGGTGCTTTCCATCGCCTGCTGGTTTGAGCTCCTACGTAAGCTGAATTTCGTATACATTAAAATGAAGGTCTTTTATCAAAATACGTTGCGTAGTGCTCCGTGAAATTTTAAGTTGTTGAGAACGATGTGGAATTGATGGTTTCGGGTTATCATCGACACTCTCGTGTACAGCAGGAATGTTTTCAAGAGACCGACCGGTACGTTGACACACAGGAGTGTAACTGTCCATAACCGGCCTAGCTTCTTCAAATTTGTTGACCACTCTTCGAATGGTTGACACATTATTAGGCGCACTTTCTGGACTGAAAATCCTTCGAAGTTTGCGAGCGGTTTCAGCATAACTTTCCAAATGTTTGTAATAAATTTTCACAATTATAATACATTGTTCTTTCGTAAACCGCTCCATTTTTAATAATCGGAATAAACATATGTGATAGCTGCCAAATTTTAGCCTTGCCACTAGCACAGAAAAAAACTTGCACTAAATTTAAAAAGCGCAATCTTACTGAGACGCCCTTTACTTGAATAGCAAACTGCTTATACGTATTGCAATATCAGTATTAGGGTGTAAGGGAGGGGAGTCACAAAAGATGCGTATAGAAGGGCTGATTGTGGAATCTTCAATTTCTTTATACGAGGGTACTTATATGTTTCCATTCCCAGTTTATTTTGGTAAAAAAACAACATTATTTTTGATCAAATTATAGTTTCCAAATGTTTATAGATCTTTTTTTTTTTTACGGCACCATTTTTAAGTTGCGTACATTTTCTTTCCAATTTTTCAATTAAATTTTCAATTTATTTCGTTTTGTATTTTTTCACGAAAATACTATCTATCTATACTAACCAGTACAGAAATTTTAGTCAAGTGAACCGACTTAAACATACCCTCACCCTATGTCATCCAACAAATATCTTCACCCATACATTGAATGAATGATGGTGGGAAATGTGTCAATATTCAACAGCAGAGTGGCATTGTGCGAAATAGTAATCAATACCCAACTTAATTGGGATCCTAAGTGATTTTGTCGATTTATCGTGACTACCAGCCAATTGCCCGCCCAATATTTTAGAGAGGTACTAAAATGGGCATGGCGAAGTTTTTCATTTGTTATTACATATTAGCGTTTGAGAAAATTTTGATCAGTACCAAATTTTGTTAAGATCGGTTGTCGTTTACCGTGGATATCGAGTCGGCCAACCAGAACGCCGCCCATCTTTTGAATGGAGGTTCGCAAATGGGCGTGGTACAGTAGTTCAATATTTAGTTTTTATGAAAAAATTGCCTAGTATTTCATTAATATTAATTGTAGTTTACGAGAGTTATCGTGTCGATCAATCGGTCATCCGCCCAACTTTTTTGCGGAAGGGACCAGAATGGGTGTGGCAACACCCCTCCTTTTCCATAAAAGAGTGGCATTTGACTGAAGTTTGTCTTGTACCAAATTTCATAAAGATTGGTTCGCGTTCGCGGGAGTTATCTTGTCAAACAACTTATGTATGGTAGCTGCAAAATCACTTTAGGCAATCCATTAAGATCGGACTTATCGCCTTGGACTTATCGCCTTATTAACCAAAGTTTGATGTGAAGCTAATCACTTCTACCAGAAATAAATGATTTTGTATTAAATGTGTCATTTCTACAGGAGGTACCAGAAGGGGTTTGATCAAAACGGCAAATTTCAATCCCGACTTAAGGTTGAACAAGCAATAGTTACTGACAAAGTTTTATTGTGATCGGTAACGATTTACGGGCCGGCGGTGGTGCAATGGTTAGTGTGCATGAGATACTGGGTGCCATCTTAAATTTCTTTTGGCGTCGGTCACCTTGCATAGGGACGGCGACACTATCGAGTATTTAGCCATGTAAAAGCTTTTCAAAACACCGTTCGGAGTGGGTGTAAAAACTGTAGGTCCCAATCAGTGAGTATAAAGAAAGCGCACAGCTCACTGGTTGTGAGAAGCTCTCCCCAATTTCTTCATGCGATGTAATGGGACACCATTAATTTATTTATTTAAAGATTTACGGGATTTATCTTGCCGAACAACCAGCCGGTTGAAAAAGTTTTGTATGGGAGGTACCAAAATGGGCGTGGCAAAATCACCCTTGTCTTAATCGGTGACTGGCCTTTGATGATATGAAGCCTAGTACCTAATTTGATTAAGATCGGAAGTGTTTCACGCGATTTATCGCACTGACAACCTGGACGACCACCAAGCTTTTGTTTGGGAGGTACCAGAATGGGCGAGGTTGCCTCCTCTCCATTTAAGTAGACATTTACAGATTATTAACCAAAGTTTGAACTGAAGCTAATCACATCTACCGGAAAAAATTTTTAGAAGAAACATGAGTTTTTACTTAATGTGACGATTTGTATGGGAGGTACCAGAAGCGGCGTGGTCAAAACGCCCATTTTCAATCCCAGACTAAGCGTTGACAAATAATAGTCACTAACAAAATTTCGTTGTGATAGTTAATGATATATAGCAGCTATCGTGTTGATCAGTCAGCCAGAGAGACAGGCAGACGGACATGGCTCACTCTTAAAAAGTCCCAAAATGAATTTCATCCAAAGATCAGCTCTTCAATATGCTCTTCAGTATGTATCTTCTGAGACCTCCCACGATTGAAGTTCCCAAAATCTCGGTTATCGAGATATCTTGAAACAAATGCACCCCAATTTCAAGCTGTTAATAACAATATAGTTTTTAAAGTTAAGTCCTTTAATATAATGGTGCTGAATGAAATGCATGTGGAAATTGCCATGGGGTTTTCGCGTGTTTCTCCCATATTGTCCGTAATATTGATTTCAGGAATATAAATATCATAACCAAGGTTGTTGGCTTTATTGAAAACTATAACAGTGCAATGATAGAATTTTCGTGAATTTGTTCATATGTATGATAATGGATAAAAAGTCAGCGTTACGGATGTCTTGAAGATCTCCAGTGTTTATTTTGAGGTAAAGTGAAAAATCAGTTTATTTTAAGACAAAATAATTTGAATGCAAATATTTGAAGTTTGTTGGGGACATCAGGGGGCTAATAATGTATGACGACAATCGTTCAATCGAGCGTCGCACATCCAGTGAAGTATGCTCTTTCTACTGTTTTCCACCAGTAGCGTGGTGGGAGTTGTCGAAGGAAATGTAAGGTGGTCAGTAGAGGTTTACGCCGATTGTTTCTGCTTTGATTGCGGCGTTGGGACCTGGGTCAATAGGCCTCGGCGGCGGCTTGGTCGGCTAACCTGGTGGCGGCTAACGACGGCGGCTGCTATTTCTAATTATTAGGAAATTGGCCCGGCTGCTGCTATGCAGGGTTCAATTCTTAGGAAATTTGACCTGCTGTTGCTGTAGTTGTAACCTGTGCTGTAACCCGTTAGGGAATGGGACTTCCTGTTGGTGTAGTAGCGTGTGGAATTTCGCCTAGGATATATTATGCAAACTTCGAAATGTCGTTTATCTCCTTAAATTAATTTTTGAGAAACTAAGCTGACTGTTTTTAGTGATTATTCTGACTGTGGTTGTGTAGCTTATAGTTTGTTGCTCGTAGTGTTGTGTCCCATCAACAAAAATTTGTTCTTGCCCAATCTTCATTTGAAAGCTTAGAGGGTAAAGTATTTTTGAGATTTCTTTCAGATTTTTCGGATTTAGAGGTCGCACAAGTCGACTTTCACCCAAAAATCGGACTTTCCAGATGATTTTTGAATTTTGCTTTTAACAGAACGAGTGACGCTGAACTTCGTAAAGTTGTCGTCACACCATAAATCGTGGACAAAATCCATGGAATGATATAAGACGTCCGAAGAATGAAAATGCGTGAAGTGGATGAGACAGTATGCATCTCAACTGAGCGGTTATACTATAAGTACATTTTAAGTGAACATTTGGTTATCAAAAAGCTATCTGCGCGGTGGGTGCCGCGATTGTTTACACTCGACCATAAGTGGTTTGGGAAAAGGGAAGAGCTCATCACTGATTCAAACACCTAGGTCGAGGACCTTGAGAAAAACAATTATCTACTGCAGAAGACATATCTTAAAAGTCACAGAGTTGCCAAACTGCCCCCGAGCTTGATGAATGAACGTCAACTTTAACACAGAATGATAGTTGTGAGATTTAAAATTTTCAAATTGGTGGTCATTAAGAGACTTTTCGCTATGGCCTTTTTAAGGTGCTAACATCTATAGGCATGGGTAGGGCAACCTGTCAAAGTGAACACACGCAAACAGTACGCAGCATTAGCATCACATACGTGGTTGTTGTTCAACAATAGTATCTGACTGAAAATAAGTATGATGGTATTGATGTAGCGGCTGCGAACAAACAAGCAGGTCGTCGTCGTCAAAAGTATTGAATAGTATAGAGAATTCATGGAACGAATTGTATAACTCAAAGGCACTGGCGACATTTGGAGAATGATTCAAAACGTATTACTCTCTTTTTGTCATAACTTGGTCCATTTACAATTTTGATGGGAAACATTGATGCCTTTTAAAACATTTATGCTTTTTGTATTGTTTTATGTCGATAACATTGTCGAAATGGTGCACTTATATTGAAATATTCTGTAAGGAGAATAATACTCGTTTATGTTCTCTTACTCAGACTCTCTACTTGAGAGCGGACAAAGTGTGCAATAAGTTCTCTATACTATTCAATACTTTTTGTCGTCGCTCTGTTTATGACAAATCCAAATCAATTAATTCAGTGAGCTAAATATTGAATATTATTCAGTCGTATGCCAGCATTCAAACAAGCAGGTCATCGTCGCTCTGTTTTTGATAAAACAAAAACAATTATTTCGGTGAGATAAAAATTGCTTTATATATTTTAACAAGATTACATCTAATGTTAAAGCAGATAAAAGAAAAAAGAAAGTGCAATAGCGAAAGAGCCTTAGACACAAAAACTATTCTTGTTTTATTTTCCTATTTAACATATAACATTTCGTAGAAATTATAGAAATCGAACAGGTACCGTGTAGCAGAAAGGTGTTAACACATCGCCCGTGAGTTCGAATACTCATTAATTTTTTTTTTAAATACCATTAAATATGTGATACATGATTTAATTTTTTAAAAAACGTCTTAGTAAAATCTATGCAATTAATTGAAATGTTTTTTTTCTATTCTTTCGCAGGTTTGATGTATTAGTTAATGGAGGTGGTGCTGTTACCCTACAATTCCAACGATCACCTTTCCGCCCATTAACACGTACCGTGTTTGTGCCCTGGAATCGTATTGTGGTCTTGCCACCCGTGCAAATGCAACTCTCAGATGAAGACGATAGTGCCAGTAGAAATATTAAGTAAGAACCAACACCCAAATACCGCATGGATTTTAAGCAGCATTTCAGTAATTCAATTATTTAATATTTTTCTTATAATTTCTTTCTTACCATCCTTCAACCAAACAGAGTGGCACCTTTAAATCCTGCCTTAACCTTCCTCAATTCTATATTGTATCACTTCACCGATGAAGCCACCACCCCAGTAACGCAAAAAGTTTGCATGGAACATGATCACGAGGAACTTAAACCCCAGTTGATAAGTACATGGATGCCAAATGGCATTGGAGCAATGCCCGGCAAACGTGTTATATTCGCAGAGACTCAGGTGTGTATGCATTTAATTAATTTAAATGCTTAGATAAGTTTATTTAATATGAAATTTAATTATATTCGTTCAGTTGGAAGGAAGGGACAAGACGAAATTATGATAGCTTAGGATTTACAGTTTTAACTATTCAGCAAAGTTGTGCGATTTGGTCACGTTATGGCATTGAAGCGTTTTACGTAAATGAGCATAAAATAAGAAGATTTGGATGTTGCTGTAACGTAATACGTACCAGCAATACCTGGGGGTCCTTTTAATAAATCTTTTGGCTTTGGGCCCGTGTACCTGATACGATGTTTAGTAGGTTACAATAGAACGGAATACAGCGTAACATTAGTTGTTGTTGTTACTATTTTGTATGAACTATTTTCTAAAGTTTCGCATACAATGTATCTATTTATAAGCACAAGTCCATGGCGTTGATATTCTTAGTGTGTTACATCTCTCAGCCATTTCAGTGTGACCCAAAGAGTCAACCCCCATACCTGCTGCCTTATAAGCTCTCGGAAATGTTGTGCACTTCCTGTTGTTGCATTTAGTTTACTATTTTATAGCTTTAGCTCAGGGTCTGCTTGTTTTTTCACAATTTTCCTTTAGTCCTTTTGTTAATGCCATTAAATATTTTGCATTATTTATGCTTAAACTGTAAGTCATGCATGAACGTGTTGTTCTTGTTGTTGCTGCCTTTATTTTGAGTCATATAACCAGATCTGACACCAGGTGCAGCTTTGACCAGGTTTTAATTAAATTACTATTTACCTTATGGTTCACTTTAAACACTACATTTTTATACGTTGTCTCTTAACTTGCTGGTGTGCTCAGCTTTTGTAGGACAGCAACGAGTAGCAGGAGTAGGAGATCTAGTTGGTTCTTGTGTAAACAGATTTTTACTTTCATTAAATAGAAATTACAGTCTTGGGAACTATTGACCTATTATACTTGAAATGAAATGTTAAAGCCTTTTTCAGTATCTCGGAGCTAAAAGGATGCCAATAATGTTCGTAGGGGGACCAGCAAGAGACGACGTCAAGTATAATCTACAGTAAATTACACTAAAGGAGCATGTTAAATTTAAATGTTAATAGTTTTTGGTGAAAATGTTATCAAATAATCCTGTGTTTAAAGAAAGTAAATATTTTTATACTAAGTTGCAAGAGTATTTCTCTGATGCTAGTAAAGCCTTGCAAAATGTTTTGTTGGAACCAATTTTTGCCGACCCTTTTCTTTACATATTGTCACACAAAGACTGCAACAATATATTTAGATTTCCATTTAAATGTCGATTATTACGCTACAGCGAGTAATCACGTCAGGCAAATTTAAACTGTAAAGCACCTAAAAGTATACCTTAATTCAGTCTGCTCAAGATAAGCTCAAAGCTATTTTAAAACGAACGTACTTGTATAAGTTAATATTTTTAATTTATACACTAAATGAAAATACTACATTGTATTATATTTAAAACAAGGGCAATTGTAAACTTAACTATTCCATAGTAATGCATGCAAAACCTGAGAACTTGAAAAGCCTAAAACTATGCATTGGTATGAACAAATCCGTTTATATTTTGTCTTCCTTTTGGGAACGGGCTAACGTTTGTAATAATTATTTTACTACTAAAACTACTTACTAAAACTATTTATCGAGGGTTAAACGAGAGTACCTCGCAAGAAGAAAACATCGAAAATTGTACTCAAATTATTCAGAAAAATTAGAGCCGTCGGTGGTGCAATGGCTAGTGTGCGCGGCTCTTGTACATGAGATCGTGGGTTCGATCCCTGCTCAGACCACCTGACATTTCTTTCTACGACGGTCACCTCGCTTAGTGATGGCGACACTATCGATTATTAGCCATGAAAATGCTTCTCAAAATATCGTTCGCAACCGGTGTAAAACTGTAGGTCCCAATCAGTGAGTATAAAACTAGAAATCCCAAAGATCACTGGTTGTGAAAAGCTCTCCCCAATTCCTTCATGGAATACAATGGGAAGCCATTTATTTTTTTAATGCTATAATCAGTTTTGCTAGATTATTCTAAAAGTTGTTAGTTCTAGTCGAAAAACTAGAAGTCGAGAAATTGGTTTGGCGTTAATCACATATAAAAGCAATAAAATGTGATTGTCATAAAATAGTCAAACAAAAAATTACTTTAGTTTAACCCTCGATAGTCATATGTAAGTTTGGCTATCATTTTCGAACCGCCCGTGACACGGAAACATATCCAACAACCAGTTGGAAATTTATTTTGCAAAGCCCCATTTTCAGCTCTCGCGGATTTATCGTAACATAATTCGTAATTTTTCTATACGCATAGATATTTATTGCAAAGGGTTACCACCTGTCTCTGACTTAGCTGGCTAATATTTCATTTATTTTCTTACTCCTACTCCATTTTTGTATTGACACATGTCGAAATTGCTTTTGTTTGTCCAAATAATCGAATCGGCAAAATTTCGGTTCCAAACATTTATCAAATTGTTTTTCCGGTGCCAAAACTTTGGCATAACAACCCTGTAATTGAGTTTTTTTTTACGAAATTTCCACAAAGAGCTGAGTAACAGGTAAATGACGAACGAGCGAAATGTTCGTACTTCCCATAGGACAGTAAATTTCATCAGACTTAAATTCGGGCTTATCTAGCCAGAACCTATCATTAACTACAGAAATACTATTTGCTTAACCCACTTCGTCTAAGTCCACTAAATTCTTCTCTTTCCAGATTGTTCAAGAATCCATACAGATTCCAGGTTCCGATTTACACTTGACCTATCAATCATCTCAAGCTTCCGGTTACCTTAGCATTGTACGCATGCGCTTGACCGCGGAAAAGATACCTAAAACTCTCACGCATGTCCATGTGGGCGTCGAAATCGAAGGTTCATTACATATCAAAACATATGAGGCTGATCCAAATCTTATACACACCTTTGCCTGGAATAAGCGCAATGTCTATAGACAAAAAGTTTATGGGGTTACCATTGCTCGCATATCAGTGGGCTATCAACATTCGACATGTGATACTCCAGTTTGGATTACACAAACTGCCAAGTTACAGGGTTATGATGTGGATATATCGGATATTGGTGGCTGGGGCTTGGATATACATCATCATTATAATTTCCATGAGGGTATCCTGCAGAAGGGTGACGGCAGTACATTACATATGAAAGAATATCCACGGACTGTCAAAGTGGTAATGGGTACTGGATTGCAGAGACCCTTAAATTGTCCCGACCATTGTAATGGTATAGCTAAAGATGCCAAACTTTTGACACCCATTGCCTTGGCCTCCGGACCAGATGGCAGTCTGTATGTGGGCGATTTCAATTTGGTCCGACGCATTACTCCAGATGGCAAAGTTTATACTATTCTACAATTAAGTGCAACTCAAGTATCTTATCAATACTACCTGGCTGTTTCACCCGCTGATGGTCATTTGTACATATCCGATCCGGAAAGACATCAAATATTGCGTTTACTAAGATTGGAGAAAGTGAAAGATCCTGCCATTAATAGTGAACCAGTTGTGGGATCCGGCCAACGTTGCATTCCCGGTGATGAGGGCAACTGTGGTGATGGTGCCGCTGCTTTGCAGGCTCGGCTTTCACATCCCAAAGGTTTGGCTATAGCTGCTGATCGCACTATGTATATAGCAGACGGTACGAATATAAGAGCTGTTGATCCTAAAGGAATCATTCATACACTAATTGGTCATCATGGTCATCACAATCACTGGAGTCCTGCTCCATGTTCTGGCACGCTAATGGCTAATCAGGCTCAATTACAATGGCCTACTGGATTAGCGCTTAGTCCTTTGGATGGTTCTCTACATTTCATCGATGATCGGTTGGTACTACGTTTGACGTCGGACATGAAGATACGAGTGGTGGCGGGTACACCACTGCATTGTAATAACAATGGCCAGGATAAGGCCAATAAGACTGCGGATAATGTTTTGGGTACAGTATTGGCAATGGCTTTCTCGCCAGGTGGAGACTTGTATATAGCCGATAGCGATTCGAGGCGGGTTAATTCGATTCGAGTGGTGGACACCTCTGGAAATATGCGCTATTTCGCGGGAAAACAAGAAAATGCAGGGTAAGTACAAATTTTTGTAAGCAATAAATTCAAGCATTTACAATTTTTTAAAATAAGTCACGGTAATTTTGTTCGAAACCCTTCAGGGCTTTTAATTAAGGTTTTGACTAGGTTTTCTCTCATGCAGCCAGTTTTAGGCAGAAGTATAACAAATTTATAACGTATTAATGTATAATGTATAGTTGATTCATTAAATATTAAATTAAAAGGTTAATTCTTCGAATTCGAAAAAAAAGTTAGCTTTTGCTCCTGGCTTTATTAGTTCACATTTTTGATCTTTTGCCGTTTCTTTTCTTGTTAGTCCACTTGTGCAATAATCTGGAAGCTGACAGTCTCAAAATAAGAAAAAAAAATTAAATTTTCACATGTCAATGTCCTTTTAAGTTAACAACTCATTTGCTTCATCAGTCTGCTTTCTCACTGTTGTCACAAAAATTCCGTGCAACTCATAAGAGTTTTTATCAGCAACATTTCTGTTTGTTCAGCTGCATCTGCAGCGGCAGCAGCAGCAGCATTAGCGACAGTTGCGGCCTGCCTAGTGGGGTAGTTATTGCTGTATACTTGTACAATATCTGGCAGACATGCGACATCAGTTTTGGACTCCCTTTGTTCCCCGAAACCAGAAACACTGCTTGATGACTACATCATAATCATTTGAAATCATCAACTTTTTCTCGTGTCTGGACAGACATTTAAAAACACTTCATGTACTACGACACACATACGGGATATGTATATGTATTCTGATGCCGTGGATATCTTGTAACTTTTTCGTCATCCCAACGAAATTGTTTACCTCTGCTGAAGTGAGCCACGCCGCGGCGAGCATGGATTGCATCATCATCTGTACTTGTAGTAGTATCAGTTGTTGGCAACATTGTCATGCAATTTTTTCGTGTGACATTTGGTTGAACTACCAAACAAAAAATGTTTAATTTGTTCTTGTATTTTTTTGTATTCTTCTCTTGGTTGTGTGTCTAACATACTTTGGCTGTCTGTTTTGTGTTCTAGACAAATGGCCAACCTTCCCGTTCACCTGTACCCCGACTAGCAGGATTTCTACATAGTATGTTGAGAAACAAAACATTTCTTGTCCTGCCAGCACAAAAAGTTGTTGTTTCAGCTAAAGAAAAAAAGTAGTGAGTAACAGCAGATATGAAATGAAAATGTGACGTTTTTAATCTGTCGCTTGCTGTTTGCCAAATTGGTAGTGGTTTAACTTCACAGCAGTACGGTGGTTACCGATTGGTGAATTAGCTCTATGGGATAGACTACAGTCCTTGTAATTTTAATGTATTTTTAAAATCAACCTTCAGTTTTTCGTCTAAACTGATCTCGGAGATATATAATATTTACCGGGATTTTTATTATTTTATTATTTATTTATTTCTACTAAAATGTGAACAAATTCAGCATATTTATATTTTTGTATAAATATTTTTTTATATAAATATTTAAAAATTTGCTTCTTTCATTGGTATTTATACATGCCCCTAAAAATATGCCACTATTCACACAAATTTAACAGCCGCGAAACACACCATTTTCCCCAACAAGAAACACTGGAGATTTTCAAAAAGTTGATATTGTTGTTTAATACTTGCGTCGACGGTCAAGTGGTTCTCCACAGTGAATAATACGCAGCAAAGGGCTCAAATCATTGTATGCCACTGTCAAATCTCATGGTAAAACGATGAACTAAGAGGTTAATTTGCTGGCATATTTCTCTGAAACTATGAAATATATCTAGGGGCCGCCTTATTTGTCAAACACTAGTGATAAAAAATTAAGTTTTTGTGTTTGTATTTTCTAATGTTTGTTATTTCTAATACCTAGCAGTACAAATGTACTCTTCCCTGCTCGTTCGTGGTTTCTAGGTGTGAAGTTATTAGTAAACTGAAGCCTTATCTTAACACGAAATTAAATGGCGGAAAATTCTTGATAGTTTTTTATTATAGGAGGGATACAATTCCATTGTGGAAAACTAATAGTATATGGAAGCATAAAACTAAAATAGTGGCAGCTTTTAACAGCATACTTTTCGCGACATGATGTGTGTATCAAAACTCAAAAAATATTAGACATCCCAGCAAAATACAACCAGTCGTGAAACATATTATACCGTAAAACCATCCCGTTCTACTCCAGGTTCTATGTACGGTTATATTTGCTCCAGTTTGTCCCAAAGCTAACAAGTTCTATTGCGTAAAACGAGAACAGATATCAGCTGGCACGGTGGTAGCATGTCCGACTCCAAAACAGGATATCATGGCACTCCCGTCTTCGAATATCAGCAAAGTTGAACCAATTGTATATTTTTAAATTTTTTTATTGTATTTCTGCTTTCGTTGTTGAAATTTTTATTATTTTCGTACTATTTTAAAATTAAATAAAAATCGTCGAAACTATGGATGTGCGTTTAATTGATTAATCAGGCAAACCGAGTAATCGCCACCCGGATTAAGCGAATAATTGATTAATCATACATTTTGATTAATCGACTAATCTTCAGTTTGATTAATCAAACCTCATGATTAATTGATTAAACAAAAATTGCTTAATACAAATTTGAATAATTGAGCAATTCATATACTCGTATTTTGGTGTTTTCATTTTGAATTTTTTTAACAACGTTCCTTTCTAAAATTGTTCAAATATTTCCTTTTGTTTGTATAATAGGTATTTGTACATTTTCCAAAAATTATTTGAATGATGAATAAAATTATTCAAATATTTCAATAATTTTTCAAATTATTCAACATGTTTTATTAATCATAGCCGTCGGTGGTGCAATGGTTAGAGTGCGCGGCTTTTGTGCATGAGATCCTGGGTTCGAACCTTGCTCTGACCACCTTAAAATTTCTTTCGGCGGCGGTCACCTCGCACTGGACACTATCGAGTATATAGCCATGAAAAAGCTTCTCAAAATACCGTTCGGAATCGGAGTAAAACTGTAGGTCCGAATCAGTGAGTGAAAACTGGAAAGCGCACAGCTCAGTGATTGTGAGAAGTTCTCCCCTGTCCCTGCATGGGATGTAATGGGAAAACATTTATTTATTTTTTTATAGTTTTGATTAATCAGAGTTTTTGATTAATCGATTAACTGATTAATCACGATATCGATTAATTAAAATTGTAATGATTCGATTAATCGTACATCCCTAGACGAAACACTTAAATGTGAAGGAGATGTATGAAATTACATTTATTTGCTGAATGTATTGTTGACACTATTATTTTCGCGATCACCAGAATTCCCCCAATCAGGAATCGAATTTTCAACCGCATGTCTATGGTTTGAAGGGGAAACACGCATTAATCGTGACAAATGGTTGTGGCAAACAGCATATTAACTGTAATGCCTTGTTCGCGCCTCCACGAAATTGTCAATTACGGATTGAAATCATAGAATAATACATACCATAGAAGCTTTTATTCGCTCAATAAATAAAACGTCATAGGTACGATGGAAAGTAAACATTGGATGGTGGAAAATATGGGTTCAATAATACCAGATGGTGGCAATAGTATACAGCGATCAACAAAGGAACAACAACCGAATTTCGTGTTTTTGTGGCAAACTAGTTGCGTTAAATACAATACAAATGTATACCAACGATAAAAGTCAACAATAAAGTGCAAAATATATTTAAATTTCTCAGTTCTACACCAAAACGACAGGAAAAAGTTAAGTGAACATATTTTGTAACTCCACCTGGTGTAAGATAATTTTAAATTTAATTGCTCTCATTTCCACAAACCTACGATGAAGGGTGTGAAATGAAACGTCAGATGAGAGAATAAGTTTATCTACGTATGTATTATTCTATGATTGAAATTGTCGAACGAAATAGAAATTGTTCAAACTGGCATTTGAGCAATTTTGTTGAAAAATGACAACTGTTTGTGTACAAACATTACTGTCAGTGAAATTTTCGTGTTTGGTCACAAAAACCAATATATTGTTAGGAAATGAAAGACAACAATAAAATAAATGAATCCTGCATGAACTTTAACATGAAACACTGATTCTAAATAGTTCATATTTTCTTCTCGCTAATCCATGTCCACGAAAAGTTAAAATTTCAATTAGATGAATGAGGCGGCATTCCATTGTTTTATTTTCTGTTGTCATTTTAGTAACCACGTGTTCAGTGTACGAAGGCGACCCATAATTACCGGCGGCGTCGGAGTAACAGAAAAAAATAATCGGCGGCTTCAACTGAGTGTTTATTAAATGCGATTTTTCGGCAGACATTACTTAAGCTGCCCATAGACCGCAACCAAGTGCGTTGGATCGGTGTGAAGCTGTTATGCTAAACACCGATCCATAAAACTTCATTTCGTATATGTTTTTTGACGCATGAAGATGGATAACGATAGTGACGACGCAACTACATTAGCTTTAATGGTGATATATGCCTGTACGAAAAAGATTGAGATTTTTGCGGTACAAATAATTTATTGCAAATCAACGACACCACTGGTTGTGAGCGAAAATATCAATAAATTCTTCCAAGAATGGTTTGCTTATGCTCGACATTGTCCGCTAATCCGCACACCAATAAACTTCACAACAAATGAGTAAAAATCCACACTAACGCCCCATCCGTCGACATAGACTAATACTTATACTAGACGTAATAGTTCTCTCACCAAATTTATGACTTTTGGCCTGGTGTGATATTTACGTTCGATGTTGAAAAAAATTGCTTTACTACTACTAGATAGAGGCAATGGTTCAAAACAACGAACAAAATAACAACAACGGAATTTCGTTTTGTGTGTTAAAATTATTGTGTTAAATACGACACAAATGTCTGCTAACAATAACAGTCAATAAAAAAGTTTAAAACACATTTAAATTTAACAGTTTTTCATCAAAACGACATGCAAAATTAAAGCAAGAAGTTATTGTAATTATACCTGGGGTATGTCGCTTTTCGTCAAACATCTCTCTATCACACCGACCGCATCAAGAAGAGTATGAAAGCAAATGTAAGATGAGTCAAATATTCTCTCTAGTATGATTTACTCTATGGACTTCACAGTTGTACGCGTAAAACAACGAAAAATTAAAAATGTTCAATTTCTTACGACCGGTGTGTACATCGTACCCCAGACGTCAAACATGACTTCAATTCACAAATATCCAACGAACATGTTTGAGGTCTATGGGCAGCTTTATACGCTCATCTCTTTGGTTGTGTTAAAATTATGCGGATCTTTTTTTAGGAACCGGGACCTTCAAAATCAGCTTAGCTGGTCTACATTTTAAGCCGATGTCGTCGTCCAACATTTTAAGCCGATGCGAGCCTTAAATAACAGCGCTGGGAATTTCAAAAAAAATTATCTATGACGGCGGCACACCGGTATATTTTCTGTCGGCTTCGTTCTCGTGCATATATGCAAAAAAAAACAAGTACTAATTTATTTTGTTGAGAAAATCAGCGTTGTATACGACAATTTCAGATCAATTTCAACGATATTGTCCTAAATATCTCAGTTTCGTAGTTGTCAAAATATATCCGAAATTGAGCAGTTTCAACGCAATAGCAGCCCAATTTGCGAAAGACTTCAATTTTTTTTTTTACTTAGTGATAGATTTTATTTTTGTTCCCTACTGTTGACGTGTGATGTTGGCAACAGGTTCTAAAAAATTTAACTGGGATATTTTGAATTCTTTGTATTTCAAGTACTTCCTTACTATTACTGCCATTACTGCTTTACTATTACTACTATTATCGATCCACGTATGAAATCCTCTTCTTAATATGCTTAGTTAACAACAAACAGCTTGGATTTCATTCCTAATTGTTTATCGGCTGTGATCTACTTAAAGACACAAGTGCAGGTTTTCTAATCTCTAACTAGATTCCTGTCATTTCTTCCCGCAGCTTGTGTAAAAATGTTACACTGTGCGCCGCCTAACACACTGTGCCACAATTTTCTTATCTTTAAATTTTTTGCAGTTCCCGTGGTTTTTGTTTTTCTTTCTCTAATTTTGTAAGTGTATTGTTCAAAACCCAAAAAGAGGATGATGAGGAGATAGAGGATAGCAAACAAAAAAAAACTTTTTTAATACTATTTCTGGCTAAAATTACTTGGTCTAAATGTTCTTCGCCTGAATGCAATGTTTTTCGCCATGGCAGCATTCGTTGTCATTAACAACCTTTTTCACAGCTTTGAGTTTTTGTTATTTAACGGAGTTAAAAAACAACCCTATCACAATCAAACAAAAAGCATTCTTGCTCTGTTGGCATGTTTTTTTCGCATTCCGCTAAATTCTTCATGCTTGTGGTCGAAAATGCAACATTTCCCGGAAAATAGTTACGTAGAAGAATACAAAACAAAAACTGCCTGGCAGCTACGGCGAAAAATGTTTTAGTTCACAAACCGCAAAGGTTATCTTTTAACAGACAGACAGACAAACAAAAAGCGCCGGGGAAAGATAAAAATGTTATACAATTTCCTAAATTGTTTATAGAGAAATACAACTAACTACAAACTAACGGTTTTTGTTAAATTTCCGTTATGCAACAAAAACAATAAATCGAATAAACTTTATTTAAAAGCGGATATATATGGTTTACGTTTAAAATTCAATTTATTTTAATCTATATTGTATCTGTCTGATGAGTTTCGGTACAAAGTTTTAGCAATATTGTAACTAATGACATTTTCCTTTCGCCCCTTATGCTCTGCGTGTGTTTGTATATTTAACAGAGCCCTAACATGTGACTGCACAAATGGCGCTGGCCTCAATGCTTCAACATCCGGCTTAAATTCCAACATTGGCTCGTCGCACAGCAGCGGCTCCTATTCGACAACAACGAATCCAACAAATCGCAACAATGCTGCCGGTGGCACAACTCCCACAACGCCGGCTGGCAGCGGAAGCGGAAATGGCGGTTTCAATGGCAACAGTGCGTCAGCTGTGGCTGCGGGTGGCAATGGCGGTTGTATCTGCGCGCCCACCTCTGGATTAGCTGGCATTGTGGCTGGTAATCTTATGTCAACTGGGCCAACGACAACGACCACCGTTTTGTTGGGCGCTAAAACTACAACAGCCGGTGGTTTAGGTTCCTCAGCGTCGGCTACACTGAACGATGATGGAACATTGAGTAATGCCGAAACACTATTGTCATCGAATGCACGTTTCCAGGCGATATCAGCAATTGCGGTTGCCCAGGATGGTGTGATTAATGTGGCCGATCAAGGTAAGTTGGTAGCTTAGTACTTGGGTTTGTAGTTCCCCCATATAAATCTAGCTGTACTTGAGACGTAAAGCTCTTTCAGGGAACACAACGACGAGTTAATTAGTAGCCTCAAATTGTGTTTGCATGTAATCAGAAAGTAATTTGATGCAGGCCATAGTTTCTATGAAGTATTGAAAGGTGTGATAAACTGCAAGGAAAAAGGAAGAATAATGATTTATATAATGAATAATTGAACGTAAAAAAAATTTCAAATTTAAAAATTTATAAAAAGATTACAGTGCGGAATTATAAAGTACAATCGGTATGTGATGGAAATCGATCGATTAAGCTCAAATTCAATTTGACATAATAATGATGTTTTTGTGTAAAAAATAGATATCAAATAATGTATTTGTCTTTTTCTGTCATTAAATAATGTACGATATATATACAATTTTTGTTCCCCAATATAAGGAATTATGCCATTAAATATCTTTGAAATGTCAAATCGTATACGATTATGACTCGAAAGATTTTCATCACATGCCGGTATATCTTGTTTATGTTCAGAATTAACAGTAACAATTTAATCAAATTATGCTTACAAATTAAAATGAATTAACATGCTACCAATAGTCATAGCCATTGGTAGTGCCATGGTTGGTGTGCGCAACTCCAGTACATGAGAACGTGGCTGCGATCCCTGCCCTAAATACTTTACATTACTTTCAAAAGCGATTACCTCGATTAGTGAGGACCAAAGGATTGATTAACTAGACTTAAAAAAGCTTCTGAAAAACCGGTGTAAAAGTGTAGGTCCCAATCTGTGAGAGTAAAAGTAGAAAGCGAATAGCTCACTGCTTGAAAGGTTCTTTCATGGGAGATAATGAGATATATTCAACAATCGTTGGTAGTAATCACTACAGTGATAGTTTTGAGTCGGATGCAGTCTCAAATTGAATTACCTGTCGATATGAAAATTCAAAAAATGTCAGTAACATTTCAAATCATTTCCTTCATATTGGCAATTTCGGTTTTCAAATATTTTGTACAGTACACGTTTATGAATTTGAATGTACTACGAGGCAATACCTAACGAAGACACAAACCTTTATTTATAAAATACTTTAAAAGCAGAATTGCCTAAAGCCAAGCAAATTCTAAACAATTAAAAGCATTCCCGTATTCATTACAATTGGCATCCGATTCCACAACCTGCAAATTCAACAGGTTTTAATTGTCATTACGAACAATGGTAATTCTTTTGCATTTGCATTAGATAAAGTAACGCAAATTAAAATGCAATGCGAACTAAAAATACCATGTATGATATACAGGGTGTTTTTTTTAAACTGAGACGATCAAATATCTCGAAAAATAGCCACTCTACAGAAAAAATGTCCATATTCAAAATTTAATCATACCACGGGGGAAATACATTAGTGCAAAAAAAATAGTCCCCCACCCCCCCCCCCCCTTTGTAGATGGGGCGGCGGTAACTTTTTAACTAAGATAGGAAGCCATATTTTTTATTGCAGATACTGATTCTACGACTAAAAGTAAGTATGATTTGAATGAAATATTTTGTTCGGTTCATGATAGATGGTGTTGTAATCGATGAAATTCAATTTTTTCAATTTCTCCCCCTTAGAACACACGCATTCGATTCTGCAATATGTTTGAAATAAAAAACATCACGTTATCATTGCAAATACTCGAAATTCGTTTTGATGACGAATTTCGAGTATTTGCAATGATAACGTGATGTTTTTTATTTCAAACATATTGCAGAATCGAATGCGTGTGTTCTAAGGGGGAGAAATTGAAAAAATTGAATTTCATCGATTACAATACCATCTATCATGAACCGAACAAAATATTTCATTCAAATCATACTTACTTTTAGTCGTAGAATCAGTATCTGCAATAAAAAATATGGCTTCCTATCTTAGTTTAAAAGTTACCCCCGCCCCATCTACAAAGGGGGGGGTGGGGGACTATTTTTTTTGCACTAATGTATTTCCCCCGCGATATGATTAAATTTTGAATATGGACATTTTTTCTGTAGAGTGGCTATTTTTCGAGATATTTGATCGTCTCAGTTTAAAAAAAACACCCTGTATACTAGTAAATTTTTTTTTCATATGCACACGGCTTTTGTCATTTCCAAAAATCTGATATTTTTAAAACAGAAATCTCTTAAAATAATTGATAACCGCATGCATTTTAATGCATTAGCTAAATTTTACTAACTCGTAAGATATGTTTAGGGGGAAAAGTATTGTTTAATAAGGAACTCGGGAAATCACAATTACCGGGATGACAAATATTATATTGGTTAAAAATTCTAGGTAAATATAATAATTCACCTAATACCTATAGTGATTAGTAAAGTATTTAAACATGTCTGTTTATTTCATATTCCGAGGAGAGTCTGCCCTTCAAATCAATGTTAAAACATAATCTTGATAATCGAAATATTTAAAACAAAAATTAAAAATTTGTAGTTTACAGCTTAGGTTATCATTGTGAATATATTGCTACGAGTTTACCAGTTACTCTGTTTCAGCGCTGTTTTATTTCCTGCAATGTTCGTTTTAAATTACAATAGCGACAATAGTTATATTAGTTTACACAAATCTAAAATTCATAATTTGTCTCTACTCAATAATAACAATATCAGTCCCAATAATTTTATGGCAGTTGACGATGTCAAGTTTTACCGGTTTGAAATCAGACGTTGAGTCCATCTATCAAAACATGTTAACAGCGGCTTCTCGAGCCGTTTCGAAAATGCCGGCATCTATTTCTCGAATCTTGTAGAATGTTTCCAACGAATTAGTACGGAGAGCGCTCTTCTTCCGCCCACTCACCAATGGATAAATCGCGAGCGAGCGCAATTCTCAACTCGCTCACTATTTTACTTCAGCTCGATCGCGATTTTAAAAACCAAAACTCGCGAGCGAGTTTAAAATTTAAAGATCCTAAAGTATAACTCGCTGCCGATTTTAAAAGGCAGAAATCGCGAGCGAGTTTAAAAATTAATATGCGCAATAAAAGACTCGCGAGCGAGCGAGAGCGAAAAGATCGGATCGCGAGCCCAAATCTTAAAGTTGTTTTCATCCCTACCAGCTCTGACAGTGTCTGTATAATTTCTGAGGCAATTGGGAAACAAGAAACAAGTGATAATTATTTTTTATGATGTGTTTCGGAACCTTAAACTACTTTCCTTCTAAAATTTATTTTACATATATGTACATAATTAGGCGATCAGATTTGTATTTATCAGCCGTCACAATCAACCTGTTAAGTGCAACTGACCGCCGTCAGCTCTGCTTCATTTTTTAGCAACGCTCGCTCCCAAAGTATGTTCGGATCGAGCGCAAAAAAGTAAAAGTATTTCGATTCCGCTCGCGAGCGAGCAGAATAATAAACTACTTTGATAAAAATCTTTTTACGAGTTCAAGTCTTTTTAAATCAGATTGTGAGTTTTATAACGAGCGAGTTATTGAAGAATCAGCACGCGAGTCAAGTTTTTAGTACCTTGGTTAGATGTTGGATCTCATTGTTGCGCCACCTTTGTTCGATTTTCCAGATTCTTTTAGCGAACTCATCAACCGCACGTGGTGAGATCGGATATGGTGTGTTACAACATAAAGGAAGCACCCAAGATGATAGAAATACATTAGATGGTGCATTCAATTATTTACCATTTTCACCAGATGGCGAACGTTGTTTCCGTACGACGTTTTTCATTTGAATAAGACGAAAAAGCACTCAAATATAATTTTTATTTCGATTCAGTTGTTTCAATTTGAAAATAGCAGCGATATATGAATGGCACATTGTTTTTGTTTTTTTTTAATAGTTAAATAGTTTTTTTTTAACAGTTTTTGTTTTCAGGGAATTTTGCCATATTCAACCCTTTCTGCGCTATCTAGAAAATTTCTCTTGACTTTAAAATCCATCACTTATATTTCACCACCTATCATAATTCTGACTACTCAAAACCTATCAACGTTATGCCAAAGCAAATAGAAATATCCTAGATATTGTATTCGATTATTCCCCATTTCCTTACGACCAACTTTCATTCAAATACGACGAAAAAGCATTGTTATTTCGATGCTGTTTGAGTTTGATAATAAAATATACATAATAATAGGCATTTATTTTTTGTTATTGTTTGGCAGTACAAAAGGTTATAAAGCGGGGTTAAAAATATTTTTCAATAGTTATTGTTTTCAGGGGAATTTGCCCTATTGCACCATTTCTGAGCCATCTAGAAAATTTCCTTTGACTTTCAAAATCACAACTTATATTTCACTATCTAGGGTTTTCTATTACTTTTGGTAGCTTCCACCGTAAAGTCACCACTTAGTACTCAACAAAGATAATAGAAATACCCTGTATGGTGAATTCGATTAGTTACCATATTCACCATTTCCGTGCGACCATTTTTTACTCGGCTACGACGAAAACCCACATAAAAATCATTTTCTCTTCGATGCTGTTGTTACAAAGACCAAAAAAGCATGGTTAAATAGATTTTTCAATAGCTTTTGTTTTCAGAAAATTTTCCCTATTACCACAGATGAATAAAAACCATAGATGACTCATTTGCTTATTCACCATTTTCACTAGAGGGCACATGCTGTTTCCGTACGACCATTTTTCACTCGGATGCGAATGAATGCACTCCAAAATCGTTTTTATTTCGATTTTGTTGTTTAAATTTGAAAATAGAATATATATAATTGAAAAATATATCGCAATTGATATTTGTTCATAATACAAATGGCAAAAAAGCATTGTTATATAGTTTTTTAAATAATTTTCGTTTTCAGTGGAATTTGCCCATATCCACCATTACGGCGCCATCTAGAAAAATTCTCTTTACTTGCAAACCCACCACTTATCTTTTACCATCTATGGTTTTTTATTTATCTATGCTATTACCCTATTTTTAATCCATCGTGACACATCCCCTAGTCTTTCAAATCCACCACCACCTATATTTTACCTCCTAGGGTTTTCTATCACCTTTTTGTAAGAAATGTGTATTTTCTGTAGCATTCGCAGCTACGTTTTTCTCTTCCAATGTACTTTCTTCCAGCACGGTTCTTGCGTGCTTGTGCATGTGTATTGATTCGAACAGTAAAGTAACTTCCTCCGCAGTATTCATAGGTTTAGTCTCATACACGTTCCTGTCCTCCACTCCACCCAATGCCGGTATACCTGCGGTGGTTATGGTGCCAGATATGACTTTGTGGTATTTTGTATACTTCCTAAGATGAATCTGACCGAATCCATAGGAAATGACGTCCTTAGTTTTTCTAAGCAGAAGTAATTCGGTGTTAATGACAATCATGACTTGTCTCCGAGTACTTCAGCTTTCTCCAACTTTCCAAGCATCCAGTGGGCAGATTAGTAGATGCTCTTATTAATAGATGCCCTTGTTAGGTATATAGTTTCTCACAGGCCAGACATCTCCCACCTTAGCATCGGCTTTTTTGTACAGCTTAATAGGCAGATTATTAACAAACACAATTAGCTTAATTCTGGCATGGTCCCAACCAGCGCCACAGCAGACGGGAGGTGATACATGAGAAACTCGACACGGCATTAAGGGCAGTCAAAAACGCCCCCATCGTCCATTCGGATTGATGGTTCCATTTACATGCCCTCTTTCGATGAGCGCCGTAGTGAGCCTCTCCTTCAACACTTCAGTAAACGCCTTCGATCCTCGGTTTTCTTATTCGATTAGACTTTGTGGATCATGGACCGATCGTAATCGTTTTGGGCCGGGCACATTCCTTGCCCAGTTGTTAATTGATGCGTTTTGCTTATTTGTGACTTCGACTGGATTTTCCTTGTCCAACCCTCTAGAACTCTGGCAACTACACGCCGACCTTTCCTCTCTGTGCGCGCGACAGCTATATTGCACGGCTATAGAGGGCTATTTCAGCCCTGTACTAATCCGTTCTATTTTAGTGTCGTTTGTTGCATCATTGTCCGCTAGAATGCAGTTGTCGTTATCGTTCGTTGCATAGTTGTTTGTTATGTCGTTTGTAGAACGAGTGTAGGGGATTTAAAGCCGACCGTACCATAGACCCCAGTAGAACGGTAAGAACTTGACCGACGGGCTGGGTACTCACTGAGGCGCCCAGGTATCAGTAAAGCACCACTAAAATAAATTCCCAGATTAGGGGCTATATCACAATTGTGTTAAATAGCCACCCCTAACATGGAGAGCAGCTGCTGTCCAGACGACGGTCCACTGCGGGCAGACGCTTCCGGATTTAGTATGACCAGTAAATCACGAAGGCGTCACTTTTCTGATTTTACTCCCCCGTAAGAGTGTCACCTGTGGAAAGATAATTAATTAATCACGGCATATTTTTGTCATGTCCCCGCTGACTGAGGACTGTTTGTTTTTCGCAGCTAACCCGTATATTTGAAGGCCGTCCAGCTGTCCCCCATATGCTGTCCTCATAGTAGCCTGAGCTTAGCCGTAGATATATACAAAATGTACCCAGGATAATTGCCTGTCAGTTGTAACTTATTAAGATAACTAGAATAGGAAACTACCATATGTTCCTATCGTAGGCACCTACCGTAAGTACCTACCCAGTGAAGTAAATGTTTACTGTGACGAAGTTGGAGGATATGGCAGGCTTTTCCGCCAGGAATTTTTGAGATTACTTGCTGGAGAGTATTTGTAGTATTTCACAGTTGTATTTCTATAGTTTCATACTCGATAGTGTTGCCGTCATTATGCGAGCTGACCGCCGCCGAAAGAAATTTAAGGTGGTCAGAGCAGGGATCGAAACCAGGATCTCATGTACAAGAGGCTCAAGAGAGACTAACCATTGCACCACCGACGACCATTTGTTAATACTTTAGAATTCAAATCACAGAGTAAATTAGAAAACATAAATTTATTCTCTTAATAATTTGAACTTAGGTTAGATTTGGTTGCTTGTATACGGATGGATGGATGGGTTCAATAATACCAGATATGGGCATAAGTACAAAACATCCAACAATACAATACCAAAGGCATTTCGTGTTTGTGTGGTAAATTAGTTGTGTTAAATACGACACAAAAGTGCAAAATACATATAACTTTGTCAGTTCTATACCAAAACAACATGAACAAGTTAAGTCAACAGTTCTTGTAACCCCTCCTGGTGTATGTTAATTTTCGTCGAACATCTCTCATTTACACAAACAAACGAAGAAAAGTGTGCAATGAATCTTCTGATGAGAGAAATTGTTTCTCTATTTTAATTTGTTCTATAATTCAAAGGATTGCTGTTTGTTGTAAATTCAGTTGTAAGTTTTACTCCAATTTGCCTCGTTATAGATAGCAGCTCGAGAAATTTTGTCAAATATATTAGCAAATATTTATAATACTAGTAGAACAGTGGAACATTGTTAGAGGAAAGATCTACCGCGTGGATTTCCGATGATGGCACGCCCAGTGTAGAATTAGTTAAAAACAAATTAACTCCTGATAGCTGGACAAGACTGTTAATTTAACCGCAGCGCGTAAAAGAGTTTGAGGTGAGCCGATCCTTTGTCGATGAAATTTAAAAAAAAACACTTGATAAAAATACCATGACATTTTGATGTGTCATAATACTGACCCCTGCTATAAAAAGTACTTCTTAATAAATCTCCCGATACTTGTTGGCACTCATGAAGAAATTGTCACGATTTGATTTTAATATCACATTATCAATAAAGCGAGGATAATTTCAGAATACCTAAAACTTCTACTGCAATTTATAACGGGGTTTTCAATAAGAGCGCTACAAAAGTTTTTTTAAATGAAACAAAACCGGTTTCAGATACCAATGAAATTCTTTATTCCTGTGAAAGTACGTTCGATGCCATTATGTATGGAACTCGCTTTCTTTTGGATGGACACCACGGGCACGCTTGCAGAAGTCCAGACGCTGAACCCAATTTTCGACGGTTTTCAAGCATAAATTTCACGTTCGACCTCACGTTTTCACGTCTCCACCTCTCCCAGGGAATAGACAATGTAAACTAGATGCTTTGCTAGGCGCTGATGTGCTTGGCAAGTTTAGAATGTAAAATTATGCGAACATTTGAGAAATTTCTATTTGCTAATAGTTCTTCTTTGTTACCGTAAAACTCCGAAAGTTGAAGTCAAGCAGAGAGCGAAAACCACATATTGTTTTAAAGACGTACATATTAAGATTTTGTAAATAAATCGATCTCTTGTCTAATGGATAATTAAATAATCTAATTTGATTAATAATTCAATAATATTATATGTGTTCCCTGGTGTTTTTTAGTTGGTGCAATCTATAAAGAATTTAACTATAATTTTAAAATTTTCTCCGGATACGGATTTTTTTTAATATAAAACAATAAACGTACCATTATACATCACTCGATTTCAAAGCTGTTTCTATATATATTGGTTTGGTGTCTCATTTTATTATAATCGTATATTTTTGCAAACAACCAATAGATCTGAGAACGAATGAACGGGAAAGATTTCATAATCAGCAACAGCCTAAGGTACACACAGTTTCAAGCATAAGATTACTTTTACATCCTTGTACTTTTTTGCTATTTACAAGAGCAGAAATAGACTCATATATCTACCACTTTAGTAATATGAGAATTTTCTTGCACTGTTTGACAGTTTCCTATTAATTTATAGGGTGGAGGCTAGAGAATCTCGATATTCAAGCAATAAACGAAAATGGTAAAATAGTTAAACAAATACACTTTAAGAGCCTTCAAATACATAATAACATATAAATTCTGCATTGTTCGTATATACTTAAACATATAGAATATGCTATGGTACGAGTTTTGGGGAAAAATGAAAGAAAATAGGAAAATCTCATAAAAACAAGAAAATAAAACATAATGCCTCGAGTCAGATATCGAAATTCAAACACAATCATTTGGAAAAATAATAATATTCACATATTATTGAAGCACGAAAACGGAATCAAAATCGAATCATATATGCTTTAAGTGGATTTTGCCAAACCAAAGGCAAATGTAATAAAAAAACGATTATGACAATTGTGATTATTATTGCCACGTTATTACCCGTCACACATGAGTTGAGCTTTGTCCTAAGTCAATTGGGTGGAAGTTATATAGAATTTGTGAATAAAGGGCAAACTACTTATACGTACATACGTATATGGTTGAATTTTACAAATGGAAAAGGTTAAAAGCTATTAGGAAATATATGGTTTAAAATTGAATTGCTTGTTCGCATCCCATTTAACTTGTGAAATATGTCATCTACATTTGTTCTTTATCTAATTTCTATACACATTATTTTATTACAAACGAGAATTTGCTTTTGTGTGCCTAAGTGTGTAAGCGAAGAGAACAAATCACTGTGTGCGTCCACCTTTGCATCCGTTTCCGTCAACTGTTTTCCGGCCTTAAGTACGGTTGTTAACATTAACAACACAAATTTCACAAAGGGGATGCTAAACTTCGTTTCCTCTCTCTCTCTCTCAATCTTAACATTCTGCTTGTTGTCTCTTCCGCTTGGCATAAATAGAAACATATGCATATGTTAAGATGATTTTTTATTCTATTTTTCTACAAAAAAATGTTCCTATATAGACAATCATTAGCTTTTTTT
Source organism: Phaonia tiefii (assembly GCA_963931995.1). Lineage (NCBI taxonomy): Eukaryota > Metazoa > Arthropoda > Insecta > Diptera > Muscidae > Phaonia > Phaonia tiefii. The sequence continues at coordinate 165,457,634 of OZ008370.1, read as the reverse complement.
CACAAAGTGCCAATTTACTTTTACTGACAAAATGCTAACGGAAGTCAACTACGAACTTCCGACATATACAAACTTTCCTTCTTCTCTACATGAAACAAACACCATTACCTTTTACCCAACACTAGGTAGAGGGTCATGTACGTGTACATGTGTTTGAATATATCTGTCCTTGTGTTGGTAGGAAATTCTATTGTGAAACTGCTGATTACTACAATTTCTGCTGAATATCTATTACGGAGAGCTGGCAAGCTGGTGCTTTACATGTCTTGTTTGTATTATATTTCTTTATTTCACTACTGCTCGTGTGAAAAAGGCAAAGTAAAGCCATAAATTTTACCAGGAAATTTGACTTTTCAACTAAAATGAACTAAACATTCGAGTGATTTCAGTGACAGTCAATAAATAGACTCTGGCTTTTGTTGATTATACAGGTCCCTAAAGTATACAATAAGTGGAAAAGTTATATTGAGTGTGCTTTAAGTATGTGATTAGTACAGTATTTAAATTGTTGTCAAGTTAATATGAATTAATTACGGAAATGACAGTAAATAGATGTGTATTTTATTTTCTGATTTATTCTTCAATAAAGTACAGATATTATTAGTTTTTCGTAAAAATTTGAAAGCGTACGTAACCTTGAGAGCTCCCTTTTGTAAATGCCATACTTAGGAAGCAGATAGGCAGAAACCCCTATTTTTTATATTCTTTGATGATATAATTTCTGGTACAACTGATAGCTTCGAAGAAGTATACACACTTTCCTCATGATTTGTTTTTTACTTTGAATCACATGTTCTGCGAAAATCAAATTTATTAGTTGTCATCCAATTTCTAATGTCAATATGAAATACCTTACAGAAACCTAGTTGCTACTCAAAATCATTGTATTTTTTAAACAGAAGGAACTAATTATTTATCAAGTTAAAAGAATATCACTCATCTGTAAATAGGAGCAATGAAAAACTCATTGTTGCGTAAACACCATTGCCATTTGTATTTGTTTGAAAAACATTTGACATACGTGGGATAAATTAATGAGAATAGATTTTAGTTCTTAGTTTAGTTCGATTTAAATAAATTTAGTTTAATTTTAATTGCAAATAAAGGATGTTTAAATTGCATTGGCAATTGTACTTATTTCAAAACCATTTGTTTAACTGCTGTTAATGTTGGTTTGAAAGTATAATATATATATGCGCAGTTCTATGAATTTGATAAGAATAATTCCAAAGAATAATAGCAAAACCACAAACAAGTCTGTCATATCAGATTCTTTAAACCCAAAGCCGTCGGTGGTGCGATGGCTAGTGTGCACGACTCTTGTACATGAGATCATAGGTTCGATCCGTGCTCTGACCACCTTACATTTCCTTCGACGACTGCCACCACGCTTAGTGATGGCGACACTATCGAGTACTTAGCCATGAAAAAGCTTCTCACAATACCATGCGGAACCGGTGTTACACTGTAGTTCCCAACCAGTGAGTGAAAATTAGACGGCGTGCAGCTCACTGGTTGTTAGAAGCTCACTGGTCCCCAATCCCTGGGATGGGATGTAATGGGAAACGAGATTTATTTGTGATTGCTGAAAGACATTTAAGAATCCATCCAATCCAAATTCGTAACAATATATCAGCAGTGTCCAGTTTCACTACAACTGCCATCCGATTTCAAAACCGTCTATCTGAAATCTCTGAGCAAAGGAATATTAAAAACTTTTGAATTATAATTGCCGACAATCGCAATGCATTTTGGTTTTGCAATTGTTTAAATAAGTAAAAAAAATATCTAATGCACATTAAAACCGCCCAATGCTGGCATTAGATATGTGTGTAAAGGCTTATGGCTTTTGATTGGGGTTGCCTTACATTTCTTATCTAATCCATAAACCTGTACATAACAAAGATGATAGAAATCCTATAGATGGTGAAATATAAGTGGTGGAATTGAATGTCAAGGGAAATTTTCTATATCGCGCAGCAATGGTGGAAATGGACCAATTTCGCTGGATACAAAAACTATTGACAAAATTACATGAAGTCTCAGGGGACACCCGGTTGGAACGAAGTTCCTTTCGCTATATAGTATGTACTAGTTAGTTACAACACGCCAAAGGCGCCAGTTGAAAAATACTGTAATTTAAATCTTTAATCTTTAAGAAAGGATACTTTTTGTAAAATGATACAATTTTTTAAGAAATTTTTTATCTATTGAATATATTTTTTTAAAAAATTTATATTTTTAGGTCCCTTTTGTAAGAATATGTATTATATTTTCCCGAAAGGGTCCTTTCTTTAATGAGAGGTACTTCTTTTATTAAAAGCTAATTTTTTTTAAGAAAAGCTACCATTTTTAATAAGAAGTGCTTTCGGTAAGAAAAAGCTTAAGAGTATGATTGTTTTTAAAAAGAAGTACCTTTTTTAAGAACAGGTGCTTTTTAAAGAAGTGGTACTCCTTTTAGGGAGAGGTTATTTTTTAAGAAAATTTACTTATTTTCAGAAAGGCTACTTATCTCAAAAAACGAAAAGAAAAGGTATTATTTTGTTTTTAAGAAAAGGTACTTTTAAGTAAAGGAATTTTTGTAAGAAAACGTATTTTTTTAAGAGAAGGTATATTTTGTTTGAAGAATAGCTTTTTTTACGAACAAAAGTTTACAATTTTAAGAGTAGGTACTTTTTGCAAGAAAAGTTATTTTGGTTACAAAAAAGGTACTCTTTAAAGAAAAGGTAGGTTCTTAAGAAAAGGCAATATGTTGTAAGATAATGTACTTTGCTAAGAAGATGTACTTATTTAAAAAAATTACTTTTTTAAGAAAAGGTATCTTTTGTAAAAATATTTGCTTTTTAAACAAAGGTACTTTTTTAAGATAAGCTATTTTTTTAAGAAAAGGTAGATTGTTTAAGAATATCAATAGGTGTGTTTTTTTTGAGAAAATTTACTTGTTTTAAGAAATCGCACTTACTTAAGAAAATGTCATATTTTTATAATTCTTTCACTTTGGCTTTTCTAAATTTGCAATATGTAATAAACGGTTCAAAACTACAATATGTAATAAACAGGCTCCACCTAGAAAACTTCCTATTAAACAAAAAATATCCCGGATATGTTAGTTTAGACACAAACCAAACCAAAACTACGAGGGTAAGAGTAAGTGTGCTGCCAAATTTGCCTATGATGCGCTTTGGCTTTTCTAAATTTACTTTTTATTGGGTTCAAAACTACAATATGTAATACACAAGCTCCACCTAGAAAACATCCCTTTAAACCAAACCAAAAGCACCCAATATCGTTGATAATAATGGGTTTTAATAAAGTAGTTAAAAAAAAGTTTTTTAAAATTTGTTCATTTAGCCCCTATCCCGCAACGTGCGATTAGGAACTTCGTTCCAAAAACTATTTAACCATAATTTTTTTGCCTTTTGTATTGTCAAACAATATCAAAAGCGATAGGCTTTTCTATTGCCTATATTTTATTTTCAAATATGTACAAACAATGGAATCGAAATAAAATATAGTTTGGAGTGCTCTGCTCGCAACCGATTGAAATTGGTCATAGGGAAACTGCATGTGCCCTATGGTGAAAATGGTGATTAATAAAATTAGCCATCTATGGTATTTCTGTCATCTTTGTACAAACATAATAAGCGGGTTTTTTATTTCCAGCTAAACAATTTGTTCAACGACTTTGTATGGGGAGCTCGAAAATTAGTTCAGCAGGGAATAAACAAACAGGCCAAATATTTCTAACCAAATTTTTGGCTTTCAGCAGTGTTGGGAGTTTTCAATGCCCAGTCGATTTTAATTAGCAGTACGTTGAAATTCAAAAACAATTTTCAGTGAGTGTTCGCAGTTGCAAACAAAAAATTTTCAATTGACAATTGCTTAGACATTGCAAATGCATGGTTGTTATGAAATATTGAAAATCTTTTTATATATTGTTTTGAATTTGGATTTTGTTGAATATGTTTGATTGCTGGAAACTTAGGTTTTTATTCATTAGAGAGTATTTGAATAATGTACAAATTTTTTGAAACAGCTGTTTTTATTGGACCGGAAGCCATTGAAGGTGGCAACTCCCAAATCGTAAAACAGAGCGAAATGGCTCCTCAGAAAATAAATTGCTAAACATTTTAACAATTGGTATCTATTATTTTATAACGAAATAACGTCATTGGAATAGTTGCAAATCTCATAGAATTTAGTTTCAACAATTTGAGTTCTAATTGGAATCTGTATATATATTTTTAAACTAACACTTATCGCTTTTTTGATATTTATTTGTTATGGATTTTTTCACGGATCTAATTGCCCCACTAACTACTCTCAGTTGATGTGGTTTGCATATTTGTTGTGTTTTATTTCGGGCGCAAAATTTTAGAAAATCTTATAAAGCAACCCTACTTCTTCCAGCCGACTGCCGCTAATTCTTATTCTCCGCGAGATCTCCAACTACCAACTCAATCACCTGTGGTCTGATTTTCAATATATATGTCTGTGGCTTTGCTTGCGTTTGCCCCGTGTGACTTATCGAATTCATAAACCTATGCACATAAAATATTTTAAAACCAAATGCTCTGTTCATAGAGAAATGATGTATAGAGACGCCATTGTTCTCATCTGACATTTCCTTTCACACTATTCGTAGTGCGGTATGTGCGACAGAGAGTTATTTGACGTAGATTGACTTAAAGCAGGCGGAATTACAAAAAGTGTTGACTTAAATTTTTCATATCAATTTGATGAAAAATTTTTTGTGTTATATTTTATAGTTAGTATATATTTGTGGTGTATTTACACAAAAATTTTAACGCACAAATCGAAATGCCGTTGCTGATTTATTGTTGGATGGCGTGAGCCATTGCCTCTATCTGGTATTATTAAAACAATACTTTCCAACATGCAACCGCCTATATGCAACACACTAAATGTCATCAAAATACTGAGAGAGATGAGGTCTCTATACATCATTTCTCTATGGCTCTAGCAGTCAAACACATGATTATAACTTAAGTAGAATTACCAATGAAATTTAAATTTTTCTTTAATTCTTGAAGAGTTTAACTACTTAAACTACAGTTTATAATTGTCATATAATTAATATGGTTTGGATCGGGGTAATCCCATTCCCCATTATAAAACCTTACACCTGTACATTTAAAAAACCACATTATCAAAATATTTGTAGTGCCAGAATATAGTTTATCTAATTTTAAACCCATAAATTAAAGCATACTTTTAGGAACCCATATGTCAAGTTTGTTTCAAACATCACAACTGTTGTTGATGTGATATAATATTAGCCTAGATTGACATAAATGCGTTTTATTATTATTATTAGAAAATGTAAATAAGTCTAGTCAGCAGCTGTTAGTTAATACTCTTGTATTGAATTTAAATAAATCTTTATAAATTTGAACACTTGATTACTCCATCCTACGGTGAGAGAAGAAAAACTGTGTAAAAACAAAGTGTACCTTGATAAATTACTTATATTTTTTCTTGTTGTACCAAGCTTCACTCCTTAACAACTCACCATTTGTTTATGATTCCCGGGGCCAGGCCCTTTCTCCCAGCCGCTAAACCCGCAGCATTGAGAAGAGCATTAGTCTTCTTTGAAAATATATATGTATGTATGTATAAGAGGAAATCGTTTGGATATTACAAGCATACAAACGAAGATATAAATTTGTGCTTATTATCCCAGCTTTTCTAATTAGATAAGCGACTCAATGTAATTAATAAATGTCTGGCCATGGAATACTTTTTTATACCATCGTTCGCTCTTTATAAACTGCTCCTCCTTTTACTTGCCGTTTGCTCCAGCCAGGCTGATGGGAAACACAGTGATATTATTTTTTCCCCTTCTTATAAAACTTTACAAAGCATCAGAGATATAAACGTGAGGCAAAAGTAGGGAATAAGGTGGTCTGAAAAAATCAATAACAAGTAATTAATCAAGTTACTTAGCAGCACATGTTTAACTTTCATCTCGTTGCTGGCATTAAACAACACCTAAAATTATGCTTTACTTGGCAAACAGCTAGAAGGATGATAGAACAAGGGAATATTGTAATAAGGTGGTCATTTGCCTGGAAACGAAATAGCAAAAACATACATTTCTACTTATTGAGGGACGGCAAATCAGCAGAAAAATTCTAGATTTTTCAAATCAATCTTATTAGCTAAAAGTTGTTGGCAGAGTTATTAATCACCCTTGATCATTGCGATTCGATGCTTTTATCGGTTGGAAAGGGTGTTGATTAGTTTTTATTTTCCTGTAGCTGACCGTTTCTTACGTACACATATAAATTGTCGTTTTGTAAAAAATAAGTGGGTTGGAAACTTAGGTAAATTATTAACAAAGCTTTGGTGGGGTAACAGGGGCTTTCTCCATGTGATGAGATTACCTATTATTTATTATGGGTTTTTGTTTATGTAGTGTTTTTCTAGGGTTACAATGAAACAATATATGCCAGCATTGCCATAGATATATTATTCATTATACTGCGTTAAGTTGTTAGGTTTTTACTAACTGGCAACCATAGGGTCCGGGTCAGTAATTAGTGGTTACTTAAGGGCTACCTGACCGAGGTAGTAAACAAAATACGGGCCAAATCATATAGTTAATGGTTCTTGGTTTATGTATTATAAAGAGTTGGGGTAGGTGAAAATTGATATTTTATAATGCGGTTGAAGTGAAAACTGAAAATTCATGATTGTAGTATAATGTGGAATTCATTAATATTAAAAATTAAATTTAATGTGAATTTAATTGAATTTAACTAACGGAAAATAATGTCAAGTAATCAAACCACGAAAGAAATATTACAATTTATACCAAAAATCCCACCGAATACCTAAAAAATCATCATACAAGTTTTTTAAACCTGAATTAAAAACTTATTATTATACGTATTTTTTTTTAATTTTACTTTATCTAATGCAATTGCAAAAGAATTACAATTGTTCGCAATGGCAATTAAAAAGTTTTGAATTTGCATTTGCTCAGAAAATGCAAATGCAGGTTGTGGAATCAGATGGCAATTGTAATGAAATATGGGAATGCTTTTAAATATTTTGAATATATTTGACTGCTGGCAATTCTGTTTTTGAAGCAATTTATATATATGTAGAAGTTTGGGGGTTCGATACATAGAATAATACATACGTAGATAAACTTATTCTCTCATCTGACGTTTCATTTCACACTCTTCATCGTAGGTTTGTGGAAATGAGAGCAATTAAATTTAAAATTATCTTACACCAGGTGGAGTTACAAAATATGTTCACTTAACTTTTTCCTGTCATTTTGGTGTAGAACTGAAAAATTTAAATATATATTGCACTTTTTTGTTGACTTTTATCGTTGGTATACATTTGTATTGTATTTAACACAACAGGTTTGTCACAAAAACACGAAATTCGGTTGTTGTTCCTTTGTGGATCGCTGTATACTATTGCCACCATCTGGTATTATTGAACCCATATTTTTCACCATCCAATGTTTACTTTCCATCGTACCTATGACGTTTAATTTATTGAGCGAATAAAAGCTTCTATGGTATGTATTATTCTATGGTTCGATAGGTATTGCCTCGTAATATTTTCCAATTCATAAACCTCTACAGTATAACATGGTTGAAAACAAAAATTGCCAGGTAGGAAGGAAATGATATGAAAAAAAGTACAACTGACAATTGTGTTGAAAGTTTTTTGAATTTGCATTTGGACAGGAAATTCAAATTAAGCAACAAATTGTAATTGTCATGTAATTGATTTCCCCATGTATGATTGTTATAAATAGAGTTTCTGCTTTTAAAATCGTTGGTGTTTCAAAGACTTGTAAATATATTCTTGTAACAATGTTTATAAGGACAACCATGATGTGCATATATGCTGTAGACCGACTCAACAAAAAAACTCTGTTTTGTATAGCCCTCAAAATGTCCCTCAGTGTGTTTTATGATGATACCCAAAATATTTCGGGCCTAGCATAAAGTTCCAGTGAGCTGGACCATTTAAAAAAAATTTTATATTTAGTTATTCAAACAATAACATGCCGCCATCTGCTGCCAGGTAGAAGCAACGCCATCATATTGTTGCGGGGTGGTAAGGATCCTTGCTACGTGGTGATGATCTTTGCTTAGCATTGCCGTTTTCTGCCAGTAGGAGGTGTTTTCATGATCATTCACGTGATGGTGGGTTTTTTCGTAATTGTTCCCTGGTTGTAAGCTAGATTGTCAGGGTGGTGGGTGGTTTGTTTTGGTCGGTGTTTCCTGGAGGGTATTGCCGCGTCCTATTTTTAAAAACTCGCAAAATACAACAAATTTTTTTTCCGCCATGTACTCCGCCGGGATTCGAACCTGTGCTACTTCGGTTAGAAATTTGGCGTTCCAACCACTACAGCGCACCTCCCCCTCCTAACAATATATTAAAACATATAAATCAATGTACAATATTGAATAATAATATTGAACATGTAATATTGAATAGCAAACACAATGTGTTTGGACGGAAGTATACTATATTTACGTCAAGTTAAAAACACTTTATATTTGAATCCAAACCACAAAATCCGACAGATTTTTCAGCATTTGTAGGCAAAAAACGGATATTGCTAGGTTACATTATATATTGAAATTCTCAATAACACTGCAAGTTTTTGAAAAAAATTAGAAAACATAGGCGAACTCAGCGGCTTTACACTACTTTGGGTCCCACGAATCCAATTGCATCATTAGGGTTTTGGCCTATAATGATGGTTTTATACAGATATATTTTTTAATTTCTTACTCATACGCTACGATTTAGAGCTCATTTTTTGAGGCAAGTTTATACATATGTCACCATCACTCGATAACGCCTCATCCGATCTTGATTCAACAAAGTTAGAAAAAATAATATTTACGATACCGATGCTATTTCCCAAGATAAGCAGCAGTTTCGCAGTTATAAATAAATGTATGAAGAAAAAAAAATAATTTTTTGCTTAAAAAACTAAAATTGTGTATGAAATATTTTTTAAAATACAACCATTATAGGGCAACAAACTAATGACTCATTTCGATTCGCAGGACCCGAATTAGTGTAAATCAGTGGAGCCCTCTTCTGTTTTTTTTTTCGACTTGCACAGTGTAATTTTTTTTTTTGGCGTAAGAAGAAGAGAGAGAGTAAGACGTCTGACCTCATGAGGTTGTAAAATAGGCAATAAAAGTAGGGAACTTTTCTAGGTGGAGCCTGTAACAAATATTTAGTATATATTGTAGTTTTGAACCCAATAAAAAGTAAATTGAGAAAAGCCAAAGTAAAAGAAGTTAAACAAGTAGAAACGGTGTTAACTTCGGCCGGGCCGAAGCTTATATACCCTCCACCATGACAATTTACACTCCCACTCTCAACTCTTTTCATTCCCTTAACTGTTTTTATTTTAGGTACCCCCCCTACACCCACCACCAACACAAACACTCCACGACACATCAAGTACAAATAAATCAACAGCATATCAGTAGTAGCACAAATAAATCAACAACATATCAGTAGTAGTAGTAGTAGTTGTTGTTGGTGTCGTTGTTTTTTTATTATACTGAAAGGTAAGTCCAACAAAATGTTGGTGCGGAGCACTCTCAGAGCAAAGAGAGTAATGGCGTATTATACGTATTTAAAAACAAGTAATATCTATTCACCACTCAATATTCTCTCTCTTAAAAGTTTCTATGCACTCTGCTATCCAAAAGTAAATATGAAATGCTAAAAAAAGGCACAACTCTGCTTTATTACATGTATGACACATACATTTGTGTCCATAAATTTTTATGGATTTTGTCACAGACAGTTTCATGGCTTCGTGGCATGAGGGGTAAGGCGTTGTACGTTAGAGTGGAAGGTTGCTGGTTCGACTCTGCCATTATTCATTTATCGTTTTTTTTTAATATTTTAATTTTTTTTAACATTTCTTGAAAAAATCCTTTTTTAAAAATAAAAAAGCATTTTTTGAAGAACTGTTAACAAAAAAAACAAGCTGGGACGAGAGCTGAACCAACATCCCTCAGACTCCAACGCGCAACCCTTTACCCATCAGGCCACAGCGACCTTAGATGAAGTGTGACAAAATTCATATAAATCTATGAACACATGAAAGTCATCTAAACATTCTAAAGTACTTACCTATTATAAAGAACAACAAAGATTTTCAACATGGAAATTCACCACACGGCAAAAGGAGTAGTTTAGTATAAAACTACAAAAATTAATGTGAAAATTTTATGAGTTTTTTTACGTTTCCAATCATAAAATTTTTTCCAATGGACCAATTTCGCTGATTTTCAATACCAAACTGCTCAGGAATACGTGGAACATTCTGGCCAAAAACCAAACCGCGTTATCGCCGATTGAAGTCGTGAGACGCCGATTGAATTTCAACAGACGGACATGGCTATATCGAATCCGGTTGTTATAAGGATCAAGAATATATTTACTTTATGGGGTCGCAAAGCCTTATTTCTATATGTTACAATCAGAATGACAAACTGATATATACCCTCTATCACTTACAGTGGAGGGTATAAAAATATAACATTTTCTTAAATAAGTGCCTTTTCTTAAAAAGACTAAATTTTCTCAAAAAAAAAACCTATTCATATTCTTAAACAAAGTACCTTTTCTTAAAGAAGTATCTTCGCTTGACAAAACAAAATTTTCTTACAAAATTACCTTTTCTTAAAAAAATAAATTTTTTTGTAAAATAAATATATTTTCTTAAAAAAGAAAATTTTCTTACAACAAATTGCCTTTTCTTAAAAAACTACCATTTCTTTAAAGAGTACTCTTTTGTGAAACAAACTAACTTTCCTTGAGATGAGTACCAACTGTAAAAAATTTACCTATTCTTGAAAAAATTACCAATTCAAAAAATGATTCCCATTTCTTATAAAAAAAACCGTTTCTTCAAAAAAGATACCTTCTGTTAAAAAACATTTTTTTACAAAAATTACTTTTCTTAAAAGTACATTTTCTTCAAAATAAAATAATACCTTTTCTTTTCTTGAGATAAGTAGGTAATAAGTAGTCTCTCTGAAAATAGGTAAATTTTCTTAAAAGATAACCTTTTCCTAAAAAGAGTACCACTTCTTTAAAAAGTACCTGTTTTTAAAAAGGTACTTCTTTGTAAAAAAAAACTTATTCTCTTATTGCTTTTTCTTTCAAAAAAGAACTTCCTCCTAAAAATAGTACCTTTTCTTAAAAAGAAACATTAGGTTTTAATAAAAGAAATTCCGATCTTTAATATATCATCATATTCTTCAATGGGCGCCTTAGGCGTATTGGAGCTAACTAGTACATAATATATAGCGAAAGGAACTTTGTTCCAACCGGGTGTCGCCTGACACCTCATGTAATTTTTTTGTTTCTTGCTCTTACGTAGTTAATGTGTGAAATGTGTGGCATATAATTGTAGCAGTCATAGAAATTAAGTGAACTGACCTCAGAGCTTAAATTTGTGGCCGAAAGCAGTTAGCGATACTTGTTCTACCCAATGGCTTTGAAACTGCAGTACAAATGTCTCTTTAGTACAGCGTCATTATAAACACTTTTTCGCAGCTCTGACAATTAAAAAGCTACAGTCATATTTCAGCGTAAGCGCATTTGCGATTGCTTAAATTTTGCATTCTTTTTTTCTTTTGAGAGAGATTCAATACTTACACTAAAACACATTACTAGGCAATAAGTTGTTTTATACTGACTACAAATAACTTTTCGTACAATTCTGTTTTTTATTCCAAATTGCCCACAATTTATCTGCTTCGAAGGAAATGCTTTATGTTCATGCAAAAAAAAAACAATTATCTATAGCCCACAACGCTCGTTTCGGCCAAAGAAAAACTACGTTCAAAAAATCTAGATCGGCCACAATTTTCCACTTGTTTACTATTAGTTGCTGTTGCTTTACTTTCTTTGAAATTTTCTATTGTTTTCTTCTGAATTGCCACTAAAACTATTGTTTGGCGCTGTTCTTGCGGTTATTATTGTTGTACATCATAGTTATATTATTGTTGCTGCTGTTTTTTTTTTATTTTTATTTTTATTTTTTGTTACCATAGTTTATGTTGACTGTTTGCTACTATTATCTTTTTTTATTGTTAGTTGTATTTATTTCTTTTTGCATTTCAGTTGCTGTTCTTGTTGTATTTTCATTATTATTCTCCTCCCTACAAAAATAGAGTAGAAATCAAAAAAAAAAAGTTTTAAAAAGAAAGGCAAAATAGCAACAGAGTAGCAACAGCAGCAAAATGATTATTTTGCTCTTTTCGCCGGCAATTGTTCTGTTTCATTCATTGTGTTGTTGTTGCTGTTGCTTTTTTGTTTTTGTTAGCCATAACTTTTTTTTTTCTTAACGGATGGCAGTTCATTGCTATCCAGACCCAGGACCTCCATTCGTTGTTTGGTGTTATCGTTACTTGTTCTTCTCGGTTGGAAGACACAAAAAAAAATAGTCCACAGGCAAACCTAAAAAAGCAAAACGCGAAATACATACAAACTTCGTACATTGACTCTTGATGATACTTACATAGATGCCTTTTTGTTAATGGAGGATTTCCGCTGGTGTAATTGTGCTCTAAATTTAAGAAAATTGCAAGACAACGAATTTTTATGAATAAATGTATTTAAGCAATGGAGTCTGAATAGTTTTTGTAACTTTAGTAGTTAATGCGATCAGCAAAAAAAAAATATTTTGGAACTATCAGGCATGCAGGAAAATTAGACATATAATTAACAAGTTTGGATCTCAAATGCTTCACCAAATTTTTAAATTATATCGAATAGAAGAGATTATATGTTTTAGAACCCATGAAAGTTTTTATTAGTACAACGAATTCTTTTCAATTAGCTCGTGTCGTGTGAACCTAACACTTAGTTTAAAGATAATAGTGAATTTTGATCAAAAATATAAACAAAATCTTGATTCAAGCAACAGCAATTGGTATTCTGTCGGTTTATATTTTGAATAAAATGGTTCAATATAACTCAGTGTTGGGATTTTTTAATTTGCGTTTCTGCACGATGAAAAAATCTGTCTTTTTTTGTTGTTTGGATGGAAATAGAAAGTGTGTTTGGAGCTTGTTGCAAATATAATATACTTGTGTCCGAACACATTGTGTTTGCTATTCAATATTACATGTTTGAGACAAAACGATTAATATGTTATAATATATGTGTTTGTGACCCTCATATATTTATGTTTGTGATACAAATGCAGCTGTGTTTGTTCCACTATCTATGCTCTCTCGAGAGCACGAGAATAAAAGAGGTACAACGAGAGAGCCTATCTTGTAAGTGTGTATCTGTATTATTGCATTATTCTCTCAGTCAGTAACACAGCCTTTACACGATGCCATTTTTTAACCATGCAATTTGCGTTTGTTGATAAGGGGTGTAGAGAAGCAAGAATGGAGGAAAAAATGGCATGAAGTGCCACCGCACTGGGTTTCATGCAATTTTATTGCATTCTCTTTGTGCTCTTTCCGCATTTGTTATGATTTTGACATTTGATGTTACTGTTTCTTTCATTCTAGTTTTTCGTGTGTTGAAATAATTTAACAGAAGTTAAAAAAAATAAAGTTAAACATAAAAATTAATTAAAAATAATAAAGAAAATATGGACCAGACAATTTATTAGAATTATGTAGAACAAAATTTGATCGCTTACAAAAATGAACAACACATACAAGAACACTCACTAAATTGAAATGTCAGAAAAAATGGCAAGCACTAATATCATGAGATGGCAACGTGTAAAGGCACGAAGATTTACGCTGCAATTTCAAAAGAGAATTGTTAAAAATAGCAGCTAAAAATGGCATCGTGTAAAGATGGTGTAAGTCATAAATATTCCCGAATGTGCGTTTAAGAGTAGAAACAGAATACAGCGGCGACGGCAGCGGTTTACGCTGCGGTAAAAGAGAATAAATTAAATCACGACGGCAGCGGCGACATTTATATTGTATTGTGTATGTACGTATTTGAATTCAAAGAACCAAAATGTCTTCATTGAGCTCACAGTTTTTAAAATTGCTTGATTGTAAATTGTACAAGCAATCATATTTTTTAACTGCATCTATGATTATTTCGTTTTGATCCATTTTACCAACCTCACAACTTTCTTCTAAAAAAAAAATTGTTTTACTTCTTCTTCTTACTGCAAATATCCACAAAAAGTGTTAGCCCATATGTTTTTGTTTATCAAAAACACAAAAATGTGTTAAACACAAAGAGAGGTGGAGAATCAATAATTGAGAGCGTAAAAAAAACCGCTGAGAAATTAAAAATAGATTTAATTGGCAGCGGTTTTTGAGAGCGGTTTGGCCTCTCAATTTTCTATACGAATTTGACAACCGCTGCCGTCGCCGCTGTATTCTGTTTCTACTCTAAATTGCAGATGAAGTGTGTTTTTTCCTGATGTATTGCGTTTTAGTTTCATGTATTCAGTCGTCCATGGTTCATCGGACAGAGGATATCAAAATCGCTTGATCAGTGAGAAAAAAAATAAACGAAAGCTCGGACGGTTCAATGGTTTATGATGTTACTTTGGTTTTTGTGTATGTATTTCGTGTATATGTATGTGCGCTACCAAAGTGAGAAACGATTTTGAGGAAAGAAACTGGAAAGGGCAACAACGTGAAGCACTTTGTCTGTGCGAGCCTTACTGAGAAATTCGTAAGGGCGGATCATTTGTGAAATAATTATTACATTCCTCTGTTAATAGTATAGAAATTATAAGCGAAAATTTTAAAAAAAATTTTAATTTCTGATTTGGTACAATCATTTTGGAACCCAAAATTTAATTTTTGTTCATTTGACAATATTGTTCAGTATATTAAGCACTACACCTTCGTAGAAGATATCAATTTGTAATTTGTTTAATATTGAATACATATAGCTGAGTATTTAAAAAATATGGTTAAACGCCAAATATGGAGCTCTAAAAAAACTTTTGTTGATTAGTGTATTTTGAAAAGTTATCAAGAAATTTATAAGCTACAATTCGCTTGAAGACAGCTACCGCAATTTATTTACCGTTAAGCAAGAAATGTGAAAGCATAAAATATGTGAAAATTTTGATGACATTTCGTGAAATAATCGATTAACAGTGTACTTTTCCCTAGAAATGTATTAGACGAAATTGTGAAATGGGAAAATCACTACAACATTGTCAAATGTTGTAATGTAATATTTCAAGCTGTTTAGGATTTATTGAAGTAAAATCTGAATTAGGGTCCAGACCCACCTCCAAAATTTTCTTCGGCCTGTAAAAAAAATTGTTACGTATAGTGGCAAAACCGAGCGGGATTTTGTGATACCACTTCCAAGTACTTTCACAATTTTTTGGTTTGGTTGAGACCCGAAACAAATTCCTTTCATTTGTGTCACAGTGTTATTTATATAAGTAAGTGAGGATATATATTGATAAAATTAATTATAATAAATAAAGAAAGAAAAAATAATTCATTTCTAAATACTATTATGTTTTGGGTGGAAATTCGTAAGTATATGTAGGTTTGTGGGAACCACATAAAAGCATACATGTCAGTAAACATGATACTGCTTGCATTTAAATTCAAGTAAGTTTGGGACTTGCAAACATATGAATGTTTGAAGTTTGTTCCAATCACATACATGCTACCTATTGCAAATGTAAACCAAATGCATATTTCGCAATTACAATATAATAACTTTGAACTTCCAGGTTCTCAGAATTGGATACCAATTGTAGTGAAATATGTATGTGTGGGAATACTGTCTTAGTGTTTTTGTTGTTGTTTGGGTGCAAATATTTGTAGCTTGTCGGGAATATAGTATACTTGTGTCCAAACACATTGTGTTTGCTATTCCATATAACATGTTTAGGATACAAAGATTACTATTCTATAATATATGTATTTGTGGCCCAAATGTGGCTTTGTTTGGTGAAAACTGCTAAAAACAAAATCGTGACAGACAATAAAGAGACAAAAAGCAGAGGATCGTTTATTTAAGTAAACAATGCTTGCAAACATGTACATGGTCCCTGCAATATATTGCTGGAACCGTTATTTTTCAGCGTGTGATACTTTCAATTGGTTTAAAAATTATGTTTTTAAAGTATGTATGTAACATGTACAATTTTCAAATTAACCCTGCTGTTAGATTAGAAAAAACTTACGAATCTTAGATTGAGGGACCATTTGGTCCATACTGCAATTTTCATCCAAAATAATAATTTTATCTTATTCTTTGTAACTATTTTGGTTCAAAAATTTCTAAAGCAAGTATTTGACATATCAAAAACATCCGCTAACATATCAAAAACATCTTCTAAATATTTGACATGAATTTACATTCGCTTGGTAATGAAAAAATTTACGAATCTTAGGTTGAGGGACCATTTGGTCCATACTGGAATTTTCATCCAAAATAATAATTTTATCTTATCCTTTGTAACTATTTTGGTTCAATAATTTCTAAAGCAAGTATTTGACATATCAAAAACATCTTCTAAATATTTGACATGAATTTACATTCGCTTGGTAATGAAAAAATGTACTATTAACCAAATGGTCCTCTAACCTAAGATTCGTCATTTTGTATTTTTCTCAGTCCTGAATAAAGTTAGAAAATTTAATTTTCGCACATAACATTGTTTTATTAAAAGACCCCATTAGCAGAAAAATTTAGTCAGTATATATCACCGTTCCAAAGTTACAAGGGAAAACAGAAAAAATTTGGACCAAATGGTCCTAATCTAACAGCAGGGTTAATTAATTTTCAAATTAATCTATAAATTATAATTGTCTATTAATTGGTCCCATGTATGTTATATTACAAAGTACGTATATAAAATTTGGCTATTTATTGTTTTAGGGATTCAATGTTGCTTATAATATCTAAGTCATGCTTTATGGGAGCAGACATGTTTTGTTTTTGGTATGCAGTGAGATAAAACAAGAGGAACATATATTTGTATACCGCCATTTATAAGCAAAATTATGTAGCTAATTGTTAAATAAGAGTTTTATTATATAATAGTTTTATTATAATTGTTAAATAAGAGAACTTACCATCGTACTCCTTTCGTTGGTTTTCCCCATTCCTGGCGCCAGTAGCAGCAAACATGTACCTCTAATTATTATATTTAATGCATTTACTTTAGCTCATAATGTTCGCTATCGCATGTAAATTTTCCATTTCTCATTTAGTTGTGGCTTTGAATACCAATGACAAAAAATCCGTTATCATTAAAACAACTTGTATTCCTTTCACTCTGCCTCTTTGCCATACTGCTTAGTCAAGCAACTGCGTCCAAGCTCGTCATCTATTCTAACGAATTAATGATGTGTAGCATGAGCTTGGTGTTTCTTGAGTAATAATCGCTTTTCACTTCATTTACTTTCGATAGTACACACTCTATACACAATGACATGTATGTATGTATGGATATCTTTCAGAGAGGATACAATATAATACTCTCAAAAATAACAATAACAACAACAACAACCAAAATAGCATTAATGACAAGGACAATGACAGCACTAACTAATACCATATCCACGGCAACAACAATGCGTATAAGACAGCTTTAGATAGTGGTCATAATACTATTGTTATTGTAGTGCTTGTTGGAATAGTTGTTGTTCTTGTTGCTGTACTTATTGACAACACCAGTGGCGTCAAAGGCTGCCAGGACGAAGTTGAAAGGTTTGGCTGGTTGGAGCTTAATACAAAAACATAAGATGTTGGTGTTGATAATGTTAAGGTCACTTAACGAGATATTTAATATAATTAAAAAGGATATGGGAAAGGAAATATAATTGAAATTTACCAGAGGAGAAGTAGATTCAGAGGGAAAATTAAAAAAAAATGTGATTATTTAAAGGATAAGTGTTCATTGAGAGAGTACGATAAAGTAATTAAAAAAATTAAATTTATTAAGCAACAGAGAGGAAAAGGAAGTTGTTAAACCGAAAGCTCTTTATAGGAAAGTTTAACAAAAATTTAATTTCCCCACTTTTTCTCTATAAATAAATGTAGATTAACAGGCACTTAAAGGGAGAAAACCATATACAAATATCCTTTAGGGCTAGTAACATTATAACCCTTCAGGAAATATAACATTATTACATTTGAGTTCATTTCAATGGAGTGGCTAAATTACTTCACATTAGCTTTTCAATTAACTATTGAATATTTCAGGACAACAATTGTTTTTTTGGAACGAAGTTCCTTATCACACGTTGCGGTATTGGGGCTAAATGAAAAAATTGTAAACAACTTTTTTTAACTACTTCGGTTTAAAGGGAAGTTTTCTAGGTGGAGCCTGTGTATTACATATTGTAGTTTTGAACCCAATAAAAATAAATTTAGAAAAGCCAACGTGCAAGACTTGCAAATCCATTAAATACAACCCTGAGCATGGAATTACATTTGGCAGCACACTTACTCTCACACTTGTAATTCTTTTGGTTTGGTTTGTGTCTAGACTAACATATGTGGGGATATTTATTGCTTAATGGCAAATTTTCTAGGTGGAGCCTGTTTATTAAATATTTTGAACCGAATAAAATTAAGTTTAGAAAAGCCAAAGTGAAAGAAGTTTAAAAAATAACATTTTCTTAAATAAGTGCGTTTACTTAAAAAATGTAAATTTTTCTAAACAAAACCTACTCATATTCCTAAACAGAGTACTTTTTCTTAAAAAATATCTTATCTTAAAGAAGTAACTTTGCTTAAAAATGTAAATTTTCTTACAAAAAGTACCTTATCTTAAAAAAGTAATTTTATTAATAAAGTACATTTTCTTCGACAATTATTTATTACCAACAAAAGTATTTGCTTGATTTCATGTTAAAAGTCCAAACAAAATCTAATGAATTCGCATTAGTTTTTCCTGGATTTGATTGAAAGTCAAGACGCATTGAATAGATGATGTTACTACGACAACAAACTCAACAATAAAAATGTTACAATGAAATTCGGCACAAATGTATACCAACAACAGAAGTATACAATAAAGTACAAAACGAGAAATAGCTCAGAAATGCAAAAAAAAAAGTCGTTGTTCTAGTGGTACCACCATTCCAATTAGTGTTGATTGAAATGGTTGTATAAAAACGTACTTTTCATGGGTAGTGTGACGTAAAACAAGTCATAACAACGGTTTTCCAATTACATCCCGTTAACAGGTTGGGGAGAGCTTCTCATAGCCAGTGAGCTAAGCGCTTTCTGAGTTTTATACTCACTGGGACCTACAATTTTATACCGGTACCGAGAGGTATTTTGAAAAACTTTTTCATGGATAAGTAGTGTGGTCGTCTAAAGAAATGAAAGGTGGTTAGAGCAGGTATGGCACCCATGTTCTCATATACAAGAGTCGCGCACCATTGCACCACCAACTTTGCATAAAGCAAATCAAACGCTTTTTCGTGATTATCAGACGAATGAGAAAATTGCTAATTTGTCGGTTGTATGGGAATCAAAATTTTTTTTCTTGATTTATGGTAGAATTCAATAAAACTGGTAAAATCAGGAAAATCGTTGTCAGTGCGAATGCCGTACGTGTAACCTGACTAGCCGTCCCGCTGTTGGCGGTAACCATAGAGTAATAATTATAACAAGAGAGAAGGTATGACTCATCTGACGTTTCCTTTCACACTCTTCGTGGTGCGGTCGGTGTGATAGAGAGATGTTCGACGAAAAGTGACATACACCAGGTGGGATTACAATAACTTCTCACTTTAATTTTTCGTGTCGTTTTGGTCATACATAAGGCAAATTAATTATATGACAATTATAATTTGTAGTTTAGTGTGAATTACCTTTCGAAATGCAAATTCAAAAAACTTTCAATACCATTGACAATTGTACTTATTTTCCAAGCATTTCCTTCATATTGGCACTTTTGGTTATCAAATATTTTATACAGTTCAGGTTTATGAATTTGAAAGTACTATGAGGCTATACCTATCAAAGCCGCAAACCTCTACATATAAAATATTTTAAAAACAGAATTGCCAGCAGTCAAAACAATTAATAGCAATGCCATATTTCGTTACAATTGGCATCGTTCAAATTCAAACTCTAAAAATCAAATTCAAATTCAAAATTTTGTAATTGTCATTGTGAACAATGCTAATTCTTTTGCAATTGCATTAGATACAGTAATGCAAATTAAAATCCAATACAAATTAAAATAAACCATGTATGGTTTTGGTGAAAAACGGTGAAATTTAAAAGTGTTTTACGCTTTTTTTATTGACTGTTATTGTTAGCAGACATTTGTGTTATATTTAACACAATAATGTTGACACACAAAACGAAATACCGTTGTTATTATTTTGTCGGTTGTTTCTGTATTATTGAAGTAGTTCTTTTCAACATCGACCGTTAATATCACACCAGGCCAAATGTCATAAATCTGCTGCAGAGGAATGTTAACTCTAGTATAACAATTAGTCTATAGCGTTAATCTAACAGTTGGTTAAACTGTGTATGAGGAATATTTATGCGCCAGAATATATGCTATATAGTTTATAACATTAATTACCAAATCTTCCCCCATAAAATATAGCTACGTTAGTTTTTAGTCGGGCGTCTGGGCATTTCGCTATCGAAGACATTGCGTTTAATCGAACACTGTGGCAAACAATACATCAGGTGTTACTTTCTTTTCTGATAGATTGGTTTTGTAGTTCCTAACAGCTTTAATTTCTTCAAAATTTGAATAGGGTACCTTCATATCATCTAATTTCAGTTCATATTTCTCTGTGAGACAATGTTGCATACCTTTTGGCCTTGCAATTTAGTTCTGGCTTTATATACATATATATTAGTGTAAGGGTCACATATTTTGAAATTAATGCTTAAGAATTGCCTTCATTGTGCTAAAAATTTCAATCACTTGCAATTATAAATCTATGGATTAGGTAAAACTTATATTTCTTATATTATGAAATAAACAGGATCTTTCTTTTTAATCAGATAAACTTGCGAAGACTACCAAACGTATTTAAGCCGTTCGCTACTTCAGCATCAACTCATCCCAAAAACTTAAGTATGACTCCGTAATGAGCTATCACGAATTACTCACTGGGCTCAATTTCTCTCCCGTCGTAGCATGTTTTTGCGTCACTTGTTATTTCTTACATCTTTTATTCTTAATAGTTTAGTAAAATCTTTGCGCTTTTGAATTTTGCATTCATACAATTCAGCCACTAAAATAATAAGTAGATGCTTAAATGAACCTCAGGCTGAAATGCTTACAAAGACATCGAAGCGAGGAGGCTCGGAACACCGGCAGGAGAAGACCATTCGCGGCAATAAGAATAACTAACCACGTAATCTAGTCGAAAAGTGTATGGAGTTTTGCTTCTCATATTCTTTCGCTCAGCCACCAAAGATTTAAGCTATAAGCCTACTTAAAATAAAAGACTTTTCCGCGATGCAGAGTTTAATGGAAGGACGGATGGTATTTAACCACTCAAAACGATTAGGAAACCAAACAACTATTAAGTGGAAGTGCTTCAAGATTTTTTTTTATTCTGTAAAGTTTTTCTTTTACTCCCATCTAACCTAAAAACGAATATAAAGTCTTACAAGAAAATCTTAAGCAAAGGAAATGAAATGAGTAACAAGAAATGCTACAGAGGAAATTAAAGAAATTTGATTTTATACAAAAGTATTATTAGTCGTGCAAAAGCGAAAATATGCAATTATTTTTACAAATATTTAAATTATTCTTAAGAAACTTATGGATATACTATCACACTTGACATTGAAATCATAGCTTGTCAGTTTCGTTTTATTTTAGCTGACATAGGATATGTAATCAAACCATACATGGGGCACATTAATTATATATCAATTTTAATTTACAGTTTAATTTGAATGACCTTTCGGAATGCAAATTAAAAAAAAAAAATCAATACCATTGACAATTTTACTTATTTCCACAGCATTTTCTTCATATCTGGCACTCTTGGTTTTCAAATATTTTATACAGTACAGGTTTATGACTTTGAAAGTACTATGAGACAATACGTATTAAAGCCACGAACCTTTATATATAAAATACTTTAAAAGCTGAATTGCCAATAGTCAAATAAATTCAAAACAATTAAAAGCATTCCCGTATTTAATTACAATTGGCATCCGATTCCACATTACCTAAGCAAATGCAAATTCATAATTGTTTAATTTCCGGTGCGAACAATGGTAACTCCTTTGCATTTGCATTGGATACAGTATTGTAAATTAAAATCCAATGCAAATAAAAAAAAAACATGTATGATTCAAACAGACAAAACTACTGACTACTGGCTCAGCTCTATTTTAAACAATCAAAATAAATTTTTGAAAAGTTTTAAGCTTAGAAATGAACCAGGCGTTTAATTCTAATACATGTGTATTCCTCAAATGCACGCAAACAAATACTGGACTCCTAAGTATGATTATTCGTGGTAAATCAATACATCCAACTGGTGTCGCAGTGGATGTCTCTAGTTCACTTCTTGGCGAAATAAGTCAGCAATAGAGCCTAACTAAGGAAGAGTTACAATTTCATATCATTCAATTTACTAGAAACATTCACTTGCACAGAAAATCGTACGGTGCTTGATGGATTAAAAATCTATATTGCTAATACTTTCAATGTGGTGTAGTTGCTGAAAGATGTAAACAACTCAGCAAATTACTTCTCAACTAGAAGCTGTGAATCCTGGGACTTATTCCGATGTCCCTAATAGCAAAACCAAATGTCCATATAGTATTTCTTGGTTGTTGTGATTGGTTGATGAACTCAATACTATTGGCATAATCAGTTAATAAAAAATTACATGAGGTCTCAGCAGACACCCGGTTGGAACGAAGTTCCTTTCGGTATATATTATAAGTTATTTACAACACGCCTAAGGCGCCTGTTGAACAATAAAAAATAAATAGTTTCCCATTACATCCCATGAAGGGATTGGGGAGAGCTGTGCGCTTTCTAGCTGTACACTCACTGACTGGGACCTACTCTTTATCACCGGTTCCGAACGCTATTTTTGAGAAGCTTTTTCATGGCTAAGTACTCGATAGTGTCATCATCACTAAGCGAGGTGACTGTCGTCGAAAGAAATGTATGGTGGCAGAGATCGAACCCACGTTCTCATGTACAAGAGCCGTGCACACTAACCATTGCAGCACCGACGGTTGTTGAAAAATACGATATGGATCTTTAAGAAAAGATACTTTTTATAAAATGATAAACTTTTCTTAAGAAAATTTTGGTTTTATAGAATGATTTTTGTTTAAAAAAAAATGTATATTTTTTGGCCCTTTTTATATTTTCCCGAAAAGATCATCTTTCCCGAAAAGATCCTCTTTTAAAGAGAGGTACTTCTTTTATTAAAAGCTAATGTTTTCTTAAGAAAAGGTACTTTTTTTAAAAAGAAGTACTTTCTGGTAGAAAAAGCCATAAGAGTATGAATTTTTTTTACAAAGAAGTACGTTTCTAAAAACGGGTTCTTTTTAAGGAAGTGGTACTCTTTTTAGGAGTGGTAATTTTTTTAAGAAAATGTACTTATATTCTGAATATAATATTCTTCTTATCTCAAGAAAAGCAAAGGTATTATTTTATTTTTAAGAAAATTAATTTTTGTCAGAAAACGTATGTTTTTAAGAGAAGGTATTTTTTTGAAGAAACGGTTTTTTTTAAGAACTGGGAATTTTTTTAGAAGTAGTTCTTTTTGCAAGAATTTGTACTTTTTCAAGAGCACGTACTTATCTCAAAAAAAGTTATTTTGTTTCACAAAAAATTTACTCTTTAAAGAAATTGATTACCCTACGGGCTCGTTGAGAGCCAAACAACATCGGATGATTTCTTTTGAAACAACTTGTAGTTGATAATATCTACTGGGTTGTAATATAGTTCTTAAAAAAATTGTTTAGTTTCCCCCATCCCGCAAAGTGGGATAAGAACTGGGGAATAAATATCCGAAATTCCAGAAATTTTAATAAATTTTTAAAATTTAATTTATTCAAATGTAAAGTAGAGAGATTTTAATTGTTCACATAATAATAATAATAATAATAAAACTACATACATATATGGACTACTAATGACCAAATAATTTATGCTAAAATCATTATCCCTCACAGTTCGTAAATATTCAAAATCATTATGTTTTACTTTCAGGTTCTCTGCACGTCTTGGCTTTGGAACATTATTTGCCCTCGCACGATGAGAATGGTGAATTCCATATACCCTATCCGCCATCCAGTGAAATCTATGTCTTCAATCGTTATGGACAACATGTGGCCACGAAAGATCTTACCTCTGGCAAAACCCGCTACAGCTTCTTGTATTCCAAGAATACATCATTTGGCCGCCTTTCCACGGTAACCGATGCCTCGGGCAACAAGATACAATTCCTGCGCGACTACAGCAATGTGGTTAGTTCGATTGAAAATACCCAAGATCATAAGTCAGATATACAAATTAATGGCATTGGCATAATGACTAAACTATCGGAAAAGGGCAGGCAAGAAATTGAATTGGATTATGACAGCAATACCGGCCTATTGAATTCTCGATCATCGGGTGGCGAAACCTACATCTATCAATATGACGAATTTGGGCGAGTTACCGGCATGATATTGCCTAGTGGAGAGATAGTCCGAATAACTTCACAACTGGCGGACAATAAAGGTTTAACCGTATACGTCCATGCTTCGGTCGAGTCTTTATTCTCACGTGAAAAAGGTGACACTAATGAATTACTGGTATTGGGTGGTGTTAGATCCACTTTTCTGAAGAAGGGTCAAGAAAATGCTGATGCTGAAATTAAGCCCAATAATACGCTAGTCATTCATAGTTCCAATGGTGTTGTTGTTGAGTCATCAGCCGTAGCCCGCCATCCGCTACTTGAAGCAGCTCTACCCGTTGAGGCTGAAATGTTGGCTATGTGGTCTCATCAAAGTGTCACTATGGGTGAAGGTTTAACCAATAATATGTATTCCGTCTACAATTTGGTGGGCGATGTTCGCAATCCCCAACAAACTCTGAATCGAGAGATATGGGTTAACCAGTCACGTGTTATTGGTGTAGAGTTCGATCAATTCACCAACCGTGAAACTTTCTACGACATGAATCGTACTCCGGTACTCATAGTGGCCTACGATCAGTCTGGTTTACCCAAGTCATATTACCCCACCAATGGTTATCCAGTAAACTTAACCTATGATCGCTTCAATCGCATCGATGGTTGGGCTTGGGGTCCAGCAGAGCTAAAATACTCCTATGACAGGCACGGGCTTCTATCGGAAATTACTTCTCAACAAGATGGTATCATTTCGTTTGTATACAACGACTGGAATTTGGTGTCCGAAATAGGCTTGGCTTCTCAGCGTAAATTTGTCTTGAACTACGATGAATCGGGTGGTTTGCGACATGTTACTCTACCATCCGGCACGAAGCACTCCTTCAGCATGCAAACATCCATAGGCTTTATCCGAAGCACGTACATCGCTCCTGGCAGCACCAAGGCCTACTTGCAACACTACAGTCATTCGGGTGCACTCTTGCAGACCATTTTCCCCGGGGACGGTGCGCGTATTGTCTATCGCTACAATGCTGCTGGTCAATTGACGGAAATAGTTCATGGAGATGGCAAGAGTGAATTTATCTACAATGAAGCTACGGCCATGCCTTCGACTGTTTCACATACGGAGAGGGAATTGGAATATCGTTGGGACTTTGAATACACAGGAGGTCTACTAACCGAGGAAAGAATTGACTTTATTGCCAAGACTGGATTGAGCAATGCAAAGTTCACCTATGAATATGATACCGATTTCCGAGTTATTTCCATCCAAGGTCGCATTGGAGGCCAGAACTTACCCGCCCAGAACTTTGCGTATGACATGCGTACTGGCCAACCTAGTATGATTGGACAATTCAAGTTGATGCATCCTCTTCTAAATCAAACACAAGTCTATGATGGCACCGCTAGTTTCACCCGAACAGTGGATGGTCGCTTCATGACGCAAAAGGTTACTCTCGCCATTCACCGCCTGGAAGTCTTCCGTATGGAGTATTCATTTGGTGTCCATGGCCGTATTACTCAGACAAGAACATACACCCGCAATATGGCCGTTAATACTTATACAAATGTCAAGAACTACACCTGGGATTGCGACGGTCAGCTAGTGGGTGTTGAGGCCCAAGAACCATGGGGCTTCCGTTATGACGACAACGGCAATCTGTTGTCTCTCACATACCGCGGTAATACCATTCCAATGGAGTACAACAACCAAGATCGTATTGTGAAATTTGGCGAAGGGCAATACAAGTACGATTCCCGAGGTTTGGTAGCACAAAATGCGCGAGAAGAAAGATTCTACTATAACACTCAGGGCTTATTGGTAAGAGCCACAAAGAGAGGTCGATTCGATGTGCGCTACTACTATGATCACATGAAACGGATAACGACGCGTAAGGATAATTTTGGCAATGTTACTCAATTCTTCTACAACAACCAGCAGAGACCCTTCGAGATTTCACAGATCTATTCACCGCGTGATGGCAAGCTAATGTCGTTAACATATGATGATATAGGTCACCTGATCTACGCCCAGGTTTACCGCCATAAATATTATGTGGCCACCGATCAGTCTGGTACACCGATCATGATATTCAATCAATACGGTGAGGGAATCAGAGAAATAATGCGCTCACCGTTCGGCCATATAGTGTACGACTCGAATCCATATCTTTACTTGCCTATAGACTTTTGTGGTGGCATTTTGGATCAGGTGACTACATTGGTACACATGTCCGATGGCCGTGTGTATGATCCATTAATAGGTCAATGGATGACACCCAATTGGGAAAATGTTGCAGAACGTATACCCACTCCCACGAGAATGCATTTGTATCGCTTTAATGGCAATGATCCTATCAATGTTGGGCATGATCGTAATTATCCGGCAACCTTTACAGAGTGGATGAAGACAATTGGTTACAATGTGGGAAATATGGTGCCACAGCTTAGTCGAAACCTATGGGAACAACCTTCTCTGTGGGGTAGAGCACCTCACAATCCGATTGCCATGGATCTCAAGAGACCGATGTACAGTGTTCCTACAATGGCGGTAGAAAGTGGATTCTTGGCTCATTTGAATATACGACGCATGTCGAACTTCGAAGACCTCAATGCTCCACCTAAGTCAGCATTGAAATATGATGTTATGACACCCGGGCCGCGAAATGTTGGATCTGACACCGAACCACCATTCGGCAAAGGTATTGTGGTTTCACGCACTGCCGATGGTCAGGCCATAGTATCCAGTGTACCAGCTGCCAATGCTATATATAGAGATGTGTACACGTCTGTATTTAATAGATCTAAATTACTGCCCTTCACATTTGTGGTACATAATGCCCAGCAAGATTCGTTCTTCTTCGTAAAGGAAGAACTTTGGAGGGCCAGTGAAGATCGCCAGCAGTTGAAACGCCTGCAGGGACAAGTCAACACCACATTCCATGACATAACCCGGGAAAATGGTAGTGGTACCAATTATTTGGATGTTAAGATCCATGGACTCCATGCCATAATCAATTTGCGTTATGGCACTACAGTGGACAAAGAGAAACAGCGACTTATGCATCATGCCAAATTAACAGCAGTACGTAAGGCGTGGCACCGCGAGAAGGAGTCATTGCGCAACGGCCTAAATAGTGAAATCGAATGGAATCAACAGGAGATCGATGAGATTCTTAAGCAGAGTTATGCCAACAACTACGAAGGAGAATATATACACGATGTGACGCTTTACCCGGAATTAGCCGAAGATCCATACAATATCAAGTTTGTGAAACGAAAAGGCGCCACGGGAGGCGCGGCAGGAGTACCCAATAGCAGAAAACGTAGACGAAGAAGTATTCGAGAAAATGAACAGGATAAAGATGAACAGCAACAAGATGCAATTACAGATACTGATAAATTACGACAACAACAACAACAATTAATATTAAGTGAGGCAGACAAGGAAATCACAGAGAATAGTAAAGGTGTACGAACATCTGGCAACGATTGTTCAACGCACCATAAATGTTAGCTTAAATTTAAAATTTACACTCAAGAAAAAAATAAACACTAAGAAAAAAAACTGCATAGGAAACACACACACATTTCTGTTATATATTATACTATATATATAGATATATACATATATATATTTATAAATATATAGAAAATAAAAGAAAAAATTAGTTAAGTTTTTCAAAGAGAAATAAAACTGCATTATTTATAATTTCCTAATGTCCAAAAAATAAATACAAAAAAAAAAAATATTAAAGAGAATAATTAAGGTTACATACACACTCACACACATATATGTGGCAAATATCCTTTATCCTTTAAGATGGCAAAATAAAAAATAAAACAAAATTGATAATTATTTAATTTTTGTTCTTTTCTAATTCGTATGTGTACAGTAGTGAATAATAATTAATTAGTAATAAAATAAGAAATTAAAAAAATAAAAACTGTATTTATTTAGCCCCTAAAATACAAAGAATTTAGAGATTAAGTATAAATTTACAAATGAAAAAAAAAATATAAAACAAAACTTGATATAACTTTTAAGGTTAATATAAAAGTAGTAAAGGAGGTGCATATATTTACACTTTTGAGTTTCTCTAGAGATTGCGGGAAATATTTTTCAAGATTTGGAGTTTTTGGAAAGGAATGGGAAATTTTAAAGAATACAGGTTTTAAGATTTAGTTTATCTCTTAATGTTGAAAGTCAATACAAATAAGAATCAAATGTCAAATATTTCTTAGTATGGTTTTAATAAAACATTTTACACCGTGGCGTGTTGCCAACCTATTTTCTAGTATCGCCATCTTATCCAAGTCTAGTGATATTTTCGTCATATAAAAATCAAGATCGTTGAAATCGCTTGACGGCGTTGCTTTTGATTAATGTAGAACTCTATTTACTTTATTGGCATTGCTTGAAAGTTAACGATGCAATAATAATGCATTTTACATTACTGATCAAATTTAGAAGAATAGAATAATTCGGCAAAGACAGCACTGTCATATTCTGCTCATTTAAATGCTTAAGCAGTATTTTGAATAGCTTTTTGTCGACCACACAAGTTAAAATATTTTCAAAGTCAAATTAAATTATGTGCTCTCATTGCATGGTACTCGTAGGCTGAAAAACATAATAATTCAATTTTAGTTTTTTGATTGAATGTATGAATCGGTAATATTAAACCCCCTTTAGTGGGTAGTTAAGGAATACTTAACCTCTTTAGCTTTCACACGGTTACTAATTTCTCTGATCAAATCGAAATTTATGCCATGATTTTATTGCAATATTATTTCAATATTATTTCTAATTCCTTTCCAAAAATTGCACTTCTTATAATAAAGATCCCGTCTTTAAACCCGAATTATGAAAATAGTGTAAGAAAACAGGATGGCAAAAAATATAAACAAATTGTAAACGTTTTAAATGCAAACGTTTCTTTTATTTGTGGTACTCGAGCTTTTTGAGACTGGCGTAGTTTTTAAAAAACACAATTTATAATGAAGAAAAAACTTAATGAATTAAAAAAAAAATCACAAAAAATTAACTAAAAAAATGCAAACATAATTATAAACAAGAAAAACTATGTAGTTGCTTCAATAATTGTAATTATAACATGAATAAATAAATAAAACACATTTATCCTCAGATTAGATAAATGTCTTTATAGAAGTCATTGCAAAACTATAATAACTGATAATATTAACAAAAAAGAAACATACAACTAAACATATAGAAAATCCCATCATCTATACGTATTTATAAACGCAAACACACAAAAAACAAAACAACACACTTGTAAATTTATCATTTTTTTTTATAAATCTCAAAATATATATATTAAAAAATAAATAACAAAATAACAGACCAACCCTTTAACATACAATTAATGTTCGACTCCCATTTTCTCTAACATCCTGTAATTCCTGTTCCTCTCCCTTTCTTTTTTAGTTAGTTAACTTTCGATTGTGTAATATATTTACTGTATTTTTTTTTTATTTGTAACATTTAGCTTATAACCTAATATTAAATATAAAAAACGTAAATTTATTATCATCCATAGACCTACGTAATAATAAATCAGAGAAAAAATCATGTTTAGTCTTTATGTATAGAACGAAATAAATAAAAACGATATAAAAACACAAATTTAATCAATTATAATATTATTGTAATATTTTGTAATTCCTTTATACACAATTTAGTTAGTTATTTCAATTGTTTTTTTTCTTAATTTTTATTGCAACTATTACTTTTAAATTTGTTTAAATTATTTTTCCAATTCGTTTGTGCTTAACAATATAAAAAAAACACTCCTTGTTTATTGATACCATACATTAATATCATCATAAAAAAAGACGAAGAAGAATTTAAATCCTAATTGTTTTTAATTTATAAGCAAAACTCAATAAAAATGAACAAAACTACAAGAAGAAAAAATAAAACCCATACCCAAAAAAAAAAAAACAAAATACAAATGAAATGAAATTTAAATAAATATGGCAACAGTATTATAAAAAAAATAAAATAAAATTACACAATTTCTTTTTATTTCATCAAATCAAAATATCATCTTACATGCATCCATATGCCAAAGCAAAAAGTTGATACTACGTTCTGGTTTTTCGATATGTGGCAAAATATAAAATGTTTGGCAAATATTGAATGGTTCGACTTACGGACTGATTTCAGAAAACGAATTTCAACTAACGAACGAATCAGCAAAAACTAAAACATAAATTAACTGCATTTCATGGATCAAACGAGGCAATAATTTTAGAAATTCATTAAAGAAACATAAGACGACTAAATATTCTAAATAAATATTTCATTTGAACTATAAAATTCGTGTTATTAACGTTTTCCTGTTGGCCAATTCATTAGTTTTTTCCACTTCATTTTATGCAAACAGGCTATGAATATTGTTCTCTAGTCAAGTTTCTGCCGAATAGTCCTTTAATCGCTGGAAATGGCATCTAATCATAATCTGTTATATTCCTTCTGACATAAAACGATTGCCTTTCGTTTTAGTTTTACAGATGTGTAATATTTTCCACTACCTCTCAACCTCATGTGCTGTTTTGTAAAGCCTTATTGTAATCGAGTACATATGAGCAGTATCTCCAAACTACGTCCGGCAAACAAAGTCCTAGTTGCAAAGGAGTTTATTCAATTTAATCTTTTTATTAAATTTAATAATTTTGACTGCATTTGCATTATGGAACTACATATTCTTGAAAAAAAAGACAAGTAACTGCTTTAGCTAAATTTCTTATATATTTCCTCAAGCGAATTGAAACAAAACTACAAAGAGAAAATATGTGACAGACGGCTGTTGTAGAAATAATCTCTCATACAATTAAGCAGTATCATTGGGCTACAATTTTGCGGCATATCTTAAATCTGTTACGATGAGTTTCAAAAGAACGGTGGATTTCAATAAAGCGGTGAGTTTTAAATCCACTCTTATATTTTTTCCTAAAATTCCTATTTACTCGTATAACAGACAAACAAATATTTTTCCTTGTTCTTTTTTGTATTCCTACTTGCAAACAGAAACCTTCCAGACACTCTTTAAGGGGACCAAGCATTTGCCAGTAATGAGCTTGACTATCTTGATTATCTTATTGACGGCATTTCCATCACTCCAGGATGACTCACTCACCGCAATTTTACTTGCGCCAGTCTTGAGTTTATGAGAGAGAGAGGGGAAAAGCTTCCATTCTATTCACCTATCTCTCCTATAAACTCAAGACCTGCGCATGTAAAATTGCTGTGTTTGATCTTACGCAAGCTTTAGCTGCCCGTAGACCTCAAACATGTGCGTTCGATCGGTGTGAAGCTGTTATGCCACACACATCATACCGATTCACAAAACTTCATTTCATATTTGTTTTTTAATGCATGAAGATGGATAGCGATAGTCACGATGCAACCAAAGACGAACCAGAAGCCAAAATACCGTTCGGAATCGGTGTAAAATTGTAGGTCCCAATCAGTGAGTGTAAAACTAGAAAGCGCACATCTCATTGATTGCAGGAAGTTCTCCCCAATCCCTTCATGGGAAGTTAAGGGACACCATTTTTTTATGTAATTTTACACAGAAAGGATGTAAATACAAGTAGAGAAGAAAAATCCGGCGCAATTTGGCAACTCTAGTAGAAGAGAACCAAAAAAATCGATTCGATTCACTCAACGCATTTCTTTCCCGGGTCATAACTTGATTATTTCATACTTTTTACATACTTTATGTAATTTTATTGAAATATGGTTGGAATTTCTTTAGTTAGATACAATAATATTATCAGAAAACTGCTCGGGTATTGAAAAATTCAACGAAGAGATTATGAGAGAGAGCAGAGAAACGACGCGCTTCACTCGTTTTCTTTGTTGGCATTTCACTCCACGAGTAAATTTTCTTCTCTATAACATAATTGCTTTATGTTTTACATCAACATGGTTGGAATTTGTATAGTTATATACAATAACACTATCAAAAAGCTGTTCGTGTATTGAAATATTCAATGAAGAGAGTAAGAGAGAGAGATAGCAGATCAAGTGGCATTCAAGTGAAGAGAAATTTTGACTGTCTACTTTAGTACATCGTTTTTGACGCAACCACATTAGCTTTAATGGTGTCACATGCATTTACGAAAAATATTGAGAGAAAATAGAGGAATCGAAGTATGTGGATGAAAGAGTGGGAACAACAATGAACTGTGTCTTCCCACGTAAATTTCTTTTAAGATTTTTAGAAGCTATTTCAAAAATGTTCTTCGAATGAACTCAGAACTGCTGAATCTAGTAGCACCATTAATGGAAAAGAATATATTCAATCAATTAGCATCGATTTCAATTTCTTTATATTTTTTCAACAATATTTTCCACAATATAGCCCTCAAACATGTGCGTTGGATCAGTGTGAAGCTGTTATGCCACACACGTCACACCGATCCACACAACTTCATTTCGTATTTGGTTGTTGAGGCATGAATATGGATAGCAATACGATGGTATTTATTTACATTTCGGGAATAGCAAATAATAACAAAAATTTTTAAAATGAAAATGGCTTTCTTGTTTTTCAAAATATTCGCCTTGATGATCAATACATCTTTGCATTCGTTCAATCCATTTGTCATAGCAGTTTTTCCATTCCTCTTAAGACACCTCCAAAGCATGGTTTGTGAACGCTTCAACTACTTCTTCGGCGCTCGTAAATCGTTGACCCCGCAGTTAACCTTTGATATTCGGGAACAAGAAGAAGTGATTGGGTGCGAAATCAGAACTGTATGGAGGATGAGTCATCAGTTCGAAATTTTGACTGCTAAAACATTCACCTGTTTGACGAGATGTGTGAGAGCTCGCATTATCAGAATGGAGAATGATTCGTCTTCGACGGTTGGTTTTACGAATTTCTCCGATGACTTCCGGCAAACGAATGGTCGCCTACCACTCAGAATTGACCATCCGACATAGCCCAAGCAGAACAGTGTCCTCATGACCCATTCGGCTGAAGAAACAGGCGACCATTTGCTTCACTGTGCTTCTTCCACGAACAACTTTTGTTGGTTTTAGCTCGTCTTGAAAGACCCACACAGTCGATTGCTGTTTTGTTTCCGGCATATATTCATGATTCGTTACCTGTCACGATTTTATACACGTCTTTTGAAGCAACACGGTCGAATATTTTAATCATTTCGAGTTTTTTTTGTGCGATTGTCACATTATGTGGGAACCAACGCGAAGAAATCTTTTTTACAGCCCAATGTTCATGCAAAATCGAATGTGTTGAAGTGGAACTAATGTGCAAGGATGTCTGTATCTCACGATATGCCACACGACGATTTTGCATTATCAGTTAATGCACTCCGTCGATGTTTTGTGGCAGAAGAACCGATTTTGGACGACCTTCACGAATTCATCCTGGAGCGAACGGCGTCCGAGACTGAACTCTTGGCACCAGCGATTTACAGTGGTTTTTGATGGTGCTTCATCACCAAAAGTCGAAAGAAACTGATTGAGAAACTCTTATCTCGATAATCTACGCCAAAAATCGTAAAAAATCACAGCTCTAAAATGTTCAAGGGTTAATTCCATTTTTGGCCTGTAAATACAACATATAGTGCTCGTAAGTGAAAACGTTCAATGTATTTTTATGCTAAAAAATTTCAAACTTTCCAGTAGAAGTTCCAGTTTGCATCTGTGAACACTACAATTGCCAGTTTCCGAAATATAAATAGCAACCCTCGTAGCAACGATGCCACCACACTAGCGTTAATGGTGATACATTGCCTGTACGAAAAAGATAGAGAGAAAAAAGGGGAAGCAAAGTATATGGATGAAAGAGTGGCTACAAAAAATATTTGTGTCTTCCCACGTAAATTTGTTTAAAGGCCTTGAGGTGACTGCTCCAAGCGACACATATACGGAAGTACTGAATCTAGTAGCACCATTAATAGAAAATCATATACATATTCAATCTATTAGAATTGATTTAAATTTCTTGATATTTTTCCAACAATATTTTCCACGATTTATCTTTCTACACTTTATTGCGGTACAAATAACACTGTGATGGTTTTCGGCAAAACTTATTTAAGACAAGGCCGGAGAGATCGGTTTTTGCCCTAATTCCCTAATGCATTATTAGGTTTTTACAGTTACGTCTTACAGTTACACAATTTTTTTGGGAGTATCTGAGTGGATTTTTCTTTGATTTTTTGATTTCGACTCACTTTTGACTGCCACTAACTTCTATTTGCTTAGTTGTACCGGTAAACTTCCTTCCACAAAGTTGTTCTAAACGTTTTGAGCTTCAACGTTAGGGAACACAGATTACCTTTAAAACCAGGATTTTGGGGGCTTTTTGATTCAGAACATCGACATCAAATTCCACTTAATTACCAATTTCATTTAATTGTAATTCTTTCCATGCTGAAAAGTATTTTTTAGATAAAAACAATTTGTTTAATTGGATTTTGAGCCAAAGAAAAACAGAAGAACTTCAAAAAAGTACATTGGTTTAAAAAAAGTACTTTCGCCGATTTTTTTTTTGGATTATGCAGAAGATAGTACAACGAACATAAAAAGGGTGCGTACTGTTGAAAACAGTAAGTCTGGCAAGCCTACATATATGTTGTATGAAACCGTGAGTGTAATTCAAAAAAACTTTACTCGAATTGGGGAAAACTGTCCTCTCCTGCACTGTCTCGTTTTTTGACTACAACAGTGTAATATTTTGTTTCCCACACTACTAGTTGTATGCGAAAAACATCAATAAATTCTTCCAAGAATTGTTTTCCTATGCTTGCCACAAAATTTCACAACAAATGAATAGAAATCCACATAACGCCAGAGACGTCAGACTTGTACGCGACACCCAAGGAAAAAATAAAAAATTTTAATTTCTTACGATCAGTTTGTACACCGCACCACACACGTCAAACATGGCTTCAATTCACACAGATCCAACGCACATGTTTGAGGTCAATGGGCAGCTTGATGCTCTTGAATGTGATATCGGTCCGCTTATGTCTTTGCTATTAATATATGTGTGAGACTCTCTACTCGCAAGTGCAATAAGCAAAGTTTACTTCAAATGTTTTCACTATAACAAATATTAAATATTTTTCCTCACAAGAAATCATAACTTTCTACTAACATATCGTGCGCTCTACACCATTTTCAATTGAAATTTAAAAACAAATCAATTGAAATTTGAATATTCTGTGTGAAATTTGATATAGATCAATTGAAATGTAAAAATTCTATTTGAAATTTGAAATACATCAACTGAGATTGAAAACACATCAATTGAAATTTTAAACACATCAATTGAAATCTAAAACAGACCAATTGAAATTTGCACTACATCAGTTGAATTTTAAAAGCCATCAAATGAAATTTAAAACACATCAAATGCAATTTGAAGAACAACTGAAATTTAAAACACATAAATTGGAATTTAAAAGACATCAATTGAAATTTTAAAAGACATTAAGTGAAATTTAAAAATCACAAAATCGGTTAATTATTTTTAAATTTCAACTAACAAATTTTAAATTTCAATTGATGTCATTTAAATTCCAATTGATATCTTTTAAATTTCAATTAATATGTTTCAAATTTCAGTTGATGTATTTTAAATTTCAATTGATGTATTTAAATTTCAATTGATGTGTTTCAAATTTCAATTGATGTATTTCAAATTTCCATTGGTGTTTCTTAAATTTCAATTAATGTATTTCAAATGTCAGTTGATCGTGATCAAATGGAATTTTTAAATTACAATTGATATCTTTTAAATTTCAAATGGAATTTTCAAACTTCAGTTGATATTTTTCAAAATTAAATTGATGTTTTTTAATTTCAACTGAAAATGGTGTAGATGTCTCAACTTTCTAGCAACATTTTGTTTGCCACAATTTAATTAGTAAGGTGGTTTTTAATTAGTTTTCTGAATTGAAAACGTAACTTTTATGGTTTGATATCACTAAAATAGACTTGCCACACCGTATCTGAAGAATGCTTATTTTCAGTCAAAATTTGTCCTT
This sequence comes from Phaonia tiefii, assembly GCA_963931995.1. Classification (NCBI taxonomy): domain Eukaryota; kingdom Metazoa; phylum Arthropoda; class Insecta; order Diptera; family Muscidae; genus Phaonia; species Phaonia tiefii. The sequence continues at coordinate 165,420,969 of OZ008370.1, read as the reverse complement.
CTTTTTTTTCCATAATTATTGTAGCACATTCGCTATTTCCAAAACTTGAAACGAACAAATTCCAGAGCCCTAATTTGTAAACTCTTATGCAGCCACATTTATTGGTTAATATTTAAAGCAACCTGAAAAGTTAGTATTTTGTATTAGACTAAATTGTATTTAAATTTATTTTAACCAACGCTCTTACAAAACCTCACATTCAACCCAGAAGCACAACTTTTATTTTGTAAATTGTATATGATAATAACAAATATTAGTTAGGCGGGGTTTGATACCATGTTTGTTAGTATCTATACTTTTCGTTTTGGCATAGCACTTCTTTACACATCTTTTAGTTGGCAAATCTTTGCCCTAGTTTGTGTTTTTCTTTAAACATCGTACATGACTATTTAAGTTTTAATTATTGTTTACGTTTGTGATACATTACCGTCCATTTGTTATGTTGTTTGTTGCTATTGTCATACGTATTGTTGGAGATTGTAAATTATTAATATTCACTGATCTAAGGTGCCTGTCTAATTCAATGACATTGTTTGCTAAAAGACATTCGTATCAATATCTTCTACAAAACATACATATGTTATGACTTTTGTAATACAGTTTGTTTTCGAAAAATATAAGTAAAATTTCAAAGCCATTTTCTAAATTATTCAAAAAATAATAATTCTACATACATATAACTATGGAATTCAAATACTAAACGCATTTTTCAGTTTTATGTTGAAACCGTTCTGGCGGTGTTTTAATATTCCGGTTTTCAATTCACAGGCTTCACAAAGTTTTCCCGCATTCGTTAACCGGTACTTTTCCCCACTATTTTGATACCAGTATTTTCACAGATTTCACTCAATTTCTACACTAGTTTTGGGTAGTCTGAATTTCTACAATCTTAAAGTTTTGCTACGACCGAAATTCGAAACAGTTTTAACAAAAAACTCTAAAAATATCCAAGTTTTAACAATGTAAAAGCGAAATAAATCTTACCATCTCAAATTTAACCAAAATTATTTTATATTAATGTTTAGATTCTAATATTTGATCTTTAAAAATCAATGAGGGTCTTAAAAATTTCTATAAAAAAAATTTTAATTAAAAGATTGTGTTCTAGAGATAAACACATTATCACGAACACTTTATAGGGACGAACACAACTCAGCACAAATGCTTTAACTCCTGCTTGTTCCACCTACTGAAACCCGTGATTTTTGGAATTTCAAATGTAGAGGAATCTCAAAAGATTCATATTGAAGAGATGATTCTGGAAACGTCAAACGTTTTTTATAATCCCCTACCGGCCATTAAAGAAAATACACATTTTTTTGGTCTATATGGTGTCACGATGAGCATAAATAGAAAAATATATTTACACAATTTCGATAGAGTAAAAATCTTCAAATACAGGTAACCTCCCTATTGTGTTCTCTTCAATAAAGAATCTAAGTGGCAACAACAACAGGAGTACTGCATCATTAAAAGCCAATGATGGCACGGAGATATATATCATCACGAGATCAGCAAGTGGAGAGATGGCGTGAACTCTTTACGACACAATCTATAATTCCGGATGAGGAAGAAGAGTGTACCCCTACGGCAGCATACTCACGTCACAACCCTCGAATGGATATTATAACTGAACCTCCGTCGCAAGAAGAGATAAGATCACAGACCTTCTAATTATAATAATATTCTAGCGATGCTGTTGAAATACGGTGCATCAGCGTTAGCAGATATCATTACACCGGTCATCAGAAGTGTATGGATAGACAACATGGATAGACAATAATATAAATAAAATAATATAACTCTAATGAATATGGGTAAGCTTTATATTAAAAAGGTCTTAGAGCTTGAATAAATTTAGGAAATTGTAAGTTTGAAAAAGAGACCGACTGGGAAAACTCCCGCAAGGGAAATGATAAATTGTATCTTATTTTTGCACAACTCTGAACAACTTGTTCAGTCCTCGATCGGAACAAAATTAAAAAATATATGGAACAATTAAAACCGAAATGGTCACCCGAGTGGGTATTAGAAAGGCGAAGGTTAAGTGCTAATAGATGTGCCCTGCTTAATAAAACCCACCTAGTGTGATAAATTTCACGAATTCACCTTTTTTGGATTTGTATGTAAAAAACCTTAAATTTTCATATGAAACTGCTCAGAAGTCTCAAAAACATCGAAAAGTTATGTAAAACAAATATTAAACAATGAAATGAGAACACGCATACTATGAAAATACAACAAAATACAAATTTTAATTGCGTTTAACTCCAAAACTTGTTTTGACACACTAGGTGCATGTTTAATGCGGGGTCACATATATGTAATCGAAAGTATTAACATTTTGTAGGAATGTCATTTTAGGCTATTTTCTATAGAGGCGATATACAACAGTTCTGGGAAAATTAATTCTACTAGGGGTAGCAAAAATAGAGAATTTAACTTTGATTTATTATTTTAAAAAAGTAGTGCTGTAATTCCAATTCAATCAACATATTTTTGTTCTTACATATACATATGTACTGAACATCTAAATCCTATTAGATTTTAAATTATAAACATTTTTCTTGAGACGTCACAAAAAAAATAGATTCATATATCTGAGACGATAAAGTTTTCAATATACACACAAGGCGGGTTCTCAATTCTTTTCTGATTTTCTTATATAAAACGTGCTATAAAAGATTCAGGAAATCTGATCATTTAAAATTTTTTTTTAGTCAAGCTGAAGAGTATTCTATGGCTGTATTTATCATGCATGGGGCAAATTAACTACATGACAATTATAATTTGTAGTTTAATTTAAATTACTTCTACGACTGCAAATTTTAAAAATATTTGAATACCATTAACAATTGTGCTTACTTTTAAAGTACTTGGAGGTGCAATGGCTATTGTGCGCAGCTCTTATGCGTGAGAACGTGGGTTCGATCCCGGCTCTGACCATCTTACATTTCCTTCGAAGACCGCCACCTCGCTTAGTGATGTCGACACTATGGAGTACTTTGCCAAAAAAAAAGGCTTCTAAAACTACCGTTCGGAACCGGTGTAAAACTGTAGGTCCCAATCAGTGAGTGAAAAATTGGAAATCACACAGCCCACTGATGGTGAGAGCTCTCCCTAATCCCTTCATGGGATGTAATGGGAAACGGAGTTTCTATTACTTATTTTTTAAGCAGTTTCTTTATATCTGGCAGTTTTGGTTTTCAAATATTTTATACAGTACAGGTTTATGAATTTGATAATACTACGAGACAATACTTATCGAAGCCACAAACCAATACATATAAAATACTTTAAAAACAGAATTGCCAGCAGTCAAACAAATTCAAAATAATTAAGCATTCCCATATTTCATTACAATTGGCTTCCGATTCCACAACCTGCATTTGCATTGCCTGAGCAAATGAAAATTCAAAAGGTTTTAATTGTCAAAGCGGAAAATGACAATTGTTTGGCATTTGCATTAGATAAAGTAATGCAAATGAAAATCCAATGTAAATTGGAAGAACAAATGTATGGTATTAATTGAGATAGAGGTTTAAAAAATATATTTCGAGTTCCCGTTTGCGTTTAGTTTGATGCATTGTTCAATAGCATCATATCCAACAACTGCTGATAATGAGGATGAATTTTGAGATTTTTTGTTTGTAAAACTATATCTGACTAATAGAGCTATAAATGGCCTTGAGCTTGAATAAATTAAAATTATAAACTATCAGTTCTGAAAAACAGCCCCAATTTATAAACATCACTGTAGTAATTCAAAACAACTTTAATAAATTTGTTTATTCTGGTGGTTTAAATTATACTAAATGAAGAACTTCTCGTTTGTTCCAGAGGCTTGTTATAGTTGACATTACACAACCGCAAAAGGTTCTAAACATTTTTAATGTTTTATAAGAATCTTGCCTTCATCACTTTATGCAAAATTAACCCCGACATTTTAGATCAGTGAATTTTATATACCAATTTTGATTTTTAGTTCATATATTACCTCAATTACATTGTTATAAATTTAAAGAATTTGTTAAAAGTTATTGTTTGAATTATAACAAATCGAGAATGAAAAACAAAAAAAAAAACAAAAAAATTGCTGAATTAGTTAAAGTGAAAGTAATCGAAACCACTTAATAAGAATTGGCTTCTCACGAATGATTACTTCAACATAAATAATAGGGAACCCAGGCATACACAAACATACATATATATATTCTAAGATATAATTAGGCCAAATTAAAATATAAATAGCTGTAAATAATATATAATGTACAAATAATATTATGAAACAAAGAGAATATTATTTAAACAAAGATTATATTTCATTACTGGTTTATTTCTGTTGATTGATTTTATACTTGTACTGACACAGAAATTCTATTACACTACTTACCCAAAACAAAATCCAAACTCAGGACTCAAGGTATACTAAATTGAATATAAAGCGAATGAATGTTCGAGAAAAATCCATAGTAAAATACATTATAATGATTTGATAAGATTAATCTGTTTGCATGAAATAAATCATGCGAATTTGAAAACTGTATAAGGTCAGTCAACAGTTGTTACTTAATATTATTGATTGAATATTGTAATACTTTGATATATTTTGAACTGTCTTGTGTAAACTTGTTCTGTTTGTTGTAAAGTATATTTGTCATTTTGTTTGTAATGCGTTGTACAGTTTATTTCTTATGCTCCCCAAATTGCAAAATTTATTATCATATATAGTAATTCATAGAGATGTGAAGCGAGAAAATCATGGTGTATCTAAGCCTGTTGCAACGAATTTAGGGTGATTCATTGTTGAGGATGGGATGGTTTCATAGCAGCTTACATTCGTTTTATTCTCCATTATACAAGTTACTTATATATAAACTTTAGAAAATTTGTTGAGCACCTGTAAAGATGATACTGAGGCCAATGCAAATTTTTTGCTGTCTATCAAAAACAATATTAGTGTTTCTTGATGATTGAAAAATTGTACATACTGTATAGTTAATTATTCTACAATACATTATGGCCAGTGATTTTGGCCTTTATATAACTAACTGTATACGAGTTAACTGTTAAACTAAAACCATATTTAAATGTTTTCCTATATCAAAAGACATTGAATTTTTGTCGACGGAAATGGATTCTGAACCACTGTGTTTCTTCGAAAGAAATTTAACCATTGCCTGGATATGGGTGGTATGTTAACTAATTTTCGACTGATAGCCGAAATTTAAAAACAAAAGGATATTTTTATAAACATCACTGAGAAACGTGACAGATGACAGTACCATATATGAATTTTCAGCCAGTATAGTAAATACTGTATTATTACCTCTAAAATATTTCATATTTTGGAATGGGTTGGTGGAGAATCATTATGACATAATGAGAGCGTGTTCCTCGATGTTGAACTACAGTTTTCATTCTTATTCTAGTCGAAAGAAATTTGATTCGAAGTTTCTTTATTTCGAATCAGCGGTTAATTACGACAGTCGATAAAGTCACTCAAACGTAACTTATTGATTTAGGGGAACTCAATCTCAGCCGAATTCAAGCTAATTTTCGTTCGACTTCGAAGAAAAAGGCAAAATTGTGGCAAGAATTTTTTGCTAACCCAAAAAAATGGTTTGATGGTTAATTTATTTAATGGACGTCGAATAAGGGATTTAAAGAACTTTAAATGTCATCCCATAATGTTTTGTAGAAAATGTAACTACAGCTCGCTGACGTCAATTTATGACCTCAAAAAAGTAAACTTTTAATGTCTTTTTTACTTCTGAATTTTATTATTCAATCTCTATTTATAGAGATTCTATATCTCTATTTATAGAGATATATAATTTTCAAAAAGGAGGTTTGTAAATGTATTCCTATGATCCCTGTCAAACCTTATAGCCATTTCGGATCTAGCCACAGATTTTTATCAGCGGTTGTTTGGAATGATGCTATTGAAAAATTCATCAAATTAAATGAAAACGAAATCTCATTTGAATTGAAAATTCACAATTATGCATCTATTCGAAAAATATCTCAAGAAAAACACACATTTGCAGAAACTTTCTTCCATCTCCAGAGAACCATTGGATCCCATTAGACATGTTTTTTCTTGTTGCCTAAAAAGACAATGCAAGTTTTACATGCAATAAGAATTGCATGCAGTTTCCAAATTCACCAGGGATGATTTTTCTTTATTCGGCCGTTTTGTTGGTACTTTTAAACTTTATATTTAAACAAACTATTTAAATATTCTACTTTTTAGTAATCTGGTACTATTTTAATATAGATCAACACTAAATACTGATTTTGATATTATTGCCACCAACCTTGTTAGAAATATGAAAAATTTTTGTGACTATAAATCAACATAAACTTCAAACTCTACTCTCTTGTCCATGAGAGCGTGTGTTCGATCCCAGCTCTGACCACCTTACATTTCCTTCGACGACGGCGACCATGGTAGAATTATCTATTAGGTAGTCGCATTAGCAATTCCGTCGTTAATCTGTCAAAATTAGCTGAATAATGAAAACCACTATATACACAAAATGTGAAAAATTTAATAAGATTGTCGGACTTGATACAAAGTCTATGCTATTAAATTGCATTTTGGTTAAAATTCATGGAATTTTATTAACAAACAAAGAGAAACAAAACCGAATTTGACAGCTTACCGACGGAAAATATGAAAAAGCCACAAATCAGCTGGGCTGACGCGTTTACCCGATAGAAAATTTTACCATGACGGCGACACTATCGAGTACTTATCCATGAAAAAGCTTCTCGAAAATACCGTTCGGAACCGGTGTAAAACTATAGGTCCCAATCAGTAAGTGGAAAATTAGAAAGCACTCAGCTCACTTGTTGTGAGAAGCTCTCCCCAATCTCTTCATGGGATGTAATAGGAAACGGTGTTTTTTACTGTGAAAATTTATCAGTCCTCACGCGTAAAATTTTCGAATGAAGACCCAACAAAACTCCAGAGGAAAATAATGAAGAAGGTTTTTCCTTGCATTCACAACAACAATAATGGTGATTTCGTTTCTAAAAAATAATGTTGCCCTTGTATGAGGCGACATTTATAAAATTTTGCCATCACCCCTTCAAAGTTGTACCTCTTTTTGCGTTAGATACGATACATGCTTTTTTAGAATGTTTTATTACCTCGGTTATAAAAAATATTCATCCAAATATCTGGAGATCCAATCGACTATTCGTACTGGTTGACAAAGTTCCAAAACGATTGGCATTATTTGTTATTTCCGCTAAACTAATTTGTCGATGACTTCGTTTCAGAAGTTAAACAATTTTAATTGAAACCGCTTAAAATATATTAGTGACCCTCACAATAGGCAGAAAAATAAGCTTAATTTGTTTAAGTCACCCACTTCAAATGGCAGAAAGAACGCTGAGAGGGTAGAAAATTCAACATTTTTGACACAAAATCTTGAAGTAGGGTTGCACTTTTTCTCAAACGAACAGAAAAATGCACTTTTAGGGCAAAGAGCAGAGAAAATGTTGAATTTTTTCTGAGAAACGAAATCGCCATTAATTTGTTATAAAAGGTTTTTCAAGTTGAGTTTCTTTAAAAAAACACACTAATTGTTAAGACAATTCAAATATTTTATATTTATTGTCAAGTACAATCGATACATTTAATTTCTGAATAAATAGTCTTCCAAAAGACCTCCACGTCTTCTTTTGCAGGAACGAATTCGATGAACCCAATTTTCGAGCACTTTTTCCACTAAATCAAGTCGTATGTCATGAATATCAGGTTCAATATTGACCTGTAAAGCTTGATGAGGGTCTGGTTTATTGCAAAAGATCAATGACTTCAAGCAACCCCACAAGAAATAGTCTGATGGTGTTAAATCACAACTTCTTGGAGGCCTTTCAATGCCTCAATTTCTTGAAATAATCGAATCTCCAAATTATTCTCGCAATAATTCGGTTGGCCGTCGGTGGTGCAGTGGTGGCCGTCGGTGGTGCAATGGTTAGTGTGCGCGGCTTTTGTACATGAGATCCTGGGTTCGAAACCTGCTCTGACCACCTTAAAAAAAAAATTTTCTTTCGCATAGTGATGGCGACACTATCGAGTACATAGCCATGAAAAAGCTTCTCAAAATACAGTTCGGAATCGGTGTAAAACCATAGGTACCAATCAGTGAGTGAAATCAGCTCAGTGATTGTGAGAAGTTCTCCCCGGTCCCTTCATGGGATGTAATGGGAAACCATTTATTTTATTTATTTAATTCGGTTGTTGCATGTGCTGTGTGGCATGTAGCCCCGCCTTTTGGAAACCAGATCTTGTCAAGATCAATTTTATATGGATTCAAGTTCAAATTCTTTCTCAAATCCGCCAGGTTGTGGTTTGGGATAGTCCCAATTATTGACAACATGTTGCAATCGATAAATTGCGGTCTTCAGCAACATGTGCCTGAACGGCAGCAATATCTGCATTACTTCGAGTGGTTCTTTGTATTATTGGCACTTGAACATTATGTAAAGAAAATGTACGCTGGTAATTTGCAACAGTTAGACGAATAGCGAGCACAGGTGGACGATTATTACGACCATAAAATGGCAAAAGCGCACGAAAAGTTGCAATTGGAGAACGATTGTTTTGATAAAAAAAAAAATTTTAAATTAGTAAACGTTGTTCTTGGGTAAATCTCTCCATGATGATATTGTAAACATTACTGAATACAATGAAAACGAAATACAGGTCATGACATACTTCAGATGGCCGAAACATCACTTAGAAATCATAACACTCAAATTGGAAAACCCTTTATATTGTATTTCAAGATTTATGAAAAAGCTTCTTCAAAACCTTTCGGAATCGGTGTAAATGAGAAAGCCCCACTTAGTGTGTCTAACAGTAGATTCTTCTGCTCATAGGCTGTGGAAAGATCTCCCCTATTCCTCCATGGAATGTAATAGGAAAATAATTTTTCAAAGTGAAACGAATGGAATGACAGTCTTATTATCATCGGCTTACAAGATACGATACATCACTAAAGTCACTGTGAGAAACTGCCATTATTTATTTTATTATGCTGTACGTTTTCCTGCACAGTAATTAATGAGTTATGAATATGGCAGCTTGTTTGCAAGACCCTTTACTATACTCCTACTGAGCACCAGCATGTAGGGACCATAAGCACAAGATCTCGGTGGACTTAACTAAAAATATCCACAAATTAACTTAGTGGATTTCACTTGTAAGCCGACGATATGTTCCAGAATATATGGATTAATTGAGATATTGCAATTGAATTATAACTATCGACCACTTGAATCTACACTGAAAAAAAAGTTTTAAAATGAATGAAGCAATAACATTTCAATTTCTTCTTTTTCTTGTTCTTAAGCTATAATTGGCGCATTCATGCAACATTTATAAAACTGTATTATAATTATTTATGCTTTATTTATAAAACATTGTTATCGTTATTATAAGTATATTATATTTATTTATAAATCATTGTTATTATTATAATTTCCAGTTTATATTAAAGAAATACATCCTTCATTTAATGATTTCTAAGAAAATAATATTCATTTTCCTCTTTTCCCTCCTATCAATTTGAATTGAAATTGTGTCAATGCCATGGACTTGGCGATGTAAATATATATGTAGATGTAAACTGACCAATAAAAATACAAGTTAAATTGTATACTACACTTAAACAGATTTAAATGTAATATGTATATAAAGACAATGCAAGAAATCCATACACACACTTACATACATACATGTGTAGTAAATACTATGTAAATACATAATACATGTGTATTGTGAATGTAATGGGAAATGTAAATGCAAAGGTATGAAACAAAATGAAACTACCAATTTATCCTATAAATGTTCTAGCAGTAATTTATAACCGAATAATTGGTCTAATTAAATTATACATAAAATTGGCGATTAACTAATTAATAGAGCTAATAACATTCTCATCAACAACAACAACAACAACAACCAAATAAAGAGCAGGAGTCAGTTACCTATTAGCGTGAAAATTAAATAATTAATAATGATACAAAACAAAATTACCAAATAAATTTTACAAACAAATCTTGTTGCTTTAAAAGCACAACAAAATGAAAAACTATCAAACATGATAACTGAGGAAAAAAAATTAGAGAAAAATAAAACATTGAAAATCGTATAAAGTTACTGCTCGAAACATAACATTTGTAAGAAACTGAAATGGAAACCCCCCTTAATGAAAATTTAAATTTAAGTGTAAATATGACAAAGGGGAGAAATCAAATATTGTCTCCCCAAACCAACAAAAACCAAATACATTATTAAGAACAAATAAATAATAATGAAAGTCAAAAAACAGGGAAATTATAAAAATTAAACTAAAAGCAAACTCTTTACCAACAAAACCAAACAACAAAAAATATATATTAATAATTAAACAATCTACGTTTAAATGCTAACTTGGGCAACTATAAGAATTTATAACAGATGAAAACCATCAACAAACTAAAACCTATATGATAACACAATAAATGCATTAATAAATCGTCATTAATTATAAATATTTAAATATATTTATTAGCAAACATATGAAGGCAAAAACAAAAAACAACCACAAAACAAAACCCAACAACAAATATTAGTAATATTGTAGTTCAATAATGTACAATGTAATGTCTAAAACAACAACAACAAAAACAACAACATAAAAACACCTATTTAGTATATAAAAAAAATAGAATATATAACTATAAAATAAATAAATAATTATCAAATTATACATAAATTATCTAATTATCACCGGATAATTAAATATGAATTAGTTATATGGCATACACCCAAATTACAATAATCATTATCATTTCCATTGGAATTTCGGACAGGAGATAGATTTTATTTGAAAGTTGGTTTGAAATGTTTACCCTTCCCCCTCCTCTGATACAATATAAATACAACAAAATCCCTTCAGCATGAATGTTTCTTAAAAGTATTGCTGTTCAGTTGGCAGGACAACAACAACTACAACAACAACAACATGTATTCCAATTTCATTAATTAAATTTTCAAAAAATAAAACCTAAATAGAACTCTGAAAATTATATAAGACAGAATAAAAATGCAAAATAAATATTAACAGAAGTATCAATGATATGATTGAACACACACAAAACAAGAAAAACTTAACTAAAATCATCTGAGGATATCAAGGGTCTTATAAAAACAAGAAAAGCAAACTGAATAAATAAAATTAATATTGAAATATAAAAACATATAATGGTTTTGTTTTTTGCCTAAGGTAATATACGAGGTAAGTAACATTTATATAAGAAGACACTGCGACTATTGCTACTTGCTACTGGGGGTTGTTAATCAGGGAATACGGGATTTACTTTCCTATTTCCCAGGAATCCCGGGATCACTGAAGGTACATAAATTAAGAATGGAAATGTATTTCCGGTGTTCGAAAAAAGAGGCAAGATTTGAATTCCGTGTCATGGATGCGGTATAGTGGTGTTGTTGGCGAAAATAAGAAAGCATGATAGCTGACAGCTTAGAGTTATAAAAACTAGAATTGTAAATTAAGGAATAACGCCGTTAAATTGCTGAGAAATATTTTAAAAATAATAAAGAGGCTTCGAACAAAATCATCTTCAGTGACGAGTCTTGGTTTCATCCGGATACATTCAGAAAATACACGAGTTTTTGTTGCGAAACAAAGATACCATCCGTGTATTTTGCTGTCATGATAATATAGCTGTATTCCTATACTGAATGATATGAATGTGGTTTCATTGAGACATTACCACTTGTATTATATCCCTAAAAAAATGTACTTACATTTAGTGTATTCCAAACCGAATCCGGTTAACCGAATTCCGAATCCGGTTAACCCTTTCGGTACATTAGTGATTCCATATTATTACGAGCCAGTCTGAAGACTTCCTTTAGGTTTTTATAAAAACACACATATTCTTCATAAAGCTGGCGTTATAATGCCGTTCGTTTCAGGTCAAAGTTCCTCGCCGTTCATGTTTTATAGCTGTCTAATATTGTCATGTAATGTAATGTTGTAGCTGTCTTCATGCTGGAAAATCCTTTGAATGCGACATCTGATTGTAACGATTCAGGTATCACCCGATAGACTTCGACCGCCTTTTTAGGAATTAAAAATTCATCAGGGATAATTTTTATTTATTCGGCCTTTTTATTGGCATTTTTAAATGTTATTAGTCAAGCTCGAGGCCATATATAATATAGTTTTCAAAAAGGAGTTTAGCAAATGTATTCCTATGATTCCTGGTAAACCGTATGGCTATCTCAGATCTAGCCATATATCTTCATCAGCGGTTTTTTGGAATGATGCTATTGAAAAATTTATCAAACTAAATGCAAACGAAATCTCATTTGAATTGAGAATTCACCATTATGCCAGTGTTCGAAAAATATCGCAAGCAAGACTCTCATGGAAACATTTACAGAAACTTCTTTCCATCTTCAGAAAACCATCGGTTTCCATTATAGATGTTTTTTGTTGTTGCCTAAAAGTCAACACAATTTTGTACATGCAATAACAATTGCATGCAGTTTCGTCGTGCTCCACGTTATTCATCAGGGATGATTATTAATTATTCGGCCTCTTTTATTGCTACTTTTTAGTTTTATTAGTCAATTACTTTTGTTTAAACCACATTTCCTAATATTTTTTCAATGTAGGCTTCTGATTTTTTTATTTTTTTCCTTAATTTTCCTTAAAAAACTATAACAAAAATTTTCAAATATCTCAAGTCGTTTTCGAGATATACAATTTTGAATAATTCAGAAAAATACTAGTTATTTATTTATTTCTGTTAACTTGCACAGCAAGATCTAATGTCTTATAATTGTAGTACAGGGATAAGTGACTCAAATTACATTAATAATAATAAAAGTAAAAGAAAAACAAATATATATTAATTAAACTTAACTGAAACTTAGAGTAGTATTCTAAAAGTCCCGAAAGTGAACGTAAACGCAAAAGCCAACGCGAACGCCAAAGTCAAAATATTGTAGTTTATATATCACTTCGCGCTTGCGTTTGTTTACGAAAGCTGTCACCGACGTATGCTTTTTATAGAGGTTCCAAACTAAAATAAACAATTATAGATCAGAAAAAGTTATCTTGAGTGAAATGCTCAGATTGAAAAAGATTAAAAAATTTAGGTATTTTTCAGTAGATCAACAGATTTTAAGATTGCTATTATTTATAATACTGCAAATACCAACAATATTCACATAAAATGTGTAAAAACCTGTTATTTTGGGGTTCAATGTCCAATAAATTTCCCCATCTATATTAAATTAGTTGTCTTTTCAACAATACGTGCCATTTGGCGGCATGTATTGATTGTAATGTATTGGTTCTTTTGTTTATTATTGTCAACATCAACTGATGTCTATAATTTTTAAATATAATTATAATAGTTTTGCAACGCATTATTTATTTGAACGTTCCATTTCTAATTTTATTATTGTAAATAAGAATTTCAGTGCTTAAACAGTATAATTTTGAATTTTTTACAAAAAAAGTTTCAGCTCTATGTCAGGTTTTTTGAAAGTTGGTAGAGTCAATATGACTGAAGGCGAGGTATGCGAATTATTGTGCAATAGCGAAGATATTGCTTACGATAGTACCGATTGCAGCGATTCAGATATTGATAACTTGGAGGACACTATTCCACTGGAGAAGGTATGTAAAAAGAAGGTTACTCCGCTAGGAGAAACTAACATGCAAGTGATTGTCGATGAAAATGATACCGATGATGAGACCGTGGATGAAATTGACCTCAATACATCCGTACATGATTCTTTTCTCAAAATGATAAATGACGATAATTATGAAGGAAGTCCAACAAATGTTGATCTTGGTGAACTGGAAACGCTTGATTTTGGGCCATCAACTTCTTCTGCCGCAAAAAGAAATAAATCGGTTTCATTTGCATCTCACTTCCGTGAAGTAAAAATTGATCCTAAATCTTCTGAATTTGAAAGAGTCTTATGGAAGAAGGGTAATCTTCAATTTAATAAAGAGCAAGTTCGATTTAGTGGGGATAGTAGTCTTCCGGAAAATATACAAAATTTAGAAACACCATACCAAGTTTGGTCCTATTTGTTTCCACAGTCTTTGGAGGAACATATCGTTGAAGAAACTTTAAAATATGCCGGAATTGACAATGCATTTACTTTCAATGTATTTGACCTTCGTAAATTTATTGGAATCCTCTTCTATATGACATACTATAAGCTCCCAAACTCAAGAGATTACTGGTCTCAAAACAGTCATCGTTGCGTAGATGTGATAAAAGCTCAAATGAACAGAAGACGCTTTGAAAAAATAAGGGAAGTATTACATTTCAATGATAAAGATAAACAACCTGCAAGAGATGATCCAAATCGTGATAGGCTTTATCTAATTCGACCTGTAATTGACACTCTCAACAAAACATTTGGTAGCATTCCAAAATTAGACAGGTTATGTGTAGATGAGCAAATGTGCTCCACTAAAATTGGTAGCTATATGAAGCAATATTTGCCAAATAAACCAAAAAAATGGGGCTTCAAATTTTATGTCTTGTGTGATACTACGGGATACGCTTACAAATTTGAATTATATAGTGGATCGATTAATATACCTACTGTATTAGAACCGGATCTTCAATCTTCTGCAAATATAGTCATCAGACTGCTCCGGGAGGTGCCTCGATTTCAAAACTATATAGTCTACTTTGACAATTTTTACACCACAGTGCCACTTTTATTATATTTGCGAACACAGGGTATACTTGCTGTAGGTACTATCAGACGCAACAGAATCAAAAATTGCAAGCTTCCTGATGAGAAATTAATGATGAAATATGAGCGGGGAACAAGCCAAGAATTTATTTCCAATATATATGGAGTCGATGTAACATCACTGTCATGGAAAGACAACCGAATTGTCAACTTAGTATCTACTTATGTTGGCACTAAGCCAATATCAGACACTAATAATTCGGAGACGCAGCCTCTAACAGTGAAGCGATTTGACAAAAAAGATAAATCTGTTAAAAATATTCCTTGTCCACAAATCATAAAAGATTACAACCGTCACATGGGCGGAGTTGATTTAATGGACAGCTCAATGGGTCGCCACAAAATAATGATGAAAAGTCGTAAGTGGACAAACAGAGTATTTTATCATCTTCTTGATATGACTTGTATAAATGCCTGGTTACTATACAAGAGAATAAATAAAGGCCGGCCGGGATTTAAGGAATTAAGATTAGTGGACTTTAAGCTTGAGGTGGCTGACGCTTTATTTTCATTTAATACTAAAGCAGCTCCTGAGCGTGGACGTCCAAGTCTAGAAACACAAATTCTTGAGAAACGTCGAAGACCGAATGCACAACCGATTCCTCCTAGAGATACCAGATTAGACTTGACCGATCATTGGACAACGATGGACAAAAAAGGAAGATGCAAGATGCCGAATTGCACAGGACAAACCAGAATGTTTTGCACAAAATGTAAGATCAATTTGTGTATAACCTCGGATAAGAATTGCTTTTTTGATTACCATCATAACTAATGATTTTTAGATGTTATTTGTATTAGTATTGACTTGAATTTATTTTATTTATGTTTTTGTTGTATTGAATTTTACCTTTTATTATTTAGTTTGCATTATATAAGTTGTTTAAAATAAAAAACCTTTAAAAACTAAAATTTTATAAATTATTTTCGCCTCATTTTTTAACCAAACCTTCTGAAAAAATGATATGGGTGAGCGCTCACTGTATCTTCTAAGATACAACCACTTTTTTGAAAATAACTGCTAAAATTTAAATTTTTTCAAAAAAAAAAGTATGCAGCGTTTATTTTTTTTACCATTTTACATTATATATATTTTTTTCATTAAAATCAACGTTCATGAGCATTTAAGGGTTAAAGAACTCTGTATTATTATTAAGAAAATTAAAAACAAAAACTCCAGGAATTTTACTTTTATTTTTAGTGGAGTTTTATGTATTGACATAACCTTTCGCTATATGGAACAGAGGCCATAATTCCTGACCCAATATGTCAGACTTCTGGTGGCCTGGCCCTCTTTCTAACACACACGTTTTGGGCAATATGACAATTTTCCAAGTCGCAATCCCGTAAAAATAGTAAAAAATTTAATTCTACCCAAAATTATGCGTAATTTGTCATATGTCATTTTCGGTTCGTGCACATTAGTAACATTTGCATCAAAATATGTCAATAAAATGACGTAAAAACAAAAATATTTAAATTATTGTTTTCTTTCAAATCGATTATTTATGAATCACAGTGGAATGCAGTGACGCGAACAAATAGAAAGAGGGAGGACATGTCAGTAGAATTGACAAAGATACACTGGAGAGTCATTCGAAGATATAAGTCAAACGGTCGACACAATTATGTATATATCATCATCAACGTCGTTTATCGATCATAACAGTGGGCTTGAGGGGGCTAGGAACTACAGGTCTGCAAAGAACCATCCAAACACACTTGTTGCTTGTTGTTAATTTTACTTATATCTGCTTGTATCTGTTTCGCTCTCTTTGGATTGAGTGCGTATGGAATATTTCTCTCTTAGATATCCATGTAATAGGTATTAGACCAGGGGGATTCTATGGCACAGCTGATCGAAAAGGTACTAGGCAGATGATGGAGAATGAGAGAGTAAAGAAGACAGTAACTAATTTTAAAATGGTGTTTATTGATACTAATGACAGCTAAATTATGTTTTATGTTGTTTGCACTGAACGAAAATACGCATTCCCTTTGATTTATGACCGTTTTATGTCCACCGAAAGTGTAAAATTGGTAAAATACAGCAGCAAATAAAACTCTATGAAATGGCCTATTACGTCGTCGTCATGAAGACGCATCGAAGAGAGTAATGGAAACTCTTAACTATTACTCTATTATTATACAGTGAAGGTACAAAGCATAGTAAAATAAGGAAGGTAAACTCGTTAGCACAGCTGTTTTAAATTTTTTCATTGTGGTTGATCGTTTCACCTGTCAAACTCATATGTAATTTGGTTTTGTACCTTTTTGTATTCCTGTGTTGTTGGTATACTTACGTGTATAGATTGACAACATATGCGATTGAAACAAAAACAAAATGCCTGTTGTTGCTACCTACAACGACAACAACGACTAGTGCTACTACTTTGTTATTTTACTATGGTACCAAGTATCAATAATAACGGGTTTTTCAATACGAGCGCTACAAAAGTTTTTTTAAATAAAACAAAACTGGTTTTAGATACCAATGAAATTCTTTATTCCTGTGAAAGCTCGTTCGATGCCATTATGTATGGAACTCGATTTCTTTTGCATGGCCACCACGGGCACGCTTGCAGTAGTCCAGACGCTGAACCCAATTTTCGACGGCTTTCAAGCATAAATCGGCCGATACTGCTGCAATTTCACGTTCGATATTCGTACGAAGTTCATCAATCGTCGCTGGCTTGTTGGCATAGACCATAGACTTGACGCAGCCCCACAGGAAATAATCTAACGGCGTTAAATCGCACGACCGAGGCGGCCAATCGCCTGGGCCATTTCGTGAGATAACACGTTCACCAATCTTGGTTTCCAATAAATTGATTGCGGCATTCGCTGTGTGGCTTGTGGCGCCGTCCTGTTGGAACCACATGTCCTCCAAGTCCATATTATCCAATTGGGGCCAAAAATATTCGGTTATCATTGAACGGTAGCGATTCGCATTCACAGTAATGTGCCGGTCTTGATCATCACGGATGGAGTACGGCCCAATGACGCCGCCGGCCCATAAACCGCACCAAACCGTAATTTTTTCGGGATGCAATGAGGACTCATGGATTACGTGTGGATTGCTGTCTGACCAATAATGCATATTTTGCTTATTGACGAAGCCATTCAGCCAGAAATGAGCCTCATCGCTGAAGATGATTTTCCGATGAAAATCCGAATCATTTTCAAGTTGTTGCTCAGCCCAATTCACGAACATACGACGCTTATAGTGGTCAAGTTGAGAGGGCAGAAAATCCAACATTTTTGCCCCTTTTGAGTGCAACATTCTCAGAAACGAAAGTGGGGTTGCTCTTTTGGGGCAAAGGGCAGAAAAATTTTGAATTTTTTCTCAGAATCGAAATCGCCATAAGAAATAGCAATGGCAATTTAAACCATTTAGTTCTAGAACTGTAATTCACACTTTAGTATATTTTTAATCGAATCTCTAAATGAACTTTGGTTATTAAAGGAATTTAAAGGAAGCTTGGGGCAATAATTTGTAAACAACTAAACCTCATTTATTGTATACTAATACGTATATAAATGTATTTAGTTAATTATAAAGGGTGTCCCAAAATGCACGCAAGAATGAAAGTAAGTAGTAAATAACCGGGTTCTAAATATGTCGATTTTCGGTTTCTTCGAACATTACAATTTTGGCGAAGCCGGGTTTGTGTTAAACCAACGGGGAAAAAGCGGTTAATATCCGGTATCGGTTTTTATGTCGATATGGAAAACTATACTACAGTTGCGAGATATACTACAGTTGGCATGAGAAGATACATGAATTTGGTTGCGGAATTTTAGTTGGCAAAAGACTGCGACATTTAGTCCCTAGATTCAAACCTGTAAGTGAACGAATAGCCACAATCCCCATAAAAGCGAAATATTTGTGTGCAAGATGAAAGATGATGATGCCAAAAACATATTCTATGAGGAAACGTACTACCGCTTCCCTAACTACGACAATAAGATTGTACTAGTGTTTCAATCAACTATTGGCAATTTCAGTCTACATGCTGACAGTTCCGACAATGGTATGAGACCGGTATGAGGAACTACTCGTAACTTTTGGCACAGACCCCACCCCCTTCCGGTAACGATCCATTTCCGACTCTGTAAAAACTGCCACAAGAACCGTACTTATTTTCGAAAAACCGCTTCGCAATAAACAATCGTACGATGAAGAGTGTCGCATTGCAAATGATGAAAAGAACTCTGCACATATGGCAATGCTTCAGCCAATTGCAACGCGAGCTGCGACTGAGCGGAATAGGGAGAAAATAAAGGAGACAAACCGTCTCTTCAGGCATAAGACCGATTGCTACCACTCATATTTCTCGTATTGAGAAGGTACAAAAATCTTTTTGAAATTTGCTTTGATGTCTTTAAATTTCACCAATCCAATTCCTTCGTATGAAAGTCGTTGTATGTTGATTTCTTTGAAATCTTTAGAATCAAGAAGGATTATCAGCTCTATCGTGTTTCTGCATGGAATTGCATACGGTTCTGCTGATAGCACTGACTTACTGTCATATATTCGGTTTAATGCTCCTTCCCGCACATTGCGTCGTTTTGACACTTTTAATATTAATATGCATTTACCTAACTACGCCTCGAATGAACCTTTTATTAGAGCCATGATACATTATAATTCCATTTGTATATTGATCTTTCTTTTCCTACTGTTAAATTTAAGAAGTTATTATATGATTTGATTGTATAAAATTGTATTTTTGAATTGTTATGCTAGTCTGTAAGGTTTTTTTTCCACAGACAGAGTATGAAAATAGAGACACACAGAAGGCAGAACGAAGCCCGAAAATTCTACCAAAAAGTCAAGACTGGAACAAATGGACATGGTAAAGACAAGGACGTAAATCTCGTCGCAGATGTGCAGAGAATGTTGGGAATATGGAGAGATCATTTCTCCGCGCTACTGGTAGCTGAGATATCCAATGACGATGGGCCAATTAATCACAATTTGGACGACGACATCGATTCCCTACATCGATTGCCTGCCACGAAGAGGTCATAACAGCAATTGCCCGGCTTAAGAACAACAATGCCGCAGGAGCCGATGGATTACCGGAGTTGTGTAAGGCTGACGACGATGAGAATGATAAGGTGCATGCATCAGCTCATTAGAAACATTTGTTTAGATGAATGCATGCCCGGCGATTGAAGTCTCGGTGTACTATGCCCCATATTTAAAAAAGGTAGCTCGAGTCTCTGTTCCGACTACCGTGGAATAAGCCTTTTATCCATAGCATATAAGGTTCTGTCAAGCATAATGTGCGAGAGACTAAAACCGATTATCGCTCACCTAATTGGACCATACCAGTGTGTCTTTAGGCCTGGAAAATCGACAACCCACCAGATTTTCACGCTACGCCAAATCCTGGAGAAGACCAACGAAAAACAAATCGACAATTATCATCTATTTGTCGATTATAAGGCGGCCTTCCATAGCTCTACGAGGCAATGTCTGAGCTTGGTATTCCTGCAAAACACATACGCCTTTGCAGAATGACCCTGACGAATACCAAATCCGCAGTGAAAGTTGGTAAGGATCTTACCGAACCTTTCGAAGCTCAGAGAGGCCTCAGGCAAGGCGACACCCTATCGTACGATCTCTTTAACATCTAAATGAAGATCATTGTCAGAAAAGCTGCATTCAACATGAATAGATATCATTGGGCACACAATTAATGAAGTTACTGCGGTGTTTTCGAGAATTGAGAAGGAGTCACCAAAAGTGGATCTGACAGTAAATGAGGACAAGACAAAATTAATGGTTTCAACGAACAGGGCCACCACACGATTAGACCAAAGCGTGAACGTTGATTTTTAGGTGGTGGACAAATTTATATACCTCGAAGCTGCCGTAAACAAACACAACAACGTCAGCCTTGAGATCAGGTGGAGAATTGTGCTTGCGAGTAGATGTTATCTTGGGCTAAACAAGCACTTTAGAGATAAAGCCCTCTCTCTCTCTCATAACCATGGGCTGTATGAGTAATGTCCCGACATTGACATAGTTAAGCGGATGAAAATAACGCGATTGCGCTGGCTAGGCCTTGTTAAAAGAATGGATGAAGACGAACCAGCGGGAAGGATATTCGAAACCGAAGTCGAAGGAAGACGAAAAATAGAGAGACCAAGACTCCGCTGGAGAGATCAAGTTGACGAATCCCTGTGTACACTTGGTATTGCCAACTGAAGATATAAGGCAAAAGATAGAACTGGTTGGCAAAATATATTGTCTTCGTTTTGTAAGGTCCGCCCGGAGTTGTTCGAGACCGGATAAGTAAGTAAGTAATACTGTACGCTTTATAACATTAGTCGATTTTTAATTTAGTTTTTTGATATTTGAGATTGATTTTATTATAAAGTAAAAAACTACAAAATTTTTATGTAAGCCTATAAAATATGATAATATTTCATTGTTAGACAAATTATTTCAACAATTTCTGTGTTTATTTTAACATGAGCTGAAATTTAAAATACACTTTTGCTGTAAGTAAACTTAGGCCTAGTTGTATAGATCATCATGTACAGAGATTCCAAGATTAGACGCGAGTTTGCCTATTAGGCAGTGCCGAGTAATCATAGCTACTAGAACAGAAATATCTTGCCTGCAGTGGATATAAATTTTAGTGTACAGTTCAGGTTATAGCGTGATCAGACTTGCCTGGCGATCCTGCATTTTATGCCACCAGACCATCTATCATTCTCATAACTGAAAGCATCGGTTTTAAGCATGAGTTTGCAAATAATGGGCATACCCACGTGCTGTACATCCAGTGGAACAAGTCAGGTTGTCCCTAATGTCACAGCTCAACCGCTTTATAGTTCCCTGCAATGTTTCTGCGCCTTATTTAGAGATGCGCGGCAGTTATTGGGCTCAGGAATACACATTGTCAGAGTATATTCAGTAACCCCATTCGGTGATGATGTTTTGTCCCAGCCAAAGGTCGCCTTATCCTATTGTCATGAATTCTATCTGAAAGAAACTACAATGCTCTGGTAGCCTTTATGCAAGTTCTAAACCGAGATCTTTAGCAGAGATTTCAGACCTTACTTTACTATTTAAATTGGAGCCAACTGTTTAGAAGCCTAAACAGCAGCTACAACCGCAGAGAATTGGGTGTCATAATCGACTTCTATTGTGGAAAGCCCCAGATTCCTTAAAATTGGCCCGTGCCCACAGGGGCTGGTGATCCATCGCAAAGAATGGCTTTAGTGGACTGCAGCTAGCTATTTTCTTTTCCAGCAAATGTACGGATTATATGTGCAGGAAGGGCATCCGTGATACCAACCATTGTCATTCTCCGATAATACCATAACAGCTCTATTGTCCTCCGATGACCCTCTTACACAAATATAAAGCCATTGTGGCTCCTCTGATACTATTCAAAGTGTTTCATTTGGAACTAAGCTTTCTGTCCAGAATCACACCAAGATATATTGCACTATACTTTAGGCAAATGACGTTACCATATTGAGACAATGGCTGAATAAACGGAAACTTCTACTACAAATCTCCGAAAGTTCTCAGCCAATTCTTCGTGGCCAACGTAGAGAGTCTCCTGATTAATTCCTCGAGCACATCTCTGCATATGGAAGGGTAAATTCTACGAATGTGCAACCTGATCACTCCAACATTAGCAAAATATTTCCGTTTGAGATGCCCCTTTATTTATACTTTGAGGGCGAGGTTATGCGTCAGGGCAAGGTTATGAGCCTTCGCGCGATCAATCCATATATCAAATTAATGATTCCTTAGCCAACGCAAAGATGGAGAGATGTTGTTGTCTTATTGTAAATGTATTTTCTAGTAAAGATGAGAGAATAATTGGTCTAAAGACTTTTGAACTAATATGCGATGATTTCTCTGCTTTCGGAATGTGGATTATTTCAATCTACCGGGAATACAGCATAGCTTGATGCATCTCAATTGCAGAAGCCTAGTGCTTTATAGGGTTTCAACTGCGCATTGCGCATTGCCCATTGTAGGGCTCCTTTTGTCACGATATTTCCCACAATTGGCGAAATGACATAAGTGTTCTGTGAACCCGATGTTATGTCTTCAGATCAGTTTCAAGGAAAGTGTATTTTAAGCTGGAACGAGAAGCTATGAGTCGATTTACTGTTAGCAAATTTTCAAAGTACAAATCAGGCTTATGTCTAAATGCGGCCACCGCGGCCAAAAAATGTGGCAAATACCAAAATTGCCAATTGCCTAATAGCGATTTACCTATTTTACTGGTTTTTGGAAATCGACGGATATGACCAAAGTTGTAAAAGAAGAGCATCTCTGAAACTGTGCCTTCGATTGCGAAAATAACCCAATTTTTGAGTGCTTGTACAGGGTTTGGATTAAGTGGTGAATCCAACAAAATCAAAAAAAAAGTTAAAATTCAAAAAATTTGTATATCTTAGAAACTGAAATTTTGATATCGCTCAGAGCTGACTTCCGGCTCGTGGCTTGTTCGCAAGTGAACACACGTCTAAAGACACTCTGATAAAGTTCGATCAGGTTTGCAGCAATGGCTATACACGCTGAAATATCTGGCATTTTTTATTATTCGGAAATAGCCCATTGTTTCAGCAGTTGTGTAAGAGCTTACATTCCCCTGACACAAAATGATTCCACTGACGGCACTGTTGCCACATGACCGACTATACTGAAAAAATCGAGATCGTTGCTAGGATCTCGTTTTTGTTCTTAGCCGTTTTCAACAAAAAACACTATATTTGGGTATCATAAACGTATTAAAGCCTTTTAATCACTATGTCTAAAACATGTTATATTGAATAGCAAACATTATGTTTTTGGGCATAAGTATAGTATATTTATATACTTATATACAAATCTAGTTCATGCAAGGCAAGTGTGTATAAATCACTGGTGTTTTTTTTTATTATATTTCACAAATGGTCCGCCATTCCGACTTATTCAGTAGACGCTCAGGGCATAAAAACGGATTCACGATGTTGCCCTCTCCAATTTCTTTCCTCAAAATCTTATCTTACTTTGGTAGCACACAGAAATATATGCGAAACACATACACAAAAGCCAAAGCAACATCACCAACCATTGAACCATCAGCGTTTGTTTATTCTTCTTTCACTGATCAAGCGCATTTGATATCCTCTGTCCAATCAACCATTGACGACTGAAATTAAAACGCTATACATCACGCACATTCAGAAATATGTATGAATCACTCACTGAGAGAATAATGCAAAAATAAAGATACACACTTACAAGCTATAAACACTCGTTGCCCCTCTTTTATTCTCTTGCTGTCGAGAGAGCATAAACAGTGCAACAAACATGGCTGGATTTGTGACACAAACACAGATATATTTGGGTCGCAAACACATAAGTTATAACATATTAATCATTGTGTCTCAAACATGTAATAATGAATAGCAAACACAATGCTACAAAAGTACATTATATTTGCGACAAGCTCCAAACACATGTTATATTTGCATCCAAAGAACAAAAAACGACAGATTTTTCAGCGTTTACAACAAATAGTGCCTGCTATGTTTTCGATGTTTATGCTAAAACATTTCAAACTTTCCAATGCAAGTTCCAGTTTGTATCTGGCAACACTAGCATTGCCAGGACCGAAAATATAAATACCAACCCGCTAATGAGATTTTCGTCAACACATATTTTATTAGACCGGAAAATTTAATTTCACCGTAGCTCCATAGCACCATAACTCAAAATTTTGAAAAACAAATAAAGTGAAATTTTTTAATTCGAGAATTTCTTTTAAATTTTAAAACTTTTTTTTTTATTTTAATATTTTTTATTTCCGGCACACTGATAGCAGCAAAACCCCTGTTTATCGGGGTTTTGGATTTCATTTTGGCCTATCTAGTACATTCACATTTGGAATCAAATGTTCCTTGGTAATATCTGCCGTAAAATTAATGAAAAAATAAAGAACATGCTTTTCCATTCCAGCACATAACTTAATATCAATCCAAAGTTTATCAATGTGTTTCTAGTGCAATTATGTGCAAAGTTAATTTAATTGCGCATTCATTTTGTAAAATGGTTACAAATTTTCTTAACAAAAGTTTAAGAACTTTAGATTAAACATCAGTCATCAACATTTAATTCAATGTTAAAACTTAACAGCACACAAAAGCAGGAGATTGGAAAAACTCTTTCGTTTTCCTCGTCAAGAAGGATTAACTCTATTTAGCTAACCCTTTTCTTCGTGCTTCACAACGATGCTGTTGTGGGTCTTTTTGTTCCAATTGGCAAATTCTTTACGTGCTCTATGTCTCCATGAACCACTTTCTATACAGTGTTGTTCGTTTTTTATTTATTTATTTATTTTTAAACATCAGTCAGTGTCTAGAATGCGTGATGAAGTGGGTCTTAGGGTCTTCAACAGCTTTTTTTTTGGTTCAGCTTTTGTTTTCACTGTGTGGTATATTTTTGTAGTGTAATTCTTGTTTTTCATTCTTTCGTTTTTTTTAGTCTGTGTCCTTTTTCGTCATGAGCATTACAAAATAAAATAAATAAATTAAGAACAATTTTTTGTGAATAAACGTGCTGAATTTATGTTCTCACTTTGACACTGCCCCTTTTTGTGAATATTTTTTTTGTATTTTCCATGCGAAGAGAAGGGTAAAAAACATTGACTTTTGAAATGGGTTAATTGTAAAATGTGGTGCGGCACATTGGGCAGCGCAGGGCGCACGGCGTGTTGGCAAATGTGTCATTTTCTGTGACATAATTGTAAATTTTTTCACTTGGCAAGTGTGAATGATTTCTATCTGCAGGAGAGTGAGACACTGACAAAATAAAAAAAAGAGAGTTTTAATTAGTTTGAAGAACGAAAATATGTCTTCGAATGAAACAAATTGGAGGTAGTGAATATCGTTATCTCCTTCGTTATGCATAAAGGGCGCAGAGGCAAAAATTTGTCTAAATAATCTCTTATATTGCGTCTGAAGAAAATCTTTATAAGCTTTTGAGGTTAAATGTTAAACATTCAATCAGACATGATGAAACTTTCGAAACAAATTTAAAATTAACCTAAATGACAACGCATATTTTTAGGAAGGACGATTTGTAAAATAGAAACAGTGGAATTCATTAATTGATTAATATTAAAGTTAGTCTGGTGATGCCTTAAACCTTTTGAAGAGGTTTTATATTTCAAATTTTAATGATCTTAAATAATTGATACTCAATGGCAAGTACTAGTAGATTCCCGAAAGCAATGTAAATTGTATATAAGTCGAGAGTGAGGAACAAGAAGGAATAGTATTTAATGCAGCAAATATATTGTACAACTAATTTTTAAACCATTTAAATTTTTTCAAACATATTTTTTTTTGAGAAAGTAACAAAAACTAAATTATAAGCACACTAAGTCTTCACCGTGCTCAGAATCATGTAGGGCCGGATCAATAAATACGTGACGTTTTTAAATGAAACACAGGTTTTTTGCAAAAAAAAAATAATTTTTCTACATAATCTCCTTTTAGCTCAATACACTTAGTCCAACATTTCTCCAATTTTTGTATCCCTTCCAAAAAAGAGGATTTTTCGAGGTCCATAAAATATTTCAATAATTTCATCGTTGGAGCTAAATCTGTTTCCACCGAGCCATTTCTTTAGGTTTGGAAATAGGAAATCCGGAGAATATGGCGGATGAGACAACAATTCGTAGCGCAATTCATGGAATTTTGCCATTGAGACTGCACACGTATGTACCCGTACGTTTATGATCAATTGAGAGCAAACGCGGCACCCATATTGCACACAGCTTTCCTAAACCCAATTGTTCATTTAAAATCGAAACCACACTGCCATATGAAATGCCTACGGCATCAACAATCTCACGTACTTTTACTATTCGATCGGCCAACACCATATCGTGGATTTTTCAACATTTTCGGGTGTATTGACCTCAATTGGCCGCCCAGAACGTTCAGCGTCAATTGTACTCTTGCGACCACAACGAAAGTCAGTAAGCAACTTTTTACCATTGAAATCGAAGGTGCAGAGTCCCCATAGTGTTTATCAAGCTTTTTCTTGGTTTGATTGACGGATTTTTTTCGGAAAAAATGCACGAGGTTGTATGTTTTGAACAGCTGATAAACGCAAAGTAAATGACGGAACTTGCTCAAAATTTGACAGTAGTCAAGTAACAGGTGGTACTTGATGCATAAAGCAACTATAGTATAGAGAACACATAAAGTATGTAAAAATTATGAAATAATCAAGTTATGACGCGGGAAAGAAATGCGTTTGAATGAATCGCGTCGACTTTTTTGGCTCTCTACTACTAGGGTTGCCAAATTGCGCCGGTTTTTTCTTCTCTACTTGTACATCCTTTTTGCTTGATGGGAGCAGTGTTGCATTTCATATAACTACAAGGGAAGTTCGAAAAGTCACGGACATATTGATCCGCCCTCTACTTTTAACCAAATCAACGGCTAATGTTATTGGAACTTCCTCGACCATTTTATCAGCCATTTCAAGAAAAACGACCGCAAGCTGGATGGACACTTCGTTTACAAAAATTAATTGTTTGTAATATTTTGAAGTTCAAGGCTTGGAAATAAAGATTGCGAAAACAAATTATTGGAAGAAATATCGATGTGAAAAATAAATTTTGTAATTTTTACAACTGCATGGTTTATAGCGTATAATGAAAATTTTTGTTCAAATCCCTTCAAACGATCTCAGAATCCATAAACTGAAAACAATAGTTTCAAAATATTGAATTTTTCTTTACTAAATTTTCGAATATTTTCAAGAAAATACTTGGCGGAAACTGAATTGAAGAAAAAATGGCGCGACTAAGTTGGAAGTTATGAAATATTTGGCTACTAGCGAAATGCTGGTGAATATGGATTCAGTCCCAGAATTATACACCCAGGAATTCCCGTAATTTTTTGCACCCGATTTCTCCGGAAATTTCGTTTGGAAATACCGGGATATTTATTTTCTTTACAAAAATGTGAAGTGTATGAATTTAATTCTAATTTTTTAGCAACAACAGTTGTATTTTAGCACTTTGTCAAATCAAAGAGAAATCTAAAGGGTATCTCAGTTCACTTTTTCATTTTAAAATAAAATCCCGAATTTTATAAGAAAGTTGTGACTCTTTTATTGGATTGTAAAAAAGATATGTTCCGTCTAAGTCTGGAATAAAATATCTATCAAATCGCCCCCATGGCTCTGATGACAGGCTATTATTCTTTTCATGAAATTTTCCATGACTTTTTCAGAGATATGTGGCTGCATCTCACTTATGACGCGTTGGATGTCGTATTTGACCTCAGGAAATGCTTCTGGTTTATTCGCATAAACACGAGATTTCATAAAACCTTAAAGAAAGAAATCGCACGGCGTTGAATCGCATGGTCTTGGTGGCCACTTGCCATCAGAATTTTTTGAGATACTTTGTTCTGGAAATTGTTGCTGCAAAAATCGATTGTTTCATGAGCGGTGTGGCAAGTGGCACCGTCTTCCTGAAACCACATGTCGTTAAGATCCATGTCCTCCAGTTGAGGTCACAAGAACTCCGTTATCATGTACGACTCGGTAGTCGATCTCAAAATTCAAAGAAACTGAATTAAAAATAAACGATGTTTAACACCATAGTTTTCCGTTCTGTTATAGAACCCAAAACCGATTATTAACCTGTTTTCATACCTCGGTGTAACAGAAAACCGGTTTTGCCAAAATTGGAATATTCGCAGAAACCGAAAACCGACATTTATGAAAAACCGGTTTTTTGAATACACTAGATGCAATAGGAAACCATTTATGATTTTTTTAACTTGTTGTTTCCTTCCAATTAATACATTAGGACAACATGTAAAACTGAGTACGCAGGTTTGCCACAAGTCTCTCCTAATTTCGTACGTGCTCAAGTTTTCAAAAAATTCTGAATTTGTCACACGGTGTAAAATAAAACAATTATTCTTTTGGAGGCTATTGGAGAATAGATTAAAATTTTTTAATGATTTGAGCTATTCTGTAGGTTATTAAATTGTAGGCATATAACGAAACATTTGTTATTGCCAGTGAAGTTGAAAAATTATGGGAACTAAATATTTCGCACATAATTACTTTTATATATCGACTGTTCCCCACACAAATATTTTTACCTAAATGACAATTCTGTCGAAACTTCATATAACAAATCTGCTGAAAAAAGTTCCTACCTAAACCATTCTACCATTTCGACATCTATCCGATTAGGAATGTAGTGACTTGTTTTCCACACACCTTAAGGATATGGAATTATTGTGCATTATTAAGTTTACTAGTTGCAAATCCAAAGTAGCCATCAGGGGAACTAAAATAAGTGGCACACTGTGTACATTTATTTGGACATAAGAAGATTTGCACGAAACAAACTATTAAGTATCTACAGAAATGGTACGTAAAGAAATCAGTTTAACGAACGATGTAAGAATTGCAGTGTTTCAGATACGAATATGTCAATATAATTCATTTATTTATAAAAATACATTCATTTTATTATAAAAACAAAACGATTCGAGTATACTGTGGATTATTTACCACTGATTTATGTATATAAGAATCAGAAACATATTTGTATTGAATTTGAAATAGCTAAGTAGAACTACGCACTGGACAAATTATCTTTTGATAAACATTTTCAATACAAGTGTGAAATTGTTCTTTTGTTAAATATTCAAGTTAATGGATCAGTAAAGTTATAACATCGTGGTTAAATGACGATGATACACATATTTTGCAAGAGATTACTGATATTGCTTAAAGGGAAGCCGGATCATTTTGCTTTGTGGAGTGGGTATAGTTGCGTAATTTTATAGCTTTCTGGCTGACAAGGCTTTGGAGTTAGAAAAGTATACCATTTTAAGACAGCTTGGAATTTTGTGTATATTGAGTTCACATTTTCAACGGAAGCGATTCATTTAACGTCGTAATCGGGAAGTGAGTCTGCTTGATAAATTTGTTGAATCGCACTTCAACTTTTACTCACTATCATCAGGTGACAATACATCGCAAAGACTCTTTGGTTCCGAAATTATTTTCACCTGACCTTAACAACTAGAGTACAAATCAGTGCTGCGATTTTTTTGATTTGCATTTGGAATTGAATTGTAACTAATGCAGACGCAAAACAATTTTTATTATTCGTAATTACAATAAAACAATTTTGAATTTCCATTTGCTCAGGTAATGCAAATGCAGGTTGTGGAATCGGGAGCCAATTGTAGTAAAATGTGGGATTGCTATTGATATTTTAAATTTGTTTGACTGCCGGCAATTCCTTTTTGAAAAGTATTTTATATGTCGAGGTTTGTGGCTTCGATTGGTGTTGCCTCGCAGTATTTTCAAATTCATAAACCTGTACTCTATAAAATACTTGTACAAATAGATACCAAAACTGTCAGATATGAAGAAAATGATATGAAATTAAATACAATTGCTTATGGTATTTTTTTTTGAATTCCCATTTGTAGAAAAAATTAAAAATAACATGAAAATTACAATTGTCATGGACATTGCGAGTCACGTGAATAAGGAATCGAGTTTGGCAATTTGCAATCGAATGTAACATTTCAACGTACTGTGGGAGGAACTTATCGTTTTCCTCTAATAATAAAGTGCCATTAATTTGAACAAAAACAATTACATCAATATTAACAGAAACCATCTAGTTAAATTATGTTTTTCGAGATTCCGTAAATATACACCCAATTTTTTTGAATCACTTGAATAAGGAATTTTTAAAAAAACACAAAAACATATATATAAATTTTTGTTTTAATTAAAAGTGAAATGTAACTTAGATATCAATGAAATGAACAACATTTAGTAGTGGGAAATTACTTCAAAAATACGCTTGGGCATTGAACGGTATAAAGAACTCAAATAATTCAAGCTTATTGATCTCCAAGCTTCCTTTGTTGCATCTTTCAAGGATTCTTTGGAGTTCGTTCATACACTTTTCTAGCCAGTCATTTTTATATTTCCATTCGTCATCATTACATTTTCCATTATATTCAGATCTGGAGAATATGGTGGCCAATTCAAAAGATTTACATTTTGTTCACGAATATACTCCTTTACAGCTCTGGCAGTGTGAATCGTGTTGGTAAGTGCATTGAATGGGTCCAAACAAACTGTTAAACTATGGAAATGCTGTTTCCAACATCCTTTTGTAAGACGCTGCTGTCATTTTATCCGACTAAAAAACTAAGTCGATGGTACTACAGTAAGATATTGCGACCCAAACCATAACTCCGCCTTCTCGGCTATGTCTTCTCTGCAGAAACAGTTCTTCCTTCCTTAAGTCATGGAAATAGAAGTTGTATCCATCGATATTAAACTTTTTTTCATCGGAAAAAACCACTTTATTGGACCACATCATTGTATTCTTTGCAAATTCTAAGCGCTGCAACTTGCGATTTTCATGGTAACGCTCGCTATTCACGGTAAATAAACATCTTGGTCATTTTCGACGGGCCTATAATGCCGCCATACCAAAAACCGCGCCAAACAGTGGGTGCATCGGCTCTTTCTGCCGAGCCCAAATGCGACAATTATGTTTGTTATCATAGCTTTCGAGGTAAAAATAAGCTTCAACGGAAAATATGACTTTTCGGTAAAAATGCTCACCTGCAGCCAAGCCAACGTCAGCCCAGGCAGCGAAGCTAAAATGCAGCCAATGATCACGAGGCTTCGGCTTTTGGGCTAATTGGGGTTTCCAGGTCTCCAAACCTAGGTCTTCGTGCAAAATTCTACGCAACGAATTGCAAGAAATGTTAAATTGATGCGAACACTGGCGAGTTGATGTTGATGGCTCTTCGTGCGCACTTTAAGCTGCACCGGCAATATAGTTCACTGAACGCACTGGACGAGTTCTTTTATACAATAAGAATCCGAATTGACGAACTCGCTTCACAAATTAATCCACAAACTGCGTTCGTGGGGCTCTATTTCAATCGAATTTTTTTCATAGATTTCTTACAGTTTGTGAAAGTCCTTTATAAAGGGTGTCTCAGTAAGAATAAACTCTAACGGCTCTGATGACATGCCATTATTTTTTTCATGAAATTTTCCATAACTTTTTTACATAGATGTGGCTGCATCTCACCGTCGACGAGTTGGATCTCGGATTTGAATTGCTTCTGGTTCAATCGCATAAATCCGAGATTTCACTAAACCCCAATGAAAGAAATGATACGGCGTTAAATCGCATGATCTTAGTGGCCAGTTGCCATCAGAATTTCTTGGGATAATTTTTTCTGCAAATCGTTGTTGTAGATGAATTTTTTTCTGAAAAATTGTCATTAACTTCACTTTGCTCCATTACCCATTGAACAAATTGCCGGTATTTTCCATGGTCTGCTGGTTTGAGTTCCTGAGTAAGCTGAATTTTGTACGCGTGAAGGTTGAGGTCTTTTGTCAAAATTTGCTGCGTAGTGATTCGTGAAATTTGAAGTTGTTGAGAACGATGCCAATTGATTTTTTTCGGGTTTTCGGCGACACTCTCATTTACATCAGAAGTTTTTTTTTATCAAGAGACCGACCGGTACCTACGTTGACGCACAGGAGTCTTTCCATCTATAACCAACCCAGTTTCTTAAAATTTGTTGACCATTCTTCGAATGGTTAACACATTAAGTGCACTTTCTTGACTGCAAATTCTCCGAAGTTTGCTAGCGCTCTCAGCATAACTTTCCAAACTTGTGTAAGAAGGTTTCACAATTACAACGCGTTGTTCGCGCTCCATTTTTAATAATCGGAACAAACATGATAGCAGCCAAATTTCAGAGTTGCTACTTGCACAAACAAAATTACTCTAAATTTAAAATGTGCAATTTTACTGAGACACCATTTATTTACTAATTTGGTTTAGCATAATCTGTCACTTCAGAAATATCAAACTGGCCATCTGCTTCGAAATATAACGGGGAGTTAAAATTAGAAATTGTACATGACCCACCCGCTATTACCAAAAATTATTGTCCGTACAGTCGAGATGAGTTTGTGCACACTATGGTCACTTGAAGTCCGACCGTAACAAATGGATAGATACCATTGACTATGGTTAATTTCTTTTGGTACATTATGGCTTTATCAGAAATAAAAAACATTCCCTTTATTTACGGAACACGATTTCATTCTTGTCAGTCCAATTTCACTAGACCAGAAACGTTCTATCTTACGAATGGTTCGGACATAATTAGCGATATTATTAGGGTGTGGATCGTTTCAGGATTATTCGCATAACATCAGTCTTCAACGACACCCCACCAGAAAGAGTCTAAAGGAGTCAAATCTCAGCTTCGAGTGACAAAGAAAACTGATGACACGACTATAGAATTTAGAGCGCAAAATATTGTTGGTAGATGAGAAGTGTGACATGGAGCAGCGCCATCCTGCTAAAACCAAAGATTATCCAAATTCATATCTTTCATTTCAGCCCATAAATAGGCCGTAATCATGGCTCTGTTGTGCTCACGCTGAGTGCAATGGCGTTTCCACCACACCAAATCAACTACAAAATCGTCACCAAACTGTGATTCTCTGTGGGTGCATAGGCGTCTCGACAATGACGTGTGAGTTTTCCTGATCCCCAGATGCAGCAATTTTGTTGGTTGACATAGCGTCAGAAAATATGAATTTTTCGGGCAAATTCGATGTCCGATTGTAGCTCTTTAAGGCTCAAACCGAGAAGCCACAACGAAGTGGATGTTCGTTTGCCTTCAACTGCTGATTTAATTTGATCTTATTAGTGAATAATCCGAGAACTTAGTGCAAACTTCGCGTCATGCAGGTGCGTGAAGTGCCGAGTTGTAGCGATTGACGGCGAGTCGATTTTCTTGGATGAGGTGCACACTTTCGGCCGCTGCTGCCGCATTATCGTCGGTACGCACCGTACGACGACTGGGACCCTGAGTGTTGTCCACTAGCAAGCCAGCTTAACGAACTGTTTTTATAAACTTACCTACAGCTCGGGTGGTTGGTGCTTCATTTCGATCAAAACCTCTTATCAAAAAACATACGTTTTGGGTAACCCAGCACTTACTTTGCATAGCACTTTGTAATTTTTCCCAACGTTGTTCAAATATTTCGAAAAACATACACTCCGGTTCACTTAGTTAAAGGAACTAAAGATTCCATATGCAGCAGCCTGTACACGCTGAAAAATATCGGCCCCAGAAACATACTGCAGGAAATATGTCCATGTTTGCAAGCACTGCTTTCGTGAATTGAAGATTTGATGCCTCATTGCTTCTTTGTTGTGTTTCTCGTATTTGTTTTTAGCGGTTTACAACAAATTGAATAGCCAACACAATATGTTT
This sequence comes from Phaonia tiefii, assembly GCA_963931995.1. NCBI lineage: Eukaryota > Metazoa > Arthropoda > Insecta > Diptera > Muscidae > Phaonia > Phaonia tiefii. The sequence goes on along the minus strand of OZ008370.1, from coordinate 165,386,780 downwards.
CGACACAAGAATAGTATATTTGCGAGAGATACAAAGACATTATATTTGCATCCAAACAACAAAAAACCACAGATTTTTCAGCGTGTATCTTTTGCAATTTGTAACCGACTGCAGAATTTTAAAATGGAAATGGAGATCGAAAAAAAATCATGACAATAGTGGTTTCGTAACTAAAGAATTTTTTTTGGGCAATTTATAAAAAAAAGTCCAAAAGTGTGCTATTTTTTTTTGGCTCACTTGAATAAACACACTTCATTATTTGTTTATTATTTTTAAAGTAAGCGATTATATTTTGTAGGGAGCGTTTGTGTATTACAATTCATTATATCATAATGATTTTGCGAGGCAAAATGGCGAAACAAAAAATTTTAAATCTATCGGCAAAAACTAAAATCGATGTTTACCGTTCTGAAGGATATTCTAACCGCGCAATAACTAAAAAAAATTGGACGGAGCCCAACAGTTGTCGACAATTACATCAAGGACCCCGAGGAGTATTGCAAACATTTTAAGGGAAGGGTTTCATTGTCTTTATCCACTTATGAGAAAAGAAAAATCATCAGAATTGCTGCTAATTTTGACTTATCCTTGTCACAAATAAGAGCTCAAGCTGGAAGAAGCGAGCAAGTCATCAGTATGCAGAGTAATTAATAGCTGTGAGTACCTTAAATACCTGAAATTACATAAAAAGCCCGCACTTACTGCTCCTCGTAAGGAAAAGCGGTTTCAATTCGCAAAAGACTACATAGTATGGGATGTGCAGCCAAGAGGTCATGTAAATGACTGGAGAACCGTTGTATTTACGGATGAGGAGAAGTTTAATTTGGATGGACCTGATGGCTATAACTATTATTTCCATGATCTGCGCAAAGAAAAGCGTTTTTTGAACCGACATCACAGCCGAGAGGGCGGCGTTATTGTGTGGGATGCTATTACGTACTATGGCACCATCGATCTTGAATTTCAAAGAGCAAAAATGACTGGTGCAAGGTACAAAACGTTATTGGAATCGCCTTTTTCGAAGTTCAGTGAACTATTTCGTCCTATATCTTGGATATTGCAACAGGATAATGCCCCTATTCACAACGCCAGAGTAGTAAAGGAGTTTTTTTACAAATTGCAAAAGATACAGGCTGCTGAATATGTAATTTTCAGAGCCTTTAAATAAGTGAACCGGAGTGAATGATTAAAAAAGACTCCTGCATTTGGACCACCCGTTATTCCCACATTGGTTGGAAAAGATTACTATAAATCTACATTCGATTTTGGGCATTTTAAAAATTCTGTAGAACAAATCAAATTGCTATTATTAAAATCCTTTTTAGGGAACACCGAATGAACTTTGTTTTTGCGGTTCCGAGTTCGTTAATTAATACCTGGGGTTGGTAGCCTCAAACGCTTTTTAAGACTTAGTCTCATGTACTTCTAGCTTTATGCTTTTGGGCGGTTGGTAATCTGTCAGCCTGTAATGCAAAAAGTTTACATACACATATGTACAGAATATGAAAGCCAAGTACAATTTTATTTTTTTAATGAAACAATTTCTATTAAATCTTATTTCTAACCAACCATTTTTCAATTAGAAAAATGTTCGTGACCTTGTAAGCTTGTAGTATGAATTTCTCATACATTAACTAGAAACAATTTTTGTTTGTGCGTTTATAAAGTATACAAATGCTTTGAATAAAACTAGCAATGAGTGCAAAAACAACTCAAAAGCTTCATCATACACCATGGTTAAATCATACACCCCAGTTAGGTTCATCACATTTTTGTAATTTTTTTTACCAATGTAAATACATACCTGCGTCTGTCTTTCCGATACATATGTGACATTCAAAACCTAAATAAAAGCAAACCCATATTCGGAGAAAATGGGATGTAGCACAAAATATTTGTAATTTGTTTGGGATTTAATTTAATTTAATTTTGGGATTAAACTTGATATTTATCTGTTGAACTGCAAACAGTTCGTTCTTGGCAAATGTATTTATGAAGCACCCAAAGATGCGTAATATATTTACGAATATAATTATAATTTGTAGACGAAAAGGAAAAATTAATTATGGCTAAATAAATCCTCAGAAAAATTAATTTATTTTTGGTAATGTAATTTTGCCAAATGAACAAATGTTGCACCGAAAATATCACTTTCAATGTGATAAATGTATAAAATCGTTTACAGTAACCGAACATTACTTACAAATATTATTTCAATAATCGTTTAAGTAAAATTAAAAACGCTTCCCTTCATTGTCCCTTCGTTCGCCGAAAGTGAACTATAGTTACACCAAACCCAAACAAACTTTTCGGGAAACGAAAAATATTTGATTTTAGTTAATGTATGAAAAATATTTGCAGTCAACTGATTTTTCGCTTAAAGCAAACGGGTTATATTTTATTCAAAATAAATAGTTTCGGATGGAAATGTCCTCTTAATAATATTATTGTAAAAAATATTTTCCGTGAAATGGAGTTCAACGAAAAACACCATCACCACAGGGCGGAGCGCCTGTCCATTGATCCAATACATACGGTTCGTGTAGGCGAACAAAACCTTATCATTTGTTGTTATTAAAAGATGACATAGTTAATTCAAGATACAGTGAAGTGTGTGTGAGCATTTCCATACAATTATATATGTCCACATTTTTTGTTATTTTAAAGAAGAGAGAAGCAGTTCGTAAGTGAAAAAATATATTCGAGCACATTCTTTCGATTCCGCCTTCAGTTGCCGAAAAAGTAAGTGCTGACAACTTTGGGGTAAATGAAGGTTCAATTAAAGCAAACGAATGAAAGGAATTACAACAACCCAAAACATTTGCAGAGAAAATATCAACTTTTGTGGTCACAATTGGACTAAGTATCAAACAAAATACTTGTTTTAATATAATATTTTCTTTGCATGTACACTCCGGTTCACTTATTTAAAGGCACTAAAAATTCCATATTTAGCAGCCTATACCTTTTGCAATTTGTAACCGATTGCAGAATTTTAAAATGGAAAGATCTTGAGATATAAAAAAATCATGGCGATAGTGGTGTCATAACTAAGTAACTTTTTTTGAGCAATGTATAAAAAAAGTCCAAAAATGTGCTATTTTTTTTGGTTCACTTGAATAAAGGCACTTTAAGTACTTTTAATGAAAAACAGTTTTTCTTGTTTTTTTAATTTATTTTACTTTATTTAGGAACTATAATAATTTTTATTAACTTCAAATATACGGGTTTCATTGAGAGATAATGAAAATTTATGTAATCCAACGAAATTTTGATTCCAATCATCCTTAATGGCCTGAACTAGTGACTGCTTGTCATCAAATTGTCTACCTCCTTCATGAACCTTACGAGATAACCAACCCCAGACATTTTGGATAATGTTTAGATCTGGCGAATAGTGTGGCCGGTCAAGAATATTAACATTGTGGCTTGCAACGAACTCCTTTACTACTCTGGCGTTGTGTATAGGGGCATTATGCTGTTGCAATATCCAAGATGTGGGGCCGACTAGTTCACTGATCTTCGGAAAAGCCTATTCCAATAACGTTTCATAGCTTGCACCAGTCATTTTTGCATTTAGAAATTGATGATCGATGGTGACATAGTACGTGATATCACCCCACACCAAAACGCCGCCCCCTCGGCTCTGATGTCGGTTGAAAAAACGCTTTTCTTTGAGCAGATCATGGAAATAATAGTTGTAGCCATCAGTCCCAACCAACTTTAACTTCTTATCATCTGCAAAGACTACGGTTCTCCAGTCTTTTACATGACGTCTTGGCTGCACATCTCTTACCATATAGTCTCTTGCAAATTGATGCCGCTTTCCCAACGAGGAGCATTAAGTGGCGGCTTTTTTTTTTTTGTTATTTTAGGTACTTAAGATACTCACAGCTCTTAATTACCCTGCGTACTGACGACTTGCTCGCTTCCACTCCAGCTTGAGCTCTTATTTTTGACAAGGATAAGCAAGGAAGCAATTCTGATGATTTTTCTTTTCCCATACGTAGATATAGACAATGAAACCCTTCCTTTAACATTTTTTCCATACCCCTCGGGGTTCTTCATGTAATGGTCGGCATCTGTTGGGCTTCGTCCAATTTAGAATAGAATATCCTTCAGAATGGTAAAGACCGATTTTAGTTTTTTTCCGATAGATTTAAAATTTGTTGTTTGGCCGTAATAAATTATAATAAACAAACGCTCCCTACAAAAAACCATCGCTTACTTTAAAAATAATAAAACAATACTAAAGTGCCTTTATTCAAGTGAACCACAAAAATATCACATTTTTGGACTTTTTTTTATAAATTGCTCAAAAAAAGTTTTTTGGTTAAGAAACGACTATTGTCATGACTTTTTTATATCTCAAGATCTCAAGATCTCTAGTTTCCATTTCCATTTTAAAATTCTGCAATCGGTTACAAATTGCAGAAGATACAGGCTGTCGGAGTGTAATTAATTCAAGATACAGCGTAGTGTATGTGCGCAAATTGTATGGAACGATTTTTTTGATGAAGCGTATAGCAAAAACGTAATCTATAGGTGATTCTGAGAAATTTTGCTAAAGAGACCATGGCTCTAAGTCGGATTTGGAGCCCCCCAAAAGGTATTTTTATCACCTTTCAGAATCTGTATTGATACCTGTAGAATAAGTCGTCAATGAAAATGTTGATATTTTCAGATCGATTTACCCACACAAAGGAGTTCGAAAACAAAAAAAAATTATCGTAATAAAAGTTGTTGGAAATTATCTAACTTTCATAATCTGCAAAAAAAAAATCTCGAAAAAAATCGAAGAAAATTCAAAATTTATTAGGCTATATTTTTAGGCTATATTTCGACAAAAAAAATTCCTAATATCTCTACTAAAAATAAAAAAATATTGGTATCAATACAGATTCTAAAAGGTGATCAAAAACCTTTCAAACAAGCCCGCATTGAGAAATCTACTATAATTCTACCCGATTTTATGACGAATTTAATTAAATTGTTCTGTGTATATATGGAAAAATATCTATTTTGAAATTTTGGGGGGCTCCGAATTCGCCTTAGAGCTATGGTCTCTTGAGCAACATTTCTTAAAATCACCTATAGATTACGTTCTCGCTATACCCTTTATCAAAAAAAAAAAATTAACCCGCCATAATATGGACATATTTATTTTATTTTAAAGAAGGGAGAAACAGTTCGTTTCCGCCGCAAAAGTAAGTTGTGACAACTTTGGTGTAAATGTAGGTTCAATTACAGCAAACGAATTACGAATTTCAACAACCCAAAAGAGTTGCAGAAAAATATCAACACAATGGGACTATGTATCAAACAAAATACTTGTTTTAATATAATATTTCAATATATTTTCTTTGCATGTAAAGGGTTTTTCAATAAGAGCGCTACAACAGTTTTTTAAATAAAACAAAATGAAACACGATTTCTTTTGCATGGCCACCACGGGAACGCTTGCAGAAGTCCAGACGCTGAACCAATTTTCGACGGTTTTCAAGCATAAATCGGCCGATACTGCTGCAATTTCACGTTTGATATTCGTACGAAGTTCATCAATCGTCGCTGGCTTGTTGGCATAGATCATAGACTTGACGTAGCCCCACACGAAATAATCTAACTGACTGGGCCATTTCTTGAGATAACACGTTCACCAAACTTGGTTTCCAATAAATTGATTGTGGCATTCGCTGTCTGGCTTGTGGCGCCGTCCTGTTGGAACCACATGTCCTCCAAGTCCATATTATCCAATTGGGGCCAAAAATATTCGGTTATCATTGAACGGTAGCGATTCGCATTCACAGTAATGTGCCGGTCTTCATCATCACGGAAGAAGTACGGCCCAATGACGCCGCCGGCCCATAAGCCGCACCAAACCGTAATTTTTTCGGGATGCAATGATGACATGTGGCCGACGGTGGTGCAATGGTTAGTGTGCGCACCTCTTGTACATGAGATCCTGGGTTCGAACCCTGCTCTGACCACTTTCAAGTTTCTTTCGGCGGCGGTCACCTCGCATAGTGACGGCGACACTATCGAGTATATAGCCATGAAAAAGCTTCTCAAAATACCGTTCGGCATCGGTGTAAAACTGTAGGTCCCAATCAGTGAGTGAAAACTGGAAAGCGCACAGCTCAGTGATTGTGAGAAGTTCTCCCCGGTCCCTTCATGGGATGTAATGGGAAACCATTTTTTTTTTTTTTTTTTAATGATGACATATGGATTACGTGTGGATTGCTGTCTGACCAATAACGCATATTTTGCTTATTGACGAAGCCATTCAGCCAGAAATGAACCTCATCGCTGAAGATGATTTTCCGATGAAAATCCGAATCATTTTCAAGCTGTTGCTCAGCCCAATTCACGAACATACGACGCTTATGGTGGTCAAGCGGCTTCAGTTCTTGCGTCAATTTGATCTTGTAAGGATGTAGGCCAAGATCTTTTCGCAAAATTCGCCATAACGACGTCACAGAGATGCCCAACGCTTGAGAACGACGTGTGAGAGATACATTTGGGCTTTCTTGAACTGAAGCCTCAGCGGCCGCAATATTCTCGATACTACGGGCACTTCTTTGTCTCACTGGCACGGGAGCATTTTGTACTGTGCCTGTGGATTCAAATTTTTCCACTAGACGCTCAATTGTTGATCTGGTAGGACGATTATGACGCCCATAAATTGGACGTAGCGCTCTTAAAGTTGAGGCCACTAACTCCAAATTTCGGTAGTAAATTTTAATAATTTCGACTCGTATATCTTTCCATGATCAAATGGCAAACATTACTGAAGAGAAATGTCAAAAGAGCGGGAAAAAATATGGCGTCGTTTGCTGTCCCTATCGATTTACTTTTGAAGCGTCTCTGTTGAAAACCCCGTTATATACAAAGACCTATATTCTATTGACTAAACCTTACAGTGTATACTAATGAAGTGGATAAAACTCACTCGAATTTTAATAAATTGTTTCCCATGACATCCCGTGAAGGGATTGGGGAGAGCTTCCCACAAGCAGTGAGCTGTGCGCTTTCCAATTTTTCACCCACTGGAATATTTATGAAAAATACAGCAAATTAGGAAAGACAAAATATGCAAAGATTCAAAATGACGTCGTGAAAAGAAAATGCTCTGTCACAATTTTGAAAATATGTTTCTCTATATATGTTCAGCATGACACGTCGTTTTTCGAAAATGTATTTGAATGTACTGAAACTTCAACGGCGGCTAGGGGATTAGAAGTACCCTCGTATAAAAAATGTTACGTCTCCGCAATCACCTCTTTCTTCATTACGTGTCATTTGAGACCATATATCATTTTTTGCTACCTATGGACGTGAACAGGAGAAAAAGGTAAAAAAAATTAAATTAAAAAATTTTCGGCAAATTTTTCACTTTTGCGTGCTACCTAAACAGTGTTAAGAATCATCTCTAGGAAGTTTATATGTTCTAGAAATTTGTTTATTGAGATCTTAGGTAAATTTTTGTATTTGATTGTTTCCTTGAATTTTGAACAGTTTGCTACCTATGGACCTGAACACGGGAAAAAAGGTTAAAAAATCGTTTTGCTATTTTGATCTGGAAGGTGAAGTTTTTTTAATTTTATATGTTCGCAATTTTTGTTCTTTATGACAAGAGCTACAACTTTGTAAATTCTGAAATTCTGAATTCTGAACGGTTTGCAAGATGTGAGCCTGAGAAAATGATCACATTTTTACGAAAATGATACCGAGGCCCCAAATCTTTGGCGGCCCATAAAAAAAAAGTGCATGACTTTGGGAAAAATTGGGAGACACGGGTCTTTTTTTTTTAGTCTTTTATCACGTAGTGGTGTCCGTATATGGTTATTGTTTTTCGTGTTGCACTGTGTTACTTGGATTTAGAACATAGTTCACAAAGATCGATTGTACAGTCACGTGATGTGGATGCATCGGCTTTTCCTCGACGACAACAATACAACAATTTTGTTTCTTAACGCAGCCTCCGAGCTGAAAAGAAGCATCATTGTAAAGATAATTTTTCGGTAAAAATGCTCATCTTTAGCCAAAGATTGAATGCCTGGACTAATTGGACTTTACAAGCCTTAATACCGAGGCGTTATGCAAAATTCTGCTCAAAGAAGTTCGGTAAATATTCAACTGCTGCGAACGGTGGCGAGTGGATGTTGATGGCTGTTCGAGCCCACTTTTTGCTACAGCGGCAATATTTTCCGCTGTTCGCAGTGGACAAGCACATACACGAGTTTTTTGTGCAATACGCACCCGTATTGACGAAATCGCTTGACATATTGATCCGCATACTGGCACTCTCTTTCTATCGAATTTATTTATTAGAGTTCTTCCAATTTTAGTTGCAGGTTCAGAACTATAGAACACACTTTTTCTTCCCGCGGGGAGCGACCCACTACATACATTTCTAACTTTTAGCTAATAATCTATCAGTTTTTAAATACCAAATTGGTATTTAGAAGAAGCGCCATTATTTTCAACAACTCTAGCATATCTGGATTGAGCACAAATGCATGCATGCAGCGATGTTTTTGTATGTTACCTTCATTTAGTACTAGGTTTTACCTGTCTGTAATGCAAACGAAACAAACAATAAAATCTACTTTATAATCATTTTGAAAATGTACCTTTGTATATTACCAATGCTTTCCACTGTTTAAATTTACTAATATCAATGGATTACCTATCAACTGTATTTGTATACTTCCTATTTTAGTTTTGAATTTGAAAAACTAAATGTGTTTCTAAACAAATAGTTGGCAAAATATTGTGGAATCGTTCTAACCGTCAAAAAAGGTTGAATAAAGATATCAGTCCAGGCTTTGATTTTAGGTTTATCTTTGATTAATCTCTGCTCCGCAATGCGTTTATTCGATTGCTTGATAAAATTGGAAACACTCGCAATGTTCCCCTTTATTTTGTGTCTGCAATCAGAATTATATTGATGACTTTGGTCGTAATTACTACAGATTTCATCGATGATTGCTGTATCTTAATTAATTCAATGCTCTCAGTATTCAAAATTGTACGCAATAATGCTTATGTTATGCCTAATCTGATAACAGACGTGAGGGTCCTTCATGGTAGACAAATCTCGCAATACTTCAACTATGGAAGAATCAAATAAAATTATATGTTTAATACAGTTCTTGTAGAGTTTTAATTTAAATTATTCATAAACTATTGCAGTAATAATCAAATGATAATTGTATGTATAAAGATATAATGGAAACTCATAAACAATGAGTGCATATAAAATCAGATCATTTGTGTGTCGTAATTTTGGGAAACTGCTTATAGTATTTGGCACAAAATATTATTCTTTATTTGACTCTAAACATTTTGTACGAGTAATTTTTATTATATTTTATATTGTTTTCATTAAATATAATTATTATTTCTCTTCATCTCTTCTGTAGCTTACATTTAGTTGCGTTTCCCTTTCTGTTACATTTCCTTCCCGGCCATTTAATTTATGTAACAACTAACACAATTTTTATGATTATTTTAGCACCATAACAAAACAAGGATATTATGACGACATAGAGTCCTTTGACATTTTTATATGTCTTCCCTTTCCCAGCTGTGAGTGCGAGTGTTCGAATCGGTGTGAGTGCATAATACCCATTTATTCCTCCTTCATTCATCCATCTCTTCGCTTAGTCTTTCATTCGTCCATCCATCCGGGTATTCGTACGTTTGCTCGGTTTAACCCACAGCCACTCTTACGTCCATACTTCCGTTTGTATAATCCTACAAAACATTCCGTTGTCCTGCGTTAAACGAGAAAACGTAACGAAAATATGATGAAGAAAAGTATTTTATTAAGAATTATTATGTACATAATAAACATATTGTTGTGTCGTTTATACAGACTGTAGTGTAGATCAGAGAACAGGAAGGATGAAACGAGTTGGTGGGATGGAGCGTCAGTTGACAACATATTCATAATGATATTGTTATGAATTTTTATTGCTTTCTGTGAAAATTTTATATTAAAACTCTGCGAAATTGTTTATGTTTGATGGTCATTAAAAGATAGAGATTTTGTAAGATTTACTCTGCAAGACATCATAAATGCATTAAAATTATAACCCCAAAAATGAAGATGACGGCATTGAAGAATACGAGAATTATGCCGATTATGATTGCGATGATAATGAAAGTTGTAACTTTTCATTTGGCTATTAGGATATTTAATATTCTATACCATCGAAACAAAGAGGAAGCATCATAGGAAGAACGCTCGACACGATAATTGCTTTCGATTTTGTATGGTGCTTTTCAGTTGCAACATATTGATGTGTTTATATGATATTGATGGCTATTTGTCATCTGCAATTAATTTTGGACACGTTGCAAAACCGATTGGCCTTTTACTCTATTAGGTGCGTCGAAATGCAATATGGAACTCTAGTTTTGAGTGACACCGTATGCTCATTATGCATTTGACTTACACGGTGTGACACAAAATTTTCCAAGAAATTCGATATTTTTTAATGACTTAGCTGTTTTAGGCACGGCTTGGAGTCTCTGTAATTGTCGGCGACTCCGACTCCAACACTGACTTCAGCAATTTGAAAATCCACGACTTCGCTTTGACTCCGGAATTTTGAAAATATCTGACTCCACTCCGAATACTTTAATATTGGACTCCATTTTCTAAGCTTTTATTTCCATTAAAAACGAAATAATTCAAACTGCATATAAAGGGTGGGCCATGTAAAATTTAGAATTTTATTTCCTTTTAAAAAAAATATTAATATATATATTTTTTTAAATTATGATTTTATTGTTAATGCCCATCAAGGAAACACAATATCGTTCAAACGGATTCCATGATTTGTTTACAGTACCTCATATGTTCTACCCAATGTTTCTGTATATTTTCAATCGTTTGAGGCGCTATCTCATTAGCGGCAAAGTTGATTTCGAATTTTTATGCTTCAATGGACTCGGGATTGTTCGCGTAACACTTATCTTTCACGGCGCCCCAGGGATAATAGTCTATCGGGGTCAAATCGCTGCTGCGAGGCGGCCAGTGGACTTCGAAGTTTCGGCTGATTATGCGGTTTTCAAAGACAGTGCCCAAAAGATCGACTGTAACGTCAGTGCTGTCCTGTTGAAACCATACGGCGTCTATGTCGTCGTCTTCAACCTATGGGAACAAAAAATATCGCCATTGACGATAACGGCGGCTCCTGCCTCATTTTCGAAGAGAAATTGTCCTATTATTGCTCAATGTGGATGAACCGGATCTCCTCGACGACGCACAGTGGGGAAAAGTACTAATCTAGCGCGTCATAAATATAAAACCATTATTTTTTATAATATTTCACGTTTTATTTGATTTCGTCAAATAACATCCCAGCAAGAAACGGGAATGAATAAGAAGCGAGAGGGTAATGTGTAGCGTGTATTAAACGTTGATTCCAGAATGCATTATTCTTAACACAGGGACGTCCTAGGAAATGAATGTATTATTTTAATGTGTCAAGAGAATGCATTACATAATACGTTCTTTTTAATGCATTATTTAACATGTTATCAGGAATGAATTCTATAATTCTATAAATGTTGCAACAGAAACTGACTTATTTACGCGATTCTAATAGAATCCTGTGGACGAATGTAAAGTTTATAAATACAATATTAAATTAAACTATCAATAAAAATTCCCGTTAGATGACGTACTTAAGAATGGTAACATTTCATGTGAAAAAATTTGTTTTTTGCAGCGAGTTAGCAACCCTGTAATTGAAATCACTTTGACAAAATTGTCAAGTAATAAAACAACAAAGCAAAACGTAAACGTAAAATTTGTACGCGCTATGAAGGGGGCGACAGATAACGAACAAGAACAATCGTCACACTCAGACACAACACATTCCATCTTCGCAGATGTGGAAATGCACTGGGGAATCGGTGTGAAGTTTTGTCAAATGACATTACCCCCGCTATTGTTTGGAATGTCTTATATAATGTAATTATTATAATGCATTATATAATTCATTCTTAATAAAATGCATTCTCCACTTTCCTGCTGGGATATTTTATTAAAGTATATGAAGAACTTATGTGCATATTTATATATTATAAAGTGTATTCAAGTTAAAATGTATTATTATATTTTATTTATAAAACTACCGAAGCGAAAACACGTTACAGTCGATCTTTTGAGTTTCAGTTCTTGGACTAGTTGGACTTTTAAGCCTTCATACCTAGGATTTTATGCCAAACTCTGCGCAAAGTAGTGCGATAAATTTCAGATTGTAGAGAACGGTAGCGAGTTGATGGTGATAGCTTTCCGAGCACACTTTCAGCTACAGCAGCAATACTTTCCACTGCAAGAGCACGTGGGCAAGTTATTTTGTCCAATAAGGATACGGATTGATGAACTCGCTTTAAAAATTGGCACCGTTGAATGGCAGCCTATCGAATTTATTTCGTGGATTTCGTACAGTTTGAGTTAAAGACTTCGAGTTTTGGAAGAAAGTTTATAGTTTTCCCCAATTTTCGCCAAGCGTAGATCGACTTATATCACAAATTTCCACCCTTTAACCAATAAGGCTGTGTAACACCAATTTTGGGGGTTGAATATTCCTGCGCCAAAGGATCACACTAGTTGAGTATATCCAAACCCCAACAATTTGGCCCGCTGTGTAGCTACACTTTTTTATAGGTGTGGAAAGCTTTAATTTTCTTATCCGATGCTATCCGAAATCAATTTAAAAATCGAGTATAAATATTGAATTGATCGAATTCTTGTGATAACATGTCTTCAGTGAAATTTGACAGCGATTATGTTCGTAGAATATATAAATGCCATATTTCAAAGTTTATAGGCTCTTTTCGTCCTCGCCCAAAATTGTACACTAAAATGATCAGATAGGAATTAAGAACGTTCATCGAATTTATTTCATATTAAATTCCATTATGGGTTGTCAAAGACCAAAATTCTCTATCTTTGTTTCAGTTGTCGTTTTTGTCCTTTTTTGAAACAAGGTCAAGAAAACTTCACCAAAATGACCGGCAAAATATGCCAATGTTCTACCAGCTGATAGCGGAATCGATTTCACTAGAGGATTTCGCAGACGAGAATCCCTTATCTTGAATTAGCATATGTCCTTTTAGTCTTTTTTAAAAAATTTAAATCTTGAAATATTAAAATTGAAATCAGGAATTGTCTATTTTGAAAACACTATTTTCTAAAAATATTTTGTCAAACAAATATGTATGTATTGCTCAAGAAGTTTCTCTTCATTGTTCACATGTCCTATAGTCCCTTTCAAAAAACATCACAAAAATTTCATAAAACCCTTGTTAAAATATGGGAGAATTGATGTATTTAAAAATTTATTTAATGTATTTAAATTTTTACAAACCAAATACAATATTAATCAGATTGGTCAACAGTACCTAAATCAAATAAAGTAGTTTGTGAATCATTCGGGTCTTCTCCAATGTCCTCTTCTTCAATTTCCTCGTCCTGACACCTATGGTTACTCAACCAACATATCTCGTCAAGTATTGCCGCTGGAGACCTTCTTCCTCTGTATCTGTAGTCACTTAATATAAGAAAATGGTGTCCCATAACATCCCAATCAGTGAGATGTGCGCTTTCTGGTTTTTACACTCACTGATTGCGACCTACAGTTTTACAGCGGTTCCGAAAGGTATTTTGAGAAGCTTTTTCATGGCTAAGTACTCGATTGTGTCGCCGTCACTAAACGAAGTGACCAGCGTCGAAAGAAATGTAAGGTGATCTGAGCAGGGATCAAACTCACGTTCTCATATACAAGAGCCACGCACACTACCCTACGGTGCAATTTATTATAATCAAAATAAACCATTTCAGATTTAGATTTTAAGATTTAAATTTTTAAAGAAGGAATAAAGGGACGTATGCAAGTTCAAGATGAAAGATTCTCGTCCGCGGAATCCTCTAGTAAAATCTATTCCACAATAAAGTGGTAAAACATTTGGATATTTTGCCGGTTACTTTAATACAGTTTCCTAGATGATGTTTCAAAAAAGGACAAAAAGGACGTCTGAAATAAAGATAGAGAATTTTGGTCTATGATGACCCATAATGAAATATAAATATATATAAATATAAATTTGTAAAACATTCAGAATCCGTAGCTGGATATTTTAGTGTAAATTTTTGGTACTTTTTGAACTAAGAATGAGAAAGGACACTTTAAACTTTGAAATAGAACATTCGAATATTCTGCGAAAATATTCCTTGTCAAATTTCACTTTAGACATATTATCACAAAACTTCTCTCTATTCAATATTTCTACTCGATTTTTAAATTTATTTCGGACAGTATCGGTTAAGAGTGACGGCGACACTATCGAGTATACAGCCATGAAAAAGCTTATAAAAATACCGTTCGGAATCGGTGTAAAACTGTAGGTCCCAATCAGTGAGTGAAAACTGGAAAGGCCACAGCTCAGTGATTGTGAGAAATTCTCCCCGGTCGCTTCATTGGATGTAATGGGAAACCGTTTATTTATTTTTTATCGGTTAAGATAATTCAAATTTGCCTTGGCCATAAAACTGCAGGGTTTTGAGGTTTGACTATACTCACCTAGTATGGTCATTTGGCGAAGGAATCGTCCACCCCCAACGCAAAATCCTAAATTTTGTTGCATAGTGTAATCTGTCATTTCAGAAATGTAAAATTTTTCATCTGCTTCCAAATATCGAGGTTTTGAATGTCCCACTCCTTATATGCTATTGTTGGCAACTATATTTTTTGAACTTTCAAATTATTCAAATGATCAAATGAAGAATATAGTTATTTTTGTGTAAAGAAATTAAAACCAGTACAGATTTTTTTTGGCGGGTTAACCGGCATAAATATGCCCTCGAACATAGTCATCTATTGGGTTCGAGATCCATTTGCCTTCCTTCCTTTACTCGAATGGGCGTGGCAAATTTACTATATTCAATAGTAGAGTGACATTGCTCAAAATGTTATCTAACATCCAACTAAATTATGATCCTAAGTGGATTTGGGAATTTATCGTGACTACCAGCCAATTGTCGGCTTAATATTTGTATTTCAGGTACAAAAATGGGCATGGCAAAGTTGTTCCTTTGTAATTAAGCACTGTACAAAATATGTATACTTTTCGAAAATTATTAGCCAGTGCCAAATTTCATTAAGATCGGTTGTGGTTTACTGGTGATATCATGTATGCCAACCGGAAAGCCGCCCAACTTTTGTATGGCAGATAACAATTGTTTGAGGTAGAGTAGTAAATTTTAAAATACATAGTTGCTTTTGCCCAATCATTGCCTAGTAACAAGTTTGATTAAGATCGATTGTAGTTTAAGAGAAGTATTGCCTCGATATACACTCCGGTTCATATATTTAAAGGCACTAAACATTCCATATTCAGAAGCCTGTATCTTTTGCAATTTCTAACCGATTGCAGAAACTTAAAACGGAAATGGAAGCTAGACATCTTGAGATATAACGACAATAGCGGTATCTTAACTTAAGAACTTTTTTGAGCAATTTATAAAAAAAAGTCAAAAAATGTGATATTTTTTTGGGGCACTTGAATAAAGGCACTTTATTATTTTTTTTATTTTTTTTAAAGTAAGCGATGATTTTTTGTAGGGAGCGTTTGTTTATTACATCTTAATCATGTTATGACTCAAAATGGCAAAACAAAAAATTTTAAATCTATCGGAAAAACTAAAATCGATGTCTACCGTTCTGAAGGATATTCTAACCGCGCAATAGCTAAAAAGATTGGACGGAGCGGACGAAGAAATTGTCGACAATTACATCAAGGACCCCGACGGGTATGGAAAAAATTTTCAAGAAAGGGTTTCATTGTGTTTTTCTACGTATGAGAAAAGAAAATTAATCAGAATTGCTTCTAATTCTGCCGTATCCTTGTCAAAAAAGCTGGAGTCGAAGCGAGCAAATCATCAGTTCGCAGAGTAATTATAAGCTGTGAGTATCTTAAATACCTGAAATTACAAAAAAAACCGCCACTTAATGCTCCTCGTAAGGAAATGCGGCTTCAATTCGCAAGACACTACATGGTATGGGATGTGCAGCCAAGAGGTCATGTAAATGACTGGAGTACCGTTGTATTTACCGCTGAGAATAAGTTTAATTTGGATGGGCCTGATGGCTACAACTATTATTTCCATGACCTGCGCAAACAAAAGCGTTTTTGAACCGACATCACAGCCGAGAGGGCGGCGTTATGGTTTTGGGTGCTATTACGTACTATGGCACCATCGATCTTGAATTTCAAAGTGCAAAAATTACTGGTGCAAGCTATAAAACGTTATTGGGATCTGCTTTTCCGAAGCTCAGTGAACTATTTGGTCCCATATCTTGGATATTGCAACAGGATAATGCCCCTATGCACAACGCCAGAGTAGTAAAGGAGTTCATTGCAAGCCAAAATGTTAATATTCGTGAGTGGCCACCCTATTCACAAGATCTAAACATTATCGAAAATGTCTGGGGTTGGTTATCTCGTAAGGTCTATGAAGGACGTAGACAATTTGATGACAAGCAGTCACTAATTCAGGCCATTAAGGATACTTGGAAGCAAATTTCTTTGGATTACATAAATTCTCTTTATCTCTCAATGAAAGGGGGTTGTACCCATTACTAATAGTTCTTAAATAAAGTAAATTAAATTAAAAATCAAGAAAAACTGTTTTTCATTAAAATTTGTTAAAGTGCCTTAATTGAAGTAAACCAAAAAAAAATAACACAATTTTGGTATTTTTTATGAATTGTTTTTTTAGTTAAGAAACCAAATTGTCATGATTTATTTATATCTCAAGATAACTGGCTTTCGTTTCCATTTTAAAATTCTGCAATCGGTTACAAATTGCAAAAGTTACAGGCTGCTGAATATGAAATTTTTAGTGCCTTTAAATAAGTGAACCAGAGTGTAACTGACATCCGCCCAGCTTCTGTGTTTGAGGTACCAGAATCGGAGTGGCAAAACCACTCATTTCTCATACAAACTTCAACGCGCGAAATTTATAAAATGATACTTACCCCCAACCCTATGGGTGAGGGTATACAAATATGAAGTCAGGCTTTTTGAATACTATTTAATCTTTCCAAATCGTTTACATTATTCATATTTCTTATTGCATACGTTAAGTGTGACAGATCGGAATTAGTATAGAGCCCAAGGAGCTTTGTCAGAAATAAATATGTATTAATATTTATAACTTTTTTAATAAAATCATTGTACTAGGAGTTACCGCCGTAACAGATTCATCCGGCTTAGGATAGAGTTTGAACGTATCCAGTTACATTAGACGCAAATAACGTCTTCCGCTTCCGCAATTCTTACCTTTGTTGGTGATTCGTAACGTGTTTATATTGCGGGTCTTACACAAACGGTAACATATACAGAAAACATATCCAAAATCGATTTCAATTAACAAATACGCGTTGTCAGTCAAATTATTGTTTGATTTTTGAACAAACGAAGAATTTGATGGTATCAATTAAGTAAATTGTGAGATATTAATTGAAAAATATTAATAAACAAAACATTATATTAACTAAATAATTAATGTATTCTGCTATCAGAATCTTGATTATTGCAGACTTCGGCTTGACCGGAATACATAGCGGACACGTTTCGCCCCTCTTACATTTAGCTGATATGTCCTACACTGAACGGAAAAACTTCGTCACACGGATGAATATGTTCATCACCCCAACAACTATTGTAATCCAAAGTGAGCTAACGTATCGTTTCATTCCCGCTATGAAAATGTGTTCTTCAACTGCAAATTGTTCGTTACTGTGGTTATAGAATGGTTGTTGCTGCAATGAAATTGCTTCATTATTGCAACGAATTTGATTCGTTGCTGCAATGCATTTGTTTCATTGTTGCAATGAATTGGTATCGTTCTTAAATGGAATTTGCTTCATTGCTGCAATGAATTTGTTCATTGCTGCTAAGAATTTGTTTCATTGGTGCAACGAATTTGAGTCATTATTGTAATGAATGTGTTTCATTGCTGCAATGATTTTGTTTCATTGCTGTACTGAATGTGTTGAAGTATTTATTGTTTATTATTGTTGTTGTTTATTGTACATAAATACACTGTTAGTATTACATTGCAGGTGTTTTGATAAAAAAAAATTTAATTTTTGTTTCGAAAATGGTCTGAATTTGTTAAATATATTATATCCATTCCACTCGTCTGGAGAAAGATTATGCTATTTGAGGGGTTGAGTGTTATTGTGGCCGTCATATTCAGGTCCTGCAATTAAAAACATATACTAGGAATTTATTGTTAAGATTTCTATTTAAGATATGGACATTAGTGTGGGTCGAAAAAAAAGTTCACCCGGTCACCCGGTAGTTTTAAAGATTGCCGCCTTAAAATTTCAGAACACAAATTTTTTTTTGATCTGTGCAACCTTCGGCCCCCCTATATGTTTTTTTTTCTAGAGCTTTTAAAATACAATAGGCCACCCTATTCACCGCACACTAAAGTTTGTTTGTCCTGCGTTGGTATTTTCAGCCCGATCACAAAAAGGCGCACACCGTTTGATCACAGCCTACTTTTCAAATTTAAATTCACCATTCTACACATTTCACAGCGATTTGACAGTGACGGTATTTGCTGTTTGAAGTGTAAAGGAGTGACATTAGGCAGTGATCAATCGGTGTGCGCCTTGTTGTAATCGGGCTGAAAATACCAACGCAGAACAAACAAACTTTAGTGTGCGGTGAATAGGGTGGCCTTTTGGATTGTAAAAGCTCTATAACTTTTTTGTTTATGGATAGAATTAATTACTTTAAAGACAAAACTTTCATATATTTTTCAGTTCTTTACGGACGTTTAAAAAAATAGGCAACAAGAGGGTAATGAAAACGAGCTACAAGAAGTCAGTTGTCAAAATTTACGTCGGAGTCAAAAGTGTTCATAAAGAAATATGTGACCCTTGATTAAACATGAACAACGATATGCATCTTGTTTTGATCAGAAGTCAAATGCCAACATAGCACACAAAAACACCACAGGCCGAAGGTTGCACAGATCAAAACAAAAATGTTGTGTTCTGAAATTGTAATGCGACAATCTTTAAAACTTGGGGGTGACCGGGTGAACTTTTTTTTTATATATGGGGTCCGACCCATATTAATGTACATATCTATGTTTGTAGTTACCATGAACATAAGCTCTACTCCCCTATGCTCTACTCCTTTAACATTGAACCACATCATTGTTTTGTTAAACCATGCAATTGTTGTTGTGTTGAGGGTTTCGATATTCAATTGTAGCGCCAAATCTTAGGCGCTTCTGGTTTTATTAAAACACCCCATACCAACCAACAACCTATATATAAACTTTAATTGTATATTAAATTAAATATTAGGCCAGTGAACGCTCTGTAAGCATTTTCTTCAACTTCTCTTTTATTGATTTTAACCAAATTTGTTAAAATTTCGATTGGATTAGTTTCATTGTACGATGAGTTGTTATTTATGTTCGTCGTACTTGAAAGAAGTTTCTTTGACTTCTTCGTTTTCATTGACTTCGACTGCCCGCACAAATGCATCCAAATACCAACACAATGACACAGGCGCGACCGAATTATGATTAAAATACAAAACCACGAACATTTTGTTGCGACTTGTACCGTCACGCGCATACACACACACAAGAGTTCAGTTACATATTTCGGGGTAGTTTTTCTGCTATCGACGCGTCACTTTCTTTGCTGTCATGTTGCTCCTTGCATTCTGTTTATTTATCTGTTTGATTTATAGATTCGCAAGTTACACACACGATCACAACAAACACATAAATGCACACAATTTTGTTTTCACAATAAAAGATTATTACTAAATATAACCAATTAGTCTGTTTTAACAAATTTATTTAAATTATTCCGGCGGAAAAGTATATCTACCACTTTCGATTGCTGCAATGTAACTGATCTAAGATGTGTACGTGACCCACTACTCACGCTCACCATTTTCTTTTGCTCGCCTCTTTTTCACGCTCGCTTATATTTTCGACAATTTTTTACAATAACGAAATTGTTTCGTCAACTGTAAGTGTTGACAAACTCCGAAAATAAATAAATAATAAATATAAACTATAAAAAGTAAGAGATAAACCAAATATCAGTAGCTTAAAACTCATGCCTTTACTTTTTTTTTAAATTTTCAGCCCATTTTTCTACGAAATTCAAATTAAACAAAATCGTTGCAGGAACAAAAGTAAGTTGTTGCAGCAACGAAATGAAAAATTGACAAAGATGTCAAGTATGAAATTTTTCGTTGCAGCGACTACCAAATTGTCGGATATACTACACTTTTCACTATAACAACGTAAAAACATTAACGAAAATGTTTCATCAATGCGACGAAGCGTTTTTCTTTCAGTGTAGTTTACCTTTAGTTTACCTATCTTTAACCTCTAATACTTCCAGATCTTCTTTATCTCTAGGCGGTATCGCCAATACGGAGGCCATGTTATCGTAACTTGACACCAAAACATGTCATATTATTGGCCATCTGTGACAAGACCGACCGTTAGATTGTACTACATCGCAGGTAGGTCTGCAAATTATAATAAATTAGGCCAAAATGACATTAAAAAAATAATTCCCCACCTCGTTTTAAAACATTTTTCTTGCTATCATAATGTCACATTTTAGATAACAATTTTAATCTTCTTGAAGAAATCAGTCGCCTTAAGTAAATTTACTTTAGTTCTGCTCCAGGGATAAACAAAGGCAGGCACGCTCAATTCAAAGTTACAAATTTGTATACGTCTGTACTTTTGCCCTCTCATTTGATGCTCTAAAACGTTTAGTCATGCGATGTAAAATATGTTTGTATATATGTTAATATGCTCAACTAAATTTTAACTGTTTGCACAGATCTGAATAAAAATATGAAAATGAAATAGTTTTCCCGCTGCACAGGTAAGTTATGCAAAGCAAGCAAACATAGATGCAGCGCACACTAAAGGCTAAGTGCAGTTTTACATAATGAAAATGTTTAATTCATCAGTAGTAAAGTAGTAAGCCAACCTTTAATGTTATCACGCTTGTTGTGCTTGTTTGTTTTTACTTTTGGGCACATTTTTTTCTGAAGAAAAAATAACAGTATTCGGATAATTTATTACAACAATCGCAAGTTCACCAACATCAAATTGTTTGACATAGATCAACATTTTGACATTCAAATACTGTTCATGAATTTTAAATCTTTGTAGCATATTAAAGCAGGAATTCCTAAATGTGTTGTCTACTGTTAATTTCAAAAATACTCAAAATTCGTCTAAGGAAGGTACCGTCAACAAAGTACCCAAAGTAATGTGAACAATTCATAGTTTATCCAACAAAACATTTATGATTGAATTTTTAGCAATGATCTTATTTCCGTTAGTTTTGAATTTTAATGTACGAGGAGTTCGTACTACAAGCTTTCAAGTTCGGAAAGATTTTCCTAAGTGAAAAACATTTGTTTTTCGTTGGAGTAATAGATAATTAAGGAAAACACACTCACTGGGATGACTAGTTTCGAACTCCGTGGCAAGTTCATCGCCAAATGCCTACTCACTGTGCCTGAAATGATACCATTGGATAGATCATTAATAGTGTATAAGGGTTGTCCAATTTGAGTGATATGACTTCTAGGTGACTTTTCGGCCATTTGTTGTATGTCGTGATCCGTCGTATTTTTTTCATTGTATTCAGAATTGTTTACAATTTCAAGATGGAGAGATATACGCAGGAACAACGTTTATAGATTACTCAATTTTTGATGTGTTAACATTTATAGGCACGGATAGGGCAATCTATCAAAGTGAACACATGCAAACAACATACAGCGTTAGCACCACATACGTGGTTGTCGTACAATAGTCTCTGCCTGAAAATACA
This sequence comes from Phaonia tiefii, assembly GCA_963931995.1. Lineage (NCBI taxonomy): Eukaryota > Metazoa > Arthropoda > Insecta > Diptera > Muscidae > Phaonia > Phaonia tiefii. Next base: position 165,364,845 of record OZ008370.1, on the reverse strand, counting down.
TAGGATGGTAATTAGTGGCAGCGAACAAACAAGCAGTTCGTCGTCGCCAAAGGGCATTGAATAGTACAGAGGACTCATGCAACGAATTGTATGACACAAAATCACCAGCGACATCTGGCGAGTAATTCAAACCGTATTACTCTCTTTTTGTCATTACTTGGTCTATTCATAATTTTGATGTGAAACACTGATGCCTTTTGAAAAATTTATGCATTTTGTATTGTTTTATGTAATAACAGTGTGGAAATGGTTCATTTATATTGAAATATTCTATAAAGAGAATAAGACTCGTTTATGCTCTATTACTCAGACTCTCTACATGAGAGCGGAAAAAGAGTGCAATAAGTTCTCTATAATATTCGCTCTGTTTATGACAAAACAAAAACAATTATTTCAGTGAGCTAAGTATTGCTTCATTTATTTTAACAATATTACATCTAATGTTAAAGCAGATGGAAGAAAAAAGAAAGTGCAATAGCAAAAGAGCCCTCCACACAAAAACTATTTATTTTTTTTTATTTTCCAATGTAACATTTACTAATGTGTTCATAGAAATCGAACAGGTACAGTGTAAGAAAAAGTTGTTAACACATCGCCCGTGAATTCGAACACTCATTGATTTTTTTTATCATTGCAATTGCAACTTTTCATGCGATTTGTCATTTTATGGTCGTAATAATCGTCCACCTGTGCTCGGTATTCGTCGAATTGTTGCAAATAATGAGCGTATGTTTTCTTTACATAATATTCAAGTGCCAATAAGACAAAAAACCGCTCGAAGTATTGAAAATATTGTTGCCGTTTAGGCAAGTGTTGCTGAAGACCGCAATTTATCGATTCCTAGACGTTGTCAACAATTGGGACTGTCTCAAACTACAACATGAAGGATTTTGAGAAATGATTTTGGTTTGCCTCCGTATAAAATTGTTATCAAGAACTGATTGCTGATTTTCGAATCGATTCGATTATTTCAGGAAATTGTGACATTGAATGGCCTCCAAGAAGTTGTGAATTAACACCATTAGACTATTTCTTGTGGGGTTATTTGAAGTCACCTCTAGCAATAAACCAGACTCTCTTCAAGCTTCATATTGAATCAATATTGAACGTGCTATTCATGAACTATGACTTGATTTAGTGGAAAAAGTTCTCGAAATTTGGGTTTATCGAATTCGTTCATGCAAAAGAAGACGTGGGGGCCATTTGACAGACGCTTTATTCAAAACTTAATTGTACCGACGGTACTTCACACTAAATAAGAAACATTTGAATTTCCTTAACAAGTGGTGTGTTTTTTAAAGAAATCATATGACTCAAATTGGAAAATCCTACGTATACAAATTTTATATGCAATTTGTATATGTGAATTGGTATCGAGCGAAAATCCCTTAGTACCAACTCAACCTGAAAGTTAATTATACCAACAATGACAGAAGGCTTTTTCCCCCATGTTCTCTATTCCTCTTACTCACGCTGGGTTGCAGTTGTTTTGAGGTTAGTTTATCTTTAACACACAGTTGCATTTTTGTGTGAGATAGTTTTTCAAATGACCGGGATAGCGTCAGTTATGTTTGAATTTTTCGCTATGACATAATATCCGTTAGTTTTGAATTTGAATCTACGAGCAGTTCGTACTATAATTATGAGTTTTGACAAAAGAAATGCAAAACTCTCTCCGGGGATTACACTGTAGGTAGAAAGTAAGATCAAACGCAGCTATTTTTGTTTCTTTTGATGAACACCGAAACGCAAGTTTCTTTTTACTATCTTAATATACTTACTTACTTAGGTGGCCTCAATCAACATAGAGGGGTCAAGACCCTTATAAAATGAGGATAACTTGTTTCTCTAACCTGCCCGATCTTCAGCTTATCTCGTCCAGTTGGTATGACCAAGCTCTCGCAGGCAGCACTCCACCTGGGTTTTCCAGCGAAGTTTTTTATCGTCATATGTTTCGATGTCCTTCTAGTACGTTTTCGAATACCATTCGCACTGTTTCATTTTGGTCCATTCTACTGGCGTGTCCTAGCCCGTGTAAACGCTCTATTTTTATACGCAGAAATACGTCGATATCGGGATACAATTTAGACATCTAGTTGTTCATACGGCATCGATACTCGCCGTTTTCGATTATAGAACCAGTTACGTTGGAGCATTTTTTTCTCGAAGACTCCCAGTAATATTTCATCAGCGTGCGATATAACCCAGCATTCTTCGCAATAAAGCGATGCAGGTTGTATGAGAGTCTGATATAGGTGAATATTCGTTTCTCTGAAGTGCTACCTTTGGGAAATAACACCTGTTTACAAGCACAATTCTCTGCTTGATTTCTAGGGTGATGTTATTACTTCTGTTCGCAGCAGGGCCGATGTAAACATCGAATTTATAACGGTTATCAGCGATAAGTCGTTTCCTTCAATTGGGTGAAAGTTCTAGTAATTTTGTCTTGTCCTCGTTTATTGTCAATCCCACTCTTGCTGATTCCTCCTCATTTCTCGAAAGTACCGCAGTAACCTTTCGCTGATTTCGCCCGATGATGTCTAAATCATCACCATGCGCGACCAGCATGTGACTTTGGCTACTGATAGTTTTATTCGTGTTTCCGTTGTGTTTCCTTTTTTTCGTTGTGTATTGCTCCATGACTAAATTTTTAGAAATGACTAGAATACAAATTTAATTTTGTAAGTGATGCATACTTCAAGGTTTGGAAAACAGTTGCCACCGTCAGGTGGAATCTCAACTTTAATCAACCGATGTTATTAACATGGACTGCGAAAATGGATCTAAGAAGGAAGCAGCCTTTCCAATATGAGGTTATTATTGCTGTATAATTGTCATTCTGGTGCTCTACATCATCCCTTTCTTTTCGTCTTAATTTATCTTCAAACTACGCAAAAATACCAAGTGTTTCCACAAAATTGGAAGTTATCACTGTTGCTCTTAATGTTTTGTAAAGGGTATCTCAATTAGAACGCACTGTTTCATTATAAAATAAAAATTTGTATTTTTGAGATAGTATTTTATTTTATTGGATTGAAAAGGCGACATATTCTGATTAAGAATGGGATAAAATATCCGCTAAATGGTCCCCAAGGCACTGATGACAGGCCATTACTTTTTCCATGATATTTTCCATGACTTTTTCATAGACATGTGGTTGTATCTCACCGATGACGCGTTGGATCACGGATTTGAGCTCAGTAATTGTTTCTGGTTTATTCGCATACACATGAGATTTCACAAAATCTCAAAGGAAGAAATAGCACGGCGTTAAATCTCACGATCTTCGTGGCCAGTTGACATCAGAATTTCTTGAGATAATCTGTTTTGGAAATCGTTGCTGCAATAAATCGATTGTTTTCTGCACGTTGTGACAGGTGGCACCGTCTTGGTGAAACCACATGTCGTACAGATCGATTCCGTCCAGTTGTGGCCACAGGAACTCCGCAAGCATGTTCCTGTAACGAATGCCCTTCAGAGTCACTTCAGATGGAAATGCGCTTCACCCAATAAAATGATTGTTTTTTGGAAAACTGGCATTGACTTCACTTTGCTCCATAACCCATTGAACAAATTGCGGACGCTTTCCCTGGCCTGCTGGTTTGAGCCCCTGAATAAGCTGAATATTGTATGCAGGAAGGCGGATCTCTTTTTTAAAATTTGATGCGTAGTGCATCTTGAAATTTTAAGCTGTTGAGACCGATACCGAATTGATGTGTTCGGTCTTTCGGCGACACTCTCGTTTTCAGCAGCAATGTTTTCAAGAGACCGACTGATAAGTTGATGCATAGGAGTGTTACTATCCATAACCGACCCAGTTTCTTAAAATTAGTTGACCACTCTTCGAATGGTTGAGACATTGGGTCCACGTCCTCGTCTGAGAATTCTCCGAAGTTTGCGAGCAGTCACAGCATAACTTTGCAAATATTTGTGATAAGTTTTCAAAATTATAACGCGGTGTTCTTCACAAAGCGCTCCAGTTTTAAAAATCGGAAGAAACATACGTGACAGCTGTCAGATTTGCGAGTTGCTGGTGGCACAAGAAAAAAATTACACCAAATTTAAAAAGTTCAATCTTACTGGGACACCGTTTACAACGTTTATAACATTAAACATTTTTGTAACTGTAATACAATATCTTACTTACTCAGTACTTTCAGGAAAGTTGAATCAATTTAGAAATTTCGGGTCAAACACTTGTCTCATGGCCGTCGTTGGTGCAATTGTAGCGATCACGGCTCTTGTATATGAGTACGTTGGTGCGCTCCATGCCATCTAACAATTCTTTCATCAGCGGTCACATCGCTTAGTGATACGGTCCATCTCCCTAATCCCTTCATGGAATGTAATGAGAAACAATTTCATTTTTCTTATATCGGTACTGTCAGAGTTGCGTATCCCAACGCCCATGTCTAATTCGTAAACAATGCCCAAAAGAGCTGTAACAAATTATATCGAAATTCCAGTGGATTTATTAGGTCGACAGTTTGATTTAAAAAAAAATCTATTTATTTTCTAAGACGTTATAATTACTTACTGACCAAACACTGTATACCCCTTGGGTCACTCACACTATTGCACATATGTTGCCTTCATGAGAATCCTTACATACACATTCGTGAAAGTGTACATGGTGCGAACATATTTGTACTCCTTTGAAACAACTACTTGTGCAATGAGGGTGTTTTTGTGTTGCTTGCAGGTGCTCAACGAGAATGGGCACGTGTCTATGTATGTGTATGATGATAACATTATGCAACTGCCGGTGGCGATTTTCTTCTACTCTCATCTCAATGCGAATAAGATGAACTAAATAAGTGAAGAAGAAAAAACAGAAGCAGCAGCAGAAACGAACTCTGTAAACAAGATTGACTTTGCATTTTACTTAACATCTCATTAAAACATACGAAGGACAATTGTGTTGGTGTTGCATGTTGGATGTGAATACATAAGTTGCATGTGTCAACATTAATACATTTTAATGCATACAAAATAGGAGACTCTTTTGAATATGAAAATGAATTAGAAGTGTGCAAGAAGCATTTCCGAGAAAAAATCTCACATTGACATCATGTGTGAACTCCTTGAGTGTACACTAAAAACAACATTGATGAATAGAGATCTTTATCAGCCTGTGAGGTAATAAATTTGTGTTCTATTTTCATTTTACGCAACATCCTTTGCATTGATTAGTTTTTTCGCATGGTTAAATTATATAGGATTTTTGATTTATTGTAAATAGAGATGTGAAAAACATAAATTATCTTTTGGTAAATAATCGATCAAATCGGTAAGTTTTGTAAAAATTGGTAAATACCTGGAACTTTACCAAAATCGTGGTTATAAACTATTCTGTAGAAAATTTGGTGCACAAACAAATTGTGCAGCAAAATGTCCTTTCGTCAAAGGAAGACAATAATTGTAGTTTTTATGATTAATTTCAGTTAATGATAAAACACATCTCGTAGCTTATTTCGAAATACAGAATACGCCCAAACAATCCTATATTGGTTAGATTTTAAAATAGATATCAATTGCGACATCGGTTGAAATCGTTTTAAATTGATATCCTGCATTTTCAGAAAATCTTTAGATAGGGGTAATGATAAGGTTGTAGCATTTAGGTTCACATTTCTGTCCACAGCGGATATTTACTGTTTATCAAGCTATTTAAATATGTCACGTAGCTGCTCCAACAACTCTCCATGAGAATGTACACGCTGAAAAATAAGTGCCCCAGAAACTTATTGTAGGAGACAGGTACATGTTTGCAAGCATTGTTTTCGTAAAATGAAGATCTGCTGCCTTTTGTTTCTTTATTGTCTGTAACGTTTTTGTTTTCAGCACTTTTCAACAAACATATGGACATTTATGTCACCAATACATATGGTACAACCTATTAATCATTGTGTCCCAAACATATTATATTGAATAACAAACACAATGTGTTTGGACAGAAGTATACCATATTTGCGACAAGCCACAGACACGTTATACTTGCATCCAAACAATAAAAAGTAAACTTTATCAGAGCGAACATTCCTAGTTCCCATTAATATATATCCAAAGCCTTATGCTCCTGTTGCCGTTTCCGCAAGTCATAATTTTCATTTATAAATCGTCATCACCATCATCCCGTCATCATCATCATCAGGGTTAGCCGACCAAAAGCAACCAAGCCACGCCACCGGATTTTTTCTGAAGTGGCAGTGACCCGATGTTCATAATGAACATAGCGTGTCTACGGACACCATCTACCTCTTCCAGTCGTCCGAACCTGGACGTGTGGTTATCCTTCCGAACCATATCCAGTGCTAACTCTGACTACAGTTCACCCACTTTTTCAAAGCTGTACGGTAGTAATGTACCGACCGCTGATCTCCAAATGCCACTAGATTTGTTCCGTCGTGGATCCAACCTTTTTCGCGACATTGTGGAGGAGGTCCCGGCATTTCCTTTCGCACCTGAACGTATACTGAGGAAAACGTGTCCAAAACATATTTTCATTTATCTCTCGGAATGCCCCATTACACTCGAAATACAAACCTTGGCTAGAAATAATAATAATTATATTTGTATTTAAATATAAAATATCACCTCTTGATAAAATTTTTTTTTTCAGACATTATTTATTAATTTATTATTAATTTATTTATATTTTTATATTTATTGTTAGTATATACACACTGAAAAACTTGTCTTTGTTTGTTGGTTCGATGCAAATATAAAGTGTGTTTGGAGCTTGTCGCAAATGTAATATACTTGTGTCCAAACATATTGTGATTGCTATTCAATATTATATATTTGAGACACAATGATTAATATGTTAGAATATATGTGTTTGCGACCCACATATATATATGTTTGTGATACAAATACAGCTGAGTTTGTTTTACTGTCTATGCTCTCTCAAGAGCAAGAGAATAAAAGAGGGACACCGAGCGAGTCTATCTTGTAAGTGTGTATCTGTATTTTTGCATTATTCTCTTAGTCAGTGAGTCATAAATACTCCGGAATGTACGTGCAAATTGCAGATGATGCCAGTGTTTTTTGTTTTGCCTGATGAATTGCGTTTTAATTTCATGTATTCAGTCGTCAATTCTTCATCGGACAGCGGACATCAAAAGCGCTTGATCAGTGAAAACGAATAAACGAAGTCTCGGACGCTTAAATGGTTTGTGATGTTACTTTGGTTTTTTGTGTGTGTTTTGTATATATGAATGTGTGCTACCATCGTGAGAGACGATTTTGAGGAAAGAAACTGGAAGGGGCATGTTTGCCAGTACATTTTAACACAAGTGAGTTTGGGACTTGCAAACATATTAATGTTTGAAGTGTGTTCCAAACATATACGTGGTTCCTGTAGAATATGTTTGGGAGAATATGTTAGAGAGACCGTTATTTTTCAACGTGTATTTGTGATGTATTTGTTTATTGTTTAGATTTATTGTTTGTTCGTTTGGATAGAGGCAATGGCCTCTATCTGGTATAATTAAAGCAATACTTTCCAACTTCCACCCTCCCATCTACAACACACCAAATGTCATAAATTTACTGAGAGCGTCGGCTATACGCTTACTTTTCGATAGGATGGCCATCACCTAGCGAGGTGACTGAAATGTAAGATGTGCAGGGCAGGGATCGAACCCACGTTCTCATATACAGGAGTCGAAGCATTGCACCATTTAGACTGGCTATTAACCAATTCCACATATAGAGCGATTCAATAAGACTGCAGATTTGCTTTTATAGGGGTTTTCAATAAGAGCGCTACAAAAGTTTTTTTAAATAAAACAAAACCGGTTTTAGATACCAATGAAATTCTTTATTCCTGTGAAAGTACGTTCGATGCCATTATGTATGGAACTCGATTTCTTTTGCATGGCCACCACGGGCACGCTTGAAGAAGACGCTGAACTCAATTTTCGACGGTTTTCAAGCATAAATCGGCCGATACTGCTGCAATTTCACGTTCGATATTCGTATCGTCGCTGGCTTGTTGGCATAGACCATAGACTTAACGTAGCCCCACAGGAAATAATCTAACGGCGTCAAATCTCACGACTGAGGCGGCCAATCGACTGGGCCATTTCGTGAGATATCACGTTCACCAAACTTGGTTTCCAATAAATTGATTATGGCATTCGCTGTGTGGCTTGAGGCGCCGTCCTGTTAGAACCACATGTCCTCCAAGTCCATATTATCCAATTGGGGCCAAAAATATTCGGTTATCATTGAACGGTAGCGATTTGCATTCGCAGTAATGTCCCTGTCTTGTTAGAACCACATGTCCTCCAAGTCCATATTATCCAATTGGGGCCAAAAATATTCGGTTATCATTGAACGGTAGCGATTTGCATTCGCAGTAATGTCCCTGTCTTGATCATCACGGAAGAAGTAAGGCCCAATGACGCCGCCGGCCCATAAACCGCACTAAACCGTAATTTTTTCGGGATGCAATGATGAGTCATGGAATACGTGTGGATTGCTGTCTAATCAATAACGCATATTTTGCTTATTGACGAAGCCATTCAGCCAGAAATGAGCCTCATCGCTGAAGATGAAAATCCGAATCATTTTCAAGTTGTTACTCAGCCCAATTCACGAACATACGACGCTTGTAGTGGTCAAGCGGCTTCAGTTCTTGCGTCAATTTGATCTCGTAAGGATGTAGGCCAAGATCTTTTCGAAAAATTCGCCACAACGACGTCACAGAGATGCCCAACGCTTGAGAACGACGTGTGAGAGACACATTTGGGCTTTCTTGAACTGAAGTCTCAGCGGCAGCAATATTCTCGACAGTACGGGCACTTCTTTGTCTCACTGGCACGGCAACATTTTGTACTGTGCCTGTGGATTCAAATTTTTCCACTAGACTCTCAATTGTTGATCTGGTAGGACGATTATGACGACCATAAATTGGACGAAGCGCTCTTAAAGTTGAGGACACTGACTCCAAATTTCGGTAGTAAATTTTAATAATTTCGACTCGTTGATGGCTCGTATATCTTTCCACGATAAAATGGCAAACCTTACTGAAGAGATATGTCAAAAGAGCGGGAACAAATATGGCGTCGTTTGCTGTCCCTATCGATTTACTTTTGTAGCGTCTCTATTGAAAACCCCGTTATAAATATAACATACCAAACTTTGTGGAAATTATTTCTCTTTATTTCACCATGTTTTCCTAGGCTAAGCCATTTATTAGTGAAACACAATAAGTGTGTTTTTTTTACCCCCTACAGTTAATTAATTTTTCCATCTAATTTTACGTTTCACTTATAAAACTCATATGTATGATGTTTTTATAGTTTTGTTTATTCTTGTATTGTTGGTACATGTTTGTGTAGAGGAGTTTGAAAAGTGAAACGGATGAACAAAAATAAAATGTCAGTTGTTGGTCTACAACTACAACAACATATACTGTTACCACGTATTTGTTGGCACTGGCTACACCCATTACAGCGAATGTTGCCACATTTCGTAGTATTAAGTGTGGATCTGTTAAACGCCCACCACGACACAGGACGCGTATCAAAATTGTACATGACTTTTGGGCATAGTTCGGTTGTATATCAATTAAAACGCGTATTAATAGTTCTTCATTCATCTCGGGCATAGTGGCATAGACCATTCTATTCTCGTAGTCCCAGGAAAACGAGTCCAATGTTGTCAAATAGCAGAATCTCGGCGGCCATTTGACCTCTGTTTTTTCTGCCATAATGCGTCGTGGGAACTCCGTTAACAATACGGCCAATGCAGCCGTTGTGTGGCAAGTGCCACCGTCCTGTTGAAACCACATATTGTCCAAGTCCATATCATATAATTCAGGCTATAAAAAGATAACGGTTACCGTAACAGCGTTACAGGCATCAGTTTGGAAGGAGTATGGCCCGATGACCCTGTCAGCCCAATAATCACACCACAGAGTGGCATGATTAGTTTTTTCTTGAATGACATGTGGATTTTCAGTACCCCTAATGAGGCAGTGTTGCTTGGTACCGTATCCGTTTAGGTGAAAATGTGCCTCATTCCTCATGATGTTTTTTTTTTTTTGAAAAATCGGATACATCTTCTTGTTGTTTAAGCATGCAATTGATTAATACTCGGCGCTGCGAATGATCTCTAGGTTTCAGTTCTTGTGTCTATTGAATATTTTTCACTTATAATAATATAATAATATATAATATTGTAGGCGTATCATTTAGTTCTATTTTAAACCGATGCTGTAGGTAATGTTTAATTGTTGTGCACGACGACGAATTGAGGTTGTCACGGACTGGACCACAATTTGTTCCAAAGCAGCAATATTTTTGGCCGAACGACCGACCCAGTTTCTTCGAATTCTTGCACCCAACGGCTGGTTGCGGGTTATGTTGACCGAAAAAACATGCAATGCGCGAAATGAACGTCCTGTTGAGCGACCATTTTCGTATAACATTTGGATTACTTTTACGCGTTGTTCAACTGAGTAACATTCAATGACTCAGTTTGCCAAGGCCTGTAATACCAATTGTCTGAAAAATATAAAACAAAACGGTAGCATAAGATCTGCATTACTATTTAACCTCCCTGCATTTCACATTGGAAAGGATTATTCTCTACTTTTTCGAATTTTTCGCGGTTTAAGGATACACCTCGACTGGGTGTGACAAACGCTACAACACTTTCTTTTGTTTGTTTATTTTGTTTTTGTGTAATCAAGCGAACTCCTCGCCGATACCTTTACCCACCTCTACCGAAAGAGAGTGCCACGTCCATATATCGTGAGGACAGCGAACAGATTATTGACTGGTCTGTAACGGGAGAGCAAGGATAATAGGTTCACACGCTGCAACCAACTACAGAAAGTCTTCACCAATTCTATATACACAACCATAAATAAGTATAAATGTTCATCAGGAAATATTAGTATAACAAAAACTTTAAAATAAATAATAATGAAGAATAAAACCAAAACCAAGTTATAAATCACACCAGATAGTAAGGAGAGAGAAAATTTATACATGTAAAGGAATACATTTATATAGCACTAATGCAATCGGTTCAAATGCCAAATTATCCTAGACTTTGTAGTTTCCCAACTACCCGTGACATCAGTAAACTGATATACCTCATTAAAGTTTTAACAGATTCGCCTGACTGGATCAAAGGACGCATAATTGGAACGCTGAAACTCGAATCTTCGATAACAGCAATTCACAACATATACATCCATCAATTATCTTCAAAACTGCAATAGAGTTCATATTGGTACGTTTACTGCTAAGAGTCGACAATCTGATCAATGCTACAATACTCTACTGCTATACAAAGGAAGGTTATGATTTGGGTTCCATTGAAGATTTCTCAGACAGAAAATAAGAAACTGTTTCTGGACCGATACAACCATATCAATATACAAATTGTTCAGAGGGTCCCAGTCAATAGATCCATATTCGAGAATTGGGCGGACTAGTGAAGCAAAATGAATTTCGTAGCGTAGGGATCTTTCTAGCACAACATTTAATAAAGTTGAGAACGCCATAAGTCTTGTTGACCATCGTAGTCATGTGGGAGTTGAAATTAAATGTTCTGTCCAAGAGAATACCAAGATCAACAAATGAATCCACCGATTCAAGAACATTGCCACCTAAAATGTATTTTGTCGAAAAGGATGATGATCTAGAGAAAAGCATACGCTTACATTGTGCAAAATTAATCTCCATCAAATTAGTTTCGCACCACATCTGGAATGTAGACAAATCCACTGAAGTAAAGTATATTGGCAAGGGTCATTGTGAGAAAAAAAGATCTTCACGTCATCAGAGTACATTAACAATTTAGGGTGCATTATGGGGGCGTTAATGAGTAACAAGAATGCAACCGGAGCAAGATGACTGCCCTGCCGCAAATCAGATGACACAAAAATAGATCTTGAGAACGATCGGCCAAATAACACCATCTGTTATCAGTTCATTGAGTAAGAACTAATCCAATTCAGCAGGTCACAATTAAAACCCGTATACCCCTGTCAATATAATAATAAATTGTGGATAACTTTATCAAAAGCTTTACTAAACTCGGTAAAAATCACATCAGTTTTATCTCCATTAATAAAGCCGTCAATAATAGAGGAGGAAAACTGAAGCAAATTAGCTACTGTAAAAAGAGACTTTCGAAAACCATGTTTACTGCACGCTGGACAATATGTAGTTGTTCGTTGTTTGGATGCAAATATAACATGTGTTTGGAGCTTGTCACAAATATAATATACTTGTGCCCAAACACATTGTGTTTGTTATTCAATATTACATGTTTGAGACACAATGATTAATATGTTATAATATGTTTGCGACCCAAATATATTTGTGTTTCTGATATAAATACAGCCGTGTTTATTGCACTGTTTATGGTCCCTCGAGAGCAAAAGAATAAAATAGGGGCAACGAGTGGGTATGTCTCGTAAGTGTGTATCTCTATCTTTGCATTATTCTATCAGTGAGTGATTCATAAACATTTCTGAATTTGCATGCAAATTTCAGATGAAGTCAGTGTTTCTTATTTTGGCTGAAGTATTGCGCTTTAATTTCAAGTATTCAGTCGTCAATGGTTCATCGGACAGAGTATATTAAAAGATAACGCGATCAGTGATAAAGAATAATCAAACGTTCGGACGGTTAAATGGTTTGTGATGTTGGTTTGGTGTTTATGTATGTGTTTCGCATATATTTATGTGTGCTACCAAAGTAAGAAACGATTTTGATGAAAGAAACTGGAAAGAGCAACAACGTGAATCCCCTTTTCTGTCCGAGCCTCTACTGAAAATATCGAAATGGCGGACCATTTGTGAAACATAATAAAAAAAGAACCCATTCTTATTCTTTGAACGATCTTAAGATCTTTTGTTTGTTTTGCTTATTTATTTCCAATATTTCGTCTCCACAAATACTATATTTGTTCCCTGGAGAAGTCGCCCAATGTGGAGACGAAATATTGGAGATAAATAAGCAAAACAAATAAATGATCTTAAGCTCGTTCAAAGAATAAGAAAAATTTCAATTGAAGATCGTGGAAAACTTTATATATTATAAAAAAAGAACACAAGAAATTAACAGACGCATGAATACCCGCACTTGCATGAACTAAATTTGTATATAAGTACATTGTTTACGTACCAACGCATAGCTATAACCAAGGCATAGTTGAAACCTTCGGAAAACAAAAACAAAGAGCAGCAGATTCTCAATTCTTAATAAAAGTAATGCCTTCAGCAAGTAAATGAAAAAAGGGCAATTTTAAATATTTTAATTTTTTGTTTTAATTATTTATTTTAATTATAGTAAATATAGAAAACAAGAATAATTCGTTTCTAAATATTTATATGTTGGTGAGAAAATACGCATATGTTTCCATATAAGTATATTGAGGAAACACGAGAATGCTTCCATGTAAATATATGAATGTTTGGGATGAATCACGCATATGTTCCACGTAAAAGCATACATATTTGTCAGTAAACATGCTAATGTTTGCATTTAAATACACCTGAGTTTGGGACTTGCAAGCATATAAATGTTTGATGTGCGTTCCAAACATGGTTTCTCCTGAATATGTTTGGGAAAATATGTGACAGACGCCATTTTTTTCAGCGTGCGGATATAAAATAGCTACATGTGAAATGTTAGCTCTGTGACTAACTTCTCAAAAAGTTTAGGAATGGCAGTCAAGTTTACAATTCCCCTATGATTTGCAACAGTTACTAAACTACCAGACTTGTAGAGAGGGATTGTATTCCCCTGCGAAAGAAAATGACCGAAATTCAGCGAAGCGTCAAATAAGAGAGTCAACGGCAAGCTGAGAGAATTTGAGCAGAATTTCAACATTGAATCTGGATACCATCAAAACCAGCTTTATTTGATCAAGTTATCTAGCAACCGCGAAAAATTTACGAAAGGTGCATCAAACGGAACACCAAAGAGCGAACAGTGTACGGGTATATTTTGGAAACATCATAGGCTCGGGCGGAATAAATTGATAGATTCCTCATCTGAATAGTCAATACAATTCTGCAAGGTGTGGAAGACGAATTACGCTTCAAGTTAACAAATCTATGGAATGATTTGGGGTTCCGTTTAAAATTAGCCTTCAACTTATCCAAATATAATTTACAAATCTCACCAGATTTATAGTCGCATTTACTCCTAGCAGCAATATACCTAGCATAGTCTGCTAGCTGCCCAGATTTTTTAGACTTTTTCATAACATCTATTCCTTACATTCTTGAGACTGTTCAGAGCCCTTGGGGACCATGGGGGCCCAGTATTACGCACTATAGACCTTTTGGATACCGACTTAGAAATATAGCCATTAATAATTTGATAGAATTCATCCAGGGCGATTTAAAATTCTCTCCAGACAAATGTCAGCTGAACTCTACTAGAAATCACGTTATCGTGTTAATTGCGCTCAATGATGAACTAGCTCAAATTTATTCATATTGAACGGACAGAAATTGCGTGCAATATTTCAGGAAATTAATTTTAACTTTACAATTTTACTTAGTTTATCATTTCTGAGTTTCTTTACCAAATGACCTAAGCGGAATTTTAAGGGCGGATCAATAAATCCGGGACTTTTTGCATGAAAAAAATTTATTTTTCAATATAATCTCAATACACTTAGTCCAACGTTTCCCCAATTTTTATATACGTTCCAAAAAGTAGGATTTTTCAAGGTCCATAAAATAGACATTGGTTTGATCAATAATATCATCGTTGGAGTTAAATCTCTTTCCACCGACCAATTTCTTTAGGTTTGGAAATAGGAAATAGTCATTGGAGACTAAATCCGGAGAATATGGCAGATGAGGTACCAATTCGTAGCCCAATTCATGAAATGTTGCCATTGAGGCTACACACGAGTGCACCCGTACGAGTATGGTCAATTGAGAGCAAACGCGGCACACAACTTATCGTGGATTTTTCGACATTTTCAGATGTATTGACCTCAATTGGCCGTCCAGAACGTTCAGCGACATTTGTACTTGTGCGACCCCAACGAAATTCAATGAACCACTGTTTTACCATTGAAATCGATGGTGCAGAGTTCCCATAGTATTTATCACGCTTTTCCTTGGGTTCATTGACGGTTTTTTTTTGGCAAAAAATAAATTCACTTTTTTCCATTTTTAACAAAATGCACGAGGTTGTATGTTTAGAACAGCTGTTAAACGCAAAGTAAATGACGGAACTTGCTCAAAATTTGACAGTAGTCTGTTAACAGGTGGTGCTTGATGGGAGCAGTGTTGCATTTCATATAACTATGAGGGAAGATCGAAAAGTCACGGATTTATTGATCTGCCTCGTACTACGTTTGAAGCATAATGTTGTGTTTATATACAAATTTGAATTTGACTTCAATTTATATAAAATCTAAATTGACAGATACTGTTTGCATATTTCTTTTACATACGACAGAAAAATAGTCTCATACCAACAAATATTCATGTATTCCATTATTTCGTCCAACCTTAATTTGTTCCCCTTCAACCCACTGTAAAACATCAACCCAATATATTTCCCTTCATGCATATGCAAGAAGGTAACAGATGATAAATTAAATGTACACTACCATGCAAAGGTTAAAATTAATAAATATTTGAATAAGTGCTAAAGTGTGAAAATTGTTGCGATTTCATTAAAAGAGCATAAAAGAAAACACTCATCGCACAAGATTGATGGGTTAATCAATATTTCATTAGTTGTTTGAACATACGCTAAAATTTGCACCTTTTATTTGAATACAAAATGCTAAAATCCATCTTGTTTCAATGCGTACAAATGGGTGGGGGATGAAATTGATTGGCAATTCGCACATAACCGTTGGCAACAACAGTGAGCAAACATTTCTGCTCGATATGTGAGTGCTGGTGTAAATAAGAATTTTGGAAAATTTGACCTTTTTAAATAACCGGGTTTTGATTTAAGGTTATTCACATTGCTCGGAAAAAAAATTGTTAACTGTATGGTCAGTTCTTTCGCTTGTGTGTTTTCATATTGTTTTACTAGTTTTTGCACATTTTAATCAATTTCATTGTAACTAGTAGTAAAATAAATTAATAAACAAAAAAAATGGTTTCCCTATACAACGCATGAAGGGATTAGGCAGAGGTTCTCATAGACCAGTGAGCTGTGCCCGTTCTAGTTTTACACGCACTGATTGGGACGTACAGTTCTACCACGATTCCGAGCGGTATTTTAAGAAGCTTTTTCATGGCTAAATTTGTATAAATTGTCGCCGTCACTAAGTGAGGCGACCACCGTCGAAAGAAATTTAAGGTGGTCAGAGCAGGGATCGAACCCACGTTCTCATGCACAAGACCCACGCCCACTAGCATTGCACCACCGACGGCTACAAATTAATAAATACACTCCGGTTCACTTATTTAAAGGCGCTAAAAATTCCATGTTCAATTTGTAACCGATTGCAGAATTTTAAAATGGAAATGGAAGCTAAACATCTTGAGATATAAAAAAAAGTCTTGACAATAGTGGTTTCTTAACTAAATAACTTTTGTTGAGCAATTTAAAGAAAAAAGTCCAAAAATATGTTTTTTTTTGTTTCACTTGAATAAAGGCACTTTAACTAATTTTAATAAAAAACAGTTTTTCTTGTTTTTTCAATTTATTTTACTTTATTTAAGAACTACTAGTAATGGGTACAACCCCTTTTGTTTTTACAAACTTCAAATATACGGGTTTTCATTGAGCGATAAAGAGAATTTTTGTAATCCAACGAAATTTGATTAGAAGCATCCTTAATGGCCTGAATTAGTGACTGCTTGTCATCAAATTGTCTACCTCCTTCATATACCTTACGAGATAACCAACTCCAGACATTTTCGGTAATGTTTAGATCTGGCGAAAAGGGTGCCCACTCAAGAATATTAACATTTTGGATTGCAATGAACTCCTTTACTACTCTGTGGTTGTGTATAGGGGCATTATCCTGTTGCAATATCCAAGATATGGGACCAAATAATTCACTGATCTTCGGTAAAGCCGATTCCAATAACGTTTTGTAGCTTGCACCAGTCATTTTTGCACTTTTAAATTCAAAATCGATGGTGCCATAGTACGTAATAGCACCCCACACCATAACACCGCCCTCTCGGCTGTGATGTCGGTTCAAAAATGCTTTTCTTTGCGCAGATCATGGAAATAATAGTTGTAGCCATCAGGCCCATCCAAATTAAACTTCTTCTCGTCCGTAAATACAGCGGTTCTCCAGTCATTTACATGACCTCTTGGCTGCACATCCCATACTATTAAGTCTCTTAGGAATTGAAGCCGCTTTCCCTTAGGAGGAGCATTAAGTGGCGGTTTTTTTTAAGTAATTTCAGGTATTTAAGATATTCATAGCTCTTAATTACTCTGCGGACTGATGGCTTGCTTGCTTCCACTCCAGCTTGAGCTCTTATTTTTGACAAGGATAAGGCAGAATCAGAAGCAATTCTGATGATTTGATACGTAGATAAAGACAATGAAACCCTTCCTTTAAATTTGTTTTAATACCCCTCGGGGTCCTTGATGTAATTGTCGACTACTGTTGGGTTCCGTAAAAGTTTTTTAGCTATTGCGCGGATGGAATATCCTTCAGAATGGATATTAATTTTTTCCGATAGATTTAAAATTTGTTGTGTTGCCATTTTGACTCGTAAAACGATTAAGATGTTATAAATTGTAATAAACAAACGCTCCCTACAAAAAATCATCGCTTGCTTTAAAAATAATAAAAAAAATAATAAAGTGCTTTTATTCAAGTGATCCAAAAAAATGGCACATTTTTGGACTTTTTTTATAAATTGCTCCAAAAAAGTTATTTAGTTAAGATTAAGAAGCCACTATTGTCATTATTTTTTTATATCTGAAGATTTCCATTTTTCCGTTTCCATTTTAAAATTTTGCAATCGGTTACAAATTGCAAACGATACAGGCTGCTGAATGTGGAATTTTTAGTGCCCGTGAATAAGTGAACCGGAGTGTATGATTCCATTATATCCCAAGAAGGGAAGCCACCCAGCAGGCAAAAATACTAATTCAGAAATAGTAATCAACTAGTGTTTGTGATCCCTAGATCTAGTACTCACTCGCCCGAATAAACAAGTGTAGAAATTAACACTGCGATGTCATAGAATAAGGAGAAACTATCTATCGAGGGTTAGGTTTGATCGAGTGGTGCATCAGTTTAACAGTACTAGTTCAGAGTCAAATTGTATGGTTCTAAATAATCGGGTTAGAACTAGTTATGTACCATAGAAAATAAATATAGTCCAGTAGTAGCCACTATAAGTTCTTATTTATTAAAGTTACATGTGACAATCGACACCATAAAATAAGAGCAATTAATAAGCAATTTATTTACGATATCAAGGTTTGTTATGGGAAAAATTTCTGGATTTCGGGAGAAACAAAAGAAAATCAATTGGGCAAAACAAAGGACAGCAAAAAAAGGCATATTTGCTTAAACATATTTAAGTAGTTGACAGTAAATGCAGCTCTATATTCTGCAGTTCCTTTAAAATTGAAACCATACAATTTTTATTTTTTTAAAATATAACTGGTTCAGTTCTGAGCTAGAGGCACAATAACTAGTTCCGCCTCCTTTAGTGCATGAACTAATACTTTTATTAACAGGTTTGGCAGTTTCCTGCTGGGTACTGGCATGAATGTGATACTAATTAGTATTTTCCTTTTAGTTACTTTTTAAGAAGGTCGGTGGAAAGTTCTTAAACGTATTGCAAGTTCAAAAATGGGCATTGCTAAATGGTGGCATGTCATAATGTCCATGGATATTATGTCCGTGGTCGTTATGATATGCCAGCTTTCATAATCGGTCATTTTCAATTGCAAGGTGACTTTTGAGAAAGTATGGCATAATATCGAATTGTGTTCTACCGTGTTAGCTAGTGTTAAGAATACGAGGGTTGCAATTTATATTTTGGATCCTGGCAATACTAGTATTGCCTGATCCAAACTGGAACTTCCATTGGAAATTTTGACATGTTTTAGCATAAACATTCTTATAAAGAGTCCGCCATCTAACATTTTTGTTTTCAACTAGTGCTTATTTCGTGAATGGTAATACTTAGCTCATGTCTGATTTGACAGATAATTAGTTTTGTCCTTCTGCTGAACGCATATGGTTGAACAACGCTTGAACAACGCTGGGAAATATTGCGACATTACTTTGAAAATCATGGCCTGCGATCGACTTACAGAAGATGCCGATTTTGCCAAAAAAAAATCATCTTTTCAGATGAAGCTCATTTTGATCTCGGCGGGTATGTAAACAAGCAAAATTTTCGCATTTCGGGCACAGAAAACCCGATGCACCCAAAACGAGTCACTGTTTGGTGCGGATTTTGGTCCAGAGGCATAATTGGGCCATTTTTCTTCGAAAATGAGCAAGGAGTAGCCGTTACAGTCAATGGCAATCGTTATCGGGCCATGTTGAACGAATTTTTGTTCACAAAAATTGAAGAGGAGGATATTGGCAACATTTGGATTCAACAGGACGGCGCTACGTGCCACACAGCCGAAGCTACACTCGAAGTTTGTAAATGATTTACACGTTTGTCAGCTTGTACCTTATATGTATGTATTCATGCACAGAGAATAAGCAGCTCAATTGGATCTTCCAACTAAGAGTGGCACAACAATCTATGACATTTATTTATTTTTTTTGTTTTTTTCGGTTTTTTCGTTTTTTTTCGCTTTTTAGTTTTTTTTCGTTTTTTTTTCGTTTTTTTTTGTGTGTATGTAAAGGGTTTTTCAACAGAGACAATACAAAAGTAAATCGGTAGGGACAGCAAACGACGCCATATTTTTTCCCGCTCTTTTGACATTTCTCTTCAGTACGGTTTGCCATTTCATCATGGAAAGGTATACGAGCCAACAACGAGTCGAAATTAATAAAATTTACTACCGAAATTTGGAGTCAGTGGCCTAAACTTTAAGAGGCCTCAACAATCAGCGATGAGGCTCATTTCTGGCTGAATGGCTTCGGCAATAAGCAAAATATGCTTTACTGGTCAGACAGCAATCCACACGTTATCCATGAGTCATTATTTCATCCCGAAAAAATTACGGTTTGGTGAGGTTTATGGGCCGGCGGCGTCATTGGGCCGTACTTCTTCCGTAATGATCAAGACCGGCACATTACTGTGAATGCGAATCGCTACCGTTCAATGATAGCCGAATATTTTTAGACCAAATTGGATAATATTGACTTGGAGGACATGTGGTTCCAGCAGGACGGCGCCACAAGCCACACAGCGAATGCCACAATCAATTTATTGGACACCAAGTTTGGTGAACGTGTTATCTCACGAAATGGCCCAGTCGATTGGCCGCCTCGATCGTGCGATTTGACGCCGTTAGAT
Organism: Phaonia tiefii; assembly: GCA_963931995.1. Classification (NCBI taxonomy): domain Eukaryota; kingdom Metazoa; phylum Arthropoda; class Insecta; order Diptera; family Muscidae; genus Phaonia; species Phaonia tiefii. The sequence goes on along the minus strand of OZ008370.1, from coordinate 165,344,420 downwards.
TATTTCCTGTGGGGCTACGTCAAGTCTATGGTCTATGCCAACAAGCCAGTGACGATTGATGAACCTCGTACGAATATCGAACGTGAAATTGCAGCAGTATCTGCCGATTTATGCTTGAAAACCGTCGAAAATTGGGTTCAGCGTCCGGACTTCTGCAAGCGTGCCCGTGGTGGCCACGCAAAAGAAGTCCAGTTCCATACATAATGGCATCGAACGTACTTTCACAGGAATAAAGAATTTCATTGGTATCTAAAACCGCTTTTGTTTTATTTAAAAAAAACTTTTGTAGCGCTCTTATTGAAAAACCCGTTATAAATGTTCAAAAAGTGTGACCGAGTCAGTGAATCAGCGATGATCGTAACTCTTTAAGAAGAACTAAAATATTTTGATATAAATTCTGAAAAAGTATGGCATATATTTCATAACTATAAATAAATAAAAAAAATTGTGTTTGAAGTTTTTGAAAAATTTTAAAATCCACACACATGACTCGCAGTTGACAAATGATGAAGAAATCCTCACCTAAGTCAAAACTACTGACATGGCAAAAAGATGTCTTATATAAATTGTCACCATCTACTGACATAGTCCTAATGAAATACTACTGACAATGTCTTCAAGACAAAATTTCCAACTGGGATATATAAACTTTCACTTTTTAAAAAAATATTTTAAAGAAAAAGATATTGCATTGCAGAGAACGTTGAAGATGCCGTAGATAATGTCTTATATTTTTAATAATTATGAACTTGCGAACATTTGGGAAAAACAGTACGAAGCACTCAGTCTGGGTTGTTTTCGGATGAATTTAGGAGACATTTTTAAATAACTGGTGGCGAAAAAAGCCGTCCGTGCGTACCGTTCTGGGACTCCAAAAACACTAATTTGTAGGAGTCCGCACTTAGTCATTGTGGGTTATCTAAATGAGAGTGTAGGGACTACCTACATAGTCATTTTTTTTTGGAGTCCCTAGGGTGATATTGTTTCGTCTATTTTGACCGTGCTGTTTTCTACGGCGGATATTCCCCTTTGGGACTCCTTAAGGAGCCTCGAAGAAGTTTAGTCAGGAATGGGTGTCACGCCAACGATGTCACGCCAATTTTATATTTTGAATTGATACATTTGGAATAAATATATTTTTTGTAATATATAAAGTTTACCACGATCTTCAATTGAAATTATTCTTATTCTTTAAACGAGCTTAAGATCTTATATTTTTTGTATTTGAGTCAGGCCACGAGAAGTAGGACTTTGACCGTTGGTTCATATATCGAAAGGTTATGGTTAATGCGTAACTAAAAAAGAACAATAAATATAGACAGTTGTAATCATTGCATTTTAGCTTTTAACGGGTAAAGGTCGACCAAAAAAAAAAATGGTGTATCTCAGAAACTACTTGAAAATACCAAATTTTTTCTTGTTTCTGAAAGATAATTAAATTTCACAAATTCTCATGAAAGACTGATTATTTTCCTTGCCCCGTCTCTTTATTTAAAATGGGATTGTTTTGTTAAAGCTTACTTACTTACTTACATATCCGGTCACGAACAACCCCGAGGGGTCAGGGACCTTACAAAACGAAGATAACAAATTTCGCCAACCAGTTCGATCTTTTGCTCTGTTTCTCCAGTTGGCAATACCAAGTGTACGCAGGGATTCGTCAACCTGATCCTTCCAGCGGAGTATTGGTCTTCCTATTTTTCGTCGTCCTTCGAGTTCTGTTTCGAAAACCATTCGTGCTGGTTCGCCTTCATCCATTCTACTGACATGGCCTAGCCAGCGCAATCGCATTATTTTGATCCGCTTAACTATGTCAATGTAAGGATAAAGCTCATACAGCTCATGGTTCATGCGTCCTGGGTACTCGCCTTTGTGCACTATAGGGCCATACATTTTTCGGAGTATTTTTCTCTCGAAGACTCTTACAGATGTTTCATCGGCTTGCGATAATACCCAGGATTCTGCGCCATAAAGGAAGACAGGTTGTATTAGAGTCTGGCATAATTGAACTTTTGTTACTCGAGAGAGGGATTTATCTCTAAAGTGTTTGCTTAGCCCAAAATAGCATATATTCGCAAGCACAGTTCTCCGGCTGATCTCAAGGCTGACGTTGTTGTTTTCGTTTACGGCAAATCCGAGATATATAAATTCGTCAACCACCTCGAAAGTATAACGGATATCAATGTGCACGCTTTGGTCTAAACGCGTGGACGCCCTGCTGGTGGAAACCATTAATTTTGTCATGTCCTTATTTACGAAAAACACCGCAGTAACTTCTCTAACTGTGAGTCCAATGATATCTGTATCTATATCATCAGCATACGCGAGCAGCATGTGACTTTGGCTGCTGATGGTTTTATTCACGTTGACAGGAGTTTTTCTCAGAATAATCTCTACTAGGATGTTAAAGAGATCGCACGATAGGATGTCACCGTGTCTTAGGCCTCGCTTAGGTTCAAAAGGTTCGGTAAGATCCTTACCAACTTTCACTGCGGATTTGTTGTTCGTCAGGGTCTTCCTGCAAAGGCGTATGAGTTTTGCAGGAATACCAAGCTCAGACATTGCTTCGTAGAGTTTCCCCTCGTATCGGGCTGTAGAAGGCCGCCTTATAGTCGACAAATTGATGATAGGTGTCGATTTGTTTTTCGTGGGTCTTCTCCAGGGTTTGGGGTAGCGTGAAAATCTGGTCGGTTGTCGATTTTCCAGGCCTAAAGCCACACTGGTATGGTCCAATCAGGTCAGCGATAATCGGTTTTAGTCTTTCGCGCATTATACTTGATAGATCCTTATATGCTATGGATAAAATGCTTATTGCACGGTAGTTGGCACAGAGACTCGGGTCACCTTTTTTAAATATGGGACATAGTACACTGAGACTCCAATCGCTGGGCATGCATTCATCTAACCAAATTTTGCTAATGAGCTGTTGCATGCACCTTATCAGCTCATCGCCCCCAGCCTTAAACAGCTCCGCCGGTAATCCATCGGCTCCTGCGGCTTTATTGTTCTTAAGCCGGGTAATAGCTGTTCTGACCTCGTCTTGGTTAGGAGGGGGCAATCGACGTCGTCGTCCAAATTTAGATCGATTGTCTCGTCATTGGATATCTCAGGTACCAATAGCGCAGAGAAATGATCTCTCCATATTCCCAACATACTCTGCACATCTGGGATGAGAATTCCGTCCTTGTCTTCACAGAAGGGGGCCCTGAACCATGTCTATTAGTTCCGTTTTTGACTTTTTGGTAGAATTTTCGGGCGTCGTTCTTCGTTCTGTATGACTCAATTTTGTCACTCTCGCGCTTTCTCCACTGCCGTTTCTTACGCGTAATGAGACGGTTTACCTCCTTTCTTTTCGCGTTGCAATTGACTGAAGCATTGCCGTGCGTGCAGCTACATTTTCGAAAAATTTTTTCCTTAAAAACCAAAAAAAAAAATTTTCAAATACCTCCAATCGTTTCCGAGATATACAATACTGAATAATTCTGAAATTTAGGAAATTTTACATTTTGAAATTGTAACAACAACAACTTCAGGAATTTTACTTTTATTTTTTTGTGGAGTTTTATATATTTACATATCCTTTCGATATATGGACCAAAGGTAAAATCCCTGAGCCACTATGTCACACTTCTCGTGGCCTGACCCAGTTTATGAAATGTTTTAAAACTAAAATTTTTGTTATAAACATACAGTTGGAAAAATCCATTATAACCGGTTATTCGTATTTCTTCCTCCGGTTTGAAACTCCTTAGTATGTTTATACGCATATTGATGTGATGAATAATTTGCTGAAGAATAGATGCATACGTATCAGATTTTCTCACCCACATCCACCTTTTTTTTGGTGGGAGTAAACTTGTGAATACGTTTGCCAACAAACAAGTTTTTGCCCCCAAAAATGCCGCGGTTGGGTAATAACCAAAACCAAACACCCCAGAATTGTGTAAAATGGTTACGAATTGATTGGTGATAACTACGTTTATGAAGAACTAAATGTTTTAAATAAGTTTTCTAGTATTGTCAACGATAGGTGCATGATTTTGACGAAAATCTTTCAAAACTAAACAATTTGAAGAAATCTGAACAATCAAGTAAATTTGGCGTACTTGATTTGAATACGGTACTTAAAAGAATACAGATATCTGGGTTCTTAAATACTACAAGTGACAGTCAATAAAGCCGGCGTTGAATGCAATTTTTAAAAGCTATTATTAAAATAAAAATATTTTAGAACAACTTCCTTACACAATGTGGACTTGAAGAAAAATACACATATTTCCTATATGTTGGCGCTTATGAAGTAAACCAACATGCAGTAAATTCATGAATACCGAAATAAATATATCAATATGTTTAGTAGATCGACACACAAAAAAAAATTAATTTTGTCAACCCCTCGAAATGTATCTTGGTTTGTTTTATAACGATTCCAAAAATATTTCGTGCCTAGCATTAAGATCCCACGAGCTGGATATTTTTAGAAAAGTATTATAGTTTTTCAAAGATTGTTGAATTTTAACTGTAGACAATCTAGGTAATTTTTTCAGGGATATTTGCAACAACCGAGTTTTGGATCTATTCGGTTGTAAATTCAAGTTTGTCAAAAATTGGGTTACGAGAAACGAATAAGGCGTCAAGTGATTGCAACATACAATTTTGTATGAATTCGGTCACAACACCGCATTTGGGTTTAAAAAACCAAAAACTAACAAAATCGGTCATAAAAATTTAAAATTCAAATAAACGTAACTGTCACTAGCTCGGTCATCGAAAAAGCCATACCACGGAAAAATACACCACACTTGATATAGATTGAATCCCACCTCAAAGCATTGCAACAATGCGAGAACGCATGAGGACAAGAAGAACCAGGTGGAGAAAAGCTGTCTGTTCTTGTTGTAGGATTTATAGGCCTTTCAGTATAAGTTGATACTTACAGCCCTATTCTGGCAGTGTTACAAAAGTCACCACGGTTAATATTTGACAGCAATGTGACAATTGTCACTAATTGGTATTCTGACACATTTGCTTTGGTGACAAAAGTATAAAAAACTGTTACCTGCCAAAGAGGAGGTAACAGCGCGTGACAGCTGTTTTAATTGCCGGAAAGATGATACAAAAATATTTTATAAATTTTACAAGTAAACAATAAAACTGCATACGGGAAAAATTAATAATATATTTTGTACCAAAACGACAAGAGGGCATAATTGAATGGAGGAAGGACTTTTGTTACTTTGTGCTATAGAAATGGAGCAGAAAGAAGAACTTGCTTTTGTGTTAGAAATATAGAAAAACCGCGAAATGTATTACAAAATTTTTAACATAAATATCTCCTATCTTTGAAGGGATATTGGTGAGTAATATACCTCTAAAAGAAAGGCTATGGGCTTGTATATTATCGAAACCTTCCAAAAAATAATAATAATAGGTCAGATTTTTGGAAAAAAAAATTATTTTTAGCAGAAAAGTGAGGTTAAAAAACGTGTTTTAAATTTATTTATTTATTTATGTCTATGGATTAAAATCCTTACAGACTAGCTTAACTAAAAGTAATATAAATCCAAAATATTTTTAAATTTATTAAGTGAAAACGAAAAATCAATTGAACACTTCATATTAATAGTATTATATTCCTTAAGACACCTCAATATAGGCTCAAAAGAAGAGTAATTATTTCTATTAACTGATATATTAAAAAATTCATTATTTCTAAGACACCGTAAGGGAGTATTAATATTTATGCAGCTAAGAAGCGGAGGACAATCTACAAATCCACAAATTAGTTTGTATAAAGCTCCCCAATGGGTTAATAAAAATAAATATATATATGCACTGATTTATATACCTTTATATTGATACCCATTTCAACCACATCGGATTATAAATACCGGATATACGAAAGATTATATACTCAAGCTTTACAGGTCTATATCTCAAGAAAATGGACCGACCGCGGAGGGGTAACAAACTTTTTCACCTCAGCGCAGAAGGTTCCGTCGGTGGTAAAATTTTGATGTACACCAGAGAGTTGGCGCTAAAGTAAATTTCTTCTTCTATTTGGCGCGGATGGGCAGGTGAATTTTCTCTGGATGTGCCTTGAGGAAGGCAATATAGCATTCCAGCTGTGTCTTTGGGATGCGCTTAAATTCCCTAAATAATAATGTATTCATTTATTTCAATAAAACATAAATATATTAAATACTTACTTTTCCTTTTTTGCCGCGATCATTTTGTGCACAAAACCATATGTTTTTGTTTTGTTGTCCCTGCTTTTGACAACCTGTTATTGTGAGGTGAATTATTTGTTACGAGGTGAATTTGTCGATGTCACCTTGTTGCCAGAATACCAGATACAATCAATGGTGACAATTTTGTGGTTACAATCTGATTGTTACCACCAGTGTTGCCAAGTATTTTCTGTAAACTACCGCCAAATGTATCCAAAAATCCGCCAGAATCCGCTAAAAATTTTATTTCGCGGGAATATTTTTCAAAATTCCGTTAAATTATAAGAATATCGAAATAAAACGCAATTTTATTTACGAACCACATACGAATTTCATTTATTTGTCCTTAAAACGAATATACATATGTATATGTATAAATATATATACGTATAGTGTAAAAAGCTTAGATTTATGATGAAACTAGCTGTTAGAAAGTAATTAGTTTTCAGTTGCTTGCATTTTAATATGGATAGAGCAAATTATTTAGTTAAAGATGTACGACCAGCTGTTTCACTGGTATATTCGGCAAGTGTTCCGACATTTTAAAGTAACGATGTTGGAACCTCATACTCGTAACCACATTTCGTCACCTTATTCTTAGTTTCGCACATATGCCACAGAGTCGGTAACGAGAAAAACGACAAAGAAAGTTTAAGTTAGGTTTTCTCAAATTCTGCGTGATAAATATTTATTTTTATTTTTTCTATATATTGTGGCATATATTTTCAATAAAAGTATACATTTTCGTAATTTTTAATATAATAAATCAAACTTTATCACAATTTTTAAAATTTTGTTTGTTTGTTTTGTGCTGCATATCAATTTTTTTCAATTTAACTGTTTATGCCGCATATCCATACGTTTTACTGTTCAAGTTGAGTTTAGGTGAAATTCTCCGATCGGGTCCAAATTTTTACCATAGCTAAAACTTCTTATTGGGATTCCAATACAATTGTTATTTTTTCATCGGTTGAACCTATTTCGGGAGTTATTTTGGTTCAATGTATGAATATGGACTTGCCTATATCTCCGTCATTTATAAGCCAATTTGGACAGTATGTATACCATTGGAAACCAATTTTTTCCATATTACTGTTTTTGTTTTCATCTACGTTCGTTGTTATGATAATGTGGCAAACCAATAACGAACTATATTTTTTCACTTTTGTATTAAACATTTGATGTATAAGCCAATCACTGGCGTTCGCAGCAAAACAATATTCATTAAATGTTAATAAAATGTTAATTGCGGATATAGAGCAAAATCGATGTTGGATATCTCAGGTACGAAAAGAGATATCGTGAAACGAGTTTCTGAATTAGAAGGAGGACATTTATATTGTATGTAATCCATTCCTAACTCATTTGTTTCCAAAATGGTCGGAGGGTGAAACCAATAATGAGGTGACGATTTGTTATTGCATTTGAGACCGTATCTGAAATTTAAAAAACGAGAAAAATTTTGTTGAAAATATTCTTATGTCGTCGATGGTGCAATGGTTAGTGTGCGCGCCTTTTGTACATGAGATCCTGGGTTCGATCCCTGTTCTGACCACCTTAAATTCCTTTCGACGGCGGTCACCTCACATAGTGATGGCGACACTATCGAGTATTTAGCCATGAAAATGCTTCTCAAACACCGTTCGGAACCGATGTAAAACTGTAGGTCCCAATCATTGAGTATAAATCTAGAAAGCGCACCGCTTACTGGTTGTGAGAAGCTTTCCCCGATTCCTTCATGGGATGTAATGGGAAATCATTTTAAACTTACCTGATCAATTTAAAAATTTACCTGACATTAAGCACATCGTTTACAGTACTTGTTATTAATCTGTTTCGTAACTTAGTTTTAACAATATTTAGTTGACTGAAAACTCGTTCGACCTATGCATCTGACCAAGGTAATTTTTTAAGAAAAATACATGTAGTTAGCTAAAATAAGTCTAAATATATAAAATAAAGCATTTTCGTTTGTGTATAACCATGTATTTAAGTTGGATTCAAGTCGAAAGGGGGCACCAAAAAGCGGGACGGTTGGTCAGGTTGGCAATGGTTGTGGTTGGGGTCTACAACAGTGACAATATAGATGGTGCATTTACACTGCTTTTGGGGGTCGTGCAAGTTTATTGTTATAATGTAATCGTTTATAACAAAGTAATTATAAATATTATATAAACTATTTAATTTAAACCAACAACTAATATTTGGCCCTATAAAATGATAAACTACGTAATTAAATAAGTACAATTTTCACCCATAATACATTGAATAAATTAGCCAATACACATTCGGTAGACCTGCAAATTGTTGCCATTTTTGCCGCTGATATCGGACCACGAAATTGGGTAAAATTACACAGGGGTCTAATGATCGGACATCGGACTGACATCGATTTTCTTGATTTTGTTGATTTTAAGCAGACTCAAGAAAATCTGATTTTTTTTCTCTGCTGTCAGAGGATCAAGAAAAAATACCTAATTTGCTTCATGCAACGCTGTTTTACTTCACACTAAACATGAAAAGTAGGTTTATTTACAACCAATTCAATCAAGGACATAAAAGGAGAGGAATATTTACTCATACAGTTTTCTGATGATGTTATTGTAGCTAACTATAGAAATTCTAACCATATTTAAAGAAAATTACATAAAGTCTGTAAATAGTATAAAATAATCAAGTTATGACGCGGGAAAGAAATACGTTTGAGTGAATCGCGCCGACTTTTTTGGTTCTCTTCTTCTAGGGTTGCCAAATGCGCCGGTTTTTTCTTCTCTTCTTGTACATCCTTTTTGTCAAGGAGAATTGAAACGGTGGTACCACTAAAACAGTCTACACATTTTGTTTGCATTTCTTAGCTATTTCTTGTTTGAATTGAAACGGTGGTACCACTAAAACTGTCTACACATTTTGTTTGCATTTCTTAGCTATTTCTTGTTTCTCAAATTCAAATATATTTTGTTTTTGTACTAATTTGTTTACTTTTATGCTTGGTGAAAATGCCTATTTTTGTTGGCTTGGGGTGCATGTTGTTGTATTTACACCACCTCGTCAATGCGCGCTGACTTTCAATCAAATAAATGTAATTTTCCTGCGAAATTAAGAAAAAAAATCCAGTGCTGAGCTAACATGCTACAATGTACAGCTTTTAAAATGCTAAAATATACAACTGTTAAACAATGTTGCACATGAAATATTGAAATTTTTTACCTCCAAACTCAGAAAAAAACCGCTAAAACTCTCGCTATCCGCTAAAACACATTTTCCCCCGCTATGGGCATTAAAAATCCGCTAGAATTAGCGGGAAATCCGCCAAATTGACAACACTGGTTACCACATACACAGAATAGGGATGTTATTGTTCTTCGATCGATACTAATTCGCATATGGAAATTGCATGATTCAGTTTGTATATATACGATTGATGATCAACCGATGGTATCAATTCAGGCACAGTAGTTAGTTCGAAACTAGTCATGCCAGTGAGTGTGCTTAACTGAACCATAGAGTAAATCTTACTAGAGAAAATATTTTGTATAAATATTAGTCTATCAACTGAACTGTCTATTATTCCAATAAAACCCAATCATTTTGCAAGTAGAAACATATTTCTAATCTTGTAAGCTTGTAGTGTGAATTTTTCATACATCAACTAGAAAATATTATTTTTCGGCCAAATTCGATGTCCGATTGTGGTCTGCAATATTTGCAATATAATATTTCCCAACGTTGTTCAAGTGTAAAGCGACTCATTTTGACCCGCGGAGATACGTTACTGACCGACAGACAATATTTCGAACAGAAAATAATCTATCAGTGTAACAATAGCATATGATTTGGACCGCCCGTTATAATATAAATATTAACAAAAATTGTTGCTAAGACCCCGCTCGAATTCAACCTTATGCCTTATTCACACTGCCGCGAAATTAAAGTCTTTCACAATTTGGGCCGAAATTGAGTTGAAATTGCTCAATTTCGCATATATTTTGACAACTACGAAATTGAGATATTTACGACAATTTTGTTGAAATTGACTTGAAATTGTCGTATACAACGCTATTTTTACTCAGCAAAATGAACTTAGTACTCTTTTTTGCACATATACAAGAGAACGAAGCCGACAGAAGATTTTCTGGTGTTTTTGGAAGTTCACGCCGCCATCTTTAAAGCATGCTTCGACTTAAAGTGTTCGCCGATATTTTCAATTAGGCTGCATTTAAAGGCCCGAATTACTAAAAAAAATATCTAAAGTTATTACACAACCAACGAGATGAACCTAAAAGTAACGTCTGCCGAAAAATTACATTTAATTAGAACTCAGTTGCCGCCGTCGATTAATTTTTTTTGTAGCTTCAACGCCGTCGATAATTATGGGTCGGCTTTGTTCACCGAACACGTGGTTACTAAAATTACAACAAAAACCACACAATTGTATGCCGCCTCATTCATCAGATTGAAATTTTAAGTTTACATCGAAATAGGCTAGTGAAAATAAACTATAAACCGTGGCGAATCAGTGATTCATGTTAAAGTTCACGTACCATTCATTTATTTTATTGTTTTCATTCATTTCCAAACAGAATTTTGGTTATTGTGCCCAGGCACTAAAATTTTACTAATGGCAATATTTGTAAACAAACAGTTGTCATTTAACAACGAAATTGCTTAAAACCAGTGTGAACGATTTCAATTTCGTCCGGCAATTTCAATCCGAAATTGTCAATTTCGTGGCAGCGTGAACAAGGCATTACTGCCATTCAGGCATAATTCACTGGACGTAGCGTCGTACAATTGTTCGCTCGAACAAGTATTATGCCATTGGTCCGTATCTGCGGTTGCTCTTAGCAAATGAACTAATACTCGTAAAACAATAAACTTTAATTGAATTCCACTAGAATGACCTTTCCACCATATCGTCGGTTGATTATTGTTTCGTCGTATATGCCATTTATGTTTTTATCGGGGTGATATTATGTCCACAGGTTTTTGTGCATTCTCTTTCCGAATCTGTTGTCAGATTTTTGATACATATATCTTACAATTACTGTGATGATTACTCTAATTGGTGTGTACGAGTATATCCCTAAAAATTGCTAGTTGGTAATAGTGGTATAGTTGGTGTCACTTTTTTAAGTGAAATTCGCTCTACATCCATTGTGACCCTAGAATTCTGTTTTATTTTCAACCAGGAGTAGTGTATAGAGTTTTATTAATCACAGTACCCTTCTTGTTTATTTCATAGGATTTAACAGCGGTAAATATCGCTAATACTATCCTTATCTGCAGATCGTTTTCCAACCCAAATCCCAGAATTTTGTTACGCATATGACGAATATAATTAGACTTGTTGCTTTCCTTGCCATTCTATAAGGAAAATTTACATACACATTTTTGTATGTAGTCTATAAAGTTAACGTTCTCGTCGCAGTTGTAATTAAATACTGTTGTCTTTGTTAATTAGTTCCTAAAACTGATATTGTCAAACTTTGATTTCAAACTATTTAGTAATTTATGCACAATTCGATGTGCAACTCAACAGGCTGCACAAGTCCTTTACGCCAATACCTACTTTTCCAGCTATATACCCACGGCCAGATAGTAAACTCATTTGGGTAAATGTTATCCTAACTTTGTTTTAAAGACAAACTTTTTGTGTACATCCTTTTTATGGTCATCAGGTCTATTATTTCATTGGTTCAGTGAAATTGCACAATTCAGCTTAAAGGTCTTCAATTGTATGCACAATTATTTGCACCTGTACTCGTAAGTAGGTACGAGGTATATACATACATATGTATGTAGCCTTAAGGCCGAAATACAAAAGTAACTTTTCATTTTAAGGTGTGTTACCATAGTACATATTGTGTATCTGTGTGTGCCTTTCAATTTGTAACCCAATCGCTTCGGAGAAATCAAAAGAAAAAAAGAGACGAAAATGCGAAGGGTCTCACAAAAGTGTTGAAATATGGTGCAATGGTTAGTGTGCGCGGCTCTTGTACATGAGAACGTGGGTTCGATCACTCCTCAGACCACCTTACATTTTTTTCGACGGCGGTCACCTCGCTTAGTGATGGCGACACTATCGAGTACTTAGCCATGCAAATTTGTCTCAAAAAACCGTTCGGAACCGGTGTAAAACTGTAGGTCCCAATCAGTGAGTGTAAAAACTAGAAGTCGCATATCTCACTGATTGTGAGAAGCTCTCCCCAATCCCTTCATGGGATGTTATGGGACACCATGTTTTTTTATGTCAATAATTATAGCAAGTTATTTTCTGAAATGTAAGTCAAATCTGAATCTTTAACCTACAGAAAAATTCGGTGGAAAAAACACATTTAAATTTATGGATTGCCCATCCAAAACCAGAGGTTTTAACAACCACACTGCAGGTCATCACAACTGAATTAGAGGTTGTCGCCACAACAATAGAGGTTATCACAACTTTATTAGAGGTTATCACAACCAAACTAGAGGCTGACACAACCGAATTAGAGGCTGTCAGGACCGAATTCGGATTAGTCACAACTTGTGACCGAAATTAGCCCCCATGGGCTTAACACCCAAAACAAATTTGGGTGGTATGCCTGACGCATAACTTGAATGAAATCGTGAAAGAATGTACTAAATTCTTCTTCCTACAGCCTTTCTCATGCAAATGTTATTTCACAATATGATCCCACCTGCAAGTAAACTTTTACAATTTGACATACAGTATATTTTGTATTGTGTCCCAGTTGATGATGTCTCCAGATAAATGTTTCCCTTTATGTTAGAATTACAGTATTTTTAATAAAGTATTAAATGTTGCAAATAGACAAAAATCGCTGCTATAATAATTTTTCTGAGTTATGCCCTCTCACACGGCGGTCATAATACACAAACCTATTTGGGTATTGTGTCCGCTTATAGTTGGGCTTTGCTACCGTCTTTATTTTACGTCCATGTTTAATGTTTTATGTCAGTCTCAAGGATACGTGTTATGATCACGGTGTTATGATTGCGGTCAGAACGCATAAAAGAATTTGTTATGTTAAGAGCGGAAACGGGCTGGTCAGAACGCCCAATTTTTTTGGGCGTTCAGTCCGTGTACGTTATGTTCGGTCACCAATTCTGACGAAATATTTGCAGAAAACTCCTCCCTGCCGATTAGCTCTCAACCATTCCCCGTCATCACGAATATATCTAGCTCCATGCCTGATATATTTTTTCGTACGCGACCAGTTAAAAAGGCCCTCGAGGAGCTCAACGTAGGAAACTCTCTGGGTCCGAATGGAATTAAGGCACTAGTTTTGAGCAAGTGTTCTTCGACGGTTGCTCGTCCACTGCGCAACCTTATCGGACGGTATCTCTTCCGATGAGTATACAATTAATGCGGGAGTACCTCAAGGCTCTGTGCTTTCTCCCTCTCTTTTTCTTATTTTCATCAACGACATAGATGAAGTTTCTTGTATTTAGTCGTCAATGATTCATCGGGCAGAGGATATCAAAAGCGATTGATCAGTGAAAAAAGAATAAACAAAGGCTATATACACATATATATGTAGTGCGAAACGATTTTACGGAAAGAAACTGGGAAGGAAAACTACGTGATTTATAAATGTGGATTTATATTGACAATATTAAGTATATTAAACAATACAATTGTATTGAATTCAAAGAATAATTCGTTTTAATTATTACTGTGTTTGGGAGGAAATACGCACACGTTTCCATGTAAGAATATGGAGGTTTGAGGAAATAAACGACTATGGATGATTGGGATGAAGAACGCATGTGTCCACGTACAAGCATTCATGTTCGCCGGTAAACATGTTATTGTTTGCATTTAAATGGAAGTGTGTTTGGGACTTGCAAACATATGAATGTCTGAAGTGTGTTTCAAACATAGACATGGTTCCTGCAAAATATGTTTGAGAGAATATGTTACAGAGGCCGTTTTTTTCTCAGCACGTTATTCCAACACGCCTAAGGCGCCCTTTGAAAATTACGATAATTTAAACAGATCGTTAAGAAAAGAAACTTTTTGTAAAATGATAAACTTTTTTCGGAAAATTTTTATATAGAATGTATTTTAAAAAAAACACCTATTTTTAATATTTGTATGTCCTTTTTGTAAGAATATGGCAATGTCTTTTTATAATTCCTCATTTTCGTACAATTTACAATAGCGTACGAAGATGATGGATGGTGATGATGGTGATCATCCGCCCAAACATACCCTAAAATACGGAACTCATACCAACTAACAAAAAATCAAACACAATGATATACAATTACATGTACACCGGCTTCAGAATGTATCTTAACGTATTAGAATTGTTCAATACCAAAAATGTTACGTAAGTCACGTTACGTCAGTCACGGAACTTATTTCGCTCAAACCTCAACATCTTTTGAGCATAGTTTTTTGACGCATTTATACTGATTGTATTCTAAACTATAGACATAGAAGAAGATATCCGGACAAAAAAAATAAACTTCACATTGAAACTTTTAGAGAAATGCCATTTGGAAAAGTGACCTGAATTATTGGTGAACAAATGTGTTACGTCAGTCACGACAAATTACACCATTTTTACAGCCAAAATTCAGTAATTTTTTTTCAATTAAATCACTGATTTTAATTAAGCTTAAGCTAAATAATTTTTCCAAAAAAAAATTATAGCTCTATGTTCAACAGTTCACGAGATAGAATAATTTGAATGTTGTAAAAACTCTGCGAATGTTACGTATGTCACGAAAGACATTGCCATATGTATTCTATTTTTCGGAAAAGGTAATTTTTTAAAGAGAGGTACTTCTTTTATTAAAAGCTAATGTTTTTTTCAAGAAAAGGAACTATTTTTAAGAAGAAGTACTTTCGGTAAGAAAAATCCATAAATCCAAAGTAATATTTTATTTTTAAGAAAAGGTACTTTTAAGAAATGGAATTTTGTAAGAAGAGGTTTTTTTTAAGAGAAGGCATTTTTTTGAAGAAATATTTTTTTAAGAAATGGCAATTTTTTTAGAATTGCTCCTTTATTCAAGAATAGGTATGTGTGAGGGTGAGATGATGATGTGAGGGTGAGATGAAGATTGAACAAGAAATTTACCAACATATGTTAGTCTAGACACAAACCAAAACAAAAGTACCCAATATAGTTGATAATACTGGGTTGTAGCATAATAGTGTTAAAAAAAGTTATTTAATTTTTTTCAGTTAGCCCCCATCCCGCAATGTGCGATAAGAAACATCGTTCCAAAACGCTACAGTTTCAACCAAATTGTTACCTTATTTATGTCTTGTAACCGAATTTTGGGCAAACTTGAAGTCGCAACCGAATTAATCCAATATTCGGTTGTTGCAAGCGACTTAATTAACTGGTTGGTTGACTTAACTGGTTGTTGCAATGACAGTTATCAGAATTTTAGTCGATTGGAAGAATGTAATTGGAAATGCTAACCGAATTAATTCTGGATCAGGATTGTTTCAGCCTAACTGCTTGTGGAAACCTCTTTCATATTGCAACACTTGCAACGTTGCAACGCACAGTGAAGGGTATATCGAAAAAAGGGAAATTATTCAGCCATTTCCAAACAGGTGGACCGATTAACAAACAATTTTCAGTCGGCGCTGCTTCTCAAAATACCATTTGGAACCGGTGTAAAAGTGAAGGTCCCAATGAATGAGTGCAAAAGCTGGATAGCCCAAAGCTCATTGGCTGTGAGAAGCTCTCCCCAATCCCTTCATAGGATGTAAGGGGAAACCTTTGTTTTTTTGAGCTGAGGTCATATGCTAGACGTCATAGCCCCCATTTTATTAGTATTCTAGTCGAAAGAAATTTCATCTGTATTCTACAATCGTGTAATTTAAATTCGAACAAACACGTAAAATTTATCTATATCGAATGTGGTGTCATGGTCAAAAGTAAAGTCTGCCGAACATACAATTTTGACTTAAAGGAATCCAATTTAAGGTGAATTCGGGTTCGAGATCGAAGACCAGGGCATTTGTTTCAATACATATCACTAAAAGGTGGAAGAGAATCAATTTTCCAATGGCATCGAGGTCCGTTAACGTACTTTAATGTGTCAAATGTGGTTCTGTTCATCCTGCACTATCCACAGAATACTGAAATTCTAGAAATTCTCTACATATAATATTACAAATATTGACAACTTAAACGCAGACCAAACCCAAATCATTTTAAATTACAATCCTAATACAAATACCGATTGAAAATTCAACTACAATTGGATTGATAAGAATTTCAATGTGAAACTGCAATTAAAGCAAGTTACGATACTGAAGGTACGGCAGAATCTTTCATATCGTTAATATGGAAATATATATGACTAATTAATGGAATATAAGTAGACTTTAATCCCTTTATCCTTTTTATTTATATATAAATCTCTTTTTTATATGTATTCTTTTTTATATATCTCTTTGATTTACATTGCAACGAAAACTTCCTAAGAATCCTTACATACATTGTTTAACGACAAACTGAAACTTGTTTGTTGATAATTACAGGACACTCAGGTAGGTGTATTACTCTATCCTGTGTACATATTCACATCAGCAAGTGTATGTGTGTGTGAGTTGTTCGTTACCCCAGGGCTGGATTCAATACTACTGTTCAAATTGTTTACATTATGCATATGTTCCTGTGTCGTCTGATAACGTGTCAGCCTTTAATTTTGTAGTTTTCTCTGCAAACTGATCAATACCTTACATCCAACTAACTTAAATGCCTCTACGACCAATTTATCCTTGGACTCAGAACTTGTAAGGGTACCTGTGTGATTCCATTTGTTACAAAGTTTCATGCACAGCGTCAATGAATCAAGTGTCGTTTCTGCACACACATTGTACTGTAATTACTTGGAGAACACCTCCGTATGCGTGGACCATAAAATCGAAGAAGATAAAGTTGAAAATAGTGGAAAGTAAGAATTGTAATGTTTCATTCACTTTGTCCCTATTGGGTTACCATGAAGCTTCACCGATATGGATGATGGGGAATGTGTACTTACAACATATATCCAATGACTACAAGGTAGATATGCTTTTATACTGCCCAAATCTTTTACGGGGATAATAGTTAAAGTATGTCATTATATTGATGTGGACACGACTTTAAACGATTCAAATGTCTATTAAATCACAGTGCGATATAACAGTATGTCAAGGAATATGTTACCATTTTGGAACGAAGTTCCTTATCGCACGTTGCGGGATGGGGGATAAATGAAAAAAAAAATTAAACAACTTTTGTGTTAACACTATTATGCCCACTATTATCAACAATATTGTTTAGTTTTGCTTTGGTTTGAATCTAGACTAACGAGATGTCTCATATATGTTGGAAAATTTCTTGTTTATTGGGAAGTTTTCTAGGTGGAGCCTGTAACCAATAGTTAGTATATATTGTAGTTTTGAACCCAATAAAAAGTAAATTTAGAAAAGCCAAAGTGAAAGAAGCTTAAAAAAAATAATGTTTTCTTAAATAAGTGATTTTTTTTAAAAAAAAAAGTACATTTTCTCAAATAAAAATGCCTATTCGTATTCTTAAACTAAGTACCTTTTCTTAAAAAAATTGTTTATCTTAAAGAAGTATGTATCTCTGCTTAATCAAAGTAAATTTTCTCAAAAAAATAACTATTCATATTCTTAAAGAAAGTCCCATTTCTTATAAAAAATACATTATCTTAAAAAAGTACGTTTGCTTAAAAACAAATCTAATGACTGTCCGAACTCAGGGCCGATGTGTTAACACATTTTTGTTACACGGTACCCATTCGATTTCTATGAACACATTAGTAAATGTTGCATTGAAAAATAAAAAACAGCGTTCAATCATATGATGACGTTACATTTAAATAATATTAATACATAGCATTATTTTAAGACCAGTGCAAGCACATGTGTCATTATTTTCAAAAAGAATTATTGATGTGTTAACATATATAGGCGCGGGTAGGGACTAAACTCACAAAGTGAACACATCCAAACATAGTTTGTCCAACTGCGATCACAGATTGTTTAGCGTTAAACTTCTCCGAAACGGATGGACCGATTTGTATAAAATTTGTGTGCTTATCGGCTAGGTCTCAGAATCACCCAACATCTATTTTCCATACTCCTAAATGATATGGCTGGCCCACTCCTATATAGAACACAGATTTGTCCGACTGAGAAACAGAATGTCAGACTGCGAAAAAAAACACAACTGATGTAGCGGCAACGAATATTTGTCTTGTGTGGGTGCGGAACACTCTCAGAGTTAAGAGACTAATGACGTGTTATACGTATATAAAAGTGAGATAGCAAGAGAGCAACGAAAATTGTGTGAACTTGTGTAGCGTATGTACGTACATAACAATGTATGTATGAACATGTGTCTGTTGCTCTGCATTCTATTTGTTTTTGTGGATATAAAATAAAAATTATTAAGCAACAAAATAATGACACATGTGCTTGCACAGATCTTTCAATAATTGCAAGTATTGTTGTATTTAAATGTAACGTCATCATAAGACTGAACGCAGTTTTTTATTTTTCAATGTAACATTTACTATGTGTTCATAGGAATCGAACGGGTACCGTGTAACAAAAAGGTGTTAACACATCGCCCGTGAGTTCGAACATTCATTGGTTTTTTTTTTAAATAAGTAGATTTTCTTAAAAAAGTACATTTTGTTATAAACTATTCTCTTTTCTTAAAAAACTAAATTTTCTTTAAAGAACGCAGGTTTTCTAAAACAAAATAACTTTTCTTGAGACAAGTACCTACTCTTCACAAATTACATATTCTTGAAAAAAGGATCAATTCTAAAAAAAACCCTTTTCTTAAAAACGCTTTTCTTCAAAAATCTACTTTCTCTTAAAGAAATACCATTTCTTGCAAAAATTCCTTTTCTTTAAGGTACCTTTTCTTACAAATGCAGTAATACCTTTTCTTTTATTGAGATAAGTAGCGTTTTTGAAAATTAGTACATTTTCTTGAAGAGTACCACTTCTTTAAAGAGAACGTGTTCTTAAAAAAAGTACTTCTTTTTAAAAAAAAATTCATACTCTTATTGATTTATCTTACAGAAAGTACATCTTAAAAATAGCGCCTTTTTTAAAAAAAATTAAGCATTAGCATTTAATAAAAGAAGTACCTCTCATTTAAAAAGGACTTCAAAGGACTTAAAAAAATGTACTAATATATGTATTTATGTATTTTAAGAGGACCTAAAAATATATATTTTTTTTTAAAAAAATTTTCCTTCAAAATAGTTTACCATTCTACAAAAAGTATCTTTTCTTAAAGATCCATTTAAATTATCGTATTTTTCAACGGGCCCCTTAGGCGTGTTGGAACTAACTAGTATATAATATATACGGTAGGAAGCTTCGTTCCAACCGGGTGTCCCCTTAGACTTCATGTGATTTTTTAAATTGTCCTTTATCGTTGGAGGATCGAAAAATGCATTTAAGATAAATCACTTAAAAATGCAACAATAATAACTTTGACTAATACTGGCAAAGAAAATATACAAGAACTTTTAAAATAGTGTATGATATCCACAGTCTGGTTATCTCCATATCTTCAATTAAGATGGTTAATACGAAATTGGATACTGATTATAGGAAGCTGACGAAGAACATTTATGTATGTCGTTCATTCCATGTCGAACCGGACGATTTTCGTAAAAAAATGCATTGACCACTCAGAAGTTTTTAATATTGCTCAAACGTATATTTTAGGCGTGTTGTTTTTGAAATATATAATTTTTTGGTTAATGTATGATAAATTCATACTACAAGCTTACAAGTCATGAACATTTTTCTAATTGAAAAATGGTTGGTTTTTGTTGGAAATAATAGACAACCAGTTCAACACACGCTCACTGGCATGACTGGTTGTCTATTATTTCCAACAAAAACCAACGATTTTTCACTTAGAAAAATGTTCATGACTTGTAAGCTTGTAGTATGTATTTATCATACAGTAACCAAAAATTAACAAAATCGGTCATAAAAATTCAAATTCAAATAAATGTAACTGACACTAGCACGGTCTTCAAAAATGCTATACCACGAAAACATACAGATTAAAAAACTCACCTCAAAGCACTGCAAAAATGCGAAAAGGAAAACGATGAACATGGTGGAAAAATTCTGTCTGTTCTTGTTGTTGGAATTATAGGTCTTTCAGTGATGTTGATACTTAGGAATCTTCGATCAATACTAATTCGCACATGTGAATTGCAGAATTGAGTTTGTATATATACGATTGATGATCAAACGATGGTATCAATTCAGGCACAGTAGTTAGACATCTGATGATGAACTTGTCACGGAGTTCGAAACTAGTCATGCCAGTGAGTGTGTGTTGAACTGAATTGTATATTATTTCCAACAAATACCAACCATTTTTCAAATAGAAAAATGTTCATGACTTGTAGTATGCATTTCTCAAACATTAACCAAAAATTAACAAAATCGGTCATAAAAATTCAAATTCAAATATGTATGTATAATTTTTATATTTCCCTACTTTGTGGGCATGCCCCGACAGAAGAGAAAGATGACGATGCCAAAGACATATTTTATGAGCTCCTAGTGGAAACGTATGACCGCTGCCCTGGCCATGACATTAAGATTGTACTAGGAGATTTTAATGCTAAAATAGGCAGGGAGAATGTGTTTCATCCAACTATTGGCAATTTCAGTCTACATGCGGACAGTTCCGAAAACGGTATGAGACTGACTGACTGTGACGTGGAAAAAAAATTGTCATTTAAGGTACAAGATTTCAGAATAAAGACATCCACAAGGCTACTTGGGTATCCCCTGATCAAAGAACGTAGAACCAAGTTAATCACGTGGTAATTGGACGTGTAATGGATGTACGAGTGATCAGTGGAGCTAACATCGATTCTGCTCACTACCTGGTAGCAGCGTAGGTTCGCACAAGATTAAGTAGAGCGAAAATCGTACGAAACCAGACGCAGAGGAAGTTGGACATCGGAAAGCTGCAATTACCAGAGGTAGCCACAGCCTGCTCAAGGAAGCTCTCGCAACTTTTGGCACAGAACCCGTTGACGATCCTGATGCTCAGTGGAATCCCATTTCCGACTCTGTAAAAATTGCCGCAACAACCGCATTTGGTTTCGAAAAACCGCTTCGCAATATACCATGGTACGATGAAGAGTGTTGCATTGTAAATGATGAAACGAACGCTGCACGTATGGCAATGCTTCAGGCAATTGCAACGCGAGCTGCCACTGAGCAGTATAGGGAGAAAGGGAAGGAAGCAAACCGTATATTTAGGCGTAAGAAATAGCAGTGGAGAAAGCGCGAGAAAATTGAGACATACAGAAGGAAGAACGAGCCCTGAAAATTTTACCAAAAAGTCAAAAACGGAACTAATGGACATGGTGTAGTGCCCCCTTCTGTAAATACAGGGACGGAAAACTCATCGCAGATGTGCAGAACATGTTGGGAAAATGGAGAGATCATTTCTGTGCGCTATTGGTACTTGCGATATCCAATGACGAGACAATCGATCAGAATTCAGACGACGGCATCGATTGCTCCCCTCCTAATCAAGACGAGGTCAGAACAGCTATTGTCCAGCTGAAGAACAACAAAGCCGCAGGAGCCGATGGATTACCGGCGGAACTGTTTAAGGCTGGCGGCGATGAGCTGATAGGTGCATGTATCAGCTCATTAGCAATATTTGGTTATATGAATGAATGAATGCCCGGCGATTGGAGTCCCATATTTATTTAAAATTTAAAAAATGTGAATCGAGCCTCTGTGCCAACTGCCGTGAAATAAGCCTTTTATCCATAGCTTTTAAGGTTCTATCAAGTATAATGTGCGAAAAACTAAAACAAATTATCGCTGACCTGATTGGATCATACCAGTTTGACTTGAGGCCTGGAAAATCGACAACCGACCAGGTTTTCACGCTACTCCAAATCCTGGAGAAGACCCATGAAAACAAATCAACACCTATCATCTATTTGTAGATTATACGGCGGCCTTCGATAGACCGATACGGGACAAACGAAGCAATGCCTGAGCTTGGTATTCCTGCAAAACTCATACGCCTTTGCAGGATGACCTTGACGAACACCAACTCCACAGTAAAAGTTGGTAAGGATCTTACTGTCGTCTTAGGCAAGGCGACACCCTATCAAGCGATGTCTTTAATATCTTAATGGAGATCATTATGAGAAAAGCTGCAGTCAACATGAATAAAACCATCAGCAGTAAAAATCACATACTGCTGGTCTACGGTGATGATATATACATACATATAACATTGTTCGCACAGTTAGAGAAGTTATTGTGGTGTTTCGATAATTGAGAAGGTGTTTCGATAAACAGACAATGTGGGTCTGACGATAAATGAGGACAAGAAAGAATTAATGGTTTCAACGAGCAGGGCCTCCATGCGATTAGACCAATGCGTGAACGTTGCTAACCCTTATAATTTGGAGGTGGTGGACGAATTGACATACCTCGGATCTGCCGTAAACAAAAACAACAACGTCAGCCTTGAGTTCAAGCGGCGAATTGTGATTGTGAATAGATGATATTTTGGGCTAAGCAAGCACTTTAGAAATAAAGCCCTCTCTCGAGTAACAAACGTCCAACTATACCAGACTCTCATACAACCTGTCTTGCTTTATGGCGCAGAATCCTGGGTCCTATGGCAAGCAGACGAAACATCTGTAGGAGTCTTCGAGAGAAAAATACTCCGAGAAATTTATGGCCCTATAGTGCACAACGGCGAGTATCGGCGACGCATGTGCTGTATGAGCTATATCCTGACATTGACATAGTTAAGCGGATCAAAACAACGCGATTGCGCTGGCTAGGCCATGTCAGAAGAATGGATGACGAGGAACCTGCACGAAGGGTTTTTGAAACCGAACTCGAAGGAAGACGAAAAATAGGGAGACCAAGACTCCGGTGGAGGGATCCGGCTGTCGAATCCCTTCGTAAACTTGGTATTGCCAACTGGAGGGACAAGGCAAAAGATCGAACTGGTTGGTGAAATATGTTATCGTCGTTTTGTAAGGTCCGTGACCCCTCGGGATTGTTCGAGACCGCGTAAGTAAGTAAGGATCCTTTAATTATGGCATAATATCATCTCCCTGATTTTTATTTTCCAATAGTTCTTCTTCATCTTTATTCTTGAAATATTTGCTTTTTGATGACACTTTGTACTTTGCTTTTTTTTAGGTCGTTTTCACAATCATATAATGTAAAAAAGGTGTACGGTTTGACATGAAATCAACGATATGCCGGTTTTGTAATTTGTGCACACGGCGGCTTAAGCTGTCGAAGGACATTACTATGCCGACGTTGCCAATAATTTTTGCACATGGCAGCTATAATTGAATGCAATATTGGTGATATGGTTAGCTCCTGAATACCACAGATTTGAGCTTAGAATAATCATTTGCGAAAGAGGGTTATTAACTGATTCAGTAGGTTCGTTTATTAAATGCTGGTTTTGCAGTTTGCAATTGTTTTTCGACTATGAAGGCGGGATATGTGCAACTCTAATTAAAACGAATTGCTGGACCACAATTGCAAAATAGAGTGCCATATTTCTCTGTCATTAAATCTCTTAGAATAATGGTAGCCCTGTTTCCCGCCAGGGTTTGGGTTATGGTCTTGGTGAAATTTGAAGAAAACAATCCTCAATTAACATAGCAGTAAGTTAAAAAATACAGAGAATCGATTACTGATAATGTCTACTCTCGAGTTTTAGAAAATGTTGCCTGTAGCGTGATGATCTACTTAAATTTATGAAAATGGTTTTACAGAAACACATGGATCAGGGTTTTATTTCAATCAGCGTAAGCACATCAAAGTATAGATAATTATTTATAATACATTCCTTGGTGACTGACGTTGGCATTGGTATTGTGCCAATGGTTGAGATTTTTAGGTCGTGCGGTCAAAAACACATATGCAAATACATACACATAATAATAAATTCTACACCTTTGTATCACGAGGACTTAGATTTGCCGAAACGTAACTAAATAATTTTAAATTCAATGCCCTTTTCACAGGTATGTGCTCATAAAATTGTTAATGGAAAAATACTTTATTCAATGCATGATTTCATACAAATAACCACAAATTTTGATATGCAGAAAGAACCACTTCCGTGGTGCTATGCATCGTCATCATTGCCAATGCCGTCAACGCCATAGATAAAAATGTCAGAAATAACGGTTGAGCTTTTGGGGGTAAAAGCAACATCAAATGCCACTACAACGCCATTTTGCTCTAACACAACTAATCGCTAAAAATTTACATTTATATATGTATACAAATCGCATACATATGTCTGTAATGGCAATTACATTGTCTATAGGCCGGTTTTAGTACATTTCTGTGACAGTAGTGCCTTTTTGTAAATAATCAAACATATGAAAGGTTTCTGTTTAGGGCCTCAAACAAACCAACAAATCATTAATGTACTTGGTTGTGGTATCACAAAACCCGAATCGGGTTTGCCGCTATACGTATACAATGTAACAATTTTTTTGTTCAGGCCAAAGAAAATTTTGGAGGTGATTTTTGTTCTTTTTGATTTTTGTTCGCTGAAATGAAAAAAAAATGCTTAAATTTTAAATATATAAAAATAACATATCGATATAAAACTTCAAATGTGCAACAACTCAAAATTTTCCAAATTTCCAGTAGAATCAAAAAAATTGGTTTGTTAAGATACAAAATGTATGAAAATTATAAATAGTAGACGTATTCATCCGGAATTTTATTATGAAAGCGAAGAGGAAATGATGACAGATTTTCACACGGGACACCCAAAAAATTAAAATCTGAAAATTGTGAGTTGTTACACTTCTGTAGTTAGGGTGCGATATATATAAATAAATGTTAGAACTGAATGCAAATAACCTTATCTATATATATACAAATTAATGTTTGTCTGGATGTCCTTGTGTATAATTCTACACTCCGAGTTCTTTGTTTGACAAGTAAAAAACGCACGGAAATGTTTATAAACAAAAGCACTTGCTCGGGGGCGCCCGCGTTTTTAGTTTTGTTAAATGTTTAATGAAAAAAATTAAACTCCTTTTGGCGTATAGGGAGTCATGTCAGATTGTTATTGTTGTAATCTTTATTTGATTGATAAAGTGTAAACGGCGCGATAACTTTTTTTAAAATTTTTTTTGTAGGTAAATGAAGATGTTATCTTTCGTTTGATATACATATCATATTGGTTGATATCTTCCTAATATTTAAATTTCTCAAATGAAAATTGTTTAAACACATACACTCTAACATATGTGTGGTGTTTGGTTGAGTGTTTGAGTTTGTAGCGTGAACACAAACTATGCTGCTGTTTCAGTGTGGACACAAACCTTCGGCTGTTGTTTTGATTGATGAAATATTGAAATTTCGTATATCTACTTATGTATTTAAGTGAAACGAAATGTTAAATGTGAATTTGAATTTAACATGGATATATAATTATAAAAAATATAAATCAAATTGAGTTGCGTCTGTTATTTATCATTTATCCTTACTCTTTTAATTTAAAAACATATTTATCCTATTTTTCCTACCATAAGCTTATGTATATTATCAAAAGTAACTATCAAATAAATAAATACATTTGCTTATGTTATTTATCATTTATTGTTATATATGTTTTCTGTCTTATCGGATGGCATATTCTACGTTAAACTTAATGGCCGTGTCTCTGACACAGCCTGCAGGGACAGTCCGTGGCGGAAGGCCTCGGACAACTGTCTGCTGTATTTTTTTTTAGCACTTTATTACAATCCAGTGTTATCAAACATATTGGGTACTTTTGCTTTGGTTTGTGTCTACACTAACATATGGTGTAACATTTTATGTTTAATGGGGAGTTTTCTAGGTGGAGCCTGTAAATGTTTTAAAAATGAGTTTTTGTAGATTTGCATTTTTTGGACCGAAATTTTTGAAATTTACACAGAATGTGTGGCTGCGTAGTCGATGGTCAAAATACGGTACTTGAATTTTTTATATATAAAAGTGGACGTGACCCCGCCCATTGTACCCTATTTTTGAAAACGCAATAACTGGAGGACTGTTTCCCCAATCGCCTTGAAAATTTGTGTGGATGCATTTGGCAGCCAAATTCGTGATCCAACATAAAATGGGGAGGATCGCATCAGTGGGCGTGGCAAACACCTTTAAATTTTCTCCGGCTGTATCTCATGAACTATCAGAGGTATGAATATGATATTTGGTATATAAGCTGTTGTTCGTACAGTTCGCTACGGTTCAAAAATCAATCTGCAGGCTTTTCGAATAAACCGATTGTTATGTAAATTTCACAATGAGGTAATGATGGCCAGCTGATTGTCCCTGGCTATACTTGGAGGTGATTAGATAAAGGTGCGTGGCGCCGCCCACACAAAATTAAATTTAAAATGACTGTGTGTGATGAACTATCACAGGTATGAAGATGAGATTTGGCATATATGTTGTTGGTACAGTATGAATTACATCCAGGACGTTGCCACTCCCCCTTTTCGTAAATCGCTCTCACGGCTTTACTAATACACCGATTGTTATGAAAGTTTCACAATGTGATGCTGATGATCTACTGATAGTCCTTAGCTATACATCGTAGTGATTGGATGAATCTAAAATGGCTATATCTCATGAATTATCAGGGATATCAAGATGATATAAGGCTTTTTAGACAAATCAGCACACGGTCGAAATCTAAACAAATACTTCTAACAAATAGGTATCTTACGTTCTTCTTCATAATATTCCAGTCAACTACAGGTATATTTGCCCATTATCAATTAAACGTGATTTTATCCCGTGTCAGAATGCCAGCAGAACTATTCATTTACTGCAAACATAATTGGAACAAAATTATATAGTTCATCCTTTACAGCATTACAAAAAGTTTGAGCTTACAAAACTTGAAACTTACAATACTTTTTTTAAAAAATACATTCTATAAAAAAAAATATTTTTTCTTCAAAAAAGTCTACCTTTTTACAAAAGTATCTTTTCTTAAAGATCCATTCAAATTACTGGACTGGTTCTCCAGTCAATTATATTATATATAGAGAAATGAACTTCGTTCCAACCGGGTGTCCCCTGACACCTCATGTAATTTTTTTGCCGATGCTCTCGAGCCATATGTGTACAATATGTTGGCTTTGTTTTCACATACCACAAAAGACGAGATCCGGCGAGCGGGCAGGTTTTTTACCCCTATATGGAATTAATGTTCTGAACCATTGCAATCGAACTCGTTTATTTGGAGATATCATTTTATCAAACATATGATTTTCAATAGAATATTCAGAAATTAATCTACTCGAAATTTCCAAATGAGAAAATCTTGCTGCAATGTGAATGCAGAATAACCACCTCATATACACTCCGGTTCATTTATTTAAAGGCACTAAAAATTCCATATTCAGCAGCCTGTATCTTTTGCAATTTGTAACCGATTGCAGAATTTTAAAAATTAAAAAAAAACAATAGAAGCTAGACGTCTTGAAATATAAATCAAATCATGACAATAGTGGTTTCTTAACTGAAGAACTTATTTTGAGCAATTTATAAAAAAATCCCAAAAATTTTCTATTTTTTTGGTTCACTTGAATAAAGGCAGTTTAACTAATTTTATTGGAAAACGGTTTTATTTTGTTTTTTTTTAATTTATTTTACTTTATTTAAGAACTATTAGTAATGGGTACAACCCCCTTTGTTTTTAATAACTTCAAACATACGGGTTTCATTGAGAGATAAAGAGAATTTATGAAATCCAACGAAATTTGATTCCAAGCATCCTTCAGGGCTTGAATTACCGACTGCTTGTCATCAAGTTGTCTACGTCCTTCATAGACCTTACGAGATAACCAACCCCAGACATTTTCGATAATGTTTAGATCGGCGAATAGGGTGGCCAGTCAAGAATATTAACATTTTGGCTTGTAATGAACCCATTTACTACTCTGGCGTTGTGTATAGGTGCATTACCCTGTTACAATATACAAGATATGGGACCAAATAGTTCACTGAACTTCGGAAAAGCCGATCCAATAACGTTTTGTAGCTTGCACCAGTCATTTTTGCACTTTGAAATTCAAAATCGATGGTGCCATAGTACATAATAGCACCCCACACCATAACGCCGCCCTCTCGGCTGTGATGTCGGTTAAAAAACCCTTTTCATTGCGCAGATCATGAAAGTAATAGATGCAGCCATCGGCCCCATCCAAATTAAACTTCTTCTCATCCGTAAATGCAACGGTTCTCCAGTCAATTACAGGACCTCTTGGCAGCACACCCAATACCATACAGTCCTTTGCGAATTGAAGCCTCTTTTCCATACGATTTTAGCCGCTTTCCTTTTAAATTTTAAAATTCTACAATCTGTTACAAATTGCAAAAGATATAGGCTGCTGAATATTTCGTGCCTTTAAATAAGTGAACCGGAGTGTAAATCTACATTTATAACCAGCAATATTAAAATATTAAAAGATTTAAAACGTTTCTTTTTACATTTATTTGAATTGAATGCATTATTTGCTTTTTTATGAAATGAGAAGCTGCTGCTCTTTTGCTTCTCAATTCTTTCTTTTCCTTCAGTTTTTTTTTTTGAGAATCTGACTGAAAGAATAATAGAAATATAAAGTAACACACTTTCTGTGAATAGTCTCTCTTTCCTTCTCCTGCTCTCTAGAGAGCTGTGCATCTAACACAGCTATGTTTGTATCATAAACACAAATATATTTGGATCACATACACATTTATTGTGTCGCTTAAATAATTTTTTTGTCTCCAACTTACAATATTTCGCCTTCCTAAGAGTTCGGTTTCGAAAACCCTTCGTGCTGGTTCGTCTCATCTATTCTACTGACATGTCCTAGGAAGCGCAATCACGTTATTTTGATCCGCTTAACTATGTCAATGTCGGGATGAAGCTCATACAGTCGCCGATACCCGCCGTTGTGAACTATAGGGCTATACATTTTTCAGAGTATTTTTCTCTCGAAGACTCCTACAGAAGTTTCGTCTGCTTGCGATAAGACTCAGGATTCAGCGCCATATAGAAATACAGGTTGTATGAGAGTCTGGTATAGTGGGACTTTTGTTACTCGAGAGAGGGCTTTATCTATAAAGTGCTTGCTTAGCCCAAAATAACACCCATTTGTAAGCACAATTCTCCGCTTGATCTCAAAGCTGACGTTGTTGTTTTTGTTTACGGCAGATCCGAGGTATGTCAATTCGTCCACCACCTAAAATTATATCGGTTATCAACGTTCACGCTTTGGTCTAATCGCGTGGAGGCCCTGCTCGTTGAAAACATTAATTTTGTCTTGTCCTCAGACCCGCTTTTGCTGACTCCTTCTCAATTCTCGTAAACACCGCAGTAATTTCTCTAACTGTGCGCCCAATGATATCTATATCATCAGCATACTCGAGCAGCATGCGACTTTTGCTGTTGATGGTTTTATAGTCTCTATTAAGATGATAAAAAGATCGCACGATAGGGTGTCACCTTGTCAGAGGCCTCGATTTTGTCCAACGTGTAATATTGAATAATAAAAACATTGTGTTTGGACAAAAATATACTATACTTGCTACAAGCTCCAAGCCCACGTTACATTTGCATCCAAACAACAAAAACTTGACAGATTTTTCACCGTGTGAATACCACCATGATATCAAGACAACTTGCATGAACTGTCTAGAGTAAAATTATGATATTAATGCAACATGTGGAATCTTCGTTCGCCTAACTAAACCGGCTATCCAAATTTAAAGATGGCTTCATGGTCTGAGCGACGGCAAGCAATCACAATAGTATGATTTTTATTTACCCCAAATTAACAATATATATTTTCTATCCAAACATAAAATGGTGAGCTCCGGGCTGTGATAACTATTTGTTCAGGAATCAATCAACTCTAACTTATCCTAAGGTTCCAAATCAAACTTTTGCCTCAAAATGGTATGCATGCTTGTCTCCTAATATAAATATTCCATTAGAAAAAAGTACACCTTCATGTGTACAAATATCCTTCTATTTTCGTAGACATCTTGTTCCATACCTGTCATAAAATTGTATACCCACTTATGTATATAACATCCTATATTGGAATACGGATTCAGCCTATTGCAAAATTCATATGCGGTAAATACTTTTATACATTCATATGAGATACTCGCGGCATAAGTTGGAACATTTGCTTTGTGAGGGAATGTTCGAGGGTTTGATGGGACGTGTGTTTAGGTATTAGTTTTTCATCAGTTGTTGTTGTGTTTTATAATTTTTTTCACGTTTTAATTTAAATGCAAATTTTCAACTCATTTTCAACATATTACGCCCTGTATATCACATCCGCTCCTAACGCACCAACCAGAAGCAGATTACTTCCAGCCGCTGGCGACCATTGTTGGCTGCTGAGGGCAACGGTGATATGTGTCTTATTATATATCTCACTCCTCCCACTAATCTCTTGTAACCAAACAATCGGTGTAGACATGATGATGTCAAGGTTCCAGCTATTGCTCTTATGTATGTATATTGATTTGATAGATTCTAACTTGGCGTTGTGTATTTTTTGTTTTGTTTATAAAACCTCTCACCCTCAATCCGAGCACTTAAAGCCTCACCATATTGTACGGCAAAGCTGTTAGATTTTCATCGTTAAATATTACACTTATGCAATATTAATGTGTGGTGGGAGTGTGGGAATAGGTATGGATGTGGTACATATGAGCCCATTCGCATTTTAGCACAACTAAACATGAAAGGTTGGTGGATATATTATAGAAACGTTTTCCCTGTCTATATGGCATATTTTCACAATCACTTTGATGATGTTGCTCTTCCAGATCATATGTGCATACGTATGATTCCGGGCCGTCATCAAGTCAATAGCAACACTAATCCATACGTGGAAGTTAACATTTGATCCCTTGCTAAGAGTACATCACAATTATAGGGAGAGTTAATATGAATGCAGAGTTGAGGTATGTACTTATATGGGATGATGCATAACCACACGTTTTCATAAGCCAAAATTCTTTCCTGCGACAGGTGACTTAGCTTTGCAGGATTTTAAAGAGATTCTTCTACCAAAAGATGTTGATGCAATCCTGATACAATTTCTGATAATAATTTTAAGAAATAAAAATTTTATTATTATAATTTTATATTATCGTATACACTAGGCTGATTTCCAAACAAGCGTAGATAAAAATCTGTAGTTAGATCTGAAATCGCTATACCGATTTTTGCAGGAATCATGAGAATACATTTGGTAACACTTCATTTTAAAAAATACAACTTTATTAATAGAGATATAGAATTATCTTGAGCGGGCATAAAAAATTAAATATAATCATAATTACATGAGGTCTCATGCGACACCCGGTTGGAACGAAGTTCCTTTCGCTATATACTATGTAGTAGTTAGTTCCAACACGCCTAAGGCGCCAGTTGAAAAATATGATAATTTAAATGGATCTTTAAGAAAAGTTACTTTTTTTTAAAATGAAATTTTAAGAAATTTTCGTTTTTTATGGAATGTATTTTTGTTTTAAAAAAAAATAATATTTTTAGGTCTTTTTGGAAAAATGTGTGTTTTATTTTCCGAAAAAGCTATTTTTTAAAGAGAGATACTTTGTTTATTAAAAGCTAATGTTTTTTTTAAGAAAAGGTACTATTTTTTAGTAGAAGTACTTTCTGGAAGAAAACGCCATAAGAGTGTGAGTTTTTTTTAAAAAGAAGTACTTCTTTTAAGAACAGGTACCATTTAAAGAAGTGATACTCTTTTTAGGAAATCCTTACTTTTTTCAAGAAGTACTTATTTTCAGAAAGGCTTACTTATCTCATGAAAAAAACGCAAAGGCATTGTTTTATTTTTAATAAAAGGTACTTTTAAGCACAGGAATTTTTGTAAGGTATTTTTTTGAAGAGAAAGATTTTTTTAAGATATGGGAATTTTTTTACAATAGATCCGTTGAGAATATGAAGAATATGTAAAGAATATGTAAATTTTTAAGAGTAGGTACTAATCTCAAGAAAAGTTATTTTGTTTCACTAAAAAGGTACTCTTTAAAGAAAGGTAGGTGTTTAAGAAAACGCAATCTGTTGTAAGAAAATGTGATTTTTTAAGAAACGGTACTTTTAAAAAAATACTTTTTTAAGAAACTGTACTTTTTGTAAGAATATTTCCTTTTTTTTAGAGAAAGGTACTTTTTTAAGATATGGTATTTTTTTACGAAACACCGTTTGCTTATATATTCGTTTGTTTTGTATGAAGCACTTAGCGAAGACTTAGCGAGAACTTAGCGACGAGATTAATTTTCGCTAAGTTTAAACAAAATTTTTTTGGACATCATTTACCTTTTTCAACCCTTATTCATATTTTTGAATAATGTAACTTATCGCCAAATTGCCCTTTTCTTTGTAACTTAGCAAGCGACAATCGCTTGCTTGTAACACAAACACAACTTTTGTTTCAGAATATGAATAGGTTTTTTGTTTTTTTAAATTTTCATTTTTTAAACTTCTTTCACTTTGGCTTTTCTAAATTTACAGGCTCCACCTAGAAAACTAAACTAAACAAGAAATTTTCCAACATACACTCCGGTTCACTTATTTAAAGGCACTAACAAATACATATTCAGCAGCCTGTAACTTTAGCAATTTGTAACCGATTGCAGAATTTTAAAATGGAAATGGAAGCTAGACATCTTGCGATACAAAAAATTTTTAAAGTAAGTGATGATTTTTTATAGCGAGCGTTTGTTTATTACAATTTATTACATCTTAATCATTTTACGAGTCAAAATGGCAAAACCAAAAATTTTAAATCTATCGGAAAAAACGAAAATCGATGTTTATCGTTCTGATAAACTGAGCCCAACAGTCATCGACAATTACACCAAGGACTCCGACGAGTATGGAAAAATTGTTAAAGGAATGGTTTCATTATCTTTACCTACGTATGAGAAAAGAAAAATCATCAGAATTGCTTCTAATTCTTTCTTATCCTTGTCAATAATAAGAGCTCAAGCTGGAGTGGAAGCGAGCAAGTCATCAGTACATACAGTAATTAAGAGCTGTGTGTATCTTAAATACCTGAAATTACAAAAAAAAAAGTGGCCACTTAATGCTCCTCGTAAGGAAAAGCGGCTGCAATCCGCAAGAGGCTATTTGGTATGGGATATGCAGCCAAGAGGTCATGTAAATGACTGGAGAACCGTTGTATTTACGGATGAGCAGAAGTTTAATTTGGATGGGTCTCATGGCTACGACCATTATTTCCATGATATGTGCAAACGAAATGGTGTTTTGAACCAATATCATAGTCGAGAATGCGGCGTTATGGTGTGGGGTGATATTTCGTAATATGGCACCATCATTCTTGAATTTCAAAGTGAAAAAATGACTGGTGCACGCTATAAAACGTTATTAGAACCGGTTTGGTTCCATATCTTGGATAAAAGGGTACTGGCCCTATACACAACGCCAGAGTAGTAAAGGAGTTCATTGCAAGCCAAAACATTATCGAAAATGTCTGGGGTTGGTTATCTCGTAAGATCTATGAAGGAGGTAGACAATTTGATGACAATCAGTCACTAAGTCAGGCCATTAAGGATGCTTGGAATCTAATTTCGTTGGACTACATAAATTCTCTTTATCTCTCAATGAAACCCGTATACTTGAAGTTATTAAATAATAAAATAAAGTAAAATAAATTAAGAAAAACAACCAAAACTGTTTTTCATTAAAATTAGTTAAAGTGCCTTTATTCAAGTGAACCAAAAAATAGCACATTTTTGGACTATTTTTTTATAAATTGCTCAAAAAAAGTTCTTTAGTTAAGAAACCACCATTGTCATGATTATATATATATATATATTAGGGCGGGTCAAATTGTATGGATCGATTTTTTCTGATGAAGCGTATAGCATAAACGTAATCTATAGGTGATTCTGAGAAATTTTGCTCAAGAGACTATAGCTCTAATTCGGAGTTGGAGCCCCCAAAAGGTTTTTTTATCACCTTTCAGAATCTGTATTGATACCTGTAGAAAAAGTTAATTTTAGGCTATTTTTCGGCAAAAAATTCCTAATAATTCCTAATTCCTACTAAACGCAAAGAAAACCAAGCCCACATTGAGAAATCTACTATAATTCTATCCGATTTTATGATGAATTTAATTATATTATTCTCTGTGTATGTATGGAAAAATATCAATTTTGAAATTTTGGGGGGCTCCAAATCCGACTTAGAGCTACGGTGTCTTGAGCAAAATTTCTCAAAATGACCTATAGATTAAGTCTTAGCTATACGCTTCAATAAAAAAAAAATTAACCCGCCCTACTATACATAGTTATATACAATATCCTAAGATGTCTCGCTTCCATTTCCATTTTAAAATCCAGCAATCGGTTACAAATTGCAAAAGATACCGGCTGCTGAATATGGAATATTTAGTGCCTTTAAATAAGTGAACCGGAGTGTATGTTTGTCTAGACACAAACCAAAGCAAAAAGTGCCCAATATATAGTAGTTTATAATACTGGGTGCGACAACCAACAGTGTTAACAAAAAGTTATTTGATTTTTTTTTCATTTAGCACCCATCCCGCAACGTGCGATGGTGCTCAGGTACTCAGGTACACAACAGCCAACCAGTCTATATTTTATACACAAATTCTAAAACTGTTGGTAAATCTATGAATTATTTTGACAATTTGTATTGTTTTGTCCATGTGTTGTTAATAAAAATTTGTAGGGATCGAAATCACGGAGAACTGAATTGAAGAACAAGTGTACCGCAGATAGAAGGAAGAATTCTATTGAAACACTTTGTTCCTTCAAGAGACTACTTCATACTCTGTCTCCATTTTATTACTTCATATGTTAATCCTGTAAAGAATGTCCATAGTTTATGTGAAAGTGTGTTACTTACTTACTTATCCGGTCACGAAAAACCCCGAGGGGTCAGGGACCTTACAAAATGAAGATAACATATTTCGCCAACCAGTTCGATCTTTTGCCTTATCTCTTCAGTTGACAATACCAAGTGTACGCAGGGATTCGTCAACCTGATCCTTCCAGCGGAGTCTTGGTGTTTCTATTTTTCGTCTTCCTTCGAGTTCGGTTTCGAAAACCCCTCGTGCTGGTTCGTCTTCATCCATTGTACTGACTTGGCCTAGCCAGCGCAATCGTGTTATTTTGATCCGCTTAACTATGTCAATGTCAGGATAAAGCTCATACAGCTCATGGTTCATGCGTCGCCG
This sequence comes from Phaonia tiefii, assembly GCA_963931995.1. Lineage (NCBI taxonomy): Eukaryota > Metazoa > Arthropoda > Insecta > Diptera > Muscidae > Phaonia > Phaonia tiefii. The sequence goes on along the minus strand of OZ008370.1, from coordinate 165,308,868 downwards.
ATACTCGCCTTTGTGCCATATAGGGCCACACATTTTTCTGAGGATTTTGCTCTCGAAGACTCCTACAGTTGTTTCGTCTGCTTGCGATAAGATCCATGATTCTGCGCCATAAAGCCAGACAGGTTGTATGAGAGTCTGGTATAGTTGGACTTTTGTTACTCGAGCGAGGGCTTTATCTCTAAAGTACTTGCTTAGCCCAAAACAACATCTATTCGCAAGCACAATTCTCCGCTTGATTTAAAGGCTGACGTTGTTGTTTTTGTTTACGGCAGATCCGAGGTATATAAATTCATCCACTACCTCGAACTTATAACAGTTATCAAAGTTCACGCTTTGGTCTAATCGCGTGGAGGCCCTGCTCGGTGAAACCATTAATTTTGTCTTGCCCTCATTTGCTGTCAGACCCACTTTTCCTGACTCTTTTAAATTTTTGAAAACACCTCAGTAACTTCTCTGACTGTGCGTCCAATGATATTTATATCATCAGCATACGCGTGCAGTATGTGACTATTGCTGCTGATGGTTTTATTCATGTTATCAGCAGCTTTTCTCAGAATAATCTCTATTAGGATGGTAAAGAGATCGCAAGATGTTAAAGAACTTTCACTGCGGATTTGGTGCTCGACAGGGTCATCCTGCAGAGGCGTATGAGTTTTGCAGGAATACCAAGCTCAGACATTGCTTCGTAGAGTTTCCCCCGTATCGGGCTATCGAAGGCCGCTTTATAATCGACAAATAGATGATAGGTGTCGATTTGGTTTTCGTGGGTCTTCTCCAGGATTTGGCGTAGCGTGAAAATCTGGTCGGTTGTCGACTTTCCAGGCCTAAAGCCACACTGCTATGGTCCAATCAGGTCAGCGATAATCGGTTTTAGTCTTTCGCACATTATGCTTTAGAGAACCTTATATGCTATGGATAAAAGGCTTATTCCACGGTAGTTGGCACAGAGACTCGGGTCACTATTTTTTTAAATATGGGACTCCAATCGCCGGGCATGCATTCATCTAACCAAATTATCAGCTCATCGTCGCCAGCTTTAAACAGCTCCGGCGGTAATCCATGGGCTCCTGCGGCTTTATTGTTCTTAAGCCGGGCAATAGCTGTTCTGACCTCGACTTCGTTAGGAGGGGGGCAATCGACGTCGTCGTTTATATTGTGATCGATTGTCCCATTGTCGGTGGATATCTCAGGTACCAATAGCGCGGAGAAATGATCTCTCCATATTCCCAACATGCTCTGCACATCTGCGATGAGATTTCCGTCCTTCCCTTTGTATATATTTACACATTGTGGTGTTAATACTCACTAAGAATTGACTTGAGAGTAGCCAGTAGTAGTAACGTTTATATATCGATTGTTTTTTACCCTGCATGAGAACTTAAAATGATAATGTCCTATCTTCCTGCCACCTGTTTACTGTTCAAACGCGATAATACTAAATTGCTTATTACTCACGGCTCTGTGTCATATTTATGTACTGCAAAGTGATGAAGAAGAATGATGTTGTTATAACAGAAATATCGTACATACATCATCGTAGTACTTGCAAACGTCGTAAGTAACAATCAACAATACAACTGTATACCACTATCAAACTACCAAGTTGGTGGTGGATAGTAATGTTATTGTTAAGCTCTGTTGGCTGTTAATTACTTTCATTAAATACTGCTCAACTGCAGTTGAAATTGAATTTACTTTTAATTAAAAATTCACAAAAAGATGTTTTTCTTGGCAGTGTAACATCAGTTCAAAAACAACCAACTAATACAAAAAAAATGCAGCTACAGACACTTATACACATACAAAGGCACACACACCCACATTCAAACTCGTACGTACAAACGATGTTTAAGGTCTAGAAGAAACTTACAACTTAGTCTGAGTTTTCTTCATCAGCGGCATCGTCTTCGTAATCGTCTCCAGCATTTGCAACAATAGCAATGTAGTGGTGGCACGTTAATTTCTTTAAATTATTGCGCAGCACATACACGTATTTGTGTGTGTGCATATGTGTGTGTGTGTTCTCTGATAGTTCTTTCACTTTGACGCTTTTAATGCATTGTAGAAAATTGCGTGGCAATGGCATTGGCAATTAGACAATGGCTTTAGTAGTACTCGCATTTCTGCATTTTTTAAAAACACAAACACTGGACAAATAAATTGTGATTTGAGGGAACGGTTTATAAGTATGGGTTTATGCTGAAAATAGGACTAACTAACAATTACTATTGCAAATGGTAGCATTTTATAGTAAATTGCGAGCAATGTAACATTTTTGCAACTAACCAAATATTGCGATACAAATATAAGTTTATAATGATACTCAATTCAAACAATGACATCTAAACTTCAAAATGTTGTATACAAACTGTAATATATGAAATGGCAATAGGCACCAACAGCCTCTGCATACTAGAGTAAAATTAAAATGAGACATTTTCAGACATTTTTTAGACGAATTAAAGTTCTAAGGTCAAAAAGGTAATTTCAATTTTGAGATGAGCTGGATGCCGAGTAGTTGCCTTTGGATTAATTTAAAAATTGTGGAGTGAAAAAGAAAATTCCCATTGATTTATTTTTTCGCTTGAATATATTATTTTTTTAAATTTGCATCTTCTTTCTTTCCATTCGTCCAACATTTTTTGTATAAAAATAACACATAGTGTTATTTAATAAATTCGTTCTTTATCAGTTGCTTATGCAAAATACAAGGATTGCTAAAGTATTTATATTTCGGGTCCTGGCAGCACTAGTGTTGCCAGATGAAAACTGGAACTTCCATTGGAAAGTCTGAAATTTTTTAGCATAAACAAATATAGGACATTTTCACTTACGAGCACTATTGTTGAATTTAGAGTGTGTTGAAAAATTAATCTCGGTCAAAAAATAGAATTAACCCGTGAAAATGTTTTACGATTTTCGGCGTGAATTATCGAGCCAAAACTGTCTCAATCAACTTGTTTTCACTTTTGGTGATCAATCAGCATCAAAAACCACTATAAATCGCTGGTACCAAGAGTTCAGTCTCGGACGCTGTTCGCTACAGGATGAATTTCGTGAAGGCCGTCCAACATTGGTCGTGTTTTCAGGAAACTATCGATGCTATGCGTTAACTGATAAAGCAAGACCGACATTTGACATACCGTGAGGTTGAGGCATCCTTGGGCATTAGTATCACAAGCGTAAATAAGATATTGCATATTCATATGGCAGATAAAAGACTTGTACTCTTTGGATCCCACTTAATTTAACGAATGATCAAAAAACGGCTCGAGTCGATTGGAGCAAAGAAATGTTGAAAAAATTCATGCGCGTTAACTCAAATGCAACGTATAACAGCGTCACACGTAACGAATCATGGATCTATGCATATGAGTCCGAAACAGAACAGCAGTCGATCGTATGGTCTAATCAAACAAAAGATGTTCGTGGAAGAAGCACATCGAAGAAAATGATCGGCTTTTTTTTGGTATAACCGGTCATGTGGCCACAGTGCCTTAAGTGGAATATAGGAGGGACAACTCTGAGTGATATGCCACCATCTGTTTGCCAACAGTGTTCGAAGAAATAGGGGAAACCACAAGAGAAGATGGATCATTTTGCATCAGGACAATGCAAGCTCTCACACATCAGCTAAAACAACTTGCTATTTGAGCACTCAACATGTCGAATTGATGGGTCATCTGCCGTACAGCCCTGATTTGGCACCCAATGACTTCTTTTTACTGCATTTTTCAACGGTATCAATCGGAGTAGAAAGGTGCTTCGAAAACTGGTGTGAGCGTATGCAAAAGTTTTCTGATCTTCACGGAGAATATTTTTAATAACAATAAAACCATTTCCAATGATAAATTATTGTTTATATATTGCCTCGATCTGAAATAAATACAAACCCCCTATTTTGACTGACGATAAGGTTACCATATAAATGAATACTACTTATAAGAGGTTTATTTGGCGATTATCGCACAGATTTTTAGCTTATTAAATACAATTTGAAATGTTTTATGAATACGGGCTTCGAGCTAAAATATGTAGCTCCATCAAATTCGAAACAGTTTCTGAATTAATCGTAAGCAAAGGGTGATTTTTTGCTTAGATAGAATTTACGGCTGAAATGCAGGAGCCCGGGCACGGCTCAAAAAACAAACAAAAAAGCCAAAAATCAAGTAAAATATGGCAATTTCAGAAACCAAAAAATTGTATAACGATCGGAACCATGGGGCCCCTAGGGCCCAAAAACGGGTGCATCTAGGTAAATCTAGGAACAAGACAGTGTGGGTACTCAAATTAAAGGAAATATCGTCGCGAATTTAGTCGTACCAAGTGAAGCATACTTTAAGATAGTATACCGGACCTGGTGAAATTACAAATATTACCGGGCCTGGTGAAATTACAAAAAAAAATAATGTAAAATTTGTTCGCAAAATCTAGCCGACTACGTGTATTCACAAAGGGAAAAGATTCGCTTAGTGCCTGCGGCACTTTTCACATAACAATTTTCTAACTCCTTCAAAATGAAGGAAATACAAATTTTTTAAAAAAAAAAGCATTTTTTGAAAAACCATTCCAATGTGTGTTCGAACTCACGGGCGATGTGTTAACACCTTTTTGTTACATGGTACCTGTTCGATTTCTATGAACACATTAGTAAATGTTACATTGGAAAATAAGAAACAGCGTTCAATCACATGATGCCGTTACATTTAAATAATATTAATACTTAAAATTATTTAAAGACCAGTGCAAGCACATGTGTCATTATTTTCTTGCACAATACTTTTTGTTTTATTCCCACAAAAACCGAGAATGCAAAGCAACATGAGCATACATACATTGTTATATTTGTATAGACGCTACACAAGTTCACACAAATTTCGTTGCTCTCTTGCTATCTCATTTTTATATAACAGGTTTTCAATAAGAGCGCTACAAAAGTTTTTTTAAATAAAACAAACCCGGTTTTAGATACCGATGAAATTCTTTATTGTTGTGAAAGCACGTTCGATGTCATTATGTATGGAACTCGATTTCTTTTGCATGGCCACCACGGGCACGCTTGCAGAAGTCCAGACCCTGAACGCAATTTTCGACGGTTTTCAAGTATACATCGGCCGATACTGCTACAATTTCACGTTCGATATTCGTACGGAGTTCATCAATCGTCGCTGGCTTGTTGGCATAGACCATAGATTTAACGTAGCCCCATACGAAATAATCTAACGGTGTCAAATCGCACGACCGAGGCGGCCAATCGACTGGGCCATTTCGTGAGATAACACGTTCACCAAATTTGGTTTCCAAAAAATTGATTGTGGCACCCGCTGTGTGGCTTGCGGCGCCGTCCTGTTGGAACCACATGTCCTCCAAGTCCACATTATCCAATTGGAGCCAAAAATATTCGGTTATCATTAAATTCGCATTCACAGTAATGTGCCGGTCTTGATCATCACGGAAGAAGTACAGCCCATGACGCCGCCGGCCCATAAACCGCACCAAACGGTAATTTTTTCGGGATTCAATGATGACTCATGGATTACGTGTGGATTGCTGTCTGACCAATAACGCATATTTTGCTTATTGACGAAGCCATTCAGCCAGAAATGAGCCTCATCGCTGATTGTTGAGGCCTCTTAAAGTTGAGGCCACTGACTCCAAATTTCGGTAGTAAATTTAAATAATTTCGACTCGTTGTTGGCTAGTATATCTTTCCATGATGAAATGGCAAACCTTACTGAAGAGAGATGTCAAAAGAGCGGTAAAAAATATGGCGCCGTTTGCTGTCCCTATCGATTTACTTTTGTAGCGTCTCTGTTGAAAAACCCTTTAACCTATAACCACGTCATTATTCTCTTTGCTCTGAGAGTGCTCCGCACACCCACACAAGACAACTATTCGCTGCCGATACAGCAGTGTGTGTTTTTTTCGCAGTTTGACAATCTGTGTTTCGCAGTCGGACAAATCTATGTTCTACATAGCGGTGGTTCACCCTTATCATTTAGGGGTATGAAGAGTAGATGTGATTCGAAGACCTACCCGATATGCACACAAAATTTCAGACAAATCGGTCCAGCCGTTTCGGAGAAGTTTAACGGCAAACAATATGTGATCGCAGGCGGACAATCTGTGTGATCGCAGTCTGACAAACTGTGTGAGCGCAGTCGGACAAACTTTGTTTGGATGTATTCACTGTGAATTTAGGCTGTACCCGCGGCTATAGATGTTAACACATCTAACAATTTTTGGTTTTTTTATTTCTCATATTTTGCCCGATTATTGGATTTTTTTTCGGGAGGAGTCTTTTCAAGCCGTTTTCGGGACCTATTTTCGACCCCAGGGCCCCATGGGTCCGATCGTTACAAAATTTGTTTGCCATATTTTACTCGATTTTAGTTTTTTTTTTGAACCGGGCCCGGGCTCATGGTTTTTTTGCAAAGAAAGGGTTAGATGTCAACCGAACTGTCATTCTGCGGTAATGTTTTGACATTAATCATCTGTATACTGTAAAAACTCACCATGAATTTTATAATTTTTATGTCACATATAATCGCTTATCTGAGCAAGCCATCTGTTGAACTGTGGAAAGATTTCACACATACTCTGTTAAAGATGGAATAACACCAACACGTCGAAGACATGTGTGTACTGAAGAGAATATCGCCGCTGTAAACGAAAGGGTGGAAGAAGATCCAAATTTATCGATTCGTCGTCGGTCGCAGGAATTGAGTATCTGTTCGTCCAATACGTGGACAATTTTCCGTAAAGATCTTGGCCTATTGCAAATTAAATTCAACGATGAGGCCCATTTTTGGCTTAGGGGGTTTGGACCAATCCACAACTGACCCTTAAATTTTTAGGGATCTAGTTCGTTTTCTTACTTGGGTTCAAAATTGAATAACTCCGCAATTCGTAGGAATGAAATAAATACCCAAAATTATGGTTGGGGATACATATAAAAAAAACCAAACACACAACATCACACATACTTTGTCCGAAGTAGCTGACGTATACATGTGTCACATAACCACGTGTTTGCCATATCAACAGCAACGAAACAGCCAAACACACAACATCACACATACTTTGTACGAAGTAGCTGACGTATTAGTGTGTCACCATACGTCGTCTGCGCAAGTCATTATTCTCTTTCGCAGTCGCAGAAATTATGCTTTTAGCAGCAGCATAAAATCTGGTTTTAGCAGCAGTGTTGACTTTGAAAGATTTAGTCCCTATACGCCGCTATAGATGTTAAGAAATCAAAAATCTTTATAAAAAGATTCTTTTGATTAAAATTTATTCTTTTGTGTTTTTTTTACAATTTCAATTACTATCGCGCTTATTAAAAACACAGTTTATTTAATTGATGTTCTTTCAATGTAGATATTTGCTGAAACCTGTCTTTGGCGTCAAGGAGAATGAAGTTAGTTGTTGGTCGATTACTGTTCCACCGAGGTATGCATAATATCTCTTAAATATGCCATTTATATGCTGTCCCAGCAAAATATATCAAATAACGTAAATTTAACATCGTACTAAAGCTGGACTTTTCAACCGTGCTCTGTTTACCGACAGTGTTGGCATCCGGAAGCGGGTGTTTGCATCTTTATTGTTTTAGTGCGATTTTCTCTCATTTATTCATTTCCAACGTTTGGTAAATTGTTGTCGCACTGATTGGTGCCGCATTGGCGGCAAAGTTTTTGCCTCGTCAAGTACTTCGATGAGTATGCGTTTTTTTTATATTCATTTCACTTAGATTTCCTGCAGTTACTTCCTAGTCTTCGTTGCTGCCTTTCAGGAAGTTTCACAACATCGCCATCACTATTACCACCAACAACAGTAGCGGCAGCGACAGCAATAGCAGCAACAACTGTGTCGCACTTTAGTACAACAAAGTATAAGTTGTCATTTCAAGGAGTTTTGTTGCTCAAATGTATTTACAATTCAAAAAAGATTCATTTTGTGATTCGAATGGAAATCCTCTTCTTGCAAATTCCTCTTTTTTTTAAAGGAAGCGCATGAAATGCGAAAGAATGGATATCACCAATTGGGCAATGTAGCATGAGTTGTGTTGAAGTGCCACAAAAGCAACTGGCAAACAAAGGTTGCTGATGGTGCTGCTGTTGTTGTTGCCAAATGCTGTATATTTTGTAGGCGGATTTAAATGCGTTTGTAATTAGTTTTATTTTGTTGCTCCAACTGTTGTTGTTGCTGCTGCTTTAATCATTCACTCAGACTTTCAATGTATACATTTGTCAAGCGATTGTTTTTCCGGGGTTTTTCTGTCTCCTCATTTGCGTTTGACTGTCTGCAACAACACTTGAAAGTTTCGCAAAAGTTATTCTGATTTTAGTTATACACTTAAAGAAAAATGATGCACATGGTGATTTGGAATTTGTGTAGTTAATAATAACTGTTGTAAATTGAAGCTAATTTTTAGGTTATTATCGATTTTGCGCATTGGAAGGGCAAATGTCAGAAAACTATATGATTTTTGTAATTTCGTTTAAGGATAACACATCCTGTCTCCTCCGGTTAGTGAAATGCCGCGGGTGGGACCCGAACTCGTTCCGATGTTTGTGAACCATAATTTTCAGCAGCGTCCAGCCGGCTAAGCCACTGTGGTGTGTATTCACATTTGTCACTAACCAATAATTTTTATCGTGTCCTACTTTCGTTACGTGCACGCACTGATACAGGAGTGTTTTTCCTGTGATTTTTACCTAACTAGAACTTAAATGGATCCCTTCTATAAAATGAATATTGCTCTAAATGACCTCGTTTAAGCACAACATTTTGAGCGAAGGTTTACAAAATTCGGTTGAAATATCGACGAAAATTTTGAAGGGAGTATTATGGCCGTACTTAGTTCACGTGCTGAGTTCCACGTTTTGCGCGGAAGTTTACAATTCGCCAAGCTAAAAAATATTTTCACCAGTGTTGTATAACGAGCTGCCCTGATAATGGGCTGCCCTCCCGCAAGGACTAGAATGGGAATCTGGTGACAGATAAGCAGTGTGTGCTCAAAATGTGGAGAGACCAGTTTTCAGCACTACTCCACTCAGATTCTTCCACTGAAGATCTGGAGGTAATGATAGTGAAGGATTTTGTAGATTTGTCGATTTCAAAGCTGCTTTCGATAGCCCCATACGGGGTAAACTGTACGAAGCTATGTCTGAACTTGTGATATCGGCAAAATTGATCAGACTCTGTAGAATGACGCTAACCAACACCAAATCAGCAGTGAAAGTGGGGAAAGATCTCACTGAACCATTCTGTACCAAATGAGGACTGAGACAAGGCTACACACTTTCGTTCAATCTCTTCAACATATTAATGGAGATAATAATGAGACAAGCTACAGTAAATAAAACCAAGACCATTAACACGAAAAGTCATATGTTGCTGGCGTATGCTGTCGACATAGACATCATGGGGCGAAATTTGCGAGAGGTTACTGAAGTATTATCAAGAATCGAAAAAGAATCAGCGAACGTGGGTCTTGCTGTTAATGAGGGCAAGACAAAATTGATGGTGTCAACCACTAGAGAAACATCTCGGCTTGGTCCGCACTTGTACGTTGACAACCGCGTTATGAAATCTGGAGAGACCTTAAGCTGGAATAATTAGTCGAGAATAATTAGTGTGAAAATATCTTAAAAACAGAATAAAATATAGCTGTCAACACTGGTATGTGTTGCGGGCTAATTACGCAGCGAAACAATTTTTAGCTGCTCAATGATTTTTGTGCGAACGAAGTAAACACTAGGCTGTAGTAGAAAGTTGTTCTGGCAAAATATAGGCAACAGGGATCAACCAATATTTTAAAAGATTCTAAGAAAAATTTCCATCGTTGTTCAATTTCTCAAACCCCAATATTGTCAGTGTATCCAAATCAGATTGTGTACGTTTTTGTATTTAAGTTTTGTCCATCTGATAATCATATTTACTACCGCGAGAAATTTTTCATACGTTAATAAATATTCCATATGATATTTAAGAGGCTTGAATGAAAAGTTGATTCCTTCGAAGTTAAGCTTAACCATATAGAGCCAGAAGTCTCATAGGTATCTGCCCTTTATTATGTATGGCTGTATAATTTTTTTTGCCTCGGTTCCATTTTTATCTCACCATGTTATCATTCCCATTACTAATACCAAATTTTCTTGAATTTTGATAAATAGTAATAATTACATTTGTATGGATATTATATCAAATCATGAACCCATGTCGCCAATTTTCCGGTCACTTACACAGTACAACACATGATTTCGGGACTCAATTCTAAGAATTGCCCATGAAAGAAGCCCCAAAAATAAGAACTTCTGCATCATTGGTTTTGTCAAGTTGGCTGCATTAATAATTTAATGGCCATATGAATTATTTTGCTCAAGGTGGATTTTTAGCACTTTTTCTATATTTTAACACGGAATATTTCTTTTGTGTCTGGAGCAAAGTTGTAGATATTGAATAGGAGAAAAACTAGTACATAAGTTTCAGTCGGGTGAACCGACTTAATCATACCCTCACACTAAGTCATCCATTGCATGGGAGTTCTGTTAAAAAACGCCCATAAACAAAAGTGACCACATTCATAATGCTCAAAATATTATAGAATACCGAAATTAGTTACAATCCTAAGTGGTTTTGGGGAATTTGTATCCCTCCCAATATTTATATGCGAGGTACAAAAATAGGCATGGCAAGTTGTTGCCAAAATTTTGATCAGTACCAAATTTTATTATGATCGGTTATGATTTATTGGAGATATCGAGTCGGCAAACCGGAAAAACGCTCATCTTTTGTATGGAAGGTACGAAACTGGGCGTGAAACTATCGTCAGTTATTAACTACATAGTAGCTTTTAATAAAATATTGCCTAGTAAAGAATTTTATTAAGATCAGTTGTAGTTTACGAGAGTTATCGTGTCCATCATGCGGTCATCCGCCCAATGTAGACGTGGGACGTACCAGAATGGGTGTGGCAAAACAGCTCATTTTCTATACGAGAGTTTCATTTGACTATATAGTGACTAGGACAAACTTTCATAAAGATTGGTTCGGCCAAACAACTTTTGTAAGGGAGGTACCAAAATGGACGTGCCAAAATCACCCTTGTTTTAATCGGTGATTGGCCTTTGATAACGTGAAGCCTTATAACTAATTTCATTAAGGTCGGAAGTGTTTCAGACTATTTATCGGTTTGAAACCCCGGACGACCACCCTCTTTTGTATGGGAGGTACCAAAATGGGCGTGATAATCTCGGCCATTTCCTCAAGTTAAGTAGGCATTTACAGATTATTAACCGGTGTGAGAGTTGATGCTAATCACTTCTTCCAGAAGAAAGGTTTGAAAGAAGTATGATTTTGTGCCAAATGTGTCGATTTGTTTGGGAGGTACCAGAAGGGGCGTGGTCAAAAACGCCCATTTTCAATCCCACACTCAATATTGGCAGATAATAGTCACTGACAAAATTTCATTGTGATCTGTAAAGATTTACGGCAGTTATTGTGTTGACTTGCCAGCCAGACAGACAGACAGACGGACATGGCTTAATCGTCTTAAAATGACGTAAACGAAATTTCGTCCAAATATACTAAGGGATGAAAGTGACTCCTTCTATGCGTTATATTTCTTTACGTACTAAATGATATATACCCCCATCCTATGGGTGATGGGTGAAAGAAGTGTAAAAGAAGAACAGTTTATTAAATAAGCGCCTTTTTTATAAAAAAAAATGTTAAATCTGTCAAAAAAAATACCTCTTCATATTCTTAAACAAAGTACATTTTCTTAAAAAAATACCTTATCTTAAAGTAGAGGGTTTTTCAACAGAGACGCTACAAAAGTATATCGATAGGGACAGCAAACGACGCCATATTTTTCCCGATCTTTAGACATTTCTCTTCAGTAAGGTTTGCCATTTCATCATGCAAATATATACGAGCCAACAACGAGTCGAAATTATTAAAATTCACTACCGAAATTTGGAGTCAGTGGCCTCAACTTTAAGAGCGCTACGTCCAATTTATGGTCATCATAATCGTCCTACCAGATCAACAATTGAGCGTCTAGTGGAAAAATTTGAATCCACAGGCACAGTACAAAATGTTCCCGTGCCAGTGAGACAAAGAAGTGCCCGTAGTGTCGAGAATATTGCTGCCGCTGAGGCTTCAGTTCAAGAAAGCCCAAATGTGTCTCTCACACGTCGTTCTCAAGCGTTGGGCATCTCTGTGACGTTGTTGTGGCGAATTTTGCGAATCCTTACAAGATCAAATTGACGCAAGAACTGAAGCCGCTTGACCACCATAAGCGTCGAATGTTCGTGAATTGGGCTGAGCAACAACTTTAAAATGATTCGTTCGGATTTTCATCGGAAAATCATCTTCAGCGATGAGGCTCATTTCTGGCTGAATGGCTTCGTCAATAAGCAAAATATGCGTTATTGGTCAGACAGCAATCCACACGTAATCCATGAGTCATCATTGCATCCCGAAAATATTATGGTTTGGTGCGGTTTATGGGCCGGCGGCGTCATTGGGCCGTACTTCTTCCGTGATGATCAAGACCGGCACATTACTGTGAATGCGAATCGCTACCGTTCAATGATAACCGAATATTTTTGGCCCCAATTCGATAATATGGACTTGGAGGACATGTGGTTCCAACAGGACGGCGCCACAAGCCACACAGCGAATGCCACAATCAATTTATTGGAAACCAAGTTTGGGGAACGTGTTATCTCACGAAATGGCCCAGTCGATTGGCCGCCTCGGTCGTGCGGTTTGACGCCGTTAGATTATTTCCTGTGGGGCTACGTCAAGTCTATGGTCTATGCCAACAAGCCAGCGACGACTGAAGAACTTCGTACGAATATCGAACGTGAAATTGCAGCAGTATCGGCCGATTTATGCTTGAAAACCGTCGAAAATTGGGTTCAGCGACTGGACTTCTGCAAGCGTGACCGTGGTGGCCATGCAAAAGAAATCGAGTTCGAGTCATTGAACGTATTTTCACAGCAATTAAGAATTTCATTGGTATCTAAAACCGGGTTTTTTATTTAAAAAAATTTTGTAGCGCTCTTATTGAAAAACCGTATAGTACCTTTGCTTAAAAAAAGTAAATTTTCATATAAAAAGTACCGTTTCTTAAAAAAATAAACTGTTTTTTAAAATAAGTACAAGTATGCAACATAAAGTACATCATAGAATGTATTATTAAAGAAATAATGTGAAATTGATTATTATGGTGGATGGTTGGGAATATAGCTATTTCGATGCCCACCAAGGCATATCGTCAGCTCCCTTCTCCCCAAGTATTTAGGTATTTCATCACACATTATAGGGATAAGCAAATCTCAAGTAAGCGAGAAAATTCTAAATTCTTGCTTGTGCGAAAATATCCACAAAAATAACTTTTCCATAACCATCAATATTCATAACATTTATTTTCTATGCATGCTTTCATCGAAAGCCATTTCATGGATGTTGTTGATTCAAAAAAGAAGCAACGATTGCCATGAGATTGGCGTACAGGGTACTGTCTGCGTATTCTTCCAGTTTTGTTTTATTATTTGATCTTTAAGATGTTATTTTCCTTAATAATTTTTCCGCTTCAAGATCAATTTCTATGAAAAAGTACTTTTATAACAAAAAGTACATTTTCATAGAATGTATTATTAAGGAAGTAACGTGAAAGCCAGCATAGGAAAGAAATGTTATGAATATTGATGGTTATGGTAAAGTATTGTTGTGGAATTTTTCGCACAAGTAGGAGTTTCGGCAATTCTCGCTTACTTGAGATTTATTTATCCCTATAATGTGTGATGATATACCTAAATACTTGTGGAGAGGGGAGCTGATGATGCCTTGGTGGGCATTGAAATAGCTATATTCCCATAATAATCAATAATAATAAATTTCACATTATTTTTTAATATACATTTTATGAAAATGTACTTTTTGTTATAAAAGTACTTTTTCGAGATTGATCTTAAACCGGGAAATTTATTAAGGAAACAAAAATAAATTGTATTAAAAAAATATTTCTTAAAAAAACTTGTTGGTTTTACAAAAAGTATCTTCGCTTACAAATCCATTTAAATTATCGTATTGTTCAACTGGGCCTTAGGCGTGTTGGAACTATCTAGTACATAATATATTGCAAAATTAACTTCGTTCCAACCGGGTGTCCCCTGACACCTTATGTAATTTTTATTTGTAACATGATGCGCATATACATATATTATAGGTCCCTGCAAACATGATCTGACTGCCAGTTTACATACATAAGTTATTCGTACGTTGCTTGTCCAAATTCCAATCTTGCATCACGTTTTGTTGCGTTCACATCTTATTTGATTCGATTGTAATTTCGGTTCTGTTCAAATATATTTAATTTTTCGAGTGTATTTTTTTGAGTAACATCCAACAACCGACTATTCAAATTGTCTAATTTTGCTTAAGTTACAATTTGCATAATTAGTATTTTATTCAGAAATGTCACAAATAGTGCATGTCCCAAACATGCAAATCTTGGCAAGAGATTCACTGGCTACTCAATACTATCGGGTAAGAGGGAATTTAAGTTATCAGTTCGCATTAAGATAACAGACAGTGTTGGTTAACTTTAAGGATACTGCTGGAAAATCGAAGTTTTAGCAATATAACATTACAGATAATGAAGAGGTACGGTAGACGTTCTCACAAGCAGTAAACTATGTGATTTACACCGGCTCAGAACAGATTTAGAGGAGGTTTATCAAGTATTATTACTCAACACTGTCGCCGGCAATAGGAGAGATGATATTTAAACACATGTGGTAAGAAAAAAATGTTTTTCTAAATCAAAATAGACGTGGTAAAAAATCGACCAAAGTTACAGAATTTTGGGGCATATAATTGAAAGCACTATCCAAGATCATTTCTCCTTTAGTTCATCTAACGCCAAAATTTGAAGACCTTTATATTCTGACCTTTTCCTTTCTGATATTTCCTTGTTCTTCAAAAACAACCACTTGAATTGACGACTGGGTATTTTTAATTTGCAATGAAATGCAAATACAGTCTATGTAACCGGATGCCAATTGGAATGCAATATGTAGATGTTTTTAATTATTTTGAATTTGTTTGACTGCTGGCAATTTTATTTTGAAGGCATTTTGTATGTAGAAGCCTGTAGCTTCGATTCGTGTACTTTCAAATTCATAATCCTGGACGTATAA
Source organism: Phaonia tiefii (assembly GCA_963931995.1). Lineage (NCBI taxonomy): Eukaryota > Metazoa > Arthropoda > Insecta > Diptera > Muscidae > Phaonia > Phaonia tiefii. The sequence goes on along the minus strand of OZ008370.1, from coordinate 165,293,647 downwards.
AATGTTTGAAACTATAAAAAAATAAATGGTTTCCCATTACATCCCATGAAGGGACAGGGGAGAACTTCTCACAATCACTGAGCTGTCCGCTTTCCAGTTTTCACTCACTGATTGGGACCTACAGTTTTACACCGATTCCGAACGGTACTTTGAGAAGCTTTTTCATGGCTATATACTCGATAGTGTCGCAGTCAGTATGCGAGGTGACCGCCGCCGAAAGAAATGTTAAGGTGGTCAGAGCAGGGTTCGAACCCAGGATCTCATGTACAAGAGCCGCGCACACTAACCATTGCACCACCGACGGTAATTAAATTGCACATTATAATTGTCATATAATTAATTTGCTTCATGTATGCTTGTAGATTTGTAGATTCAGTTGAGTCCGTATTTAGATGGAGCTCAAACCCAGCAGACCACGGAATTTTGCACAAAAAAAAGTCATCTCTCTGATGAAGCGCATTTCCATCTGAATGGCTTCGTGAATGCACAACATTGTCGAGTTTGGGGCTCAGAAAATACTCATGCGATCCATGGGAAAAAAAATGCAACCACACCGAGCAACTATCTGGTGCGGATTGTGGTCAGTCGGCGTGTTTGGGTCTTACGTTTTTGAATCGCAAGATCATACGATTTAATACCGTGCGACCCCGTCTTTGGGTTTTTGTTAAATCTCGAGTTTATGCGAATAAAATAGAAACAATTACTGAGCTCAAATCCGAGATGCAACGCGTCATCGGTGAGATATAGCCACATCTCTGTGAAAAATTCATGAAAAATTGCAAGAAAAATGTAGCTGTGGGGGCCATTTGACGGATGTTTTATTCCGTTCTTCATCGGAACATGTCTTCTTTTCAATCCAATAAAAAAATAACAACTATCACAAAAATTACGTGTTTATATTTGAAAATGAAAAAGAGCATTCTTAATGAGATATCGTGTATATAGAAAAAGAGTTTTTATAGCAACAGAATTCACGGCTTGGCACGGATCAAATTATTTCTACCGGCCGAGGATGGAGTTCGAATTTCGAAATTTCAATCGCACAACACCTCCGCAATATAGGTGTAACATTTTATATTGATGGAACTAGTCGTTTAGAACCGGCTAAGTTATGCCCAATTTCGTTGGGAAGTCCCCCAATCTGAGATAGACCTAATAAATCTGTGAGATAGACCTAATAAATCTGTTATGACGGTCTTTAAACTCGAAGCTATTTTGCTATGTTAGGTTTAATTTTCGCGTCGTCACAAGTCGGACAAATTTATTTTGATTTAGTTTGGTATACTGACAGTATAAGCGTCGTCGATTAGTTATTTTGAGCCCTTCAACTTTGAATATAAGTCTCCACTGTGATGTTCCAGTACTAGAGATAACTCGGAAAACATTCACAGAAACTTAAGTAAAGTACTTCTGGAATGATCGTACTATATCGAGGTTAAACGGTTAAAGATAATGTCGAGAATTGTTACTTGTACTCAAATTATTCATAAAAATCAGAATCTACTCTTGATAAAATCAGTTTTGTTACATTCTTCTAAAAGTTGTTAGTTCTAGCCCAAAGACAGAACCTCGTAAGTTTAATTTTAGTGATAATAAAATAGGAATAAATAGGTGTTAATAAAACTTAAATAATGACTTAAAAAACTTGTAAATGGGTTCAATTTTTATACTTTTAAATTGTTTTTTTTATTATAAAAACATAGTCAACAAATGTTACGAGGTACTGTTTCGTTTACCATCTTTAGGAAGTAGAATATTGACTTTCACTTCGGTACTTGTATCATTGTGGCCATGGATTTGTTTGTGGTAAAATGGACGAGCAGTCGATTAACCGGAAATTAAGTGCAGCTTTATTTGAAAGGAAGTTCCTTATCGTACGTCGCGGGATGGTGCCTAAATGAAAAAAAAAAAAACTTTTTTAACACTATTATGCTACAACCCAGTATTATCGACTAAATTGGGTACTCTTGCTTTGGTTTGTGTCTAGACTAACATATTTGTTGGGAAGTTTCTTGTTTAATGGGAAGTTTTTTAGGTGGACTCTATAAACAATATTTAGTATATCTTGTAGTTTTCAACCCAATAAAAAGTAAATTGAGAAAAGCCAAAGAGAAAGAACTTTAAAAAAAGAAAAATTTCTTAAATAAGTGTATTTTCTTAAAAAAGTAAATTTTCGCAAAAAAAACACCTATTCATATTCTCGAATAAACTACCTTTTCTTGAAAAAAATAACTTATCTTAAAGAAGTAACTTTACTCAAAAAAAAGTAAATTTTCTTACAAAAGGTAACTTTTCTTAAAAAATTTAATTTTTTTTAAAATAAGTAGATACGTTTCATAAAAAAGTAAAAAACTAAATGTTCTTTAAAATGTACCTGTTTTGTGAAACAAAATAACTTTTCCTGAGATAAGTACCTACTCTTAAAAATTTACCTATTATTGGAAAAAGACAACTTCTAAAAAAAGTTCCCATTTCTTAAAAAACATTTTTTTCGAAAATATACCTTCTCTTAAAAAAATAAGTTTTCTTACAAAAATTCCTTTACCAAAAAGTACATTTTCTTAAAAATAAAATAATACTTTTTCAATATTTTTATTCTGTTGTTCGACCTTTTCTTTATCAATAAATAATCAATATTCTTCTAGCTTGAGGTCAGATTTGCTGTTGTTGTATTTATTTTCCTCGATATTTCGGTACTCCTTTGTGTAGCATCATCAGGAGATATAAACAATATTTAACAATTAAAACAAAATAACAATAATTAACAGCAAATCTGACCTCAAGCTCGAAGAATATTGATTATTTATATAATACTTTTGGCGTAGAATACGTCTTACCTTATGGTATAGGGAGTCATGTCAGATTGTTATAGTTGTAATCTTTATTTCATTGATTATGAGGAAACGGCGAGATAACTTTTTTTAAAAATTTTTTTGTAGGTAACTGAAGATGTTATCTTTCGTTTGATATCATTTCATATTGGTTGATATCTTCCTAATATTTAAATTTCTCAAATGAAAATTGTTTCAACACATACACTCAAACATATGTGTGGTGTTTGGCTGAGTGTTTGAGTTTGTAGCGTGAACACAAACTATGCTGCTGTTTCAGTGTGGACACAAACCTTCGGCTGTTGTTTTGATTGATGAAATATTGAAATTTCGTATATTTACTTATGTATTTAAGTGAAACAAAATGTTAAATGTGAATTTGAATTTAACATGGATATATAATTATAAAAAATATATTATATATATTATCAAAAGTAACTATCAAATAAATAAATTCATTTGCTTATGTTATTTATCATTTATTGTTTTATATGTTTTCTGTCTTATCGGATGGCGTATTCTACGTTAAACTTAATGGCCGTGTCTCTGACACAGCCTGTCTGCTGTTTTTTTCTTTTCTTGAGATAACATTTTCCTAAAACGAGTACCATTTCTTTACAAAGTACCTGTTCTTAAAAAAATACTTCTTTGTAAAAAAAATTTCATAAATAATAAAAATTGTAAAAAATAAGCCAAGTGTAAACTATAGAAATTTTTGCGTAGAGCTAGAAAAAATTCTTGAGTAGAGACGAGTAGAGAAAGAAGTGTATAGACCCTGCTGTCTCGCCCAAAAAACTATACAGTGGATACACTAGTTTTGTATGTGTGGTAAAGCTCTACATATGCTCTACGCGCTATCAAATCTATTTGATAGTTTTTAATCTGCTTTTATATTCTAAAATTTAAATCGTTTAAATAATTAAAACACGAAGTCTATCGGGGAATGTGCCATCGGCAGCGAAAAAAATCACGCGGCCAGTATAATTCCAGGTTTTCTATATGTATGTTTTTCGAAATATATCTCTCCGTGAGAGAAAGAAACAAACCGGCCATTGGGGAAACTGCGCTCTATCATGCGACTCCACAGGAGAGAAAAATGTGTCGGCAGTGTATACAGTCTGCAGAGCGCATAGTAGAAACCAAAAAACCGTTCCCATTACATCCCATGAAAGGATTGGGGGAGATCTACTCACAACCAGTGTGCTGTGGGCTTTCTAATTTTTCACACGCTGATTGGGACCTACAGTTTTACATCGGTTCCAAAACGGTAGTTTGTGAAGCTTTTTCATGGCTAAGTACTCGATAGTGTCGCCATAACTAAGCGAGGTGGCCGTCGTCGAATGAAATTTAGGGGGGTCAGAGCAGGGATCGAGCCTCGTTCTCATGCACAAGAACCGCGCACACTAGCCATTGCACCACGGACGTCCACAGAGCGCATAATAGAGCTCTACTCAAAATGTCACTATAGCGACTCTACGGAGAGCAGCAGAGTGGCAAAGTCATGCTGTAGTGTACACACAACAGGTAAAGTCTCTTCCGTCTACACTCTACACTCTACCGAAAAACTCTATAGTAGACACTTAGCTTTATGGCTTTTCTTCCAGAAAGTATTTCTTCTTAAAGATAGTACATTTTTTTAAAAATGCATTAGGTTTTAATAAAAGGAGTACCTCTTTTTAAAAAAGGACCTTTTCGGGAAAATATAATAGACAATCTTACAAAAAGGACAAAAAAATATACTTTAAAAAAATACATTCTATAAAAACAAATTTTTCTTAAACAAAGTTTATCATTTTACAAACAGTATCTTTTCTTAAAGATTCATTTAAATTATCTCATTTTCCAACGGGCTCATTAGGGGTGATGGAACTAACTAGTACATAATATATAGCGAAAGGAACTTAGTTGCAATTGTCACGTAGTTCGAAACTACTTATGCCACTGAGTGTGTTTATCTGAATTGTCTATTATTACCATAAAATCCAACCACTTTTTACACTAAACAATGTTCTTGATCTTGCAAGCTTGTAGTATGAACTTCTCAAACATTAACTAAGACTAACAAGATCGGTCACAAAATGGTCAAATTCAAAAAAATTTTACGTTTTCTTATTTTTTAATTTCTACTTTAAATTTCCAGTGCAGAAAAGGACTCTTGATCAAAACAAATGCCCATAAGTGCCCACTATCGGAATTCATAGTGGCCCAAAAAAAATAAATCTTACAAAGATCGGTGATTGAATATTACTCTTCGTCAGTTTTGTATACTTATACTTTACTCTGTTAGTCTTTCTAGTTAGTCTTTCTAGTATGTTGTGTATATAAGAAATAATCGATTGCAGGGTTTATCACTGTTAAACTTTTGTGGGAAATTGTGGATTTTTATGAGCTGCGTACCAGCAGCCTGCATGAGTGCACTCTCGGTAAGAATACATTCATTATCTCACTGTACTAATACCAACGGTCCGACTAGTGTAAACAATGAAATGAAATGCTACGTTCATGTGTGCTCTTGGAATGAATGTTGTATGAATCTCTACTCTGTTAACTACTCTGTTCGTCTCAATTCTGTTACGACAACACAACAGTTTACTCCATAAATGTTCGTGAATGTAAAAACCATTCGAATCCATAAGAACTATTCGAATGAAAAAACGGTAAATTATGAGTGGTTATGGGTCTCATTTGCTTTCTCGTCAATGAAAAGATCAGCAACGTTGTGTGAAGACTAAAGAAATAAATATTCGTTTTTTATGAGTTTAACTGCAAAAATATATATTAGAAAATGGAAATTGATGAAGTAAATTATTTTAAAAATAATTTATTAATCATTAAAAATATGTAGTTTCGCGAATTTCAAGGGGTGAACTCGTTTTGAAGGAGGAAAAAGACCGCAGCAAAGTTTGGGAAGTTTTTTCCTTAATTGTGGATGGAGACGGCAAAGAAATAAAATATATCAGCTGCAATAACTGCAAACAAATTTTGAAACATTCAACTTCGACATCAAACCTAGTGCTACATTTCTAAAATTGACTTGATTTTAATAATATTCTTTATTCCAAAGAAATTGTATCTTCAAATCATACCAAAACAGCATTTGCTTTAGTTACGCTTTTTTTAATATGTCTCATGAATACATCTCATTATTCGATTAGTTCTGCTTGTCTCTAAAGACCTTTTACACAATCTAGTTAATACTCCTTCATACAAGAACTGTCTATGCTCGGTTTCATTGTGTTTCGTACCCAATGCAACCCGATGAGAAGAATGGTTGTATGGATCGTATTCTAATCGCTAGAATGAGCACATTAACACATTCAAAAAACATCAATGTGTTTGAATGTGTGAAAATGTATACTCATGCAGGACTCTACTGCGTACAGGTGATTAACAACAGGGGCGATATTTATAATAGTTGTAATTGACGCAATTTTGTAAAAGAACTACAACAATAATCCTCTAATTGCAGATTAAACTTGGCTGAGTGGCTGTTTTCGTCTCAAATGCCACACAGCAATTTTTGGAAATCGTCATCGATATATTTTTAATTCAATATTCTTCACTAAACATTTATCAAATACTTTACGTTTTATGTTAATATCGAATCCTTATATTATATGGCCAAAAACTCATTATTGGCCAACTTATCATAACTTTGTCTAAATGGGGCAAATACATTGGTACTTTAGTTTCAATTTCCTAATATCAATTCACTCCCACTTAAAGTTTCAAAACAAAATAACTTTACTCAACATCCGGTGGATGTTGGAAAAATAAAAAATATACAAATAACGGGAACAACGAAAACTAAAATAAATGTTTACGGAAAAGTAAATAAAAAAGGAGGACAAAAATATGCACTCACAACAATAGAAAAGTGCAGGTAATCGGAAAATAGGGACAACTTTTATATAGTAAAACAATTTAATATAAAAGTTTTGCATACAAAATGAAACATACATAGCAGACCGGGTCGAAGACACACTTGTTTTAAGTCAATTTCGCCACTCCTATTTAATTTTTGTTTATACATTTTTTAGGACACCACTAGAGTCTTATCCGGTCGTCGCGGACATAATTTTCTCCAGGGAGACATAAGTTACGATGGCTTAGGCATGAAGATGTAGAAACTAAATATCCATAACAAAGATTTTATTTGTGGAATTACTTCAATGAGCTCATACAGATACAGGGTGGGATAAGAAACGTCATCTGAATTTCTTTCCCTATAAATTTTGTGTGAAGTGAAAACTGAGTTGGCTTTTAATTTAATATGTTTATTCGCACGTTTCGATTTTGTTTTAATCGTTTGCGGGAAACTGTAAGATTACAGCCGTAAGATTTTGGAACCCATCGACGAAGTGGATGATTTGCTATAAAAATTTACCATAGGGAAAGGCTCATTTGTATCCCACCGCCCAAGTCAAAAATCAAATTGTTGGTTCGAAAAAGGTGAACATTAACACTTTTAAAGTCACAGACACTTAAAAATTTGATTTCTTATGGTAATGATTGGCGAATTCAAAACCGAAATCGGCTAACCGAATTTTGTCCGGTTAACCGTAATTCGGTTTTTTGATTAACCGGTTTTTGGTTTTTAATGAACTTTTACGCAACTGATATTTCAATACAGAATAACAAACCTCGAGCCTGTTCAATTGCTCACTATGGTTACCGAAGCTATCAGACAGACAGAATATAATTTGCCATCGAATTATATCGAAGCCCGTTTTTAGAAATAAGTTACCAATTTAACAATTTTTTATATTTATTCAAGCTCAAGACCTTTTTAATATAAACCCAATTTATTAACTTTATATTATTTTCAAAAAAGTTGAGCACAAAAAGTGTTCCAATGATACCAGGGCTGTCTGTATAGCTATTTCGGATCTTGCCAAGATCTGCAGCAGCAGACGTTTTTGGTATGCTTTTCGGTGACCTGATGTAAGTTGCACAATGGAAATAAAAGTTTTATATCTACCAACTCCGATTTAGATGTAAGTTCCGGAACTAACAGCAACAGAAGTAGTATGTTAGCAGACAGATATACAACAATAAACAATATGCAGAATTTGTTCAGGGAAGACTTTGCCTATTTGCATAAGTCAAATAAGAGAGCGGATAGGTTGAATAATGACTACCACTGGTCACTGTCAGCCTATGTTTCCCATGAAGATACAAGACCACTGTCGTCCCTTCTGATGAGGAAGCTAATCGACGAGACAGATAAGTATAAAATGGGTCTCGTTCTTTGTGGGGGCGTCAATGTGCACAATATAATTTGATGAAGTACCAATATAAATTAAGGTGAAGATGCCAATAAAAATTAAGGTGCATCACAGGATCAAGAGGCTGAGAAGGGGGGAAACCAACTATTTAGGCGGAAAAATGTGAGTGGGATCAGATGAATGGTGACTCCCGAAAACTTTTCCAGATTGTAAGAAGATCGAATAACGGGCCTAATAATTGGCTGCCCTCCTGCAAGGACGAGAATAGGAATCTGCTGACTGATAATCAGTGTGTGCTCAACATGTGGAGAGACCACTTTTCAGCACTACTCCACTCAGATTTTCTTCCACTTAAGATCAGGAGGTAATGATAGTGAAAGATAGTGCAGATTGTACACCCCCCCGCCCCCCCTTCGGACCAAGGCGACATTCGAAGATCACCCAGCTTAAGAATAATAAAGCGGATGGGCTACCCGATGAACTTTTTAAGGCAGGTGTCGAAGGACTACTAGCCCATGTGCGGCTTATATGCGGTATATGTCTAGGCGGACCTATTCCCGACGATTGGAGTCAGAGTGTATTATGTCCTGTATTCATCCGCATGTCTATTCCAACTATCGTGGTATCAGTCGATCATCCATCGCTTATAAGGTCTGGTCGAGCGTATTATATGAAAGACTATAGACAATTATTGAAAACCTGATTGTGTCTTGGACTTGGGTCATATCACAAGGGTATGAAAAAAATTCTCCGTAAAATATATGGTCCTGCTAGGGAAAACGGCGAGTACCGACGTCGCTGGAATCAAGAGCTATATAATTTATATTCTAACTTGAACATAGCTAGACGAATTAAATTAGGCCAGTTGCCCAATTTGTTGGATTGCGATAACATACCCGATAGAAGCAGGAAAAGAGGACAACCAAGACTCCGCTGGAAAGACCAGGCACAATAATCCCTCCGTATCCTTAGTGTTCAATAAAGCTCGTGGTGCACAAAACGTGCACAAAATCTGGCGTAATAAGAAGATCTCGGAAAAGACGAAATTGCGAATATTTAATTGCCGCGTAAAACCTGTACTATTGTACGGTTGTACTACTTGGAGCTAGACGAAGAACCTTATGAAGAAGGTCCATACGTTTATCAATCGTTGTCTGAGGCAAATACTACGTATTTACTGGCCGAATGTAGTTTCTAATGAAGACCTCTGGCAACGTACAAATAACAGCCCTATTGAATTCGTTATACGTAGAAGAAAATGGACCTGTATCGGTCACATACTTAGGCGTCCAACATCGGATATTGCTAGAGCGGCACTAGAATGGAACCCCCAATGATATCGAAGGCCAGGACGACCACCAAAGCGGTGCCTGGAAAAGGAATACAACCAAACTCGACTGTCCTGGAATCAAATTAAATCACTTGCTAGAAACAGAAATCGATGGAGAGAATTTGTTGACGCCGTATATTGAACCTTTTATTTAAATATTGTATTTTAATTGTATATTTGTATAGTATTTTTTTTAAATGAATAAAGGAAATATATTTGTATATATATATCCTTAGTGTTACTGGCGAGAAAAGGCGCAGAATAGAGTCAGTGGGAAGAATATGTTGAAATTTGTTTAATTTCTTTTTTTAATTAATATGTGTAAGATTTCTGACCTCATGAGGTTGTAAAATAGTGAATAAATCAATAAAAGTAAGTAAGCATCAGTTGATCAAAAGATAGGAGGTTTCGATTGACTGCAATAACTACAAACAAAGTTTGAGGTTGAGGATCCGCCGATCTTACCGATGCATGTCAGCATGTTCCACTTGTTCCTACTGGGGTAAGAAGAAACCTTCGTGGTGGAACAAGGATATGCAAATCCTGAAAAAGTTTTGCAGAAAACTTTTTAATAAAGTCCTTAAGGACAGAGTGACAGTGGAATGTGTACAAAATTAAACGTAAATGACGTAAGAAAAAGTTAGGATCTTCAAGACGAGGTCTTGGCAAAAACTCTGTGAAGGCACTGAAATCGCGGCTGACACTTTCAGACCCCGAAAAAATCTCGCAATGACTTCCACATCCCTAGGATATCTGAAGGATCGAAACGGGCAATGGACGACATCGAGAGATAAATCGGCAGACCTCCTGCTTAGCATAAACTTTCCAGGAAACTGGTCCGAAGCACTATGAAAATCTGTAATCCAGACTACAAGAACTGCGGCGCATCTGCATCTTTCAGTTCCATATTCACCTTTATGAAAGCCAGAACATATAAACATTTCAGGGAAACCTAAAGCGGTTGAGCTGGTTAGATTAGGGACTATGTGACTTGTTGCACTGGATATGGAGCATGAGGGAATGCAAGCTCATGCTAAAAACCGGAGCTCTAAGACATGCGAATGACAGATGGTCTTGTTGCACAAAATGCAGAATCACCAGCAAGTATGGCCGTATTATGACCTGAATCGTTCACTAAACTTGATATCCACTCCTAGGTAAGATATTTATATTCTAGGAGCTGAGATCACTGGGCACTGTTTAATAGACAGACTCGTGTCGATACCTAGAATTGCAGCACACGATTACCGCGGAAGTTGTGGGGATGAAGGAGGCATATGCTACTGCCCGGCCTTTTTATGAGTGGGAGTCAATATCTAAGATCTTACTTCATCTTAGGTCTAACAGACATTCGTGTAGTTAAGCTGAAGAATCTTAGGAGCTCTTTGCGGAGAAATACAGAGACTACTGTATATCACTTCTTCAGCCTCATCCTGAAATATCTGGACTATGCATCATAGGTCTTAATCAACCCTTAACCGCACAAAGTTAATTTAACGGTTCAACGACGGGGACGCAACATGACGTTCCGTGTTATCACAACGGTTCTCTTTGTCAACAGCAATTTCTATTAAACTAACCTAACCTGGGTTGAATAAATTGTGTGATATCATATCTACAACTAGCCCTACGATTACTTTCAGCAAAAGTGTATTTTAAATCTGCGCTTACGTTAAAATAAATAACCAAAAAGCAAAGCACGTGAATTGTTTAACGATGAAATATTATCTTTTTATAGATTTTTTTAATAAATTTTTCATAGTTTTTATGTGTTAACATCTGGCGCGGGTAGGGACTTAACTCACCAAATGAATACATCCAAACACAGTCTGTCCGACTGCGATCACAGATTGTTTGGCGTTAAACTCCTCCGAAACGACTGGACCGATTTGTATGAAATTTTGTGTGCATATCGGGTTGGTCTCAGAATCGGCCAACATCTATTTTTCATACCCATAAATGATAAGGGTGACCCACCCCTATATAGTACACAGATTTGTGCGACTGCGAAATAAATCCAATGAGTGTTCGAACTCACGGGTGATGTGTTATCATGATGACGTTACATTTAAATAATATTAATACTTAAAATTGTTTAAACACCAGAGCAGGCACATGTGTCATTATTTTCTAGCTTAATACTTTTTGTTTTATTCCCACAAAAATCAAAGAGAATGCAAAGCAACAGACACATGAACCTACATACATTGTTACGTTCGCACATACGCTACACAAGTGCACACAATTTTCGGTGCTCTCTTGCTATCTAATATTTATATACGTATAACCATGAATGAAAGAAATAATAAGATTACGCCAATGGGGCTTAAAAACTGTTCTCTCTCCGTGCATCTACGACACGTTAGCGAGTATACATTAGTAAATTGTGAAATTGTATGTATGAAGATTCAGCAAAATCTATAAACTCAGAAGAAATTGTTGTAAATAGCAGTGAAACGTTTGTTAAAAATAAAAAAAAAAGAAGAAGGAAAAAAAAGAAAAGAAGGGGTTAGAGTAAAATGTTCGGGAATATATTGGGTTTGCATTTTTCGATAATATTTTTGAGAAAATGTTTAAAAAAGCAGGCGTGCCATCAAATTAGCATAGTATGCATAGTACGCAGAACAAATTTTAACTAACCTGACGTCATAGAGAGAGTGAGAGAATTCATTCAAACATAACGGACCTGCGCCAGGCGCAATCGTATTATCTTTCATTCATGCGTATAACTACGTCTTTATTCTCTTTGCACTGAGAGTACTCAGCACCCACAAAAGCCAACTATCGCTGCCGCTACATCAGTGTGTGTTTTTTTTCGCAGTCAATCTGTGAGACCGCAGTCGGACAATCTGTGTGATCGCAGTCGGACAAATTGTGTTTGGATGTATTCGCTCTGTGAATTAAGTCCATACTCGCGCCTATAGATGTTAACACATCATTGTACATGTGGCAGTTGCTCTGCATTCTCTTGGTTTTTTGTGGGTATAAAATAAAAAGAATTAAGCAAGAAAATAATGGCACATGCAGGCTTTAAAATTGCTGACTGATTTTTATCGCTAAACTGATTTACTGACTGTGACTGCGAAAATGATCCGAAGAAACTGAAATGAAAACACACGCACACAAAATGACTTTTTGTACATCGACTGCGACTGCTGCGCACACCCAATTTCTTGCCGACAGAATCAGTCGTTTGTTAAAAAGTTACTAGCGACTGTTTTACTTTAAGCAAATGTTCTGATAGCAAAATCAACAGTCAATGCAACGACCGAAATCACCACAGAACAGTGTTGAATTTGGTGAATTATTTTCATTGGTAAACTTTTTTACTGACTGTGACAGCAAAAATGATCCAGACAAACCGAAATGAAACCGCACACACACAAAAAGATTTCGGCTACAACGACTGCGACTTCCCAGCGGGCAAAAAACCGAGCCTTAGCGAGTGTTACGCTAAATGCTCGCAAACGGGCTCAGAAGCGGGTATTTACCGGACTAAAACCGGGGGAGAAATTGAACTCGCCCAAATATTCGCAAACTGGTTTAAAAACGGGTGCTAAACGGACGAAAAGAGAGAAACATTGTTGTTGTGTTGTGCGCCAAACAGAGGCACACACGTGCAGGCACACGACACAACAACAAAGTTTTGGCTATTGCATTTTGTTTTATTTTTCGTGTTGTTCTCACAAAAGATATTGCAAAAGTCTCGCAAACGAATCTCTTGCAAGACATGGTAAACGAAACTTTTACTGCCACAAACTGAGCGACTGATGATTCATTTTCGCAAAAGTTTCGCGTAACTCTCGTATGCGATATCGTATACGAAGTTTTGGTCCGCTGGGTTGCAATTTATAGCCGACAGCAACAATAATCAATACAATCGCACTTCATCAACTTGCAACTGAACGGCTTTCAAAATTTGGAAAGCAGTAAATATTTGGCACTTGCAGCAGCAAGTGAAATGGAAAATGGAAAACAGTGTTACCTAGTAAAAAGATTATAGCAATTAAGTGATTTTTGGTGAAATAATAATTACCATTATTACTAATTTTTCCCCCATTTGTGTAAAAAAATATGAAATAACAACGCCAAATCTGTTGAGGTAATTCAAAATATTAAGTTCATAAGTTTTAGAAGAAAAAACAATTAATACCGCCTTTTTTCCAGACGTTGAATACATGGCAGTACTGGATGCCTATTAAATTTTAAATAAAATTAGCTTAGAGGCCCGCTGTGGTAAGTCAACTTTCTCCGACTGATTGTTGCTGAGGTCAGATTAATTATTTAATTAATTAATTATTTAATTGTTTATATCTCCTGGTGATGCTACACAACGGAGTAGCGAAATATCGGGAAAATTAAATACAGGAAAAACTAATTTGGCCTCAAGCTCAGAAAATATAGATTATTTAATGGTAACGAAATGGTCGAATAAGGAAATACAAAAGTGCATCATTTTACAAAAAGTATCTTTTCTTAAACATCCATTTAAATTATCGCCTTAGGCGTGTTGGAACTAACTAGTACATAATATATAGCAAGGGGAACTTCGTTCCAACCGGGTGTTTCCTGACACCTCATATGATTTATTTTTGCATTGAAAATTGGTAAATTGTTTAAATGACCTAACGGTAAGGATTCTAGACCAAAATGCTTCAACGAGAGCACTAAATGTAGCAACATTATGTGTTATTTTTGATACATAAAAAAATTTGTACCTGCAGTCAGAATTAAAACTAATTTACAAGCGAAATAATGTTGTCACCTTTATGGTAAAAAAAATTTTGAAATTTTACCTTTTTTTGTAAGTTCTATCCTTAGAAGTGACTAACTTTTGTTTCAAGTAATATATTTGCTGTAATCCTCCAACCCGTTTATTTACAATCTTATAAGCAATCCAACAATATATATAATTTGTAAATCGGGCTAACAATGACATCGCACCGTTAAGAACACGGAAACAGCCTCGCCAAAGAAAATATGAAATTTTTTTCTTATAACTTAAATATCTCTTGAACTATTTGAGATAACCCACACATACAAGTATATTGTTTGTAGATATTTACAAGAACTATCACCGTGCAAAATATCTTTGCAATCAGCTGATAATTGTATTTTTGACACTCAATTAAAAATTTGGCATTTTCCGAGGGTTGCCCAGTAGCCCCCATACCCGCTGGGTATCGAAAATTATCCTTATCATCTGAGAAATATCTCTGCTCTAAGCATGTCATCACGGTATCTTATTCAGTTTAAAACTTACAGAATTAATTCCAGAAAAAAAACGATTTGAAACCACTGTGCGGCGTTAATTTTAACAAATTTGCGATATGCGGACATTTATATTGTCAAAATGCATAAAAAAAGCACAAAAAGTTAAAATTTCCCCCGTACGATACTTACTATGTTGAAATCGATATATCTCGATTCCTAGATATGATCCAGCAAATCGCCGGGATACGTATCTGACCGATATAACTTTGCCCGGTAAGCAGAACCCCCACTGATTTGGGCTGTCGCACTGCGTTATTGTTCGAATTATTGAAAAATAATAAACGGTACTTACCGTTCGAAACTAATTTTTATAGTAGTAATTTTTTTGGAGAAAATAATAACAAATCGTATAAACTTTAGATAAAATCAATCAATATATTTATTACATTGTACTTCAATTCGACAACATTTCATATTTAAATTTAACAAACATTCATTACAACATTTTATTAAATTGATAATATTATTAGTTTTTTATTTTTAACGAACCTGTGAGAAACATATTTACCAAATTTTATCAAAATCGAAAAAACCAAAAAAAAACAAACAAACCAATCACTTTATGTGATTTTCGCCAATATCAAATTTTAAATAAAAAAATTATGTTGAAATACAATTATACAGAATTTGATTTCAGAAACACTTATGCTATTTGATGTAAATAAACGTTGTGAAGTTTTTATAATTAAAAATAATTAAAAGTAATTAAAAGCGAAAAATTAGATAATGAGTTTGTATGGATTTAGACGCTGCCACTTGTTTGTACAATAGATTCCTTAATATTTTTTATTATATTTATGTACTGCTTGTGGAAGCAACAGTTGCAGTAATTCTCTACAACCTTGCTGCTACCCTCCACACATTTTTCAAGTGGTGCATCTTCGTAGAATGCCCAATACTTAGTCTCCTGGCCCATAATCAGAATGAAATTGTTATACCGGAAATCATTAACTGTGAATATTTTCACATCGCCCGTTAAAATCCTCCACTGGCAATAGCGCACTTTGAAGTCCAATGGGATTATTAATTTCTCCGTAAGCATAATACTGGCGAACTACAAAGGAGCCAAAAATTTTCAATTATTAGTCTTTAAATATTATCAGATATTCACTTACCCAATATTGAATTTGAGGATTGAAGCCGTCAAATGAACGCCTTTTTCTTGTTAGATAAACTGGAGCTTTGCTGTAAATATTTGAGTATTATGAAAATTTCAATTGAATCTATAAAATATGTTTTATATCTGTTCACTTACAATTCTTTCACATACCTCATCTCCATGGCAACGAATTCTACTGCTTGTTCCGGTACCATTCTCGAAGTTTAATATTTATATTTTTCATAGATCTTTTCGGTACTGATGCTGGTTCTAAATGACTAAAACTGTGTTCATACCTCACCTTTTATACAAATTATGATCATCCGCCCGTTGTCTTACACCACGCCCAGCTAGGACTTTCTAGGATATTTTTCAAAAATACCATTGTCATCCTTACTACCAACTAAAGGCTTTCATTTTGTTTTTGAAGTTATTTAGGTATAGGGGTAGTTTACATGTCGCATTAAATAAACACATCTGCTGAGGATTTTCTTGATGATAGTACACGTAGGAAAGTCCGATGATTTATTACGATGATCATTCGGAGAATTTGCGTACACAAATTTGAGTACTGTAAATTAGGCGTCAATAGTTTACACCTGCAGGTAGCTAAAGTAAAACAGAATGTGTGTTTTAGTCTTTTGCAAATCTAAGAAGAATTAAGAATTGCCAACACCATGAGTATTCTAACTAATCTTGCGACAAACTGAGCTAAGACAGAAATTCTTCCACCTGACATCAGCTTATCATATATCATATGCGTTTTCAGGATATTCGTCACATTCCTTTGCGTATTTACTGGATTCAGTAAATCCCATATCGAGCAGTGCCAACTATTTACTAGACATCTACAAGTGCATGAAAACACAAGTACCAAGCAGGGCCGTTTGATTTCAATTCAAGTAGTGTCAATGAAAACACATGACATAAATATTATCCACCGAAATCAGAAATTCAAATGAGGATACAATACAAGTTAAACGATCCAAGAGCATACAAGGCCAAGTATGAAACTACACAATTACTTCGATACTTTCCCGATTAGTCTCTGCAGTCCCGATTAGTCTTGGCATTCTAACAAACATTAATATCAGTGATGGAGTTAGGAAAATCAGGTTAGATATTTTTTAAAATTTCACCACATTTCCCATCACTGATCACAACGCCCAATATCAAATAACGACAAATTTCGTATAGTCGCTAATCCGCTTTCAACGAAGTAAGGTCACGATTAGAGTTGTCCAAAGAACTGGAAAAATCAGTTTTTCATGATACCGGTTTTCGGTTTTCAATTTTGCAAAAAACCGGTGGAACAGGATTTTTTCGGTTTTTTGATTTAAATTAAACTGAACATATGGGTAGCATTTCAACATATTTGTTTAGCAACCATTTCATACACTTATTCGTGATAAAAACTCCAAATTTTACAACTCTTTTTAAATTAGACAATTATAGTTTTAAACTACAATTCAAATCATATTCCAAATTGGAATGCGTGTTTAATATAAAATTTAAAAGTTTTACTCAAATTCAAATAATACTGATTTAAATTCCAAACTCAAATTCCAAATACCAAATTTTCATGTATGAAAATCTTATTAAGTTCAAAACGTTTATTATAAAACAATTTACATTATGTAATTTAAAAAAAAAATTACATGAAGTGTCAGGGGACACCCGGTCGGAACGAAGCTCCTTTCGCTATATATTATGTACTAGTGAGCCTAAGGCGCCTGTTAAAAAGTACTATAATTTAAAAGGATATTTAAGAAATTATACTTTTTGTAAAATGTTAAACTTTTTTTAAGAAAAATTTTTTTTATATATTTTCGTAAAAAAAATATATTTGTAAGAATAGGTATATGTATTACACTGTGTGTAATTTTTTAAGTCATGGCAAAATAACCATATACGGACACCACTACGTGATAAAAGACTAAAAAAAAAAGACCCGTGTTTCCCAATTTTTCCCAAAGTCATGCACTTTTTTTTTTATGGGCCGCCAAAGATTTGGGGCCTCGGTATCATTTTCGTAAAAATTTGATCATTTTCTCAGGCTCATATCTTGCAAACCGTTCAGAATTTCGATTTACTCTCTGAGGCAAAGTTGTAGCTCTTGTCATAAAGATCAAAATCGCTAAAAAATCAAAATCCAGATCAAAATCGCTAAAAACTTTAAAAAATTCGATTTTTTTACCTTTTTTCCCGTGTTCAGGTCCATACGTAGCAAACCGTTCAAAATTCAAGGAAACAATCAACTACAAAAATTTACCTAAGATGTCAATAAACAAATTTCTAGAACATATAAACTTCCTGGGAATTATTCTTAACACCGTTTTCTAATTTCATTTGTTTTTTATTTACTTCAACATTGAGATAATATGCTATCTATTACAAAAATATTAAAAAAAAGTATTCGTATTATGCTTATAATGTTGATGGCCCTGGACTTGCAAATCGCGCTCTCTTAAGTTGTGGATCCAAATCGTCGTCCGAATCTGACTCTGATTCAGCAATTATGATGTCCACAGGCACGTTGCTTCCAGACTGCCCTCCATCATCAGCTCTTTCTTCTTCAAATACTTCATTAACATCATACAGGGTGATCTTGTGACTCCACCAACATACCTCTGCAAGCAATGCGTCGAGGTTTTTGCCTTTTTACCCTTTTTCCATGGGCATTGTGGTTTGGTGAAACCGTTCTCCTAGCTCATCGGATTCGGTAGGGAGTTGTTTGATAAAATCGTCAAAATGAAGAAAATGCAGCTTTAATGTCATCGATGCGCCGATTATCTCTTGCTTCCGGTTCCGCGTCTCGATCCCCTCCCAAGTTTTTTTTTCTGGTTTGATGACCGCAAACGTAGCAAAATAAATCAATATTTTCACACTGCATATTGAAATTGTCAGTTGCCAATGTTGTGTGCGAATTATACTGTAGCACTTTCACTTTTTTTACTTTCACTTTCACTTTATAACTTTCACCGCTGAGCCCTCGTTGACGTCGCGCTGTGTAATGCCTCGATGTGAGCGTCGTGTCGCTTTTATATTGTGTGCTGCGTCCCTTGTTGCGTGTGCTGAGCTTACTGCATTGCCTGTGCTGCTGCTGTCGGTGCATGACCGCGTGATACCTAAGCGCTACCTAAACGGTGTTAACCCTTGGACAAACACATGGTCCTGGCCAGGCATATTTCATTTTTTGCTACCTATGGACCTGAACAGGAGAAAAAGGTAAAAAAAATTAAATTAAAAAATTTTCGGCAAATTTTTCACTTTTGCGTGCTACCTAAACAGTGTTAAGAATCATCTCTAGGAAGTTTATATGTTCCAGAAATTTGTTTATTGAGATCTTAGGTAAATTTTTGTAGTTGATTGTTTCCTTGAATTTTGAACGGTTTGCTTCCTATGGACCTGAACACGGGAAAAAAGGTAAAAAAAAATCGAATTTTTTTAAGTTTTTTGCGATTTTGATCTGGAAGGTGAAGTTTTTTTGATTTTATATGTTCGCAATTTTTGTTCATTATGACAAGAGCTACATCTTTGCCTCAGAGAACGGTTCTGAATGGTTTGCAAGATATGAGCCTGAGAAAATGATCACATTTTTACGAAAATGATACCGAGGCCCAAAATCTTTGGCGGCCCATAAAAAAAAGTGCATGACTTTGGGAAAAATTGGGAGACACAGGTCTTTTTTTTTTAGTCTTTTATCACGTAGTGGTGTCCGTATATGGTTATTTTTTTTCGTGTTGCACTGTGTTATATTTTTCCCGAAAAGGTCATTCCTTTTATGAGAGGTACTTCTTCTATTAGAAGCTAATAGTTTTTTTAAGAAAAGGTACCATTTTTAATAAGAAGTACTTTCAGTAAGAAAAAGACTAAGAGTATTAATATTTTTTACAAAGAAGTAGATTTTTCAAGACTAGGTATTTTTTAAAGAAGTTGTACTCTTTTTTAGAAAAGGTTATTTTTTAAAGAAATTGTACTAATTTTCAGAAAGGGTTCTTATCTCAAGAAAAGAAAAGGTATTACTTATATTTTAAGGAAAGGAACTTTCGGGAAAACGATATTTTGTAAGAAAAGGTATTTTTTAAGAGAGAGTATTTTTTTGAAGAAAAGGTTTTTTATAAGAAAGGGGCATTTTTTTAGAATTGGTCCTTTTTTCAGGTACAGGTCCAATTTTAAGAGTAGGTATTTATCTCAAGAAAAGTTATTTTGTTGTACATACTTGTTTTGTTTTTAAAGAAAAGGTAGTTGTTTTAGAAAATGAACTTTTTTAAGAAAAGGTACTTATTTAAAAAGAATTACTTTTTTTAAGAAAATGTACTTTTTGTAAGAAAGTTTACTTTTTTAAGCAACGGTACTTCTTTAAAATAAGGTATATTTTTTAAGAAAAGGTACTCTGTTTAAGAATATTTTTTATATTTTTTGAGAAAATTAACTTTTTTTTAGAAAACACACTTATTTAAGAAAATTTTAGTTTTTAAACTTTTTTCACTTTAGCTTTTCTAAATTTACGTTTTATTGGGTTCAAAACTACAATGTATACTAAATATAGGTTACATGCTCCACCTACAAAATTTCCCATTAATCAAGAAATTTCTCCCCATATGTTAGTCCAGATACAAACCAAACCAACAGTATGAGTGAAGGAGTATGTGCGCTGCCAAATGAAATTCAATGCTCGGGGTTGTAATTCATGGATTTGCCAGTCTTGCACTTTGGCTATTCTAAATTTCCTTTTTAATGTATTCAAAACTACAATATGTGGTAAACAGGCCCCACCTAGAAAACTTCCCTTTAAACCAAACCAAAAGTACCCAATATAGTTGATAACAATGGGTTGTATTAAAGTAGTTAAAAAAAAAGTTGTTTTCAATTTTTTCATTTAGCCCCCATCTCGCAACGTGCGATATAGAACTTCGTTCCAAAAATAAATTCTTACTCAAATCATATAATCATTTTGAAATTTGACATTTGAGCAAAAAAAATTGTTAGAAAAGAATTGTTTGAAACCTTATTGAAGCATAAAATCATGGTTGAAATAGAAACCATAGTTCTTAGTCCAAAATTTAATTAAAATTCGACAGTCATATTATTATATATTTTTAGTTTTTTAAGGATATTAATACAAATCGGGTAAAACCGGTTAAGCGACATCAAATAACAAGTTTTCGGTTAGTTCGACAATTACGTTTTTTAAAACACCGGTAACCGGTTTTTCGATTTCGGTTTTGGACACTCTAGTCACGATGCTTGCTTTTAAAAAGTTGGTATACTCCGCCATGCAACACACACGAATGTGAATGTATTTTTTTGTGTTTGCCCGATGGTTGAACCACAGAGTAATGCCACCTAGAGATGCCATCTTTCTCATCTAATGTTTCTTTCCACACTCTTAGTGGTGCGGACGGTGCGCTAGAGAGTTATTAAACGTAAATTGAGTTACACCAGGTATAATTAGATATATTGTTGAATTAAATTTGTCATGTCTTAGTAATTTAGAGAAGCATTCATCTATTTAATTGCAATTGGCATCCGAGTCCTAAACCTGCATTTGCGTTGCAGGAGCAAGTCAAAATTGAAAATATTGAATTATCATTGCGGGCAATATCAATATTTTGGATTTGAATTAAATAAAGTGATGCAAATGAAAGTCCAATACAAATTATAAATCCCAACACTGCTAAATTGTTAGCTGTCTGGACTTTTTGGTCATTTCTGTGTAATGGAAATCTATTAAATAAGTGATGATGTATCCGACCTTTCGTATTGTATCCAAAAATTAAATTGTTCGAGGTTTATCAATTAATTATATTTTTCGATATTTCGCTACCCTTTCGATAGCATCGTCAGGAAGATATATTATTAATTAGAAATGAAAAACAATTGACAAACAAAATTTTTTCATGTCATTTGAAAAAACAACAATAACAAAAAATTTAAAAATTAAACAATTGCAGAAATATTCTTGTCATATGAAAAATGTTCTAAGTTACAGCCAGAAAAATTTTGTGTACAAATAGTTTCTCTAATTTACAGGCAGAAAAATAATTTGATTGCTAAAAATATGTACATAATGGTAAATTCAACAAGTTACATCCGGATATATTAAAAATGTTACCTAGTGACAAATTCAATGATACATCAAAAAATTTTCGGTAAAATATTCTACATTTTACGAATTAAATGTCTATAATAAATAAATAAATTAATTTATTCCATATTTTTCCCGACGTTTCGATTTATTGGATGTTTTTTCAAAACCGTTGGAATATTATTTGGTGTTTTTTTTGGTGGGTTTCTTTTAAACTTGCTGTAATACCACATTAATTGATTTTTGGTTTAAATTTATAATAACTTAAATAAATAAATAACAGACGAGCAGACGGTCCCTTTGGCTAGTTTTTGAGTTTATGAAAATAAATCGATTTTATTTCATCTTTCTGTTTGTCATTTCTTAGGTAGCCTAATATCACGATGGTTTTTCGCAAAACAATAATATAGGTTGAACTGATGCAGTGTCCGTCCTCTTGTTTCCTCATTGTTCTTGCTTGTAGTTGTTGTGTCCGCCGACTGTCTAATGTATTCCTCGAATTAGTTGGGGTTTCTTTTTCCAATATTCGTAGCTTTTTAAGGTCAGATTTGTGTATTTTCCCTGACATGTATTGCTCTAATGCGGTTGTTTGTTTTCCCTTTTTATGGCCGACTCATGTTCCAAGAGCCGTATATTTAAAGCTACCTTTGTGGTACCTATATATAAGTGTATTTCTTCGCTGCCATTCTCCTTACATGCGATTTGATATACCAGGTCATATTTTTCTCGTACTTTTATTTTGTCATTAACCTTACAAAATACTGATCGAAGTGAGGAATTTGGTTTATGCCCGTAGTACGTATTTTCCTTCAGGATTGTTTCTTTCAGTTTGCAGTTCCCTGTTAATTGCGGTATGTATGTTATAAAGCTACTTTATTTGCTTTTGACTAAAGTAATATAAAGCTAATAAATAAGCTTTATATTATTTAAAAAGGTCTTGAGCTTGAATAAATTTGTAAGTTTAGAAAACAGACCGAGTAAAAATTCTCGTAAGGGAAATGATGAAAGTTGACGAAGAGCACCGCGAGCTTGAAACAATAATATTGTTGATGGTAACCCTCTGTTTTGTTGTTTTGTACTGACAAAACAAAAACAAATCATGCTTGTGAAAAACCAATGGATTTTCAACATTATAAAAAAGAGTTGTGCATGAAAGTGTTCCAATGGTAGTGCTTGGTATTCTTCAAACGTGTATATAAAGGAATTCTCATTAATATGATGAGTGTTTCTAGATATATATTTTTGAAGAATTCACCGAAAACATACCAAAAACGTCTGCTGATGAAGATCTTGGCAAGATCCGAAATAGCTATACAGACAGCCTTGGTATCATTGGAACATTTTTTTGCTCGACTTTTTTGAAAGTAATATAAAGCTAATAAATAAGCTTTATATTATTTAAAAAGGTCTTGATCTTGAATAAATTTGTAAGTTTAGAAAACAGACCGAATAAAAATTCTCGTAAGGGAAATGATGAAAGTTGACGAAGAGCACCGCGAGCTTGAAACAATAATATTGTTGATGGTAACCCTCTGTTTTGTTGTTTTGTACTGACAAAACAAAAACAAATCATGCTTGTGAAAAACCAATGGTTTTTCAACATTATAAAAAAGAGTTGTGCATGAAAGTGTTCCAATGGTAGTGCTTGGTATTCTTCAAACGTGTATATAAAGGAATTCTCATTAATATGATGAGTGTTTCTAGATATATATTTTTGAAGAATTCACCGAAAACATACCAAAAACGTCTGCTGATGAAGATCTTTGGCAAGATCCGAAATAGCTATACAGACAGCCTTGGTATCATTGGAACATTTTTTTGCTCGACTTTTTTGAAAGTAATACAAACCTAATAAATAAGCTTTATATTATTGAAAAAGGTCTTGATCTTGAATAAATTTGTAAGTTTAGAAAACACACCGAGTAAAAATTCCCGTAGGGAAATGATGATTATTTTATATATTTTTATATTTTATGCGGAAACATTTTTAAAGGGTTGTAATAGACAAAAATTATCCTACTCGATTTATGTACATATTTTCTTCGTAAAAAGCGTTTCATTACACACCATTCATTCGAGTTCCATATTGTGGAAAAACAGTTTTTCCAAAATTCTTGGTATCGCCACTTTGAGCCGGAAAAATGCTCTTACATTTTCTTATTTTTATTTTTCCTGTAGTTAGCAAATTTTTGGGTCCACTTTTTTTTGTACAACGGGCCAGCCCATTATACGTAACACTTAGTAGTTTCGGATCTGGAACAAAGCAGTAGATTAGCCCCTTTGGAGATTGTACATTGGCACTGCAAAACAACATTCACACCTTTTTTAGCAAAATGTGTACACATATCGGTGTCGTTAACAACTTTTCTCAAACGACGGCAATGAGAATTGTTTAAAACCTTGAGAGCATTTATGATTATATTTATGGGGCACTTCCCCCAAAATATATTGTTGGCATTTTAAAATGTATGATTTATTTTTGGCGACAATTAGGATTGTTAATTACATTTGTTTCAATAATGCATTTTGAAGAAACTAAATAAATCAATTAACAAGATGAAATTTATTTGTTTATTCATTCACTTACTTGTCCGATTATATTTAGTAAAAATATTTTGTTTACATTTCTCGTCATTTGCGGGCCATTAAATTCCGATTAATTAAATGTGTTTGACAGGTGTTTTTAAACATACTAATTAATGTGTGTATTGTAATATTTTTACCTAATTACTAGGACAACCATTATTATATTACTGGGAATATTCATTATTTGCGGGGATTAATTGGGCAGAACTAAGTGTAGTTTTGCCAAATATTTGACACTCTTCATTAGTGACGTTTTAAATTGTTATTAGTGTCTAGGTGGGAGGACGCCACTGCAGGTCATAACGGAAATGGACATTCACGATTCTCATTCAAATTCTCATTTAGTAGCTGAGCGGAGTGGCCACGCCACATGTACACTATACGATATAAATTAAAGATTAATTAATCTAAGGGTAGTAAATTGTTCTTTAATAATTTTTCCGGTTCAAGATCAATTTCTATGAAAAAGTGGACTTGGTGGGCATTGAAATAGCTATATTCCCAACCATCCACAATAATAATCCATTTCACATTATTTTAGCTTATTTTTTTTTGGGTATTTTCTTTGAAATTTACTTCTATGTTATAAAGTACTTTTTCATAGAAATTGATCTTAAAAGGAAAAAATTATTAAAGAACAAAACATTTTAAAAAATAAAATAAAATTATTCCAAGTATAAAGAATTTCTTGAATAGGCATCTACACATGTCGGTTAAGGCCGCTCCGCCGTGTGTCTGTTCCAACTATAGCGGTATCAGTATTTTATCCATCGCGTATAAAATCTTGTAGAGCGTATTATGTGAAAGACTAATGCTAATTATTGAAAACCTGATTGGACCTTATCAGTGTGGTTTTCGACCAGGCAAGTCCACGACTGACCAAATTTTCACGCTACGCCAAATCCTGGAAAAGACCCACGAAAGGTAAGTCGATACATACCACCTTTTTGCCGATTACAAAGCTGCTTTCGAGAGCCCCATACGGGGAAACTTTAAGAATCTATGTCTGAACTTGGTATTCCGGCAAAACTGATCCGCCTCTTAAGAATGACGCTGACCAACACCAAATAAGCAGTGAAAGTGGGGAAGACCTCACTGAACCATTCTATACCAAGCGAGGTCTTAGACAAGGCGACACACTTTCATGCGATCTCGTCAACATCTTAATCGAGATAATAATGAGAAAAGCTGCAGTGAATACGAACAAGACCATTAACACGAAAAGCCATATGTTGCTGGCGTACGCTGACGACATAGACATCATTTGGCGAAAATTTGCGAGAGGTTACTGCAGTATTTCCAAGAATCGAAAAGGAATCAGCGAAGGTGGGTCTTGCTGTTAATGAGGGCAAGACAAAACTGATGGTCTCAACGACTAGAGAAACCTCTCGACTTGGTCCGCACTTCACCGTTAACCACCGATTTAATTTTGAAGTGGTAGATGAATTTGTCTACCTTTGATTTGCCGTGAACAAGGACAACAAGGTCAGCCTGGAGATAAGTAAGAGAATCGTGCTTGCAAATAGATGCTATTTTGGGCTCAGCAAGCTGTTAAGGAACAAAGCCCTCTCTCGACGGACAAAAGTCCCGCTATATCAGACTCTCATTTTACCTGTCTTGACATATGGCTCCGAAACTTGGGTCATATCGCAAGCGGATGAAAAACACCTAGGAGTATTCGAGAGAAAAATTCTCTGTAAAATATATGGAAAATAGCTAGTACCGACGTCGCTGGAACGCTGAGCTATATAATCTGTATTCTGACTTAGACATAAGTAGCTAGGTGAATCAAATTAAGCCAATTGCGTTAGCTAGGCCATGTTATCAGAATGGATGAAGATGAGCCAGCATGAAAGGATTTCGATAACGTTCCCGATGGGAGCAGGAAATGGGGACGACCAAGACCCCGCTGGAAAGACCAGGCAGAAGAATCCCTCCGTTTCCTGGTGTTACCAACTGGCGAGAAAAGGCGAAGGATAGAGCCAGTTGGAAGAATATGTTGAAATTTGTTTGTTTAATTAATATGTGTAAGACGTCTGACCTCATGAGGTTGTAAGCTAGTTAATAAAAGTAAGTAACCCACACCAGATCACAACCGCACTAAAGATTGTCACGCATTAAAGGTTACGGATGGTGCAATGGCACACGAGAGGGTGGGTTCGATCACTGCTAAGCCAGAATTTCCACTTCGTCAATATATTGGAATGTCATATATATTAGAATGTTTCAATCTTTCAGAGAAACCCGGAATATACGTTATGGTCTCTGCTCGTGATATCAAGTTGTCTATAATTTTCCTGGGGAAACTATTCAATTTAAGTATTTACACAATTTTTCCCGTATTCGTCTTTTGGAATTCAGCGTCACCCATCTTCAAAACTATCTTAATGAAGTAGCTCCCAGTGTTAACAATAACTGTCCTCCTGGGGAGTTTGGAATGATAATTTATAAATCGTCCTGATGCTGTAGGTTTTTGGTACCAGGCCATTTTGAGAGTATTTCCTTGTCTTATGACCAATCTGTCCTAATATGGTAGGCTATTGTCCATTTTCTCTTCGAGAGTCAATTGTAGTTGTCCATTAAAAGAATTCAATGCTGTCATCATGTTGCACACTTCAGTTCTTCTGATAACAACAAATAAATCGTCCACATATTTCGTCAAGATTTTCGGCTTCTCCCCCAATGTGTCGAGTACTGTATCCAATAATACCTCCATAATGATGTCAGGTATAATTGGTGATGCTGGGGAACCCTGGGCATACTCTTCCTCTGTTCATAGAATCTATCTTCATACTGGAAATAGCGTGTGTTCTTAAAGAAGAATGTAAAAATTTCCATGAAATCTTTATGTGGTATATTCGTTTACGGTCCAGTTTCGTCTCAGTTACCAACTATAGTCCTTGGAGCTAGATATATTGGTATGTAGGGGAATAAGTTGAACACGTCAAATAAAGCTATTATCTCATCCTCATAAATGCTCATGTTCCGAATCCTCATCTTGAAATCCACTGCGTCCTTTACGTTATATTTTTAAATACTTGCAGGTTTTTCCTTTTATTCCTATGGCCTTAAACCGAAACAAATAAAAACTAAAAATTATATATAGTAGAAAAAAAGATCACGAACCGAATTATGATTGGAAAACGCAAATAGAAAATTATTAAATTCGGTAACGGTTTTTAAGCCTTGATTCACAAATAACCTTTTTAACCGTGCCCAGCCATCAGTTGGGCTTAACAACACATGTTTCCAGCAGTTTCTTTTTTTTATATAAGATTTCAGCGTAGCTTGACTTAGGGATCTGTCTGCTGGCTCTTCGCTTCAATTGTTCTCCAGTATTGTAAACAAATATATTTTTTTAAATTACATCACCCGATATCTCGATAACTAAGCGAGGTGTCGAACAAATCTATTTAATTTTTGTCTAATTGCGGGGTGTACATAGTCGGGTCGAGAGGTCTCGGATATCGTACTCTCCCCAATACACCCCCCAAAATAAAAACTTTTACCTGATTTCTACCGGCGTGCCGCCTTCGTCGACCATCAATTGGTTCAGTCGGCGCCGTCGATAATATCCGGTAGGCTCTACTTTCCACGCATTAGTGCTTATCACAACTGAAATAGAGGTAACAACCGCATTAAAGGTTGTCACAACCGCCTTTAATGTTGTCACAACTAAATTACTGATTGTCACAAACGAGTTTAGAGCTTTTCGATGTCTCATCCCGCCTTGGATTTCAATCCCACTTTCTACAGAGTAGTCCCGTTTTATGACTTTTTTGTGTTTAGAACTTGTCTAATATAATTTAGCATGGAAGTTATAGTTTTTTTAATATAACATTTTCAACAGTCACAAGCACAATTTCAATTCGCATTGTCAGAGTTTGTTCAAATGTGGCGCTAACTGAAATAATATGATTGGGGTTTCTGTCAATTTTGCTTCACATTAAACTGATATAAAGGGGTTTACACTAAAAAAGTTTTTTTTAAGAAAACAAAACCGGTTTTAGATGCCAATGAAATTCTTTCATCCTGTGAAAGTATGTTCGACGCCATTATGTATGGAACTCGATTTCTTTTGCATGGCCCCCACTAAGAGCGCTACAAAAGTTTTTTTAAAGAAAACAAAACCGGTTTTAGATGCCAATGAAATTCTTTCATCCTGTGAAAGTATGTTCGACGCCATTATGTATGGAACTCGATTTCTTTTGCATGGCCACCACGGGCACGATTGCAGAAGTCCAGACGCCGAACCAAATTTTCGACGGGTTTCAAGCATAAATCGGCCGATACCGCTGCAATTTCACGTTCGATATTCGTACGAAGTTCATCAATCGTCGCTGGCTTGTTGGCATAGGCCATAGACTTGACGTAGCCCCACAGGAAATAATCTAACGGCGTCAAATCGCACGACCGAGGCGGCCAATCGACTGGGCCATTTCGTGAGATAACACGTTCACCAAACTTGGTTTCCAATAAATTGATTGTGGCATTCGCTGTGCGGCTTATGGCGCCGTCCTGTTGGAACCACATGTCCTCCAAGTCCATATAATCCAATTGGGGCCAAAAATATTCGGTTATTATTGAACGGTAGCGATTCGCATTCACTGTAATGATCACGGAAGAAGTACGGCCCAATGACGCCGCCGGCCCATAAACCGCACCAAACCGTAATTGTTTCGGGATTCAATGATGACTCATGGATTACGTGTGGATTGCTGTCTGACCAATAACGCACATTTTGCTTATTGACGAAGCCATTCAGCCAGAAATGAGCCTCATCGCTGAAGCTGATTTTCCGATGAAAATCCGAATCGTAGCGCTCTTAAACTTGAGGCCACTGACTCCAAATTTCGGTAGTAAATTTTAATAATTTCGACTCGTTATTGGCAAGTATATCTTTCCATGATGAAATGGCAAACCTTACTGAAGAAAAATGTCAAAAGAGCGGGAAAAAATATGGTGTCGTTTTTTGTAGCGTCTCTGCTGAAAACCCCTTCAATCAGATGTTGTTATAGGCAAAATATTTGAGCAGATCTAATAACAAACTAATTTCAAATTACAATATAGTCGCAGACTTCAAATTCCAGTTAACAGGAGAATTAGTTAATTTTTTAGACGGCTTTTTAAAAATCAAAAAAAAAAATATAGTATTTAAAAAAAATAATTTAACGGTTTTTAAATTTCATACATTTCAGATAACAAAATCCTGCTTTTTGGGTCAAAATGTAGCATTTCGATCAAACACAGTTGGGCAGGTTAGTCGTAATCGATAGTAGACGTTTTCACATCTGAATTGCATTTTTCGCATTAATTTAAAGCGCACTTGGGAGCATTTTTGTAAGATTTCTTGATATTTTAATTTCTGATGTTCTCATAACTTATTAGAAATCGGCGAATTAATGCACTTTACATGGAGTGATTATTAGGGAAAGGAATTAATTTTAGCTGACACTTCTGAAGTCCCCGCTAGGCATGCTAAACTGGATTGATTTTAAAAAATCGCGGGAATTGTTGATCCCGGGATTTTTCGGGATTTTATTTAAAATTTTTTTTTTTGGGAACAAGTCAATTGTACGGCTTACACTCCAAAAAAACAACCACAAGGGGGGTCGAATACGTTATTCTAAGCAAAAAAAGTAAAATAAAATAGGCAAATGCATAGTTTCGGAGTTACGGGCTCTGAAATTTCGGATATGTGAGAGGGTTATGGCGTTAACGTACCGTAACGTACCGTATCAATGAGTATCAGTTTTTTGTATAAAAGAATTCAAAACAAACTCATAAAATATTGTAGCACTTTTTGATTAGACCCTTAGGCTGCATGCAGAGTGCGCGCTGAAAGCCGAGCCGAGCCGAGCTGAAAGCTGATTGAATGGAAGAAAACTGTTTTGAAGCGTTTTTTCGAGCTGATTGTGGCTGATATATGATATTTTTGATTGGATGTGTAAAGATTTAAGTTTTTTGTAATTTTCAAACGGTTCTTGACGTTTTGATATTGTTGAAATATTTCTCTCTGTTTTATTTGACAAATTTTTCGAATATTAAACAAAATTATTCAAATTTGATTAATCATATTTATTATTAAGCATAGTTCTAATTAATCCGAAATTTAGATTTTTAGATTAATTAACTAATCACATTATTGATTAACCCAAGTTTTGACTATCATGTTGTTTTGTGTATATTTTATGTGACAAATTGTAGTTGTTACATTTCTAACTCAGTTCCTTTGTTTCTTCTGTACCCCCTAATACATACATGTATGTATACATACATATGTGTTTATTAGCGTGTCCCGTTAAACAGCGTTTTTGCGATTTCGTTGTAGTAATAGCACTCGAACAACGCGTATTAACGCCCTTAACAATAATAGTTCAGCATAAAAATTTTTGGAGTTGATCTTCAGTTCCCTACCAGCGATTTAAATTTGCGGTTCTAGTACATTCCGCCAAAAAAAAAGTTTCGACGATTTTTTTCAAATGTGGCTCAAAAGTTTCGTATTTTAGTCCCTTTTAAGAAAAAAGTTATTTAAAATTTTTGGTAGAGTAATTTTGGTCCACTGGAAGATGTTTTAGTTTTCGTTAAGTAAATTTCCTTACTTTTTTTCAGAAGAACTATTATTTTAAACAGAAAATCCGAAACAAATTTGTGAAAAACAATAAAGTATATAAATAACATCCACCGAAAAATATGGTAAGCATACATATTCACATTTCACGCCGTATGTACCCACAATTTGATATGCTTTGGATAAAAACAACGGTGGTCATATATTTTTCTATACAAAATCTAAGGAAGGTCAATAAAGTCCATGTATATTTTATTGTTATCGACAAGACAAGTCTAAAAATGGTCAGCTGAAATATCTCACCACACTAGTCTCTGAATCGCATGTATTTTTGTTATTTTACTAGTATTACCATAAATCGAGGTGAAGTGAGACTTTTAAATACAATCGTTGAATCTGACGCCACTCTTGACGCCTTCACAAAGATGCAAAAATTGTGGACACTTGTTTAAAGAAACTATTATTGTGGATGACACAAATTAACTTAAACATTCATATGATATTTGTTAATTATAGCTGTGTGAATGTGGTTACAAAGAGAGTTTACACCACCACCATGTGTAACCCATTCATATCACCGTGGGGAATGGGTAATGAACGGTTAATTATTACCCACAGGGTATGGGGAAAATAATGGTTAGCTACACACCACCCTGCACCATTATCCATTACACATCGGTAATGGGTAACCCAACCCATTTTGATCGGAAATGTGAAAAACTTAGAAAAAGTGTCTATGTCTCCGAAACGGAGCGTCCAATCAAAAAATAACTAATTTTTGAGTGTTTCTAAGGATTTTCATACATCATACAAACGCCAAAATAAGAAATCGCTAAAATACAAAAATTTATATAACTCGGAAACTGTGCTTTCAATCGAAAAAATAATAAATCGTTTAACTCTACAGGAGATTTAACTTATGAATGTCTTGAATACGACACATACTTATGTGCGTTTTAGCGATTTTTTATTTGAAAAAATTTAGTTTAGCGGATTTGTTAAAAAAAAATTGCTTCTTACGTAAATAACAAATTTATTATTTTTGAGTTTTGACGCACCGTTTCCGAGTTATAGTTTTTTTTTTATTTTAGCGTTTTTTTATGTTGTCGATTTTTTTTAAAGTCGATTATTCGAATTGGATCACTTTATGAAAAAGCCTTAGAATCCCGGAAAAATTGTTTTTTTTTCGTTTTATCGAAAATTCGATTAATGGCGGTTTAGGGGAAAAAGTTTAGTTTTAACCATTTCTTTAAAAAATTCATGCCGTATTAAAGACATCCATTGGACACAGCCCCCTAGGGAGGTGACAAATTTATTTTTTGTGATCATCTTTCCCGAGTTATTTTGTATTTTTAGCGATTTTCTTATTTTGCCGATTTTTATATAAAAAAAATTCCATACGAAGTGGACCGCTTTATGGAAAGCCTCGAAAATTAGTTATTTTTTCGATTCGACGCTCTGTTTCTGAGACATAGAAATTATTTTAATTTTTCACATTTTCGATCAAACATGGGAATGGGTTACCCAGGTAAATATAAAATACCTAATTATAATAAAAAAATTATTTAATTTCTACAAAATTCGTAATGAGATATGGCATCAACAAATGGTTGTGACAGCCATTCAATTCAAGCGATTTGTTGAGCATACCAAAATAATATTTGGTACAACCGAATTAGTTTTTAAATTTTTTCGTTGATCAAACAAATAGAATAATATTCACCACGAGAAGATAATTCCTTAATTTATGTTTTTTCCTTAGCTTTAAGCCATCCGCATAATAGCAGGTTCCAAATAGCGTTTATGCCAGTCTTCGTCCTGCCAAGCGTCCCTAGATGGCGCCACAGTCACGAAGTTCACCTTACTCCTTAGTTCGGATATTCGGTCGATCTCCATTAATCGTTGGTGTTTCGATTTTGATCCCTGTTGATCCGCACTCCTATCGCCGGTAGGCATTTCGCCACAAGGGTGGCCTAGTATTTTACCCTGATATCAAGTAGTGGGTGAAAACTGGAAAGCGCACAGCTCAGTGATTGTGAGAAGTTCTCCCCTGTCCCTTCATGGGATGTAATGGGAAACCATTTATTATTTTTTTATCAATTGGCTGGATAAGGCAAGCAGTCTCCATAGCCCTTGTCGTAGTTGTTCTCATTGCACCGCTGATTCCAATGCAGTACACAAGTTGAACCTTTTTCAGTGTCGCAGTATTGCATTTTCTTTCAACTACCGTCCACCATATTGCAGAAGCATATGTTAGTACTGGTCTGATTACGCTACTGTGTGTCATTTTCAAGCTGAGGGCCCATTTGGGGTCTATAGACCTTCTGCATAGCAACCAAGATCTGTCGACCTTATTTGCCTTGCCCTCTATGTGGTGCTTCTAATTAAATTTTCGATCCAAGAATACCCTTAAATATTTAACCTTATCGGATATTTTAATCGTCTTATCCAGGTGGAGCAACGTTTAGTATTCGCGGCTGTTGTGCAAGAGAACGTGGGTTCGATTCGAGCTCTGACCACATAAAACTTTGTTCGACGGCGATCACCTCGCTTAGTGATGGCGACACTATCGAATAATAACCCATGGAATTGCTTCTCAAACAACCTTTCGCAACCGCTGTAAAACTGTAGGTTCCAATCAGTGAGTGAAAACTGGAAAGTGCACAGTTTGGTGATTGTGAGAAGCTCTCCCCTATGGGAAATATTTATTAATTTATTTCTAATACAGGAACCGAGGCTCTTCAAATTCTGGGATTTTTTTTCCTTGTGAATAGACATATAGGGTCACATTTAAACCCCATTAACTGTGACCATTTATACGCTATATTCAGTGCCTTCTCGACATAATCGATTACGATTCTTTCTTCCTAAGAAGTATTACAACATCGCAGACTAGTCTCAGTCCTTCGTCGGAAAGAATCCTTAGAATACTGTACATTTTAATGGAAAATTAAGCTATTTTGTTAAAGATGTTTTCATAATAATTTCCAATATTTTACTAAAACTTTACAATTTCTCGAATATCAGATATCATTTACTTCAATTAAATTTCTACAAAGAGCAAAGCACAATTTCAATCCACTTTACTCTTACAAATCTTAATGATATTCATGCACCACTCTAATAATAGAATTTTACATGGAATATTCGTTCGAGACCAAATACCACTTCTTTTTGTTATCCTAC
Organism: Phaonia tiefii; assembly: GCA_963931995.1. Classification (NCBI taxonomy): domain Eukaryota; kingdom Metazoa; phylum Arthropoda; class Insecta; order Diptera; family Muscidae; genus Phaonia; species Phaonia tiefii. The sequence continues at coordinate 165,259,451 of OZ008370.1, read as the reverse complement.
ATTTTTGATTCATCATAGTAATTTGTATGTTGAAATAATGTAAATATTTGGATTTCAACCCATTGGGTGGACACTGGAATTGAAAAACAATAACCAAAGGCCTTTAGCAAATAAACAAACAAATTTCCAAATAAATATTAGAAAGAGTATAAAAAAACAACAACTTTGTGTCGTCAATTCTACAACACTCTTTCCTCAGTATCTTTCGACAGTGATACTTTATCTTTGGAACGTCATCATTGTACCTTCTTCCGCTACAATGAACCACTGCGACATGACTGTTAATGGGGTTACTTTGCCAATGAAAATTTGGTAAAATGATTTCGTATTGATTGCCAAAGGCATTGTTATTTTATACTTTGCTTATGGATCGAGTTTTAAATGTTCCCAGAAATTGCGATGGACGACGGCTGGGTGATGGAATGCTGAAAATGTTGTTATTTATTCATCATTGTTTAAATACTTTGTAGCCGTTTTGTCGATGAATGTTAACTATCGTATCCTCATACTTATTGAGTCAATAAAATAAGTGAAATAAAGACATAAGGACGAAAATTAATTAAGACATTTCGCCAGAAAATATAAAATATCCGTGTATATTAATGAAATCTCATTGCCTTTGAGTTGGATGCGGAATACAGTCAAATTAATTTATTGGTCTCCAACATATTGGTCACAGAGAAGATAAATGTACTGCATATGGAGCATTGCATTGGAATTTGGCAAATTGCATTGGAATTCAGTAGGTATTGTTTTTGAAATAAAAACTTGACTTATATTGTCTCGGGTAGTTGAAGGACTATGTAAGTTATTTGAAGCAGACAAACGTAATCGCAATATGGCGGTTATGTTGGCGATGTTGGTGTATCCGGGAAACTACTTTCGTAGCCTTCAAGAACCGGATTAATATATTTTGTGATTCATTTAGAGAGACCTTTTTAAGTAGGAATTTTATGATAGATCAAACTATCATAAATACGGGAAAAAGTGTAACGTATTGAAGGAGACTTATTATACCCAAGATGTCTTCGAACATATTCTTTTTGGGAGTTTCTTAAACCTTTACGCCATTTCCCTCCTTTTTTCCTTACTGGCTGGCTGGTCAACAAGATAACTGCTGTACCTACTAAATATCTCCACAAAATTTTGCTCGTGACTGTTATTTGCGTTTAGAGTGTCCAAAACCGAAACCAAAAAACCGGGGAACCCAGTTAACCGAGTGTTTTGCTATTAACCGTGTGCCGGTTTTTTAAAAAAGTAATTTTCGAACACACCGGAAACCGGTTATATGACGTCGGTTAATCGGATTTTACTTAATTAGTGTTAATATCCTTAAAAAAATTAATAATAAATGATATGATTTTTCCCTTTTACTGAAATTTTGGAATTAAGAAACATGGTTTCTATTTTGAAATATGATTTTATTTTTCAATAAGTTCTAAATGACATATCCAAATAATTTTTTTTCAAAATGATTTTATGACTTGAATTAGAATTAATTAAAAATTGATTAAGAATTAAGTAAGCTTTTCAAACATATTTTTTTATCAAATTTCAAAATTAAAATTAATTATTTGATAAAATCATTTTCAAATTTGAATATGATTTTCGTTTTTAAATCACGCATTCAAACACGCATTCCAAATTGGAATATGATACATATTTTTTAAAATGTTATGAATTATTCGACCTTTCGTATTTTATTTAAAGTTAAAATGTTCGAGCGTTAGATCTTTTTTTTAATTATTTTATACTATTTTGAATTATTTATTGAATTTTTGAGTTTTCAACACGAAAAAGTATATGGAACGGTCGCTAAACAAATGTATTGTAAGTTCTACATATCTAATTTAATTTAAAGTAAAAAATAAACCGAAAAAAACCGGTTTAACCGGTCTTTGCCAAAATTAAAAACTGAAATTTAAAAATTGATTTTTCGAACAAACCGGGTTTTATTATACCACGTCCAAGCACGTTACTATTTTCTAGGTTAGCGCGGGTTATCCTTCGAAATGGGTTACTGTCGTTAGGTGTAAATACCGTATAAATTTTAAATCTTTTCTAGCTACTATACCAGCTTTAATCTTACTATATTTTCTGACCGCAAAGATGATTACGTTGACATTGCCCCGACCCTTCACGCTATTCTCGCGGTAGATCCAGGGAGCTTGTATCAAGGCGTTAACAATTTCATGGTTCGTGAGGGAGAGCAGGAGATTGGTGGAGGCAGGCTCACAGTGGTGCAGACTGATCTGCGCCACCCGAAGCAGCCTATATTTATCTCCGTGCAGAGAAGCTCGAATGGTATCCGTATCCGTATCCTGAAGTATCCGTATCCGTAGCAGTACCAGTGGACAATATCTTCCAGATATGGATATTGAGTTCCGGGTTCTGCTTGTTAAATATATACAGTTTGGTTCAGTTACGACTTGTCAAATTTCACCAGCGTATTCCTTTGCTCATTTCATGAAAATATGTCCATCTACGACCATCCCCGAAAATGCAAAGGGGCGAAATGGCAGCCGTTTTAAAAATTTTCGGATTGGTGGTCGGAGGGTAATGGCTAAAATTGCTAAGTTCTGAGCCAGTGGTCGGATTTTTGGGCTTGTTAGAAAGGCCTTTCAGCATCATTAAAAACAATATAAAAAAAGTGAAATCGCCGAGATAGGAGGCTTTCCAAAAAAAAAATTCGAAAATTTTAATTGTTTTTATTTTTTGAAAGCGAAATAACAGCACTGATTTATTTGCATTTCAGTCAAACATTCATAACTTTAGAACGGTAATACCTCTGGGCTTCGTTTAGGTAATTTTGGATAGGCCAGAGGTGGGGAAATTTTTTAAGAGAAACAAAAACCTACGTTATCTGCCACCTGGATGAGAAAATTGAGGTTATGTGCACGTTCTCATGCCTTTTTTTTCGAAACTGTTTATGTGTTAACATCTATTGGCGCGTGTTGGGACTAATCTCACAAAGTGAACACATCCAAACATAGTTTGTCCGACTGCGATCACAGATTGTTTGGCGTTAAACTCCTCCGAAACGGCTGGACCGATTTGTATGAAATTTTGTGTGCATATCGGGTAGGTCTCAGAATCGGCCAACATCTATTGTTTATACCCCTGAATGATATGGGTGACGCAGCCCAATATAGAACTCAGATTTGTCTGACTGCGAAACACAGAATGTCAGACTTCGAAAAAAAACACACGCATACGGAGCACTCTCAGAGCAAAGAAAATAATGACATGGTTATACGTATATAAAAATGAGATAGCGAGAGAGCAACGAAAATTGTGTGAACTTGTGTAGCGTATATACGAACATTACAATGTATGTATGTCATGTGGCTGTTGATATGCATTCTCTTTGTTTTTTTGTGGGAATAAAACAAAAAGTATAAAGCAAGAAAATAATGACACATGTGATTGCACTAGTCTTTAAATAATTTTAAGTATTAATATTATTTAAATGTAACGTCATCATGTGATTGAACCCTGTTTTCTGTTTGTATCATTTACTAATGTGTTCATAGAAATCAAACAGGTACGATGTAACAAAAAGATGTTAACACATCGCTCGTGAGTTCGAACACTCATTGGATTTTTTTTGAAAGCTCCGTATCTCGGCGATTTCACATTTTTTTAATGATTCTTAAAGAATTCTTAAAACCCTTCCCAACAAGCCCAAAAAAAATCTGACCACTGTTTCAGAAGTTAGCAATTTTATCCTACTACACTCCGACACCCATCCGAAAATGTTCAAACCTCAGCCATTTTGCCCCCTTGCATTTTCGGTGATGGTAGTAGATGGACATATTTTCATGAACTGAACCAAGGAATACGCTGGTGAAATTTGTCCAGTCGTGACTTAACCACCCTGTATATATGTATAATAATTAATTCCCGAGTCCGTCAATTTTTCAAAATATTTTTCTTGAAGATTCCTTTGTGAATAACTCATATGCAATGTGATATTGTCCCGCTTTTCTACATACAAAATGAAATAATTTATATTTTTTTAAGCTTGTTACATTTACGATTAACTTTGACATAGTGGTGCATTAACCAATTGTCAATCCAGTCTTTGCTGTCCATTCGTGAGCACAGCGAATACCATTGCAGAGGTATCCGTACATATAAATTTGTACATATATGCAAACACGCACACATATGTGTATATATAATATATACATACATATAAAAATACCCAACAGTATGCCAATCGAATTTCGTTGAATGGATTCTACATGCATTTCAAGCGTTGCGATAGCATTTCTGATTATACTCTATGGGTATTTACTTGCATATGCTATGGACATCAGTGAATACTACGACGATAAATATGTATATGCAAGACTGTGTGTGTGCATATGTGAGTATTCCTTAATATAGACTGTTATATGAATGTATGTATGCAGTGTGCGACATACAGGCGTGCAAACGTTTACTGTTGTTACTAATTCAATTTGCCTAAAAGCCATTTGTCGGGCAACATTTTCATTTCAACTTCGTGCACTTTTCACCAATCAAGCGAAAATGTACAAAATTAAAACTGAAATCAAATTAAGCATCATCGAAGTCCAGTTGTAGCATTTTTATTTTTTTTGTTTCTTGGTAAATTAACAATGACCGTAAATATAGACATACGTGCATATTAGGGTGTACTGGAAAAAAAACTACATATGACTGCCTTTGAACGCATACTGGCGATTGAAGTTTCCATTTTGAGTATTACTGGTGAAATAGTTTGCTGTTGGTTTTAAGAAACTAGCAATTCAACGAGACTCCAAAGAATAAAAAACATTGTGAATTGTTATGTTCGATCTGCAAATGAATGATATCTAGAGTGTCCAAAAAAACGTAACGAGCAAGTATTCAAGAAACATTTTTTCCGGCTTGTTCGAAATATCCATATTTCAAGAAACCGGTTTTCGGTTTTTAATTTTGCCATAGACCGGTGGAACGGGGTTTATCATTTATTTTTTTATTTAAATTAAATTACACATATAGCACTTACAACAGATTTGGTTATCGATCGTTTCAAATACTTATTGGTGTGTACAACTCAAAATTTCAGAACTCTTTTTAAATATGACAATCACGTTTTAATTTTAAATTAAACAATTATGTCACATTCCAATTTGCAATGCGTTTTTTAATATACAATTTATAAGTTTTATTCAAATTTACATTAAACTGATTTAAATTCGAAAATCATATTCAAATTTGAAATAGATTTTCATGTATGAAAATCTTATTAAGTTTAAAATATTTATTTATAAAATAACTTTAATTTTAAATTTGAAAACAAATGTTTGGAAAGTTCGATTAATTCTTAAACAGTTTTGGAACGTAGTTCCTTATCGCACGTTGCGGGATGGGGGCTAAATGAAAAAATTTTAAACAATTTTTTTTAACTAACAGGTTTTTCAATAAGAGCGCTACAAAGGTTTTTTTTAAATAAAACAAAACCGGTTTTAGATACCAATAAAATTCTTTATGCCTGTGAAAGTACGTTCGATGTAATTATGAATGAAACTCGATTTCTTTTGCATGGCCACCACGGGCACGCTTGCAGAAGTCCAGACGCTGAACCCAATTTTTGACGGTTTTCAAGCATAAATCGGCCGATACTGCTGCAATTTCACGTTCGATATTCGTACGAAGTTTATCAATCGTCGCTGGCTTGTTGGCATAGATCATAGACTTGACGTAGCCCCACAAGAAATAATCTAACGGCGTCAAATCGCACGACCGAGGCGGCCAATCGACTGGGCCATTTCGTGAGATAACACGTTCACCAAACTTGGTTTCCAATAAATTGATTGTGGCATTCGCTGTGTGGCGAATATGTGAATTATAGGGTGCCCTTCTTGTCATTGATTTTTCAACTGATTACGAATTTATTGCTGTAACTTTTCTAATATCTGAAGAAGTGTAATTTTTAAATTGTTTATAATTAGGTGGGTTAGTAGCCTTTCATTTAAGACGAATGATTCATTAGTACACTGAGAGAAAACAAATTGTTAAAAGAATTACTGGTGAAGGTAGAATTTCTGACTATTTCATTTCAAATGCCACAAACACGGCTAAAGATTTTTGGCCAAAAATATCGATTTCTGGTTCAGATCCTTAAAATATTAAATTCTGACAAGGCGCTTCTTTGGAAAAGAAAAAAAATTTAAAAAACTTCAAGAAAACCGAAAAAAAATTTTATTTTTTGTTTTTTTTTTTTACTTTTCTTAACTCAAAACTCCCAAATTAAGCTTTGCGCCGTGAAGCGCCTTAGTAGAATTTTAGACACTGTAGTTTTTTCCCAATATGTAAAATTTTGGACATAAATCTTTAGACCATCTTTCTTGCAGTTTTCACAATCTCAATAAAAGTAATGAAAGCAATCGTTTATTATACCCGCAGTTAGCTGTAATAAATTGTCAATGGTATATTTCAGTTTTTTAATGATCAGTGTTACAGCCGAAACTGGGTTATTTTGCAAATATTAATATTTATGTTTGTTTTGATTTATACATTTTTAATTAAGATTTCAATTTTGGTTCTATTATTTTGCACATTTACTGAACACTTTCCAACTATTTGCAATATCCTAACTTGTTTATTTAGTCATTACTCTCTTGTTTTGATCATAGTTAATTTTTTATTTCTTCGTTGTACATTTTGTTTGCTCAATCGATAATATATACACACATTCATACATTCATACATACATACATGTACAATGACAATTATTACATATTTACTTGAATTGTATAAGTTTCCATTAAATTTTTTTTTATCAGTTTTGAGAGAAGGATTGTTAGTATTGCAGTGTCAATGTTTTTCTAACGCATTGGCAACATTGAACACCTAAAGCAAAACTGTCATATATTTTCTACTCAGTTGTATTTTTAGTCTCTAGAATGAAGTCGTGCTGTGCACATTGAATTGAATCATCTGTTGTTGCAATTGTATTATCGCGATTTGTCCCAACATTTTTATAGTTATAATAAATCTGTGGTCACAAACAATAACAGCCTAACTCGAGTTAGGACAAAATTGGAAATAAAGAATTTGAAAAGTCTCCGTGCTCAAATAAGCAACACTTTGTGGTTGCTTATTTGAGAAAAAGAATTCGTTTCCTTGTTATCTGTAACAAAGTTATCACAAAAATTCCGACTCCTGATTTCCAGTAAAGATATTAAACTTCAAACTGCTCTCCCTGAAAAATTTTAGAATCGACTTAGGCTGTTATTGTTTGTGACCACAGATATATGCTAGAGCGCTCAATTTGGAGACAGTGTGTATGTTAATTATATAGTGTGTATGTTATCTTTAATACTATTTGTTTATTTTTAGTAAAGATTAAAAAAAAATCAAAAATTTGGATTAAATAAACGACTACCAAAAAAAAAAATAATAAAATTTTTAAAAATGCTCAAGTTTCTCATATTATATTTATTCTATTCATTTCAATTCTATTAATTTTTCTATTTATTTATTGAAATAAATTTCATTAAAATATATAAAACAAATGAAGAAATACCTTCCCCGTATTGAAACACAAAAAACATAACAGACAAAAGGGTTATGGAAGGGACGAAAACCAGATGTGAGCATTATCGGAATTTTTTGATATACGGTGATTTAATTTATTCCAAGGGCAAAGCGAAGAAAGTGGAATTCAAAAACCGAAATAAGCATACCTTATTCTGAGTATGTGACATTAAGAACAATGAAGCTGTGACAAATATGGATGCAAAACAAAAAGTTTTGTGGCGATGTTGCCGGATAATTAACCAATTACAATAAAATTTGACTTTAGTGGAGACGAGAGCTTGGACTGAACAGCAGCAGTTGATAGCGAGTTGGGATCTTTTAAAGGAATTCAGTCAACAGTTAGTGTACAAAGCCTTATAGATGCAACATTATAAATACAAAAGCAACAAATGGAGCGAAATAGCAACATACGGTGCATTGCAAGACTTGTACTCAAGGGTTATACTCAAAGCAATAGAGTTGGTTTTGAAGAAACTTCTCACCGGTCGTTCGGTTAAGTTAATTCCGAGCTCTCATGGCGCTAGTGGCGCGGTATTACTTGGACCCCGGTACATCTTTTTTGCCAGACATCGTTTTTCTAGATGGGCGTATACTTTAATGCTGTACGCCAGGAAGTATAGTTTGGAACCAAAGAATTGAACGCAGTTTTGGAGAAGTATGGCCTAAACCGTCCAAAAATTGGTCCTTGCGTTTATTGTCATAATAACAATACAAAATTTACATTTTAAATAAATTTATATTTTATTTTTTCAGTACACCCTAACGTCTATGGGGAAAATTAACAAATTTTTGGGGTTAAAGAAAGTGTATTATTTTTATGTTGTCCAAAAACTGCACGCACTAGATCCGGCAGAGTCCATGGAATCCATTAGGAAGCGCGCAATTGTAGCGATTTTATAGAAAAAAATTTTAAAATTTTGATTTGCTATTCTATCACACATTAAACTAGTGTGTCTTACTCATGTCATTGAAATAGATGCATCTACTGTATTTTATATGATACACTGAAAGAAAGTTGCTATTTACAAAAAAATATTAACAAAATAGCAAAATAATAAATTTAAAAATATAAACGATAACTAGTTAAAAACCTTGCATTATCAGTAATAACCGTGTGTAGTTAGTAAGTTTTAGGAAAAATACTTCATGTATGATACTAAATATTAAAGTTTTTTTGCGACGAATGGCATACACACTGAAGCCATGATAACGACAAACTTCACGACGAAATTCACTTTGCATATTTACAAAAAAAAAATAATGATTTCCCGTTACATCCCATAAAGGGATTAGGGAGAGGTTCTCACACACCATTGAGCTATACGCAATCTAGTTTTAAACTCAATGATTGGGACCTACATTTTTGCACCCATTCCGAACGGAAGTTTGAGAAGCTTTTTCATGGCTAAATACTCGATAGTGTCGCCGTCACTAAGCGAGGTGAATATTGTCCCAAGAAATTCAAGTTTATCGCAGCAGGGATCGAATCCACGTTCTCATGCACAAAAGGCGCGCAAACTAGCCATTGCACCACCGACGGCCACTTGCATATTTACAACTAAGCCGAAATTTCGGTAATATGTTTTAGTAACACAGAGCAACACATAAAATGCAGACTCCTTCTCGCGTGAAATTTCTCTATTGGGTTTTTGCTAGTTTAGCTGCTGTTCAGAATTTATGGACCCATGTATATTATGGCTAAAACTGAATTTTTCACACGTCTGTATCTCGGAAGCCAATTGGAACTTTGTTTTCCTGTGTTCGGCATAACTATAGCAATAGACCAGTAGAAACAAGTGTGAAATAAACTAACCCCAATAACTGCAACTAGTGCCCCAAAATTGCAAACATATAGAAAAAATTTTAATTTTTTCTATCTGTTTTCGACAAAGAAATTTTCGACAAGATTGCAATTTTTGTTGAGATTGCATACAAATTAGTAATTAATGTTTTTATTTGAATTCAACCACTTTTAAAAACTTTACCCCCATGTTATATACCACATATCAGATTGAAAATGAAGTACATAGTAACACACGTGCATTTTATGACACTTATTTGGGAAACCCCTATTTACAATATTCATCTTATTCGTCGGAAAAACCATATGAAATTGACGAATGTTTTTTAATAAATAGTAGGCTATTTACATGACTGAATTCTCGTGAAATTTGCGAACCAAGTATGAAAACGAAACATACAATATTGTTCTATTGGCCGGAAAAGACATTTGAAATTTATGAAATTTTTTTTCTTGATTCTTAAATATGGAGGGATTGGGGTGGGCTTCTCACAATCAGTGAGCTGTTCGCTTTATAGTTTTGCACTCACTGATTGGGACCTGCAGTTTTTACACCGGTTCCGAAAGGTATTTTGATTAGCTTTCTCATGGCTTAGTACTCGTTAGTGTCGCCATCACTAAGCGAGGTAACCGCCATCGAAAGAAATGTAAGGTAGTCTGAGCAGGGATCGAAACCACGTTCTCATGCACAAGAGCAGCGCACCCAAGCCATTGTACAATTTTATTATTTTTTTTATTTTATTTATTATTATATCAAACGAAAAGTCCTCCAGATGTTGAGTTTTCAGAAATAGTTAGGAATATTCACGTAGCCTATTTCCAACCCGGTCATATAGCTACAATCGGTGAAAATTTCGAGAAGATCGGCTTACTGGTTTAGCGTCATGTCAGGCATACACAAACCAACTTTTGAATTTAATTTTTATACGATTGTATATGTAGATGTCAAACATTTTGCATATAAATTTGAAGTTTGAATTTGTAAAGGGTTTTTCAACAGAGACGCTACAAAAGTAAATCGATAGGGAGAGCAAACGACGCCATATTTTTCTCCGCTCTTTTGACATTTCTCTTTAGTAAGGTTTGCCATTTCATCATGGAAAGATATACGAGCCAACAACGAGTCGAAATTATTAAAATTTACTACCGAAATATGGAGTCAGTGGCCTCAACTTTAAGAGCGCTACGTCCAATTTATGGTCGTCATAATCGTCCTACCAGATCAACAATTGAGCGTCTAATGGAAAAATTTGAATCCACAGGCACAGTACAAAATGTTCCCGTGCCAGTGAGACAAAAATGTGGCCGTAGTGTCGAGAATATTGCTGCGCTGAGGCTTCAGTTCAAGAACGCCCAAATGTGTCACTCACACGCCGTTATCAAGCGGTTGGCATCTCTGTGACGTCGTTGTGGCGAATTTTGCGAAAAGATCTTGGCCTACATCCTTACAAGATCAAATTGACGCAAAAACTGAAGCCGCTGGACCACCATAAGCGTCGTATGTTCGTGGATTGGGCTGAGCAACAACTTGAAAATGATTCGAATTTTCATCGGAAAATCATCTTCAGCGACGAGGCTCATTTCTGGCTGAATGGCTTCGTCAATAAGCAAAATATGCGTTATTGGTCAGACAGAAATCCACACGTAATCCACGAGTCATCATTGCATCCCGAACAAATTACGGTTTGGTGCGGTTTATGGGCCGGCGGCGTCATTGGGACGTACTTCATCCGTGATGATCAAGATTCATATTACTGTGACTGCGAATCGCTACCGTTCAATTATAACCGATTATTTCTGGCCCCAATTGGATAATATGGACTTGGAGGACAGGTGGTTCTAACACGACGGCGCCATAAGCCACACAGCGAATGCCACAATCAATTTATTGGAAACCAAGTTTGGTGAACGTGTTATCTCACGAAATGGCCCAGTCGATTGGCCGCCTCGGTCGTGCGATTTCACGCCGTTAGATTATTTCCTGTGGGGCTACGTCAAGTCTATGGTCTATGCCAACAAGCCAGCGACGATTGATGAACTTCGTACGAATATCGAACGTGAAATTGCAGCAGTATCGGCCGATTTATGCTTGAAAACCGTCGAAAATTGGGTTCAGCGTCTGGACTTCTGCGAGCGTGCCCATGGTGGCCCTGCAAAAGAAATCGAGTTCCATACATAATGGCATCGAACGTACTTTCACAGGAATAAAGAATTTCATTGGTATCTAAAACCGGTTTTGTTTTATTTAAAAATCTTTTATAGCGCTCTTATTGAAAACCCCTTTATATGTGGGAATTACGAGGTATGCGAAGAATGAAAGATTATGAATGAAAACCTATTGTTTTTTTTTTGCATACTTGTGTTTTTTTTTAATTTGGATTACTATATCTAATGCATATGCAAAAGAATTACCATTGTTCACTACAACAATTACAAGATTTTAAATTTGCAGTTGCTCAGGCAATGCAAATGCAGGTTGTGGAATCAGACGAAAATTGTAATGAAATATAGGAATGCTTCTAGATATTTTGATTTTTTTGACTGCTGGCAATTCTGCTTTTAAAATATTTTATATATAGAGGTTTGTGGTTTCGATAGATATTGCTTCGTAGCACATTCTAAGTCATAAACCTGTACTGTATAAAATATTTCAAAACCAAAATTGCCAGATATGAAGGCAATGGTTTGAAAATAAGTACAATTGTCAATGGTATGAAAGGTATCAAATTTTTGGTGAATTTATTACTACAGAGTCGGGTCGAAAATAGTGGACTCCTAGTCCGTCTGCGGGCAAATTTCCTGAACCCAGACACTAAACTCCAACTCCGGCTTCTCGCTCCTGCTTTCGTTAGAGTTATGGAAAACTGACTCGCGTGCCCATCTTTAGTCAGTACTGTGATGTGAATGGGAGTTTATGTTTGAAATTTAGCATATAAAAAAATCTCAATACAACGAATACTTATGTTTCCAATTCAAATTTCTTTTTCGTTAAAAAAGTAACCACCTTAGATAAACCATTTTCCCCTAAATATTAAAACATTTGTGATTTTTGAATGTGCGGAATATAGTTTATATTTAGTATTTTTGCTATTTAAAAGCAAACTAAAATATGTACGTATGTACATAAATGAACAATCAGATGACTGGTGAGGACACCACACGGCCTAGGAACATCAGCAGTCATCTAATGGACATTTAATAAAAACGAGTAAATCTTACGTAAAAGAAGTTTTATATGTACATATATTATACGATATTTCCAATATTATTAGTCTCCTTCACACTGGACACATTCCTTTTGCGTAATGACAGCATCTGAGTCTGCATTTGTACCATAAGGCGGTTTGGCATTAACTGCTAAAAAGTAATTACCCAGCAAGAAATCGGGTGCAGCAAAGCCCATTGGGTATTCAGGTCCATTACAAAATCCATCGTTCAAACTCGTTAACGATGTACAGCGTGTGGCCAAGAAATTATTTTCATTTTCAGGATAAACAGACTCAATATAGTACCTAACGGCACGGAAATGAGAGCAAACCAATGGTGTGCAGCCCGGCTTAATGGGAGCCAAGCCTCCGGCATAAAAATCAACATTACCCAAAGGTTCCCTTTGACCTAGGACACCCGGATTCGTGTGAATAATATCAACAAATTTAGCATCGCCACGGTATATACCAGTTAACACTTCGCCTTGGTTGAAACATGGATTTGCAGGATCCAAACCGGTAATCCTTGTAAGTGTTTGATTTGTGAGTTCGGTAAAATGACGAGCGGCAGACCCGACAATCTGAGCACCCAAACTGTGCCCAATCAAGTAAATATCTTCGACTGGAATTGTTGGGATTAACTTCTCAAGACCTTCTGCTAAAAATTGTCCAACTTCCTCCGTATTGAATGCCGACCATGTATAGAGGGTTCGAACAAAATCCGAAGTGTCCAATGCCTGCACAAAAAGTTAACAGTTTAGTAAAATATCAAAGAGGTAAAGGCGACGTTAAAAACTAACCAAAAAATTATAACCGCCCCTACAATGAAACGCTTTGGCCATATCTTCAATATAGGGAGAATACAAACTACTGAGCCAACCTGTGGCGAACACTACCACCTTTTTACTGGTATCAAATTCCGGTACCTCCAATAAATCTTCTGCCTCACTGAGGCGTATACTTGTGTTGGTACATGGTGTTCTTAACTGGAAATACATTTCATCGATATTGGGCGTAACTCGGGGTTCAATTCTACCAGACGCAGCGTAAATGGAACCTGTTAGTTACGAAGGAGCAATAATATAAACATATTCGTGACAATTCATTGTGATATGTGATACTACACAAAATATGTTTAGCACTTGAATATACATATTACTATAGGTTACGAACCGCAGACTATGATTCGTATCTTGAAATATTTGTTTTCTTTAACTTACGCCAATGTTTATTTTAAACTTACATAACTGATTGATCACGCTAGCAACTGCTGCCTCGGGTAAGCCAGTCAATACCTGTTCGGAGGCATAAAACAGTTCTCCGGGTGTTGGAATTATATTTCCCAATTCCGAGGTTAATCCCAATGCAATATTAGTTAGATCATCTATAATATCGCTGGGTCGTATGGATATAAGTGCCGAACCATATCCAAATACCAACAGTAATCCCAATATTTGTAACAAATTTGTTAACAAGATGGGCTTCATTTTTTTTTAAACTAACTTCAACTTGAATTGAATTGATGCCACAGTTTAAAAACAATTTGCGACTTTACTTGGTATTTATAGCATATTTCTACACTGCCAAGCTTAGTTTTTATATTTAACTCATAAAGTTATATTGTTTTTACAGGTAATCGTATTACAGTCGGTATGTCGTTTCGCATTTTATATATGTAGATTTAACTTAATATTTAGAATTTAATATAACGCAATGTGCCTTGCCGACAGAAATGTCAAAGGAAAATAAAATTAGTGCCTTTAATTCACTTAAGTTGCGTCTTAAATCGATCACGTAAAATTCGGAAAACTCTTTTAACTTTCTGTCCAAATTCGAAACCTACTCATTAATACTGTTAATTGTTTTGTGGCGAATATATACTTACATATATTTTTTATGTATTTACATGCTGTAGTTTAGGCAAGTGATGTTGACGATATTTAAAATATAAATTTTCACCGTGTCTTAAAAGATAAAAGGTACGAATATAAATAAGGGTGTTAAAGTCAACCAGCGAACAAGTAAACCGCTTAGTGGAATTAACATACATCGTTCACTCGTTAAACTAAACAGAACATTTGAATCTTTTTTGCTAAATGAAAACTTTTAGCATAACATATGTAAATTCAAATGTATCCAAAATTATTATCATGAACATTTGTCATTACAGAACAAAAACTCGGAACTAAAACTTCATTTTTGTTAAACATGTCAAGTAAAACTTCCTTTAGTGAACAAGGTTGATTTTCTTCTACAGCTTAGACGCATAATCATAGTCCCGCGCTAAAGCTGACTTTATTAGTCAACATATTACTAAAAAGTTAGAGTCAACTCTATTTTGTTCAATTATCATAGTCGATTTGGTACATGGTGCTAACTAGTATCAACTTTAGGAGTTGAAGTCAAAACAACGTGGCAACCCTTCATGCAAAATATCTTTACCACATAATTATTTTTGTAGCTTTACACACCTCTAGAAGAAAAACATATACACTCCTACCCTGTAAGTCGTCATCGACAGCTAACGTCGACGTCTTGTGTCGCCGTGTTAATTTTGGCACCTCTGAAGTCGTGTCGACAGCAGACGACGAGTACTTGGTACCCGCACTTCCGTTTTTACAGCAGTGGTCTTCACAAACAGTGTTGCCAGTTTAGGGGATTTATCCGCAAATTGGGGATTTTTTTTCAAAACAGGGGATTGTTTTTTTGGTTTGGGGATCTGGGGATTTTTTGGGGATGAAAATTTAAGCTGCATTAAAAGCGCATCCTTTGTATCATTCCTTGAAAGTTTTGATCTGGTACTACCTAAATCAAAGCAAGCATAAACACACAAATAATATTTGGCATAGAGTAAGTCTAACTAGAGAGAAAGTTTGGCTCATCTGACGTTCCCTTTCACACTCTTCTTGATGCGGTCGGTGTGATAGAGAGATGTTTGACGAAAAGTGACATACACCAGGTGGAATTACAAGAACTTGTGACTTTAATTTTTCATGACGTTTTGGTGAAAAACTGTGAAATTTAAATGTGTTTTAAACTGTTTTATTGACTGTTATTGTTAGCATATATTTGTGTTGTATTTAACACAATAAGTTTTATACACAAAACGAAATTCAGTCGTTGTATTTATTTTGTTCGTTGTTTTGAACCATTGTCTCTATCTAGTAGTAGTAAAGCAATTCTTTCCAACATCGAATGTAAATATCACACCCGACCAAATGTAATAAATTTGATGAGAGAACTATTAGGTCTACTATAAGTATTAGTCTATGTTCATATCACGCATACACTTGACAGTTCCTGAAAATATCAGATTGTTTTACTGGCATGACGACAACAATAAAAAAAGAAAAAAACATTTTTGATCTTTGGTGTTACTGAAAAGAATAGAAGCAGTGGATAAGGGATATCGAGAAATACTAAAACTATGTACAAAACAAATAATTAAGTAGAAATAATTAAGTTAAGAGATGAATTAAGGAGATTATGAGACTGAAGTATTTGATATATATACTTAGCCTTAATGACTTTTAACCACTGTGTACATAAATTAAAGCCAGATCTCATTTGTCATAATATTTTTGTTATAACTATTTTTAAAATAATAATTTAATAAAAATATAATATTAATAATAATATATTTACATTTAAATTTTTCAATATTTAAGGTTTCGTTTTGTTAAACTGAATTCTAAATAAACTTTAATTTTATAACTTAAAACTTTCTTGAACTACCTTTAAAACGATAGGGATTTTTCCGGGGATTTTAGTTTTGTTTTGGGGATTTTCGGGGATTAAAAATAAAAATTCGGGGATGTCGCCTGGCGACCCTGTTCACAAAGAGAAACATACTTATACATACTTACACTGAAAGAAATTATGAGTTGTAACAATAACAATAATGAATATTGAGTATTTTTGATCTAGTGCGAATTACAAAAAACCTTAAAAAGTAATTTCAAAAAACTTAAATCGAATAAAGGTTAAAATATGTCAATCTGACGTACCTGATTACATACAAGGTACTCAACTTCCTTAAATGTGTTCATAGAAAATAAAAAAAAAGTAGTTCCCACTCAACACCCCACATATTCTTTAACTACTTTGTTTTAAAATGCTGAAAAGAAATAGGTATTTATACGAAATATAAACATGCATAAATTTAGGTACCTTGTTATTATAACTTCTCAGTGTAGCAGAACATTTTTTTAGCTCTCTTTAAAATCTTTAAAACATAAAATTGTCCGCTAAACTTCCACTCTGTTGAAAGCTAACAAGCTACTGTAGTTTGATCGTCTACTTTGGGACGTGCTCACTGAGTTTTTTTTGTGATTTTCGACTATTGCCTTTAATATAAAATTCAAATGGGTCGAGGAAAAGCCTTATCTGAGGAGGAAAAAGGAAAAATAAAGGCATACAAGGAGTCTGGCCGGCCTATCAATTGCAAAAAAAGCGAAAAAAATCAACAGAAGCCGACATGTCATATCGGGATTCTTATGTAATGAGTCTGAATATTGAAAAAATATGAAAGGCCGCACGTGCAGTGTGCTCACCGAATCGGAAAGACGCCTCATATTAAGAAAAGCGTCAAATTCTCTCGTGGCCGTCGGTGGTGGTGGTGCGCGGCTCTTGTACATGAGATCCTGGGTTCGAACCCGGCTCTGACCACCTTCAAATTTTTCTTTCGGCGGCGGTCACCTCGCATAGTGACGGCGACACTATCGAGTATCTAGCCATGAAAAAGCTTCTCAAATTACCGTTCGGAAACGGTGTAAAACTGTAGGTCCCAATCAGTGAGTGAAAACTGGAAAGCGCACAGCTCAGTGATTGTGAGAAGTTCTCCCCAGTCCCTTCATGGGATGTAATGGGAAACCATTTATTTTATTTTTTTGTCAAATTCTCACAACTCTGTGGCGAAAATTCGTGCAAAATGTGATGTAAATGCTAGTGTATCCACTGTCCATCGCGTTATTATGAAGGCTAAACACCTAAAGAGGTTAAAAATAAAGAAGAAGCCTCCCCTTAACACAGCAAAAAAAGCGCAGCGCCTCAATTTTTGTTGCGAGAATGTGGCCTGGACCTCTTAGTGGCATAACGTGGTCTTCTCAGACGAAAAAAAGTTAACTTAGAAGGCCCAGATGGTTATAGTTACTATTTCCATGATCTCCGCCAGGAAACCCATCATTTGGACCGTCTGCATAGCCGAGCTGGAGGTGTTATGGTGTGGGGGGCCATTTCCTACTATGGCACCTGCAAACTAAAATTTATGTCATCAACGATGAATGCTTTGTGCTACAAAGAAATATTAAAAGAGGCGTTTCCATATTTTCACAACCTTTTTGGGCCTCTCCCATGGATAATATCAACATGATAATGCGCCGATACATACAGCTCGGGATGTAAAATCTTATATACAGAGCCAAAATGTGGAACTCTTAAGCTGGCCGCCATACTCACCCGATTTAAATATAATCGAAAATGTTTGGGGATGGCTGACACGTGAAATATATGGCTCAGGAAAGCAATATTCGAGTGTACCCGAACTAGTTACAGCAATCGAATTAGCTTGGGACTCGATTTCATTAAATTACTTGGCTAGCTTGTATCAATCTCTTCCAAAACGGATGACTGAAGTTTTGGAACATCAAGGTGGCTCGACGCATTATTAAAACAATTTTTTTTCTTCTAAATTAAACCAATTACCCTATATTTAAGTCATTATTGTGTTAAAAATAATCAGAGATCTCTGAAATGTTTTTTTTTGTTTAACTGTCCTATTCAAGTGACTCAAAATTTGAGCCCCTGAATTTGACGGATTAAGTTTAAGAATTTTTTGTTATTGATGAAAGCTTTACCATGAATAATTCCTGCTGGTTACGACAAAGCAATTAAATCATCTTTAATTTAAAAAAAAAATAAGTCTCTATTATCATTGGTTTGGGAGCAGTGGATGATCGAAAACACACTTAGGGGGTGTCCTATTCAAGTGACAATGAGTGTAAACGATAAAGTGGGGGAAAAAATAAGAATTACAAATGCCACACAGTTCGAAAATTGAATAAAAGAACTGGAGAAACCCCCAAGCCTTGTGGACACAGATGTTGAACGAATATTTTCCTTCATTTTTGGTGCAATAGTATCAAGCATTTAAATGCTGCTTTATTGTTGCGAAAATGGTTTTGAAACCTGTAGATTAGACAAATGACATATGTATTTGGTGAATTGCATGGCAAAATTTACTTGATATCTGGTACGTTAAATATATCTGACCTTTGCCTTATAATTTTTCTTTGCATACGAAGAAGGACTTTTTTCTGTTCTTCACCAGTAGAACTTGAACTTAGATCAAGAAAGAAATACATGCTAGCAAACAAATTGAAAAAAATTTTCTTTACACGTTAGGGATTACACTTTTTGGTAGTAAATTATCGATACGCAGGCGTCACTGGCCGCGACGTCTTACCAGGTACCGATTTTCCATTGGTGTGACAACGCCATCGTTAGCAGGTGACTACGACTTTCAGACGTCGACGTCTTGGGCGACGACTTGCAGGGTAGGGGTGATGTATTCGCCCGTGTTCTGAATTCCGCATTTCTGTGAAAGTGAAAAATTCAAAAATCTAGTTGTTAGAGCGTTTTGTAGTCTTTATAATTAGTTTTATTCTTCGATATTTCCCTGCCCTTTAGGTAGCATCGTCAGGAAGATAAACACAATTACTCAATCCAAAGTGAAAAATGTTCACCAAAACTTTGTGAAAATGTAGAGCAATCAAATGTTGTTGTGAAATAAAAGTAAATAACAATTTTTGTATCAAAAATGCACAAGTCTTGGGGAATTTCTTGTTCAATGGGATATTTTCTAGATGGAGCTTAAAGCAATGATTATAACGTTTTATCCCAAAAAATATGTACCTTGCTAGATGTATTTAGAATAGGTGATAGTAGTCGGTGCTGTGGCTAACATCAACACAAACGAATACCAACAATAAGAGTAAACAAAAAAAGTAAATAATCAAAATACATTTGAGTTTGAAAGTGGGGAACACAACGACATGAAAAAAAATAAGTTGTTCGAATAACACAACCTGGAAAATTATACTTTTTTGTATGACTAAATGTTAATAATTGTTATGCAGAGTAAAGAGAGCCATTCATTTTCGATTCGCTCGAAAAATTTAAATCGGCAAGGGAGTTTAATTTTTAATTCTTTGAAGATTTAAATCTTTTAAACTCCCGAGTTTCATTATTAGCTCGGGCGCCGAATTTTTATTTTCAAAGATTTTAAAATATTGCTCGCTTCCGATTATTGAAAAAGAATGATTCGCGAGTCAAATTGCATAAACTTTTTTATAATTCTACCTTTTCTGATAGACATTTATTATTTTCTGCACCGTCCACAACATTCCAATCGATTTTTGTCACAGTTGCCTCTTATGTATATCCAAATTCCAAAAAAATCCACTTGCGTTTCGAAAAATTCGGATCCTCTTCACTATAAAGCTCTCACTCCCAGTAAAATAAAAATTAAAATCCGATTAGAATTTTTATTTTGTAGACCTGATTCACATTTTTGTAGTTGATTGTTCCTTTCCTATGGACCTGAACACGGGAAAAATGGTAAAAAAAATCGAATTTTGATAAGTTTTTTGCGATGTTGACCTTGAAGATTTTATATGTTCCAATTTTTGACAAGAGCTACAACTATCCTTCAGAGAGTAAATCAAAATTCAGAACAGTTTCCAAGATATGAGCCTGAAAAAATTATCACTTTTTTTGCAAAAATGACACCGGGCCCCAAATCTTTGGGGGCCCATAAAAAAATTGCATGACTTTGGGCAAATTTGGGAGACACGGGTCTTTTTTTGTCTTTTATCACGTAGTGGTGCCCTTATATGGTTATATTTTTTCGTGTTGCACTGTGTAAGGCACCAACAAGGCAATTCTTTTGGAAGCATTACGTAGAATTAATTTGTGGATTTAACTAGTTGTGTATTGGTGATACTTCTATGTTGAATATTTGAGCTTACTACACTGAACGGAAAAGCCTCGTCACAGGGATGAAAATGTTTACCACGCCAAAAACTTTTGTAATCGAAAGTGAGGTAACGTACAGTTTCATCACCGTAACGAAAATGTGTTCATCAACTGTAAATTGTTAGTCAATGTGATGAGATAATGGTTGTTGCTGCAATGGATTTGTGTCGTTATTGCAACGAATTTGTTTCGTTGCTGCAATGACTTTGTTTCATTGTTGCAGTAAATAAGTTTCATTGTTGCAATGAATGAGTTTCGTCGGTGCTATGAATTTATTTCATTGCTGCAATGAATTTGTAATGAATGAATATCATAGCTAAATTGCAATTTTTTCACGGCTGCAATGAATGGTTTGAACTTTTTGAAATTATTTATTGGCAATTGTACATAAATACACTAATAGTATTACATTGCTTGTGTTTTCGTCTATTTTGATAACAACTTTTTGAATTTTTGTTACGAAAGTTTACTTAACCCTTAAATGCCCGGGTCACCGATTTCAGATAAAAAAAAAATATTACGTGTAATTTGGCCTTTAAAAACGCAATACTCATTTAATTTTACGAAAAGATTTTTTTTAGAGAAGTTTTTTGATAAGTTATCTATGGTTGTATCTTTTCAGATACACTGGGCATTCACCAGATCCTCAAATTGAAAACAAATATACTAAACTAATATAAATGTTTACAGTATTTTTTTATGTGTAAATAGTAATTTTAAAAAATTGTATAATATTATAAAATTATTTAGAAAAAATATACTTTCTGCGGAAAGACATAAGAAATTCAGTAAAAACAAGTATTTATATGTATGCATAATATTATGACAAAGTTCATTTCACGAATTGTGATAATTATAAAAGCAATTTTTTTCTGCCGTCAAACAAAAATTTACTTTACATTTAGCACAATACATTCTGATTTGTCCTAAACAGTTTGGAAACTTGCATCTTCCTTTCTTATCTATAGTTGTCCAATGATCAATTCTGTCCAATCTGGTGTCCTCTGGAGGAGGTATCTGTGAATTTGGTTTAAATCGTTATTCTTGTATGTTTGGTTCAATACGTGGACGTCCCCGAGTAGAAGATTGTGATGAATTTACCGTAAATAAGGTGTCAGCAATATCTAACTTGAAATCAATCAATCGGTTTGGCTTGAATCCTGGTCGATGTGAATTAATCCTTTTATGTACCAGCCAAGCGTTTACAGCAGTCATGTCCAAAAGGTGGTAGAAAATTCGGTTTACCCACTTTCGGCTTTTCATTTGTATCTTATGTCGGCTCATTGAACTGTCCATCGTCGATTTGTAGTCTTTTATAATTTAAGGACATGGAATCGCTTTCATAGTTTTATACTTTTTATCAAATCTATTTACGGTTGATGGATATTTTTCAGTATAACCTAATACCGGATTTACTCCGACGTACGTAGAAGCCAAATTGACAATTTTGTTGTCCTTCCAAGAGATTGAAGCAACATCTACTTCGTGTATATTACATATGAACTCCTGACTGGTCCCACGTTCAAATATATTCATAATTTTTTCTTCGGGAAGCTTGCAGTTTTTAATTCGGTTTCGTCGAATTGTTCCAACTGAAAGGATCCCCTGAGTACGCAGATACACTAGTAACGGAATGGTAGTGTAATAGTTGTCAAAATATACAATGTGGTTTTTCAATCTTGGAACTTCTCTAAGCAGTCAGACAACTATATTTGAAGATCTGGTTCATCTGGAGCTGGTGGTTCCGATGCTCCAGTATATATTTAAAATTTGTAGGCACAACCTGTTGCATCATACATAACGAAAAGCTTGAATCCCCATTTCTTCGGTTTATTTGGCAAATATTGCTTCATGTAGCTCCCGATTTTTGAAGAGCACATTTGCTCATCAACACAAATTCTATCTTATTTAGGTACACTCCCGAAAGTAGAGTTTAGGGTGTCTATCACAGGCCTTATTAGATAAAGGCAGTCCCGATTTTGACCATTCCGAGATGGCTGATTATTTTTGTAGTTGAAATGAATGTATTGTCGTATTTTTTCAAAGCGATTACGTTTCATTTGATTTTTTACAGCATTTACGGAATGGTCGGGATTTTCAGACCAATAATCTAATCTCTAACATTTGGGAGGTTATGGTATGTCATATAAAGAAGTATTCCAATATATTTTCGTAGTTCAAATACATCAAAATGAAATGTCTCGTCAAGTCCCGAATATTTTATGGTTTCGTCGACCATATGTTGTTCCAAAGACTCAGGAAATAAAAAGCGCCAAACTTGATATGGTGTTTCTAAGTCTAGTATATTTTGTGGTAACGCAGTTTCACCCCTAAATCACACTTGCTGGTCATGAAACTGTATATTACCCTTCTTCCAAATGACCTTTTCGAATTCGGAAGACTTTCTGTTAATTTCTAAATTTGAAAATTTAGAGGGAAATTCATCCCAAGCCTTTTGTGTGGCAAGTGGGATGCAGATAGATGTAAATAACTTAGGTCAATGTCAATCAAATCAGCCTGATCAGTATCAATATTGATCATTGCAATAAAGAAATCTTGAACTGATTCATTGAGGTCAATGTCATTCTCAACTATTTGATCATCATCAACGACAACAATCTCTATATTTCCTGTATTTCGGGAAACCTCTAACATATATTCTCTCTCCTCATAAAGATCATCACTTTCGTCTTCGATATTATCGATGCTGTCATCGCCTAAATCTTCGTTGTTACAAAGTAATTCACAGACTTCATCATCAGTCATCATTACTCTGCCCACACGAATATTATTAGCCATGTCTTATCTATCTATAGAATATTTACATATGTAAATTATAAATTTGGAAAAATTTTATTTGATAAGTACGATTTACCATTTACTGCAGCAATAGTGCTCCAAACAATGCAACTTCTCCAAGCAAAAAATCAAATGTAACAATAAAACCACTACGAAGCTGTGTTGACAATGCTCGTAACGGAAATCGAAAGTTAGCAGGCAGCGCTTGTTGTATCTTTTAAGATACAACCTATAAAAGGTACTTTGCAAACTGCAGAAACCCCCAATTTGCTCCCAACTATTTTCGATCGCTAGACAACATATTTTGAAGAAACCTGGAATTTTTTCTCCAGCACAAGTGTTTAAATATTAGCAGGTTTTTTGCAATTAATAACCATAATTATTGAATTTGATGTAAATTACATTTTCTTTTCTTCTTCATGAATTTTGACAAACTTTTATGAGAAGGGTCAGAAAAATATTTTTTATTTCAGAAGAACAAAGTTTTGAGCAAATTTTACCATTTTTGAAAACAAAATATCGAAAATTTTGGGTACAGATTCCTTTTAAATTGTTGTATCTTTAAAAACAATTGGGGTATTTAAGGGTTAATTTGCCAAATATATTCCAAAATGTTGAAACAATCGTCAGGAGAAAGATTATTGAACTCAACGGGTTGAGTGTTATTGTGGTCGTCGTATTCAGGTCCTGCAATTAAAATCAAATATGACGAATTTGTTATCATTCTTGTCCCGGTTCTATTCTTGTTATTCATTAACGAATTACCCACCCGCCTTCAAAATGCACTCTAAATTGTTAATGTACGCTGATGACGTGAAGATTTATTTATCTTACAAGGATTCTTGCCAATATACTTTACTTCAGAGGGATTTGTCTACTTTCCAGACGTGGTGCGAAACCAATTTGATGGAGCTTAGTTTTGCGAAATGTAAGCATATGCTGTTCTCTAGGTCATCATGCTTTTCGGCAAAATACATTTTCTGTAGCAATTTATTGAATCGCTGATTCATTTGTTGATCTTGGTGTTCTCTTGGACAGCAAATTGAATTTCAACTCCTACACGCTGAAAAATCTGTTCTTTTGTGTTGTTTGGACGCAAATATAACGTGTTTGTAGCTTGTCGCTTATATACTATAATTGTGCCCAAACACATTGTGTTTACTATTCAATATATCATGTTTTAGACACAATGATTGATAGGCTTAATATATGTTTTTGAGACCCAAATGTGACTTTGTTTGTTGAATACCGTTAAAAACAAAAACGAGAGAGACAACAAAGGAACAAAAAGTTAGCAGATCTTCAATTCATGAAAACAATACGTGCAAACATGTACATGTTTTCTGCAATATATTTCTGGGGCCGTTATTTTTCAGCGTGAACATAATTACGATTGTAAACAAGACTTATGGCGTTCTTATGTTACGAAAAATCTTTTAACTTCACTAGTCAGCCCAACTCTCGAATATGGATCTGTTGTCTGGGACCCTCAGTAAAATTCGTATGTTAATATGATTGAATCGGTCCAGAAAAAGTTTCTCATTTTTTGTCTGAGAAACCTTCAATGGAACCCGAACCATAATCTTCCTTCGTATAGCAGTAGACTAGCATTGATCAGATTGCCGACTCTTAGTAGACGTATCATGATAAACTCTATTACAGTTTTGAAGATAATTGATGAATGTATATGTTCTAAATTTCTGTTATCTAAGATTTTCATACATGTCCCATTGACACCCACGAGGTACTATCAACTCATTCACATCGAGTTTCTCCGTTCGAATTCTGCGTCCTTTGATCCAGTTAGGAGAGTGTGTTGTGACTTTAATGAGCTATATAAGTTTATTGGTTTCACTGGTAGTCGGGAAACTATAAAGTCCAGGATAATTTGTCATTTAAACCGATTGCACTAGTGCTGTATATTCCTTTACATATGTAAATATACTTTCTCCTTACAATCTGGTCTGATTTATAACTTGGTTTTGGTTTTATTCTTCATTATTACTTATTTTAAACTATTTGTTATACTAATATTTTGTGATGAACATTTATACTTATTTATGTTTGTGTATATGTATTCAGGCTGACGTTAGGTGTAGGGCGATCTTGAAAACCGACATTTCTTGAGAAGGATTCAGCTCAAAATGTTTCTTTTGGTCCAAAAACATAAAAACAAATGGAATTGGCCGTGCCTCGGAGGGCCGATAGTTGTAGATATGCTATTATATGAGGAATATATGGGTTTTATTGTTTTATAGAGTAAAAATTCAATTGACGCAATTTAAATTATTTTATCTTGTTCAATCATTTGAAATCAAATTCTACATGAAACAACCTTTCCAGCAAGCTATTGCAGTCAAAAATCGAATGATAAATACGCAAACTGCAATACTTATGTCGCTTAGAGCACATGCATTTTTTCTCACGTTTCGAAATATCGGTTGGTTTATTCCATTAAACAAGATTTCGGATATTTCTTCCGGTACTCATCCACTACCTGAGGGAGAAATTGATTCTCTTGTGGATCGAGCATCAAAACTCTATTGTAGTCTTGCATAAATTTGACGCCGCGTTCGGCTGTATCGTTCGTAACCATTAAGCTCTTGCAATAATCGATACCTTTCATGTAATCTTCATTGTATGGCAATTCCGATGGATCAGATTCCGTGAAATCCAACGATATTTGGATACGACTGAAAAATTGCTTCGCATTACTCGACACAAGATCGCTCAAGCTATACAACAGCAACTCTTGGGGATCCGCCACCTTTCTTCCATCAATAAAGTTCACGACGGGTCTGTCGACGGCAAGTCGGTTCACCATTCTGCGTTTCTCTTCAAGCGAAATGTCTGGATCAAAGAAGGTCATTCCCATGCAATCCACAGACAAGAACCAAATGTGAATTTTCATTTTCCTCAGGATGAAGAAGATATCAATAATATAATCTCAATCGGCTATTATGATCGTTCAAATGAAATACTAATTCTAATTAATTAACTAAATAACTTTCGAGCTTCGATTTTTTGACGCGGTCGGCCGGCCGTTGTTCTTGCGCTGCCTATCTAGAATCGCCGTCGATCATGCAACCTTGCCTCCCTTTTTCCGTTGCATTTATTAAAAAATCTCTATCTTCTTGATTTTTTATTGATGCGTTTGTGGAGGCTTCTCGCTCTCGACTTGGTTCTTCGACGTACTTCGGTAGATTTTTGCGCAGGTTTCTATACTTCTCGTATACTGCTTCAACGGCATCAATGCAGCGGGCTTCAGAGACGAGCCTTTTCCCAGAACATCGACACTTCTTTTACAACCATTCGCAAACTTTCTTTGCTTGTCACGCCACACATGCGCGTATGAAAGAAGAAAAGTTTGAGAACTTGTCGATTTGATGGTAATTTTGCTCCAACTATTTGATGTGAAATCCTCCCAACAAGTGGTATATTTTCCACGGCGGCACGTGTTTGAGTTGCTCCAGTCGGCATTGTGATTTTGTTTTCGAAAATTATTTTTAGTTTGATTATCAGCCGACGCACTTAACAAAGAACACAACCGTTGCTCAATGACCAAGGGGCGGCGCAGTACTAGATGAATGAAATGAATGATAAACGAATCGAAACAAATACTAAAAAGAATGAAAAAAAATGCTTCTCTCTTCCACATGACAGTTCTCTCGTGTATGTTTCACTCAATATCTTTCACTCGTAGACATGGTAGAATTATCTATTAGGTAGTCGCATTGGCAATTCCGTCGTTAAGCTGTCAAAATTAGCTGAATAATGAAAACCACTATGTACACAAAATGTGAAAAATTTTATAAGATTGTCTTACTTGATACAAAATCTATGCTATTAAATTGAATTTTGGTTGAAATTCTTTGAATTTTATGAACGAACAAAGAGAAACAAAATCGAATTTGACAGCTTACCGACGGAAAAGATGAAAAAACTACAAATCAACTGGGCTGACGCATTTACCCGATAGATAGTTTTACCATGACTCGTAGATGTCCAGCGCAGAGCACAAACGTCAAACGCTGTCATCTAATACGCTAACTCCGAGAGTGCACGGGCTATGAGTGAAAGAGAAAACAGGCATGTGCTCTAAGCGACATAAGTATTGCAGTTGGCGTATTTAACATTCGATTTTTGACTGCAATAGCTTGCTGGAAAGGTTATTTCACGTAGAATTCCATTTCACAATGATTGAACACGACAAAATTATTTTAATGGTGTCAATTGATTTTTTTTCTCAATAAAGCCCATATAATATCACTGTAATAGCACTGTCAATTCCATTTTGACAGACCAAAGACCGGTTGGTTTCATGTTCTTGGACCAAAAGGAACATTTATAGAGGAACATATATAGAACCGGTGAAGAATTTATGTAGTTGGTTGCAACGTTTGAACCTATTATCCTTGCTCTCCCATTATAGACCGGGCAATAATGTGTTCGCTGTCCTCACGTTCTGGGGACGTGGCCCTCTCGGTCGGTAGGGGCGGGTAAGAGTGGTGGCGATGGGTTCGCTCGATTTAAAAAAAAGGTCGTATATATGTATATTTATTTAAATAACATTTGTGGAAGAAATGTACATATTTATATCTGTACTTACCATGAACATAAGCAATGTTCCCCAATGGGTTTATCACAGCAGTTGATCTACTTCTGTTCAAAACTTCTTTTAACATAGAAAAATATCGTAGTTTTCTTAAATCGGGCATTTGCTGTTTCGTTGACGGTTTTGTCATTCAATTGTAACACCAAATCTCACTACCATTAAGCCATTGACCGATCGCTCAGTAAGCATTTTTTCAACTTTTCACTTTTATTTATTTTAATCAATTTTATTTCAATTTCGATTGGATTTAATTCAATAAGAGTAGTGGGTAAATTGTGCGGTACATTAGTCGTGTTTTGGTTACAAGCAAGCGATTGTCGCTTGCTAAGTTGCAAAGAAAACGGCACTTTAGCGATAAGCCATATGAATAAGGGTTGAAAACGGTAAAAGATGTCAATTTGTTTAAACTTAGCGAAAATGATTCTGGTCGCTAAGTTCTCGCTAAGTCTCCGCTAAGTTCTTCATACAAATTGTACTGTGCATTTTCGAGTTGATTAAAAAAAAAATTGTTTTTAAAAATAGTTTTTAAAGTACCGGACCGCATTACGTTATTACTACATATTTATACATCTATATTGATTTTAAATTATAATTTAAACGTTAAAGTAATTTACATGTACAACTTTTAAAACAAAATCTTACATAAATCAATTTAAAAAGTCATATAAGAAACCAAAGGCGTTCAACATCTTGAGGACGGTACCAACCCAAAACGAATAACAGCTGTCAACGGGTTTATTCGGGTGGCTCTGAAAACCATCGACTTGCTAGAAAATACACTAACTCTTCATAACTTGAAGATCAATACAATTTATTACCATAATTGCCTTTGTCATCGAAGTGCTGGCTTAAACCATGTTACGTGCCGCAAAACCCTTGGGCAAATCTCGAGGCCAATTAGGTCATACGGCCTGTTCATGGGTGAGTGTTCCTCCCATTTGCCCAGTCCAACGGACGTCACAATTAAAATTTCGCAAACGAAAAAAAAAATTAACAAAAGAAAACACATCTGCAGAAGGAGGTAGATGTTCACCACAGCCGCCCATCCCGACCATGGTCACGAAGATGTCCCTTTATTGTCTGTGAACCCTTTAAAGCGCCCGCACTTTCCACTTACCTTTCCGTGTACATATTCCTCCCCACTTTGCACAAACTTAAGTTCTCATGATTTTTCTATTCGTAATCAACATATTACTTTATTATATAAATATCTATCCTATTCTTTTCTTATAATCTTATTCCTATTACATTATCCTTTAATCACTGTATACGATTTACTGTAGCAAGATCATCTATAACATCACTCAGTTCTATAGATGAATAAACCGATTCATATGCAAATACGCACAGTAGCCCAAATATTGGTAACAGATGCTTTAACAATTTTAGCCTCATTTTTTCTTTTTTAAATTAACTTCAATTTGATTTGAATTAAGGCAAAAATTTAAAAACAACGCGTTAGTTTAGTTGGTATTTATAGAATATTTCTACATCTCTAAGCCTATTTTTTATAGTCAACCATAAAGCTAAAGTTATTGTTTTTACAAGAAATCGTTTTACAGTCGGATTGTCGTTACGCCTTTTACATAGGTTTAATTTAACATTTAGGAAATAGAGAGAACGTTATTTGGCCTGCCAATTGAAATTTCAAAGGAAAATCAATGTAATGCATTTAACTCACTTAAGTTGCGCCTAAAATCGATATCGTAAAATTCGGCAAACCCTTTTAACTATCTGCTCAAATTCGAAATTTTCTCGTTCATACTATTAATTGATTTGTGGCGGATATATACTGACATAGTTTTATATATTTAATGAACATACTATATTTTAAATAACTGATTGAAAATCGAGTCCCCTACTTTTTGTTGGTAAAAAGTTCAAAAGTTACGGGCATTTTTGTCCAAATTTTGGACCATTTTTCCATTTTTTTCATGATTTTGTCCAAGAATATTACTTTCATGGCCATTTTTTTGGCTCAATCCATTATTTAATTCAATTTACAATTCAAAACGAAGAGTTTAAGCCCAAATTTATCGAATTCGGTTGATTAATTCATGCGATATTGCTAAAACAAAATAACACATAAAACCAACTTTTTGATTTTTTTCCCTTTTTATTTTGTTTTCTACAAAAATTCAAATTAAGAGATAATAAAGTATCTATCAACCTATTATCAAAAAAAAATATTCAATTTTAGTGTAGTAAAAGACAAAATGTGAAAAAAAACATTATTTTTTCTGAAAGTCTTGTTTGCTTTCAAGTCTGGGTGTTTTCGAACGGCTCTCTAATGTCGTCGGCATAGCGCCTTCTACATTCTTTCCTGCAACTCGTTTAGCAGTGGCAGCCAGCAATTGGACATGTCTTTCCGTTCCTTGAATGTGTAAAGGAATTTGTGGATCATCGAACGGTGGCACTTCGTAATTTAAATATCCCTCCAAATGTTCATACGAATAACTTTGCGTAAACGGTGGTTCGAATAAAATGGTATCGTCATTTAAATCAATCATATTTGTATATTCCGTACAATTAAAGTTTATAAGAGATTTTTTATAAACTCTAAGTTCCGTTGGGTCGACAATATCTCTTCGGTAATATAAAATCTTCTTTATAGCAATGTTTCGTTTTTCCATTCTATCATCAAACAACAGAGATAGCAAGATATTTTCTGAGTGTGCAAAATATGGATTATCTTGAATTACTGTATTTACAACTCCAAGTAAATTCGGTGGTAAAAATCGTGTCCAAGTAATAAATTTAAAAAGTAATGTACTACCGTATGCGGCAGAGGTATAATACTTAACATTGAAATACATTGGCGTGTATACTTTTATTATATAGTTAGCCAGAATTTTTAAATTTTCAGTTGGATTATTAGTTGTCACATACAACCGTAATAATCTATTGGCTTTGGTCAGCCAATGAGAATGTGCAATTGGCCCTGGTTTTATGTGAGACAAATCCGCAGGAACCACACCATTAGAAATTGCATTGGCCATTAACATCAAGTACCTCGAATCGGTAGATAATTCTTCTGGATTTAAATCACCAGAAGGCACATTTCCTCAAAATCGGTTACCACCTGAAAAGAAAACATAGAAGCTAAAAAATAGAATGAAAAATGGTAAAGAATCAGCTATAAAAATTACATACCGGAAGATTTTCACAATCAGCAATTTTTGAGCTCAACTTTCCGGTAGTTGATCGTGGTCCAGTGGTGGTTGATTTGTCTAAAGTGTCAAACAAATGTCTAAACGGAAGCTCGTTAAAGTGCAGAAGACACACAAACCAGTGCAGTGGTCTCTTTAACTGTTTTTCGAATAGTCGCAAAATTCCACCGTGTACGCCAGTATTTGTTGGTTCACCATCAGCGCATATGGCAATTAATGAATCGAGAGACAATTGTTTGTCTTGGAAGAATTCGATCAATTTGTTGACTTTGCTTGCCGCAGTTTCACTTTCTAGTTTTGTGTAGCCTATCAATTGAGATTTTGGTTCCCTCAAAACAACTAGATGAGGTTCTTTAACCATCCTTGGATGCAACTTCTCATCAATTTTTTCTACAGTTAGAGCATCATTTTTCCTGCCGTCGAATGGAAATGATATCAAATTCGAGCCATCATACCGCTTACGAAGTGCGTCTTGTCTCCATTTTTCTCTTTCTCTACGAAGTTTACTTTTATACATGATGACAAGATTGCCATGAGCATCTTTTACGCCCAGGTCTTCCATCAGAGCTGTTGCCAATGCTGATCCCATTCTATCATGCACACCAAATCTGTCACACATCATTGCATAGTTTTTAGTATTGTATCTGGGAGTGTATGTTTGTGGTGGTAGAACTAATTCTGAACCTCCTCTCACATCAACTTCCATTTCGTCATAATGTGGTTCGTATGTAGGATCGTTGCTCACTGGGATTGTTGGTATAGTCGTTGGTATCGTCTCTTCACTTCCATTATCGTGTTTCGGTATCGTTTGTATTCTGTCATTATATTGATCGCGCATGAAATCTTTTAAGTTTTCTGGGATAGATCCACATGAGCAGTCGTTTTTTTTCAAGTTGCATTTACATTTTCCAATGTTGAATAATTGGTTTGTTGATTCTACGAATTTTTTGAATTCTGTTGCGCGTTTTACTCGTTGTTTATCTGCATTACTATATGCGTCAAGCAAATTATTCAATTTTCTAATGATGCTACCTTTGAGTATAAGTTCAATATTAAGTTGATTCCAAATTTCTAACAATCTGTCTTCTACTTGGGGAGTAAATGTTTTATACGAAAACATTTTGCTTTGGGCTTTTGAACGTTCGGCCAAGAAAAAATAGTACTTCAATATATGTCGTTTAGTTGACAGATTAATATCAGGTAATTCACAGGCCACGCCAAAAGAAAAAACATCATGAGAGACCAAATGTTGCAAACTACTGCGTTGGGTATCTGTTGGATTTTGCGATGAACCAGGCTCTGAATCCATTTTTTAAACCGTCACTAAAAGAATTAAATATGTTTTTCATAGAATAATAATATAACTATTAACTATAATAGTTAGCAATGTTTTTACACTTACCTTTAAATCTTTTCTAAATTTCAAAATAGTTTGATTATTTGTTAGTTATTTCAAGTAACACTTCACTGAAATGACGCTCAAACAAAACTAGCATACACTGGAATATTATAAACAAACAAAAATAAAGAAGTCTATAAAGAAACTAAAAACAAAAAGAAATAAACAAACATAACACAGGGTGTGCACCCTGTGAAAAAATATGCCAATAATGTAAAGCGCAAATCAGTCCAGTCGTAACGTAAGGTTCGTAAGCTTCGTAAGTCAAAAAAATTGAGCCAAAAAAATGGCCATGAAAGTAATATTCTTGGACAAAATCATGAAAAAAAATGGAAAAATGCTCCAAAATTTGGACAAAAATGCCCGTAACTTTTGAACCGTTGGACCAATGTTGGAGATTTTTTTTTTGTAAATTGATCAAAATGAGCTCACCTTTGCAACGCGAGTTATGGATGTGAACGTGTAGGTAATATTTCATACGAACGTCAATTTGGGAAAAAATCTACCAACAAAAAGTAGGGGACTCGATTTTAACGATAGAGGTATGGTTCCTTTGGCAAATTTTCATGGAATAGCCCATAGAATACGGAAAGCATAGGGAAATTGTCGAAAAATAAATCGACCCGCCCTACTATACATATATTAATTCAATGATATCCAGTATTATACTCACAAGCATTTGCAGTACCGAAAAAAAAACTGGGAACTAATAGATCATTTTTATTCCCCTCGCCAGTTACAAATTTCCCTAGTGAACAAAGATGTTTTTCACCGTAGTTTTTGAAGACCTAGTTTCAACCTAGTTTTTAGTGTATTACAAGCTGTAATACATTTCGTGCCAATATACTACGAAGATATCAGAAACCAAATATCGTAGTAATATCGTCATGGATCGCTCGCCATCGTATGGAACCGCCAACATCCCATTCAAATATAATTTATATACATCGAGTTTCGAGAAAAAAGCCTTCAGTCATTTATAAAATATCACGTTGTTACGAAATCCCTTTCAATAGTCGGACGGGGCATCTTAATCTCAAATATTTGATCAAATATTTTCGAAATAACATAACGAACTAGTTGATTAACAAAACATAGTATATACACCCAGCGAAATAATTATAAAGGCAATATATTTTTTCTCGGTACTTTCAATGCACGGAGGTGTTGGTGTAGAATTTTAATGCATATATTATGTCAAAGAATAGTCGTGTTTTTGTTACAAGCAAGCGATTGTCGCTTGCTAAGTTGCAAAAAAAACGGCAATTTAGCGATAAGTTACTTTATTCAAAAATTTTAAAAATGGTTAAAAACGGTAAAAGATGTCAAAAAATATTTTTTGAAATTTAGCGAAAATGATCCTCGTCGCTAAGTTCTCGCTAAGTCTTCGCTAAATGCTTCATACAAAACAGGCGAATATATAAGCAAGCGGTGTAACTAATACACGCTTAATGTAACCACTCGATATCTTTTACAAGTTAAATGAAGTTAAATGAAGTGCCGTTCTGTTTATGGTGCGAAATATATACAGGGTGATTCAGGAAGTTTCGAACAAATTTCTTCAGCGTATTCCTTGGCTCATTTCATGAAGAAAAGTCCACTAGGGCCATGTCCAAAATTTCAAGGGTGCGAAATGGCAGCGGGTTCAAAATTTTCGGATTGGTGGTCGGGGGGTAGAAGGGTAAAGTTGCTAACTTCTGAGCCAGTGGTCGGATTTTTTTTGGGCTGTTGGAAAGGTCTTTACGAGGCCTTGCAGAATTAATTTAAAAAAGTCAAATCGCCGAGATGCAGAGCTTCCGGGAACAAAAAAATTCACTTAACCTCAATTTACTCAGCCAGATGGCAGGTAACTTATGTTTTTTTCTGTTGAAACCTTACCTTTCCAAAATGACCTAAACAAAGCCCAGAGGTCTTATCGTTCCAAAGTTATGACCATTTTATTGAAATACAAAAATGTTTGTTTTTGTTTTTGGAAGCGAAATAACAGCACACATTTATTTGTTTTTGTAAATTAACACGTTTAAGATTTTATTTTATTGAAATCCAAGTTGGTGTGGCACAATAAAAAGTATGGCGCGTCCTTCACAAAGAAAAAAACTTCCATTCCATTTCACACAGCTTCAATAACTCTTGGCGGCCGATTTGCCACTACGCGTCAACTTTTGCCGTGAGATGTTGCAACGTGATGTACACGCATTTATATTTGTGTGGACCGACGAAGGGCAATTCACGAGAGACGGCATAACTAATTTCCATAATTTGCAATTGTGTTTAGTAGAAAACGGGAACCACATTGAAAACTTCCTTTAACATCAAATGTTTTTTTTCCTTATGTGTTTGATTCTTCAGCCAAAAATGTCAAGGAAATAAAATCTTAAACGTGTTAATTTACAAAAACAAATGTGTGCTGTTATTTCGCTTACAAAAACAAACATTTTTGCATTTCAGTAAAATGGTCATAACTTTGGAAAGGTAAGACCTCTGGGCGTCGTTTAGGTCATTTTTGAAAGGTAAGAGGTATGGCTATCTTTCAACAAAAACATAAGTTACCTGCCATCTGGCTGAGTAAATTGCGGTTATGTGAATTTTTTCCATTTTTTTCCGAAAGCTCTGTATCTCGGCGATTTGACTTTTTACTACTTCTTTCTTAATTAATTCTGAAAGTCCTCTTAAAGACCTTTTCAACAAGCCCAAAAATCCGACCACTGGCTCAGAAGTTAGCAAATTTACCCGACTACCCTACGACCTCCAATCCCAAAATTTTGAACCGCTGCCATTTCGCACCCTTGCATTTTCGGACATGGTCCTAGTGGACTTTTCTTCATGAATGAGCCAACTTCCTGAATCACCCTGTATAAAAGCAACATGAAAAAGAAACGGAATCTTAACAGTAGTAAATAGGAACTTAAACAGAAGTGAGTTTTATTTGGTTGTTATTTTACTGTTTTAAAATTAACGTAGTTCAAATAAAAAGTAATTAATTTATAAAGAATACCTGGAGAAAAGTACCTAAGTAAAGAAGAAAATAGAATAATTTAAGATTATCATGATGAAGGGCTGTCCAATCGGGAAATTTCGAGGCAATTGAAAAGATCTAGTTCTGTCATTGACAATTTTATAAAATATGGTGGCCAATATGGAAACACAAAACGACCAAGAAGGACACCACTGATCAGTGGCACCGCCAAAAGAGAGGTCAAAAGGGTTGCTGTTAAAGAAAACTTTGGCGATAAGGAAATTATTGCTGAATTGAGCTTGGGAGTAGGGTTGCGTCGTGTTCAACAAATAATGAAACGCGACTTGCAACTGTCATACGAGAAAAAGTATGCAAAACTTGGTCTCATGCCAAGACACGAATTAGCCAGATTTAAATTCGCTGAAACATACACATTCTTGGATGGGTGGTGATATTTTCCGATAGAAACAATTAAATTTGGATGGACCTGATAGCTCGGGCAAATATTAGCGTTTCAGAGATTTTTCCAAAATTATGCGTCAGCGTCGAAATTTTGGCGGTGGCTCCCTTATGGTTTGGGAGGTGTTGCACAGAACCTTGTTATTTTAAAATTTAAGACAATTAAATTTCCACTGGAAACGGTGTACAAAATTTTTGAACTTTATTGTTCCAATTCTTTTCGACAACTAAACTTAGAGAAAATTTACAAAGCGCTGGGCCACCAAAATAAGCAACAAAAACAAAAACACGACAGTTACTCTAAATGCAAAATCTTAGGTACATATGTGTATACAAATGTGCGTACATATAAAGCAAAAGAAGTAGCGATAACAGCAGAGCGACTTAAGATCTTCAATGATGTCTCCGGTTTTCATTTTTGGCAAACCGTGGGAATTGTGGTCAAGAGTCAATATTTCTTAGAGTTGTAAGAATGAAATTTTATTTTATTTTCTGTAAAGGATTTCTTATAGAAGTGGTCTCTTTTTAACATTTAATGGGAACACTTTTGTTCCATTTGAATTGCGTTTGTAAAGTATAAGCAATCATTTCCCAACAAATGTTGTATCTCTCTTCATTTTCCGGGAATATCGACAATAATTGGGTGTGGTTTTGGTTGTCTTTCCATTTCAAAAAATATTCGTCTACTGGGATACGACCATATCTTCTGGATGGGACAGTAGGTTGAAGCGTTTGCTGCGTGACGTTGCCACCGTTTGCTGCCGACGTACCACCGAGTACCAAAAATGGTTTGAGATGTCTCAATGGATTTGCCGTGGTCTTGGGACCCGCGGGCCAGTTTTACAGTGAGTGATTTGTGATCTAATGTGAGATTAAACACTCCCACGATAGATAAACGAAAGATGTGTGTAAGCGAAGTAAGAATTACAAAAAATGTATTAATTACACTCTGCTTTTGCTTGCAGAACAATTGCTTTGCGATCGTGCGTAGCGAAGACTCGTTTATTGCATTGTAAAGTAGACATATTCCGACTAAGAATAGAATAAATTATCCGGCAAATAGACCCCGCGGCTCTTATCACAAGTCCTTGCTTTGCGAAATTTGAAGTTGTTGTGAACGATAGTGAATTGATGTTCCCGGGATTTGGGCGACACTCTCATTTATAGAAAAACGGTTTTCGAGAGAGAAAACGGTATGCCCATACCCGATCCAGTTTCTTAAATTTGTATGATCACTTTCGAATTGCTGACTCATTAGGTGCAATTCAGGGACCGACAATTCAACAAAGATTGCGATCGCTCTGACTGTAGATTTACTAATGTAATTTACACGTTCTTCCTTTGTGAAGCGTCTTAATAGTCACATCTATCGTACCCATCAGCTGTCAAAATTCAGACCTGCCACTTGTACGTTAAAGAAAAGATCAAAAATCGTGAACTTTTATTGAGACACCCCATACAAACTTTGTGAATTTTTAAAACTTCTTTGATTTAATTGGACTTAATTTCACATTTGGGTTTACAAAGTTATTATATTTCGCACAATATGAAATGGTTTTCGTCTCTTGAATACAATATTTCGATTTAATAGGGGCTCAGATTCTATAACGTGGGATTCATTTAGAGGGGTTTTTCAGTTATTGTATCACACTCTCATTATATTTTTATTCAGTGTTATTTGGCAATGCATCATGAAAAGACTCACTCCGCAACAACGTCTCCAAATCATGTAGCTGTATTACGTAAATCAGCGTTCTTTGAAAAGTAGATTTCGAGCACTTCCAGCAACATATGTTGGCACATTCCTGGCTAAATGGGTGCATAAGAAAACAAAACTGCGTTATTTTGGGAGGAGATTCTCGAACTACCGCTACATCCACAAAAATTCACTGGTGTGGTTTATGGGTTGATGGAATTATATGCCCCAGTTCTTTAAAAATGTGGGAGAACAGAACATAACCTTCAACGGCGAGCGCTACCACTCCATCACAACATGATCTTTTGTTTTGAAATTGAAGCCCGTGATGCCAGCGACATTTTTTTTCAGCAAGACGGTGCTACAGTACTCACAGCCGGCGAAACAATGGCTTTGTTGAGAAGTCACTTTGGTCAGCTTCTAATTTCGCGTTCCGGGTCGGTCAACTGACTGAATTGTTTCTTTGGGTTTGTCTGAAGTCAAAAAATCTGTGTCGATAAGACAACGGTGATTCGAGACTTGAGAACCTACATTATTCGCATAATTCGCGAGATATGTGTGCTGGAAAGACTGACCAAATAATGGACCTTCCCAATGGCCCACCTACAGCGTGTGGACGGCCAACATTTGAATAAAATTATCCCTAAAAAGTAAATATCAGAGATTACTGTGTTTGGGTTACAATAAAGATTCTGACACCTAATTTTATTTTATGTGTTTTATTAAAATTAAAAAAATTACATGAGGTGTCAGGGGACACCCGGTTAGAACGAAGTTCCTTTCCATGTAATAACTTTTTTAAGAACAATTTTTTTTTATAGAATGTATTTTTTTAAAAGGGTTTTTTTAGGTCCCTTTTGTAAGAATATATATTATGTTTTCCAGAAAAGGTCCTATTTGATGTGTTAATATATGTATATAGGCGCGGGTAGGGACTCACAAAGTGAACACATCCAAACACAATTTGTCCGACTGCGATCACAGATTGTTTGGTGTTAAACTTCTCCGAAACGGCCGGACCGATTTGTATGAAATTTTGTGTGCATATCGGGTGGGGAATCGGGAAACATCTATTTTTCATAACCCTAAATGATAAGGGTGACCCACCCGTATTTAGAACACAGATTTGTCCGACTGCGAAACACAGATTGTCAGCCCGCGTAAAAACACAGACTGATGTAGCGGCAGCTAATGGTTGGCTTGTGTGCTTGTCTCAGAGCAAAAAGAATAATGACGAAGTTATACGTATATGAAAATAAGATAGCAAGAGAGCACAGAAAATTGTGTGAAGTTGTGTAGCGTATGTACGAACATCCCAATGTGCACAAAAACGGATGCGGATCCGTTCCGGATCCGTAATAGACTTAGAAAAAGGAATCAGTGTAATCGCGAATTTACGGATCCGTTGCGGACCCGTTTCGGATCCGTAAAAAATTTAAAAAAGGAATCAGTGTAATCGCGAGTTTACGGATCCGTTGCGGACCCGTTTCGGATCCGTAAAAAATTTAAAAAAGGAATCAGTGTAATCGCGAGTTTACGGATCCGTTGCGGACCCGTTTCGGATCCGTAAAAAATTTAAAAAAGGAATCACTGTAATCGCGAAATTACGGGTCCGTTGCGGACCCGTTTCGGATTCCATAAAAAATTTGAAAAAGGAATCAGTGTAATCGCGAATTTACGGAACCGTTGCGGACCCGTTTCGGATCCGTAAAAAATTTAACAAAGGAATCACTGTAATCGCGAATTTACGGATCCGTAAATTTTTATGTTTTCTTTCCACATCGTGGGTTAGGGTGTTAATTTATTTTGTTTATAATCAAAATTTTATTTCAATTGATTTTTACTTTTAAATTTTAATTTTATATGAACTGATTTTTTTTTGCTTTTTACTTTAATTTAATACCAAATGACTGAATTTATATAATAATAGTACAAAAATTAAAATTAAAAAAAAATGTAAACTACAAGTTTATTACAATCCGTTTTATTAAAAAAGCACGGGTCCGCAACGGATCCGAATATGAAGTCCGAAACGGATCCCAAAAAACGGACAAAAAATAGGATGTCCGTAACGGATCCGCAAAACGGACATAAAATCCGGTTTTGAATCCGTTTTTTTGAGAGCAATTTCTCCCGCTTGCGGATCCGAAACTGATCCGAAACGGACTCCGCTACTGATACGTTTTATTAAAATACACGGGTACGCAACGGATCCTAAATGATGTCCGTAACGGATCCGAAAAACGGACATAAAATCCGTTTTTGGATCCGTTTTTTGGGAGGAATTTCTCCCGCTTGCGGATCCGAAACGGATCCGTAACTGATTCCATTACTGATAGAAAGTACGAAGAAGTGGATCCGTTACGGATCCGAAACGGATCCGTTTGGCACACTGGGATAACAATGTATGTATGTATACATGTGTCTGTAGCTTTGCACTCTCTTTTTTTTTGTGGGAACAAAACAAAAAGTATTATGCAAGACAATAATGACACATGTGCTGCATTGGTCTTTAAATAATTTTAAGTATTAATACTATTTACATGTAACGTCATCATATGATTGAAGGCTGTTTTTTATTTTCCGTGAGTTCGAACACTCATTGGATTTTTTTAAGATAAGGTACTATTTGGAAGAAGAAG
The DNA here is from genome assembly GCA_963931995.1 of Phaonia tiefii. NCBI lineage: Eukaryota > Metazoa > Arthropoda > Insecta > Diptera > Muscidae > Phaonia > Phaonia tiefii. Next base: position 165,219,120 of record OZ008370.1, on the reverse strand, counting down.
AACTTTCTGGAAGAAGAAGCCATAAGGGTATGATATTTTTTACAAAAAAGTACTTTCTCTAAGAACATGTACTTTGGTGGTACTCTTTTTAGGAAAAGGTTAATCTTAAGAAAATATACTTATTTTCAGAAAAGAAAATGAATTTTTGTAGGAAATAGTATTTTTTTAAGAGAATGAATGTATTTTTTTGAAGAAAAGATTTTTTTAGAAATGGAAATTATTTTTAGAATTGGTTCTTTTTTCAAGAATAGGTACAGGGTGGTGCCGAATGAGCTATATGGTTTAAATGGTTTATAACTTTTTTATTTATGCGATTATTATATTTTTATTATAAATACAGTATATTATTGGTGAATTTTTTGCAATTAGCTTTGAAAAATTATATCCTGTAAGTGATGTCCATTTTCTGCTCCGTACATACGTGCTCTTTTTAGCATATTTTCCATAAAGTTTCGCAGAATTTCGGGTGTAATGGCCATGATTTCATTTCGAATGTTGGTTTTTAGTTGGAGAATGGTTTTTGGTTTGTTAACGTACACTCTTTCTTTCAAATATCCCTAAAGAAAACTGTCAGGAGCTGATAAATCTGGTGAGCGTGGAGTCCAGTTAAAATCGCTTGTGCGCGATATAATGCGTTCGCCGAATATGTCCCTTAACAAAGCCATTGAGGTACGTGCAGTATGTGCTGTGGCTCAATCTTGTTGAAACCACAAGTTTGAATGGTTTTCCACAGCTGGCCTAATAAAATTTTCCAACATCGTCCGATATGCAGCACGGTTGATAGAGATTGAGACACCACTTTCATTTTCAAAAAAATATGGGCCGATTATCCTTTCGGAGGATACATCGCACCAAACAGTACACTTAAGTGGGTGTAATTCTCGCTGATGCACTGCTCTTGGATTTTCCGTAGGCCAAATGCTGCAGTTTTGCTTGTTGACATACCCATTTAGCAGGAAATGGGCTTCATCGCTTATTGCCAAATTGTAAATAAAGTCTGGATTTTCTTCCGTTTTTCAATTCAATTATTTGTGCACGTTGTTCAATTGTGTAATGATTCATAATTAATTCCTCAAGTCTTCTTCACAAATTTCTGAAAAAAAAAATTAAAAAATAATAATTTCAAAAGTTATAAAGAATTCAAACCATATAGCTCATTCGGCGCCACCCTGTACATATTTATTATCTCAAGAAGAGCTATTTTGTTTCACAAAACGCAATTTGGTGTAAGAAAATTTAGTTTTTTAACAAAAGGTTCTCAATTAAAAACATATTACTTTTTTAAGAAGAGGTATTTTTGGAAGAAAATTAATTTTTTTTAAGCAAAGGTACTTCTTTAAGTTACGGTATTTTTTTTAGGGAAAGGTACTTTATTTAAAAATGTACATGGATAGGTTTTTTTTACTAAAATTTACTTTTTTCACTTTGGCTTTTCTAAATTTACTTTTTCTTGGGTTTAAAACTACAATATAAACTAAATATTAGTTGCAGGCTCCACCTAGAAAACTTCCCATTAAACAGGAAATTTCCCAACATAAAGTATATTAGTCTAGACACAAACCAAAGCAAAAATACTCACTATAGTTGATAATACTGGGTTGTAGTATAATAGTGTTACACAAAAGTTGTTTAATTTTTTTTCATTTAGACCCCATCCCGCACCGTGCGATAAGGAACTTAGTACCAAAAAGGACTAAATGAATTTATCTTTAGAGCTAAATTGGGTTTGAAGAAAAAAAATTAAAATGTTTGGATATTAATTGAGTAGAATATGACAAATATTGAAGAAAATATTTGCAAAATTAAAATCTTAGGAATTTGTCGATTCAGGCCATTGCGGTGAAAGATAAATTAACCTACCTTAGAGGTGATTCCATTTCCCACACTTTAATCAGGTGTGCAATTCAGTGAAATGCATCATCCTTCCAACTGCAGCAGTGTTCGTTTGTATTTTCAGGCGCATACGTACTACATATATATTTTGTAAAGTACAGATAACCCCATAAATAATGGAAGTCTGCTAATATTGCTTATTAAACTTTAGTTGCGTTAAAGGTTTCATATTTTGTAAATTGAAAATGGAGTTGAGCGCAAATGTAAATTTCAAAAATAATTTAAATAAATAATATATAAGTATTTTGATAACGTTAAATACAACATTAAATTAAATTGTTTAGTAGTCATAATTTTCTTGAAATACACATTATATACAACATTGAGGATAAATTTACCTCTGTTGGTATAAAATCGTAGGCTATAAAAGTCTGTTATACGTTTTATACGACAGCTACCTGTAATTATAATTACATGAGTGTGTGTGTACATGGGTGTACACATAACGTGTAAATAACCAACTCAGCATAATTCGTGATTACAATATTTTGTGTGGATTTATGTGGTTTGGTCTATGTGGTTTTAATTTAATTAATATTTATTTTTACCCCTTTTGTTTTGAATGAGAAAAAAATTATTTTGTTTTCACCTTCCTTCCCATCACGTAAGTCATAAGAAGACAGTTAATACACATCTAATTTAATGCCAAAATATAGGTTTACTGCTGATGGGGATGAACTTGAACTATCATTTGAAAAACTAGAAAATTAGTAAAAACTATAGTAGTATTAATATGCGATAGGTTTGAAGCTCTTACAAATTTTCTACGTACATATTATTCCAATAACAAAACGCTATTTTCTTAAAAAGCAAACAATTATCTCAATACAGAGATAGAACATACAAAAATTCAATATTCATACACGCTGAACAATCTGTCGGTTTTTTTGTTTCGATGCAAATAGCTTGTCGCAAATACAATATACTTGTGCCCAAAACGCATTGTATTTGCTATTCAATATTACATGTTTGAGACACAATGTGATATATGTGTTTGCGACCCAAATATATCTGTGTTTGTGATACAAATACAGCCGTGTGTGTTGCACTGTTTATGCTCTCTCGAGAGCAAGAGAATAAAAGAGCGGCAACGAGTGTGAATATCCTGTAAGTGAGTATCTGTATCTTGCATTATTCTCTCAGGGAGTGATTCATAACTATTCCTAACTATGCGTAATGTATTGCGTTTTAATTGCATGTATTAAATCGTCAACAGTGAAAGAAGAATAAACAAACGCTCGGATGGTTAAATGGTCTGTGATGTTGCTTTGGTTTTTGTGTATTTGTGTCACATATATTTATGTGTGGTACCAAAGTGAGAAACGATTTTGAGGAAAGAATCTGGAAAGCGCAACAACGTGAATCCCTTTTTCTGCCAGAGCTTCTACTGAAAAAATTGGGATGGCGGACAGTTTTCGAAATATAATAAAAAAACACAATTAACTAATACACGCTTATCTTGCATGAACTAGATTTGTATATGAGTCCATTGTTCGTATACCAACGTATAGTGATAACCAATGCATAGTTGAAACCTTCTGAATACAAAAACATGAGAGCCGACAAAGAAAGGAGAAACAACAGAGCAGCAGATTCAAAACTAATGCATTCAATGCAAGTAAATGGAAAAATCATTTAAATCATTCAATTTTTTGTATTAAATATTTGTATACCCTCCACTGTAAGTGATAGAGGATATTATACCCTCCACTGTAAGTGATAGAGGGTATATATCAGTTTGTCATTCTGATTGTAACAAATAGAAATAAGGCTTTGCGACCCCATAAAGTAAATATATTCTTGATCCTTATAACAACCGGAGTCGATATAGCCATGTCCGTCTGTCCGTCTGTTGAAAACATTCTCACGACTTCAATCGGCGATAACGCGGTTTGGTTTTTGGCCAGAATGTTCCACGTATTCCTGAGCAGTTTGGTATTGAAAATCAGCGAAATTGGTCCATTGGAAAAAATTTTATGATTGGAAACGTAAAAAAACTCATAAAATGTTCACATTAATTTTTGTAGTTTTATACTAAACTACTCCTTTTGCCGTGTGGTGAATTTCCATGTTGAAAATCTTTGTTGTTCTTTATAATAGGTAAGTACTTTAGAATGTTTAGATGTACTTTCATGTGTTCATACATTTATATGAATTGTCACGCTTCATCTAAGGTCGCTGTGGCCTGATGTGTAAAGGGTTGCGCGTTGGAGTTTGAGGGTTGTTGGTTCAACTCTGGTCCCAGCTGGTTTTTTTTTAACAGTTCTTCAAAAAATGTTTTTTTTTTAAAAAATGCTTTGCTGCTTGCTTTTTTTTTAACAGTTCTTTAAAAAATGCTTTTTTATTTTTAAAAAAATGCTTTTTATACCCTCCACTCTCAGCGATAGAGGGTATATATCAGTTTGTCATTCTGATTCTAACATATAGAAATAAGGCTTTGCGACCCCATAAAGTAAATATATTCTTGATCCTTATAACAACCGGAGTCAATATAGCCATGTCCGTCTGTCCGTCTGTTGAAAACATTCTCACGACTTCAATCGGCGATAACGCGGTTTGGTTTTTGGCCAGAATGTTCCACATATTCCTGAACAGTTTGGTATTGAAAAGCAGCGAAATTGGTCCATTGGAAAAAATTGTATGATTGGAAACGTAAAAAAACTCATAAAATTTTCACAATAATTTTTGTAGTTTTATACTAAACTACTCCTTTTGCCGTGTGGTGAATTTCCATGTTGAAAATCTTTGTTGTTCTTTATAATAGGTAAGTACTTTAGAATGTTTAGATGTACTTTCATGTGTTCATACATTTATATGAATTGTCACGCTTCATCTAAGGTCGCTGTGGCCTGATGTGTAAAGGGTTGCGCGTTGGAGTCTGAGGGTTGTTGGTTCAACTCTCGTCCCAGCTTGTTTTTTTTTAACAGTTCTTTAAAAAATGCTTTTTTATTTTTAAAAAATGCGTTTTTATTTTACTTGTGAACAAGTAACTTATTTTTATTTTTTTTTAAAAAGTAAATTTTCTTAAAAAAAATTACATTTCTTAAGTACGTTTCAAAGTACATTTCAAAGAATATTAAGTACATTTCAAAGTACATTTCTTAAGTACATTTCATTAAGTACATTTCTTAAGTACATTTCTTAAGTACATTTCTTTCTTAAGTACATTTCTTAAGTAAATTTCTCAAGTACATTTCTTCTTAAGTACATTTCTTCTTAAGTACTTAAGCATGTGAGCATTTGACCATTGTGAGCATTCGTGAGCATCCTGCATTTGTGAACAAATAATTGCATTTGTGAACAAGTAACTTATTTTTATTTTTTTTTAAAAAGTACATTTTCTTAAAAAAGGTCCTTTTTAAAATTTAATATTTTGCTGGTTAACACTAAGGTGGAGAGGTCAAAGATTCGGCACAGCCGAATTTAACACTTTTACTTGTTATAAGTAAAATTGAATTCTCAATACTTTTAAGCTAAAAATAAAAGTGAACTCTTACATACATATATTGATAAAATTAATTATAATAAACAAAGCAAGAAAAAATAATTCGTTTCTAATTACAATTATGTTTTAGAGAAATTACGCTTATGTTTCCACGTAAGTATATGGGGGTTTGGGGTAAACACGCGAATGCTTCCACCTCAGTAAATGGATGTTTGGGATGTTGCCCGCGTATATGTTTCCACGTAAAAGTATACGTATTTGTCAGTAAACATGCTAATGTTTGTATTTAAATACATCTGAGTTTGGGACTTGCAAATATATAAATGTTTGAAGTGTGCTCCTAACATATTCATGGTTCCTGCAGAATATGTTTGGGAGAATATGTTACAGCCGCCGTTTTTTTCCAGCGGGTATCGATAGTTCCATAAATTATATTATAAATATTATGTATTAGTTAGTTCCAACACGCCTAAGGCGCCCGTTGAAAAAAGGATATCGTAATTGAAATGGATCTTTAAGATTAGATACTTTTTGTAACATGATAAACTTTTTTTAAAAATACAATTTTTTTTTAAATAATGTTTTTAATTTCTTTTTGTAAGCATATGTATTATATTTTCCCGAAAGAGAGGAATATTTTTAAAACGAGGTACTTCTTTTATTAAGAAAATGTACTATTTTTAAGGAGAAGTATTTTCTGGAAGAATTTTTTTTACTTACAAAGAATTACTTTTTTTTTCTTTTCAGGAAAAGGTTATTGCTTTTAAAAATTTACTTATTTTCAGAACGGCTACGTATCTCAAGAAAAGAAAAGAAAAGAAAAGAAAAGAAAAGAAAAGAAAAGAAAAGAAAAGAAAAGAAAAGGTATTATTTTAGTTTTAAAAACAGGTACTGTTAAGAAAGAGAAGGATATTCAGTTCAGTTCAATTCAATTTAATTTAAAACAAATCAATTCAGTTGAATTAAATTCAATTCAAATCAATTCAGTTCAATTCAATTCAATTTAATTTAATTCTATTCTATACAATTCAATCCAATTCAATTCAATTCAATTCAATTGAATTCAATTCAATTCAATTCAATTGAATTCAATTCAATTCAATTCAATTCAATTCAATTCAATTCAATTCAATTCAATTCAATTCAATTCAATTCAATTCAATTCAATTCAATTCAATTCAATTCAATTCAATTCAATTCAATTCAATTCAATTCAATTCAATTCAATTCAATTCAATTCAATTCAATTCAATTCAATTCAATTCAATTCAATTCAATTCAATTCAATTCAATTCAATTCAATTCAATTCAATTCAATTCAATTCAATTCAATTCAATTCAATTCAATTCAATTCAATTCAATTCAATTCAATTCAATTCAATTCAATTCAATTCAATTCAATTCAATTCAATTCAATTCAATTCAATTCAATTCAATTCAATTCAATTCAATTCAATTCAATTCAATTCAATTCAATTCAATACAATTCAATACAATTCAATTCAATTCAATTCAATTCAATTCAATTCAATTCAATTCAATTCAATTAAATTCCATTCAATTCAATTTAATTCAATTCAATTCAATTCATTTCAATTCAATTCAATTCAAATTAATTCAATTCAATTCAATTCAATTCAATTCAATTCAGTTCAATTCAATTTAATTCAATTCAATTCAATTCAATTCAATTCAATTCAATTCAATTCAATTCAATTCAATTCAATTCAATTCAATTCAATTCAATTCAATTCAATTCAATTCAATTCAATTCAATTCAATTCAATTCAATTCAATTCAATTCAATTCAATTCAATTCAATTCAATTCAATTAAATTCAATTCAATTTAATTCAATTCAATTCAATTCAATTAAATTCAATTCAACTCAATTCAATTCAAATCAATTCAATTCAATTCAATTCAATTCAATTCAATTCAATTCAATTCAATTCAATTCAATTCAATTCAATTCAATTGAATTCAATTCAATTCAATTCAATTCAATTCAATTCAATTCAATTCAATTCAATTCAATTCAATTCAATTCAATTCAATTCAATTCAATTCATTTCAATTCAATTCAATTCAATTCAATTCAATTCAATTCAATTCAATTCAATTCAATTCAATTCAATTCAATTCAATTCAATTCAATTCAATTCAATTCAATTCAATTCAATTCATTCAATTCAATTCAATTCAATTCAATTCAATTCAATTCAATTCAATTCAATTCAGTTCAATTCAATTCAATTCAATTCAATTCAATTCAATTCAAATCAATTCAATTCAATTCAATTCAATTCATTTCAATTCAATTCAATTCAATTCAATTCAATTCAATTCAATTCAATTCAATTCAATTCAATTCAATTCAATTCAATTCAATTCAATTCAATTCAATTCAATTCAATTCAATTCAATTCAATTCAATTCAATTCAATTCAATTCAATTCAATTCAATTCAATTCAATTCAATTCAATTCAATTCAATTCAATTCAATTCAATTCAATTCAATTCAATTCAATTCAATTCAATTCAATTCAATTCAATTCAATTCAATTCAATTCAATTCAATTCAATTCAATTCAATTCAATTCAATTCAGTTCAATTCAATTCAATTCAATTCAATTCAATTCAATTCAATTCAATTCAATTCAATTCAATTCAATTCAATTCAATTCAATTCAATTCAATTCAATTCAATTCAACCCAATTCTATCTAATCTAGCATATACAACGATTATACGAGAGCTTATATTGTAATCTGAAACAAGTACGTTTGACTGGCACGTACTTTATTGATACATCGCGATATGATATCACAGTATATACTTTCGTATAAACGTATTAGTATTCATATCAATTTTTGTTTAACTTCATAAGAGAAATATTAAGTATTTTTTTTTAGTTTTTTAAAGAAATTTAAAAATATATGTGTACTACAATCTGAATAATTGTGTTATATTTTCTGAATAATAATGACTCTTTATTTCGAGCACAGGAAACAAAACAGGAAAATGTTAGTTTGTGTTTATCTAGTGTAGGGTTTTTCAACAGAGAGGCTACAAAAGTAAATCGATACGGACAGCAAACGACGCCATATTTTTTCCCGCTCTTTTCACATTTCTCTTCAGTAAGGTTAGCCATTTCATCATGGAAAGATATACGAGCCAACAACGGGTCGAAATTATTAAAATTTACTACCGAAATTTGGAGTCAGTGGCCTCAACTTTAAGAGCACTACGATTCGGATTTTCATCGGAATATCATCTTCAGCGATGAGGCTCATTTCTGTCTGAATGGCTTCGTCAATAAGCAAAATATGCAAATCAGACAGCAATCCACAGGTAATCCATGAGTCATCATTGCATCCCGAAAAAATTACGGTTTGGTGCGGTTTATGGGCCGGCGGCGTCATTGGGCCGTACTTCTTCCATGATGAGCAAGACCGGCATATTACTGTGACTGCGAATTGCTACCGTTCAATGATAACCGAATATTTTTGGCCCCAATTGGATAATATGGACTTGGAGGACATGTGGTGCCAACAGGACGGCGCCACAAGCCACACAGCGAATGCCACAATCAATTTATTGGAAACCAAGTTTGGTGAACGTGTTATCTCACGAAATGGCCCAGTCGATTGGCCGCCTCGGTCGTGCGATTTGACGCCGTTAGATTATTTCCTGTGGGGCTACGTCAAGTCTATGGTCTATGCCAACAAGCCAGCGACGATTGATGAACTTCGTACGAATATCGAACGTGAAATTGCAGCCGTATCGGCCGATTTACGCTTGAAAACCGTCGAAAATTGGATTCAGCGTCTGGACTTCTGCAAGAGTGACCGTGGTGGCCATGCAAAAGAAATCGAGTTCCATACATAATGGCATCGAACGTACTTTCACAGGAAAAAGGAATTTCATTGGTATCTAAAACCGGTTTTGTTTTATTTAAAATACTTTTGTAGCGCTCTTATTGAAAACCCGTTATTATTTTTATTTTCTATGAGAAAAAAAAACAGAGAAATACCCTAAATAAAACCGAAAATTAACCGGTTCGCCGGCTTTTTCCTTTCTATACAACCGAAAACCGGTTTCTTCTAAAGCTGACTTTTCGAATAATCCGAAAACCGGTTATTCGAAAATGTTGGCTTTTTGAACACTCCCTCAATCTTTTCATCGCCGAACTGAAAGGTTACCAAAACATCACTAAAATTTGTTATACAAAAATTCAACACACATCATTGAAGCATTGAAAATCTGCATTGCAGCAGTGAATCAAATGTATGTATGCCATTACTGAAACAAACTCATTGTAGCAATGAAAAATAGATTGCGGCATAAATCACAATTTCCATCACAGTGGCGAAACATTTGAAGTTAATTAACATATTTTCGTAGTGGGACTGAAAGTCTACATTTGCTTTCTTCCGTTGACAAAAGTTGGGACAACGAACGTTTTCATTCCTTTCTTCCGTTGACAAAAGTTGGGACAACGAACGTTTCCATTCCTTTGACAAAACTTTTCCGTACAAATCAAACAGATATTTAAATCAAATATTAAAATAATAAAAAAATATATCTTAAATCAAAACAATAAAAAAGAGACATTTGATCAAGCTTATACTTCGGATGAATATTCAAACCCGTTTGTGAAATGTATCTCATATTGCGTGTTGATGAACTATTAAACATTTGTTGATCTACTACTTCATATCTTGAAAATCAATTTAAGTAATATCAGAGGATAATGGCCAAATGTGATGCCAAAAATAAGTAATAATTTTTTGTTATTTAATCAGTTTTTTGACACATACATCAACTGTTTTCGTTACATTGTATATGCTTTCCTACTATGAGGTTACACATCAGCAAGCCATCAAAATATGCAAATGACATTTTGTTGATTTGCTGAATAAATATTGTTAAAATTTAAATAATTTGTAGATGTTACATATACAGACACACTAATAATTTAGCATTTGTTGTATATATTAGTATTAGAGTGTGCGAAATTTATTTTTGATAACAATAAATTCAACAACAAAAAAATTCTGTGACAATTTTATTCAAATTGTATAAAGGGATAATATGATAAAATTCACTTTCGAGTCTACCTATATTGGAAGTGTTTTAATTTTGGTTTGTGTGCATAGGAATTAGTTTTAGTTTTTCATCAAGTTGCATTACAAAGTAGCAACTGAGACCTTAGTATGATATCATCGTCGTATTGATACTACGTCGCATTAGAAATGTATGTCATTTATTTAGTATTCAAAAATGTAACTTTGTACTCTTTGGCTGGTATAAACGGTGTAAAATAACACAGAAGTTTTCGTAGCAAGATATTGTGTTCAAAATTAAATTCCTTTTAAATTGAAAAGATGTGGTAGATTTAAGAATTGTGTAGGCTTGAGAATTGGTCAACTTCGGAATTGATGGGCTTACAATAGGTTATGGGCAAATAGTTATCTTCACTATATCCACCAAAGAAAACACTTATCTTTTTTCCTTTTGGTCCCAGACACGTTGACCCACCCTAATGTGTATGCTCACCCGCATACATTTGCCATCATGTTGTACTTTATAAAGACGACACAATTTGTGTGTATGCGTGCATACATTTATCGGTGCACGCAATATTTATATACGATCCACCGAAATGTGATGGATAATACATTAAGTTTACATTAGTAGTGTTCATATGTTGTGTGGTTTATGCTGATAATTAATGCAACAACAAATATAAATATTTTTTTAAAAATTTTCTGTATAAACTCATTTCGCACCATAAAATGCAAACATACATACATTTGAGGTTTTACCAACTTATACACACACACAAATAAGCAAATCCAATACATATTCGCTAAAATTATTGGCATTTACAGTTTAAACAATTCGGGGAAAATGTAATGCAATATGCTAAATAAAATATTGAAATCATCAGCAGGTACTGCAAGTTTTATTAGCAACAATATTTGAAAACAAAATTTAGCAACTTTTATGTTATATGAAAAATACCATTTAATGTAAAAATCTTTACAATACAAAAATGAACGAAGAGTTCGCATGCCGGTGATATCAGAGCTGTGGAAACAAAGTCACACTGATGAAGGTGATCAAAAGATTGAAAAAGTTTGCAATAAAATGGTTAAATACTAAAAACGTCACAATAAAATTAGTCTTACTGGATGAAAACAGTTTAAAAAAAATATTAATAAAACAGCTGCCAGCTTATAACTCCCAACCCTAATACAACTAATAGTATATTTGATTTTATTGATCTACCATTTTTATTCACACAATTTTTATGACTTTTAACATTTTTTCGGTGGGCCCAATGAAATAAAACCAAATGATATAAACTCCAAGAACTACAAACTAATACACGCTGAAAAATTTATCTTTTTGTGTTTGCAGCTTGTCGCAAATAATGTGTACTTTGTATTTGCTGTTCAATTCAGACACAATGATTAATATATTATAATATATGTGTTTGTTATCCAAATACAGATGTGTTTGTGATACGAATACAGCTGTGTTTGGTGAACTGTTTAGCTAAGTTATTAGTCGCAATGCTCTGTCGAGTGAAAAATAATAAAATAGGGACAAATAGAGATTACATTCAGCCTTAATTAATGTTATTCTAAGTGTATAATTGTATTTAAGTATTATTCTTTCAGTCTGTGGTTTATAAACATTCGTGAATGCATTGAGTGTTTCGTGTAAATGCATTGAGTGTTTCTTGTATTGACTGATCTGTTGCGTTTTAGTTACATGCCTTGAGTCGTCAATGGTTTGTGTGGGAGAAACAACACGAATGCTTAGACTTAAGTACAGGGTGTCTGGAAGCAGATTTATATTTTCAAACTTAAATAAAAAACATAGTAATTGACACAAAGTTTTATTAAGAGATTTGAACGGTAGAATGGAACTGCGGATTTTATTTTTTAACGAGTATATCATCCAGATGACCGTTGACATTCGTCGCCTGGCCTCGAGTAACACCAAATAGTTAACAAAATGGGATTTACAGTGCAAAAACGCTCCAACATCCTTTCGCAAAATTTTTTGCGTAAATCAAAGTCACTTTCTTTCAGTTCTTGAACGATTTGAATTTTAAAAGGATGGAACTACAGGCGCCAACCTCTCTCCGCACCGTTTATTACTTTTTGAAATAATCGTATTTAAAAATATAAATTTGCCCCCAGACACCCTGTATATAGATGTTTCAGATGAAATACGGATATGGATCGACGTAAAAGTGTGCATTATTGCTAGTAAACAAGATAATTTTTGCATTTAAATACAAGTGAGTTTAGATTTTGTAAATAGACAGATATTTGGAGTGTGTTCCAAACATATACATGGTTCCTGCAGAATGTATTTGAGAGAATATATTACAGAGGCCATATATTCAGCGTGTACTTAAAGTCCAAATATTAAATAACCACACCCTCATTATCAGTATCACTAACTATCCCACAGTTAAAGCCAACAAAACTTGTAGCTGTCCGTTTATATGGAATTACCTTTTCTAGAGATAAGAACGGGAATCTTGTTACAGACGTGCAGAGTATTTTGGGAATATGGAGAATATGCTTTAGTTGCCCAGGAGATTTCAGAATAGATGAGGGTGTGGATCACATATAGAACGATGGCGTCGACTGCCCCACTCCTGGCCGAAGCTGAGTTATAACTGCAATTTTCGTGCTTAAAAACAACAATGCCACTGGTGCTGATGGACTACCATTAGCCGTCAGCCTGGAGTCAAACGGAGAATTGAGCTTGCAAACAGGTGTTATTTCGGTCAAAGCAAGCATTTCAGAGATACGGTCCTCTTTCGAGAAACGAAGGTCGAACTATATCAGACTCTCAAACAACCTTTCTTGCTTTATGGCGCCGCATCCTGGGTCATATCGCATGCTGATGAAACATCACTGGGATTCTTCGAGAGAAAAATAGTCTGAAAAATAAATGGTCCTATAATATAAAAAAAGCGAGTATCGACAACGGATGTGCCACGAGCTGCATAATCTGTACTCCTACATCGACGTTGTTATGCGTATCAAAACGGCTGGCTAGACTATGTCATTAGAATGGACCATTATGAACTAATGCGAATACCTTGAAGACGTACTGGAAGGACATCGGCAAATAGGACGACCAAGACTTCGCTGGAACTTAGTAAGTAAAACCATATGGCCTTACATCTGAATGGCTTTATTGTATATGGCTTTATTGCCTATGGCTTTATAACACTGCACATCACTAATCCACTGCAATTGTTAAAGATACAATTTTTAGCAACTAACTTTAGTTCAACAAAAAACTATAGGTCAGATAAGCCATATTAATTCATTTCAGAGAACAACTTATAAATTTTAAAAAATTTCTTGCTGTGCGAGTGTTTACAATAAACTAGCTTGTGCTGGCAGTAACATCTATATCTAATCCATTTAGAAAGAGAAAATGTTGATTATTATGTGTATATTACATTATTCCATTATAAACTCTTATTAGTAAATATTATTTTTCATCAACTTCTAACTCTGAATTAAACCCTGAATGTCTGAATATTATATTCTATTCTATCTCTGAATAGATTATCTGCGTCTTCTTCAGAATCTGTAGCATCTTCATATACAGAGTGGAGCGCGGTTATTTGCTTATTTGGGAATGAAATAAAAACAATTTTGAGCATTAGAAAAATAAATTTTATATTTTAATTATATTGGACAGTAAGGGAATTTTGCATGATTCTAAATAGTCTATCTGGCAAATCTCGACCTTCGCTATCCACACACTGCTGCATATGTTTTCTGTAGTTTTCATGAACTCTACCAAGCATGTCGACTGGTATTCTGTCAATTTCAGCCTCAATATTGTTAATTAGGTCTTCCAAGGTGTTGGGACGGCTGATATACACCTTCGACTTCGGGTAACCCCAGAGGAAAAAATCGCGTGGGGCCAAGTCTGGTGAGCGTGCCGGCCAGTTCACATCACCCCTCAAAGAGATAACCCATCCAGGAAACCGTTGCCTCAAACAATTCATGGTAACCCTCTCTGTGTGTGCAGTGGCATCATCATATTGGAACCATGTATCCTCGAATTGCATTGCCTCAAGAGCCGGCTGAAAAAAATCCTGTATCATAGTCAATTACCGTTCTGAGTTCACAGTTACGGCAAGACGGTTATCCTGAAAAAAGTAAGGGCCAATGATGCCTACTCGTGATATGGCGCACCACACAGTGACACGGTGCGAACGCAGAGGTCCCTAGTGAAGTTCTTTGGGGTTTGTTCCACTCCAGTACCGCCTATTTTGTTTGTTTACACACACGCTGCACTGCACTGATCGAGTGAGCATTTGAATACGCTTCAACACAAAATGACCTCTTCTCACGTGTCCAATGCATGATGGCAACTGAAAGACAGAGGAATATAAATCTCCCTTCAGCCACTATAAGCCACGCACACTCTCCACTCTCATTATGTCTCGATTCAGTCTTACGACCAGACAGGTTGGATGGTCAAGCGTCAACGTCAGTGTAAACTGTACAGTGTCTTTTGTCTTAGTACTCTCTCTCAAGTGGAGTAAGCGGCAGCTCTTATTTTATCTGATTTGTGAATGACCAATTGGCATTCTAGCAAGTTGCTAGAGACTAAAAGGGAGGCATCTAATAGTCGTATACTTGTGCTGAAAGGGTGTCTCAGATGGGGAGATACACGTAAAACCAATATTTTGTTTTATCCCGAAACGTAGATAAATTGTGGTACCAATAGACGCGTATATTAAACTAAAAATATAAACTTATAGCTTAACTGCTCTAGATACATGGTGCCAAAGTTCGAAATTTGGAGTAATAAAGAATTTACGAATTTATGTTCAACTAGTCATAACTTCTGACAGCGTTATCCGATTCTTATTAACTGTGACTGACCTAAAATAATATTCGAATGGGTTTAAAAGGGAACTATAACAGTTCGCAATAATTTGAAATTCCCATTTTATCCTGCCGCCTTTTTCTTTTGCAATTTTCCAAAATTTTGTTTGATTTGATTTTTTTAATGTTGTAATTACCTTTTTAAAGGAAAAATGTCCTCGTCTTTACTGCTTATAATTATTTTATTATTTTAATTTTTTTGAAGAAAGGTTTTCAAATTCTACCAACGAAGAGAAATGGTAGTTGTACTTTTGTTTACTGGGAAATCGTCGGTCACATCCATGGAATGGTATTGGACGATCGGAGAAGTACGTGAGTTGGCTGACACCACATTTTAAATGAATATTTTGAGATGAAAAATCTATCAGTGCAATGGGTGTAGCGGTTACTCATAAGCGCACCCGTGTGACTACATAAAAGGGGTGTTTGCGAAGTTCAACAGCAATTCGAAGGAGATTGGGCGCCATTTCGAAACCAAAAGAGAGAGAGAGGGAGAGAGATCTTCTCCGCGTGAACTTGTAGCAACGAAGGCCAAGGTGGGTCTGTCGACCCTTAAGGTCATGGTGACAGTTTTTTTTGACGAATAAGATGCCATTCACATCGATTGCCTTGAAAAGTGTAAAGTAACCACCGGCGAATATTATTCAAAGGTTGTACAGAAATGAGCAGCAAATCAGGTTTAGTAGGTGACTGTTGTCACTGAAGCTCATCAAACAATCGGGCATATTCTTTTGTCCTTAGAAGGCGGATGAGCCAAACATTCGACATATTGCATCCAGATCAGCGTCTGATCCATAATTGGCGGCTGCAATCAAATATCCTGAATTCAAATATCCTGAACATGAAGTTGGTTGCGGTTTTGTAGTTGGCAAAAGACTGCAACATCTAGTCTCTAGGTTAAATCCTGTGAGTGAACGAATAGCCGCAATCCACATAAAAGTGAAGTATCTTTATAATTCCCTGTACATATGCACATGCCCCGACAAGAGCGAAAGATGATGACGACAAAGACATATTATATGTACATATGAACGACTCGAGGAAACGTATGACCCCTGCCCGGGCCATGACATTAAGATTGTACTATGAGATTTTAATGCTAAATGAAGCAGAGGAAATGAGTATCATCCAAATATTGACAATTTTAGTCAACTCGGTGACAGTTCCGACAATGGTAATGAGACTGATTGATGACGCCACGGCAAAAAATTATGAACAGAATGCTGCTCGTATGGCAATGCTTCAGTTAATTGTAACGCGAGCTGCGATTGAGGGGTATACGGAATAAAGAAAGGTATTAAACCGTCTCTTCAGGCGCGGCACTGGACGAGAGTGAAAGAATTGAGACATACTGAAGGTAAAACGAAGCCCGAAAATTCTACCAAAAAGTCTGAAACAGTAGAAGTGGACATGGTTCAGGGCTCCCCTTCTGTAAAAACAAGGACCCTGAACCATGTACATTACCTCTATTTTTGTGCATAGCATGTTGGGATTATGGATAGATTATTTCTCCGCGCTATTGGTACTTCCGATATACAATGACGATGAAACTATCGATCACAATTTGAAGGAAGGCTTCGACTGGCCCTCCCAATCTAGACGAAGACAGCCCAGCTATTGCCCGGTTTAAGAACAACAAAGCCGCAGGGGCCGATGAATTACCGGCGGAGCTGTTTCAGGCTGGCGGCGATGAGCTGATAAGTTGTATGCATCAGCTCATTAGCAAAATTTGTTTAGATGAATGCATACCCGGCGATTGGAGTGTGAGTGTACTATGCCCCATGTTTAAAGAAGTTGACGCTAGCCCCTGTGTCTCATATAAGGTTCTATCAAGTATAATGCGCGAAAGACTAACACCAATTATAGTTGACCTGATTGGACTATACCAGTGTGCCTTTCGGCCTGGAAAATCGACGACTGACTGAACAAGTCGACAGCAATCATATATTTGTCGATTATAAGGCAGCCTTCAACAGCCTGATACTGGAGAAACTCGACGCAGCAATATCTGAGCTTGGTATTCCTGTAAAACTCATAAGACTTTGCAGTATGACTTTGACGAATACCAAATCCGCAGTGACAGTTGGTAAGGATCTTACCGAACCTTTCAAAGCTAATCGATGCCTCGGGCAAGGGGATATACCATCGTGCGATATTTGTAAGGTATTAGTGGAAATCATTAGGTGAAACGCTGCAATTAATATGAACAAAACCATCTGCAGCAAAAGTTACATGCTGCTCGCGTATGCTGATGATATCGATATTTTTGGGCGCACAATGAGGGAAGTTACTGAGGATTTTTCGAGAATTGAGAAGAAGTCAGCAATAGTGGGTCTGACAGTAACTGACGACAAGACAAAATTAAAGGTCTCAACGAGCACGGCCCCCACGCGGTTAGACCAAAATGTGAACGTTGGTAACTGTTACAATATCAAGGTGGTCGACGATTTTATATACCTCGGAGAATTGTGCTTACGAATAGACGGTATTTTGGGCAAAGCAAGCACTATAGAGATTAAGCACTCTCTCGAGTATCAAAAGTCCAGCTATACCAGACGCTCATACAACCTCTCTTACTTTATGGCGAAAAATCCTAAGTCTTATCGCAAGCAGACGAAACATCTTTAGGAATCTTCGAGAAAAAAATACACCCAAAAATGTTTGACCGTGTTCGCATAACGGCAAGCTATGAGCTATATCCATGTCCGAAGAATGGATGAAGACGAACCACCACGAATGGTATTCGAATCCCTTGCATACACTTGGTATTAGCAAATGTAGTGAGAAATCGAAAGGTTGAGCTGATTGGCGAAATATGTTATCTTAATTGTCATGTCACCGATTTTGATGAAATTTGGTGGAAAGTAAGTCAATGTCAAGAAAAGCTCAACCCCAAAATTGAAGCTATTTTGTGGGTTTTATAAGCTTTCAAAGAATCAGTAACGTTGTTTTTTAATTTCAAATAACTCGAAAACGGTAAGAGCTAGACTTTTGAAATTTTCTACGATTTTTTTTTGTTCCAAAAAACATGGTTTTTCCCCAGAAACTTAGTGTAAAAAAAACAATCAGTAAAAAACATTGTTTTTGACTATAAATTCTTTATATATGACCCCGCCCCTTTGTCCAATCACGCCCATATTTGCAGCAGATCTTAGAATATGAACACCTAACAGAAAAAAACCCAATTTTGTTAAAATACCGTTAACAGGAGCAGAAATAATGGATTTTTAATTTGTGATTTGCATGGGAGGTACCACGCCCCGTTGTCCAATCCCACCCATATTTCGTCTCCATTAGTTTGCCTGCGATGTTTCAGCTCGATTGGATTACGGGAAAAGGGTTAAAAATCAATTCAAAGTTTTTTCGGTAAGCATGCATGCATACATGCATACAGACAGATGGAGTTAATATAAAGAATTTAGAAAAGATCCATCCTTAAATTTTTTTGAAAAAAAATATATGTTATACCGGTATTTTTTCCAAACATTTTACGATGTTCAGCATGTCGGTGGGAAGCAAAATGAGGGAGTGATAGCCCTTTTGTGTGAGGCAACCTCCCAAATTTCAGTACCAGAAAATGCTCTAAATTGTGGAAAATCCATATTTTTGGTTACAAATTGCCAATTTTGGGTTCTACTATCCTCTACACCAAAATTCTCTTCTTCTTGACGACTCTCCCCTTCTTTCTTACAGCGCCTCTTGGGAAAGTTATATTCTCATAGTGCTCCTAGTACAAAAGAGTATTAGAACATAATGCACAAATTAGAAAAGTGGCAAGCACAAGTTGAGAAGAAAAGTTTAGTCGTTTTTACAAAAATAAAAATACTGGTATTTTTTGCATGGAAGCTTCGGGAACTGCATATTTGAAAGCACAGGTAGGCAAACCACTGCATTTATCCCCTCATTTCGACCATACTTTGTTATTTACTTCAACTGGTATTAAATTATAGTATGTCTGCAGCTTTTGCGTACATTCTACAAATCTAACATATTTTTTCCATTGTTTTGAAGGAAAAAATAAATCAGGAAAAAAAATAAATGAAGGAAAATATCCATCAAAAAATAAATCAAAATTTTATCTTAATGTGGTCAGCTTCATTTATTACTTTTATATGCTTAATTGACTTTATACAAAAAACTATGATACTGGAAAAGTTGAAGCAGCACAGAAAACTATCAAGGTAAAGTTTGAAAAAGTGCCAAATATGCAGATCTCTACCAGAAATGAGGACAAAGTTAATGCTTTCGATGAAATCATTTCATCTCTGGAATAAAAGTTTAAGGCTACGCGGTAAAGTTGTAAAGTTAAAAGCCAGCGTGACCATTGTTATAAATTCTGATTTTGACTTTCGGAATTTCAGAGGCGATAAATGACGATTTTACCATCTTCTTTAAAAATCACATTGCTTTACAAATGTAATTCAATCAAAAGGCTAAAAGGTATTGTCAGTGTTCCTGGCGAGAAACCAAGACAAAGAGTGGCAAGTGAGACAGTTGATTTGATTAAGCAATTTTATTTGAGCGACGAAAATTCAAGAGAGCTGCCAGGAATGAACGGTTATTATTATATTATTTCGTGTGGTATAAGTAAATCAGAGCTGAAATTGAAGTGGCAGGAATCAAAAGCTTGGTATCAGTTCCCTATACGGACGCTACCACGGAGCAAGTTTTAGTCTGTGTTACTCACTTGCCTCGCAATATCCCACATAGGGACCACCTTTTTTCTTTGCGACATCACTGTCTAATAATTTCAATTTAGTCTCATAAGAAAACAATTCCTTTTCGTTTTTTGAAGACGCCTCGCCAGCCTGTTGTTTTTCCTCCACTTTTGTTTAGCATGTGCACAAAAATTATTAATTTGTTTTTTAGCTGTTGTTATACACTTTTCATTAGCCCTTCTATGAAATTTCGCAGTTTCGCGGTTTGTATTATTTTCCACCCAAAACTTTACAATATCCGAAATTATAATTTGTATGGAATATGGGTACTGACATTTTTAAAACAGCGTTCAGCTTGATGCAGATCATTTTACCAACACTTGATATGCCCCGATATAGAAATTTATACGCCCAAGAACATATGGATGACAATCAAAACTGTACGAAAAGGACGATTCATTTTACACAACAAATTATTTATCACAAAAAATTTATTTTTCAGTTTTTAATGACTTGTAAATTTTTCCATTTTACAAAATTTTTATAACGATAAATACTTTTGCAACCAAAAATCTTATATTGTTACTTCATTACCAGTTACAACTTTACCAGCTTGGTGTGAAGTCATGAGTTGCCACCTGATTTTAGTTTTTAATATTTGGGAATTTCCGTTATTATTTTCGAAATAGTTCACTTAAAAAGTTTGGTTTTTTTTGCCTCAAAAACTAGTCATTGGAACCATAGTGCAAGGGATGTAAATTTGAATACTTCACATAATGAAAATATGTGAACTAATTACTCTGACCCTACTTAGAACGCACATCAAAATTCCTAAAAGATATTTGCAGCACTTAATATAGTCGGCATAGTATAATTTGAGATCTAACTTATTTTGCAACTTTATATAGATACGTGATGCCTGCGGTAGAAGGATATCAGCAAATATTTTGTGTTTAGAAGGCAGTTCCATATTGTTCCATTTCACCTGCATTTCATTTTGACCATCGAAATATATATACGGATTCAAAAATAAGCATCTATGTATAATGACAAAGTGATTACCTTTGCCATTTTCAGGTCACGTCCATTACAACATATAATGCAACCTGTGTCACAATGCTCACATCTTCATTAATGTGATTTAGTATGAGAAAAAGTATTAATATCACTTAACATTTCTTTTCTATGCGTAACTCAGCTACAACGCAACAGTTTGCCTTTACATATATTTCACTTAACATTTACATAATTGTTTTAAACCGTTTTCTACGTGTTTTTACATCTTATTTCTTTTGGTTTCATTTCTCTTTTAAAGTAATTTTCTTTGCCTTTCTACTACATTATTCTTTTACATTGAAAATAAGCAGTAATTTTATTTATGTACTAAAACTCGACTCGTACGCCGGGTGCGAGAAAAAAGAAACGCATGTTCAAGTAACGCAATGGGCAATGGCTATTTAGCAGCATGGAGACTTTCATTACTATGTTACACCTTCGGTTTAAAGTACATTAGGCTTTGCTATAGGTACACTTGAGAAAAGAATCAGTAGAATATGATTGATTTTTATAATTTTTCCATTTCATAGTTTTTACATTTATAATTTTTGCATTGCTTCCCAACATGAAGGCCTCGTTCTATTCGTGTGCAATACAAACTCTGACTTTTACTCAGCATTCGAGGTCTTCTTAAATTAACAGTCTGAAATGATTTTAAAATCTGATATTTGACGTATTTACCTACGGTGCCTCTCCGATTTAGAGTAAAAATGTAAGTGCTTTTGAAGCAATTTAAGCAAATTGTTGACTTTATCTTGATCGAACTATACGACAGTCATTTTATTTGTACCTTATTCTAACATTTCCTTGCATCATTCTAATAATTACACTGTGCAAGTTTTTGAAAAAAAGTTTGGAAAACATATCGCACCCTAAATACAAAAGAGTCATAACTCAAAATTTTCCAATTTTAATTTTTTGCTTAAAAACAATAACCAAGGACCATTTCTATCCACTGTAAAAATCTGACGTAGTTTACTCTTCTCTTTCGTGAAAAAAATCCTTTATGAATATGTCTATTAGTGAGTATTTTCATACATATTTCTAATTAACCAAATCAGTTTTTTTGGCTCTATTGAAAATTTGAATATTTTGAGTTATGACTCTTTTGTAGATAGGGTGCGATATGCTGACTCATCGGATTTCACTAATTCGGGTCCTACGATTCGAATTGCATCATTAGAATTTTGGCCTATAGTTATGGTTCTATAGATAATTTTTTGTTTTAATTTCTTATTCAGAACTTGCGATTTAGAGCTAATTTTTTGAGACAAGTTTATACATAAGTCCCCATTACTCAAAAACGCCTCATCCGATTTTGTTTAATCAAGTTCAGAAAAATTAACAATAACAGTACCTTTAATCCATACCTTCTCCATTTATATAAGATAATCAACAGTTTCGCGGAACTTTATAAAGAAAATAATTATTTTTTGCTTAAAACATTAAAATTGTGCATGCAATTTTTTTTAATAAAACCATCATTATATGGAAATAAAAGCTAATGATGCAGTTCGATTCGTAGAACCCTAATTAGTTTAAATTCGTTGAGTCCACTTCTGTTTTTTTCGAATTGCACAGTTTTATTAGCAATTTAATCTGTTCAAATAGTTAATGCCTTAAATCTGCCAATTATTTCCATTATGCTAAAATTGTATCAATATGTAATGCCATCACCTAAAATAGTCGAAAGTCTTGTTAAAATTGTCCCAAATTCCAAAACTTTTTTCAGTAAGTTAAAGTTAAACTATACTGAGTTAACACCAAAATCAGCATCTTTTGACGCATTGTTTACATTAAGATTAAACCCATGTCATTAACTTTTGCCAATCCTTTTCAAATTTTGATTGCTACAATAAGATACAACTATATATTAAACACAAGTAAAAATGGTACGATATTCTAGAAGTTATTGCCAAATGTAACGAGTTTACGAAGTGTATGTTCAGAAGCTGCAGTTTATTTGTAGTATACTCAGATAACTAATTGTTTGAAATGAGCAAACATAAATTCGGCAATTGCCACCGAACTGCGGTTGTCACAACCGAATTGCGGTTACCACAACCGAATTGCGGTTACCACAACCGAATTGCGGTTGCCACAACCGAATTGAGGTTGCCAGGCCTGAATGCAGTACCAACAACAACTCAGTACCGGTTGTAGCAACTGAATCTATAATTCTATTCGTTCTCTCTACAAAATATTCTATAATTACTGTTGTATAAACCGAATTTGGAATTAATTCCACAGACGCAGCCGAAATCAATACGAAATTCAGTTACACTGACCGAACGTGACATCAATTAGGTTGCAACTATCGAATTAAATATCAATTCCGTCGAAATAACCGAATTTGGCTATAAGCCTGTTGCAGCGACTTTATGTGCCATAAATGCGGTTCTAATAACCAAACTTCTCACGAGTTCTCTTGGTGCAACCGAATTATTTTCAATGCGGTTACAACAACGTAATGTTATGTATAAACTTCAAATGTGACGTTCAAAGTTCCAGAACCAAAATTTACATTAAATAAATAAAAAAAATTAACGGCTTCCCGTTACAACCCACGAGGGGATTAGGGAGAGCTTCTCACAACCAGCGAGCTGTGAGCATTCTACTTTTACACTCACTGATTGGGACCTACAGTTTTACACCGGTTCCGAACGGTATTTTGAGAAGCTTTTTCATGGCTAAATACTCGATAGTGTCGCCGTCACTATGCGAGGTGACCGCCGTCGAAAGACATTTAAGGTCATCAGAGTAGGGATCGAACCCACGTCCTAAGGCACAAGCGCCGCACACACTACCATTGCACCACCATTGTAAATGATATATGAATGTATAAAATGTTAAATAATGTATAAATGCTGCTGTCGCGGTGATATCAAGATTTTTGATGTGTTAACAACGTCTATAGGCGCGGGTAGGGACTTAACTCAGAAAGCGAACACATCCAAACACAGTTTAGGTATTTTCCCCATTTCCCTGACGGTAATGGGTAATCGTGATGACTAGTTCCCTATCGTCGTGGGTAGCCACCCATTGATGGGCAATTCCCCATTGTCGTGCGTAGCTATCCATTACTTTCCCCATACGCTGGGGGTAATGAGTAAACGTTCATTACAAATTCCCCACGACGATGCATATGGGTTACACATGGGTTGGGGCGGCGTAAATACGAACTCTAATCCAAACACAGTTTGTCCGACTGCGATCACAGATTATTTGGCGTTAAACTCCTCCGAAATGGATGGACCGATTTGTATGAAATTTTGTGTGCATATAAGGTAGGTCTCAGAATCGGCCAACATCCATTTTTCATATCCCTAAATGATAAGGGTGGCCCACCCCTATATAAAACACAGATTTGTCCGCCGGCGAAACACAGATTCTCAGACTGCGAAAAAAACACACACTGATGTAGCGGCAGCGAATAGTTGTCTTGTGTGGGTGCACACTGAATTATCAATTTTAAAGTAACCGATTTTAATAAATCGATTTTTTTCTCGACAAAATGCAGTATATCTGTGCAGCTGGAGAAGAGGTTTTCATCTGCACTGGGCAAATGTTCCGAATTGCGAAAATATTTTAGTAAACTGTGTACTACAATATTTCTGCGTTCTTTAATTCGGGACATAAGGGTTTTGGTAATTTCCTTTGCAGGAATAAGAATACTTATATTTAAAATATTTACTACTGAAACATTTTGCAAATAAGATTATAGTTTTTGAAGTAAATTATTTAAATTATCATTGAACAAAGCAGTGGAACAAAATTCTTGCCGCAGTAGAAGTTGTGAACAAACGTTGAAGAACATTGTTTCAGAACCAACGAAAAGTTATTATATGAACTTGTTTGAGTGAGAATGAGAGGTTGCTAAGGTATAGCGAATGTTGCTTTACTCAATTTACAAACTGGCTACACAGACATTTTAATTAATACAATAATTCTCGGGAGTCCCGAGGAATTCCGAGGAAACTTCGCAAACAATTACTGGAATTCCCTACAATTCCGGGAGCGGAAACCCCGGGACCTAAACCCATTTATTTTAACAAACTGAATCGACAAAGTCTTATTTTACTTCAAAATTGTTGACGATAAATGTAGCATACAAGTCCAACACGATAATTTTAATCAATAATAGACTTTAACAAAGACGAAAACATACAAGACATAAATTGTTAAAGTGTTTTGACTTATTTCTGAGTAATTCTCTCTTCAGTACATTTTTTTTAAATTAAAAAAAAGCAACAGTGTTCGTCGAATCGACGAAGATTGAGCTTCTGTGATTAAAATAAGCGGAAGTCCTATCTCAATTCCTCAGAAATTTAGCATAGGATAATAGTTTGGTAGATTTGGAGGAATCAGATTGCACAGTCGTAACATTTTCTGATGACCTGGAAATTGCTGCAGGTGTGCGGAGATGTCTCGAGGACTTAATCAGGAGAATCTGTAAGTTGGCCATGGAGTTAGATGGGCGTAAATCCTGACAAGCCAGAAGTTTCCGTTTATTCAGATACTTTCAAATGACTAAAGGATATTTTAAGGTATCTAGGTGTGACAGAAGCCGTTGTTTTAAGTCAAACACTATGGGTAGTATCAGAAGAGCCTCAGTGGCTTTTTATTCATGTAAAAGAGTCATCAGAGGATAGGGCCTATTCCCGTAAATAGTTTTCTGGATATATATAGCTGTTATCCGCCCGATATTGCTATTGGCCGGCACTGGCTAGGGAATAGCAATTGCGGGTTTAACAAGTGCCATTCGCACAACCCCTCCAAATATAACTCTTAAATTTGCGGGAAAGGAAAATGGCTAAAGCGTCTGCAATCCGCCTAAGACATGGGATGATTCTAAGGAATCTGCGGCAATTGAAGTCAATTATGACATCCACTTTTACCTTTGAGTTTTTAGAAGCTTCTGATGTGTGAACATCTATACACTGGGGGTAAAAATCTTTTTCACAATACAATCACAAATTTAGAGTAAGATGTGCGATGTAATCGTTAACCAATCGTAAAGCGTTATCAAATCGGTGTGAGCTATGTATGAGTGCATTAGTGTAATCATAAGCTGCATACAATATACTCAACACCATCTAGTGCGCAATAGTAGCTACTAATTTTCACTAATTGTCGTACATTATGTTATCGTAGGCAAATGAAAACAAATAAATAAAATGAATACAAAAACATTTAATTTTAATAACTTTTAAAAAGATTTTTTGCACTTTTAATAAAAAATTTACTAAAACAAAGCAAAATAAGGAAAACTAAAAACTAAACTTGTCAAACTATAAGTCTTCTTCGTCTTTGAGATTGCCATTCATACTTAACAGCTGCATATAAGCACCATCTAGTGTGAAATAGTAGCTTCTAATTTTCGAAAACCATTTCTGTAAAATAACATTACATTTCAGTAAACAGCTGATTAATAACTTGTCAACCGCAACAAATACAAAATAATAAAATATTTTACAAAACACCAAAAAAATTATAACTCAGAACATAAAACAACACAAAGTGTATCAAAGCTGAATGGAGGTAATGTTAATTCTAATAAAATTTCTGTTAGATTCCAATATCAATTAAGATTATAACATATCTTCATTACGTACTGTTGCCTTACACTGAAACTGGTGCACGACAATTGGGTAACAATCTCCATCTCATGCCAATTATTATGGGTGGAGATTTTAATACAAATTGTGCAAACCCACAGTCGCAAGCTTTATCAAAATTTTTATTTGACGTTTTCCACTTGCATATGAGCAATTCTCCACAAACCCCACAACTAACAATTCCACTACTATAGATGCAGTTTTCCATAGATTTTTAAATACAATCGAGTCAAAAATTTATATATTTTATTTTAGTTACCATAAGCCAATATTAACTATTTGTACTTAAGGCATTTACCATAGATGGGCACTTAGCAGTACTACTAAAATTTCAGTAACAATAATTCTTTAACTAGTAAATTTTTACTGATTACTAAAATTTTTTCAGCAATTTTTATAAAGTGCCTACATGGTTACGGTGAGGTGCATTGAATTTTCAGTAATCAGTAATGCCCGATTTCATTACTAGATGTTTACACATCTCCCCTGTGATCGGACTCACATTAATTTTTTTTAAGTTTGTACCCCGATGGATCGAAACTAGGTGGCAAAGTAGGGTACGGAATCTATGCCAAAGAGCCGGGTTTAGGTCTTCCACAAAGACTACTAGTGTCTTTCAGGCAGAATTGATGGCAATCGGGGAAGGTGACTTGGACGAAACGTCGTCACCGACGTTTCATCTACTCTGACGATCTTTATTCCCGACTTAAGGAATGCCGCGGATCTCTAAATGAGATAACTATGCAGTTTCATATTCAGCATTTATAGGATATAAATATAAATAAATATATTATTTCAATGATATATATATAAATATATATATGTATATATATAGAAATATTCCAATGAACCATACAGCGGTTCAGCTGGTGTGATTAGAGACTACCTAACTTATTTCACTGAATATGGATCATTTGGATATACCTCTCTCCCCTTCTTAAAACGGAATCTCTCAGATATTCCACTCTCTCAGGACAGGTCCACGTTATGTCTTGAATCGTACACTATACTTGACATACATTCCTAAGCAAAATATTTCTATGCTGGTAGCTGTGATCACTGGAGAGTGTTTAATAGGCCTACTCGCGTCTAGACTTGGAATATCTGTACATGATTACTGCAGAAGGTGTGGGGTGGAAGAAGACATATTCTACTGCACTACGTCTTTGACTTTTTGAATGAAACACGTTTTTTTTTTCAAAAACAAAATTAGTTTTCAACATTAAATCCTTTTAGTTCAATATACTTAGTCTAACGTTTCTACAATTTCTGTATCCGATCCAAAAAAATATGATTTTCGAGGTCCATAAAATAGGCATTTGTTTGATCAATAATTTCATCGTTGGAGCTAAATCTCTTTCCAACGAGCCATTTCTTTAGGTTTGGAAATAGGAAATAGTCACTGGAGGAGGCTTAATCCTAAGAATATGCCGGATGAGGTACCAATTCGTAGCCCAATTAATGGAATTTTGCCATTGAAACTACAGACGTGTGCACGCGTATGTCTATGGGCAATTGAGTCAAATGCGGCACCCATCTTGCAGACAGCTTTCTTAACCCCAACTGATCATTTTAAAATGGAAACTTCACTGCCATATGAAATGCCTATGGCATCAACAATTTCACACACTTTTACTCTTCGATCGGTCAACAACATATCGTGGATTTTTTCGACATTTTCGGGTGTAGTGACCTCAATTGGCCGTCCAGACCGTTCAGCGTCATTAGTACTTGTGCGACCACAACGAAAGTCAGTAAAGCACATTTTTACCATTGAAATCGGGGATGCACAGTCCCCATAGTATTTGTCAAGCCTTTCCTTGGTTTGATTGACGGTTTTTTTTCGCAAAAAATAATGTTTAATGAGTACTAGAAATTCACTTTTTTTCATTTTTAAAAAAATGCACGAGGTTGTATGTGTTGAACATCTGTTCAAGTCAAAGTAAATGACGGAACGTGCTCAAAATTTGACAGTAATCTATTAACAGGTTGTACTTTTTGGGAGCATTTCATATAACTACAAGAGAAGTTGGAGAAGTCACGGACTTATTGATCCGTCCTCTAAAATCAATCTCAAATATCAAAAAGACTGAATTAAAAATAAACTAAATGTATAAAACCCATGGTTTTCCATGTTTTCCGGTTTTTACCGCTCGGTTTAACCGAAAACCGGCTTTACGAAAATTTAAATATTCGAAGAAACCGAAAAGGGACATTTTTTAAAACGCGATATTTTGAATACACTAACCTTGTTCCGTTGACGATAACATTGTGGTTATTGTGCCGCCAGCCCACAAACCGTACGAAATAGTGAATTTTCTGGCTGCTCTTCGGACAAAATTCGCCAATTCTTTTTGTTGACGTATCCGTTGCGCAAAAGATTCATAAAATCGACGTAACTTGCGAAACACATTTTTATACCTCACGAATTTTGATAACAAAACTCAATGATTTGCACACATTATTCGTTTGTAAGTCTATAAAATTGCAAGATAAACTGAACATTTTGGACTTTAACACATGTCTCAAGTCACACGTGAGCTGGCAAAAACTTAACACTGAACACCAAAGTAGCAAAAACATTAAATTTTTTTGAGTTTTTAAATTTCAACATTTTGTTGTGATCTACAATACCATTCATCATGTGTACTTTGTGCCTTCTGCACCCATACAACAGCATAGAAATAGTGCATACATTTTTGTACTTAAACTCGTCGATTTCTTATTTCCGGTTTAACATCCTGCGCCATGCACATAACTGCGGAAAATTCATTCATCTGTCAGACTAGGACGATTCCTAAACTTATTAGTGTTGTTAAAATAGGACTTAACGTACTAAAATATTGATAAAGTCAAATGCGGAGTTTAAAAATAAAAACGTACGTCTTGCGCGGCATTCTAAAGGAGAATTGATACTTGTATGGCGTTGTATGAACGCTAATGGAATCGGATTTTTACAAGTTAGTGGTATTGCTTAGTGACGGCGACTCTATCGAGTATCTAGCCATGAAAAGCTTCTAAAAGTACCGTTCGGAATCGGTGTAAAACTGTAGGTCCCAATCAGTGAGTGAAAACTGGAAAGCGCACAGCTCAGTGATTGTGAGAAGTTCTCCCCAGTCCCTTCATGGGATGTAATGGGAAACCATTTATTTTTTATTTAATGGTATTGTGTATACAAATAAAATTTTTGAAACTTAGGAACAAATCTACATGCAGCCTTTCAGAAAATGGGTTGTATATTCTATTTAAAAAAGTTGATCCAAACCACAATGCCTACAGCACCAAGATGTGGTATTTGCAAAATATTCTACAATTGATTGAAACTTCTGCTCCTTATGCAAGTGAAAGTCCAACCTTTTGGAACGAAGTTCTTTGTCGCAAGTTGCGGGATGGGAGCTAAATAAAAAAATTAAACAATGTGCTACAACCCAGTATTATCAACTATATTGTTTGCTTTTGCTTTGGTTTGTGTCTAGACTCACATACGTTTGGAAATTTTCTAGGTGGAGCCTGTAACCAATATTTAGTATATGTGACCTGGTCTACGGAAAGGGGCTTAGGTGTCAACAAATCAATTTTCACTTTTTGGTTGATTCGGATGGAAGATAAGATGCTTTTTCACGTGGTGAAAAGCAGAAAATCCTAACTTGTTTAGAAGTGTACTAAAAATGTAGAGAAAGAAGCTCCTCCTCCTTTACATCAACAACATACAGGTCCATGTTAACAAAAGTTTGTTCGGTATCATCTTCTGCCTGAGATACACATACTTCGTCTTCATCATCATCGCTCTCTTCATAGTTTTCATCATCGTTTTCATCATCCTTTTCATGGAAATATTGTCCGTATACGGCACTGAACTCCTCATCAACACTCATGTTTCATTTCATGCGAAATGCGAAGACGATAATCAACAGAAACAGTAAACGTCACTTCTTCAGTGTTACTTTTTTAAATATTCCACACTAGCAACTTACACGACGAACTATAATAATATTCCGACCAACAACAACACTTACTGGACCAACAACAACATTTACTGGACGTCCGGCGCGGAGAACAATTAACGAGATAATGAGAAACTGACGAAACGAGTTGCTTACTTTTAACAGCTTTTTCACAGAAAACTAGTTTTCGCACGTAAGCTCCTTTTTCGTAGACCAGGTCACATATATTGTAGTTTTGAAACCAATAAAAAGTAAATTTAGAAAAGCCAAATCGAAAGAAATTTTCTTAAATAAGTGCATTTTCTTAAAAAAAGTAAATTTTTCAAAAATAAAAAATACCTATTCATATTCTTAATCAAAGTACATTTTCTGAAAAAATACCTTATCTTAAAGAAGTACCTTTGGTTAAAAAAAGTAAATTTTGTTACAAAAAGTACCTTTTCCTAAAAAAAGAAATATTTTTAATATTAGTACCTTTTCTTAAAAAGGTACATTTCTTTACAACAAATTTCTTTTTCTTAAAAAACTACCTTTTCTTTAAAGAGTAAATTTTTCGTGAAACAAAATAACTTTTCCTGAGACACGTACCTACTGTTAAAAATGCCGGCAAAAATGCATGAGGCCGGGGAATTCTTAGAAAAAATAGGAAAAAAGCCCTCAAATAGAATTAAATTAGAGAAAACAAAAAACCAAAAAAATTTTTGTCGCCGTGGCCTATTTCGCCAACAGGGTCCAAAAAAGGGTCGCATAATAGGGATATGTTGAAAAAAAATCGATTTTTTTTAAGCGCTGTTTATAGAAAGGGTCAAAATAATTGGAAAATATAAAATATTTTTTTCGATAACTGCGCTAGTTATCGAGTTACCGGCATTTAAAATTCAAAAATGTTGAATAAATAGATTTTTTTTTGGAGAAAGGGTCAGAATAACATGAAAATAGTAAATAATATTTGGAGCAAATTTCTTTTAGCAGCAAAATTGGTTTTTATTCGTTTTTTTTTGTCCATATTTGCCGAAATATATGTCTTCAAAGCTTGAATTATAATTGCTCATAACTCTGTCATTTATTATCCGATCCTGATGAAATAAATTTCCTTCCGGCCGGGCTCAGGTAGGGGGTTCCAATTCTCTCTATACCTTAAGTCGATGTGTGACAAGTGAGGTGAGGAAAAAAGAGCGCTTCCGATTTAATTGATGAAAAAACCGCCGCAGGCAAAAATTTTTCAGCCTAACTCGGCCTACAGACGTTTCACACAAAAAAAATATTGTCACCGCTGAATTCACGAGACGACTACTTTTCGTTTAAGTACCCACACTTGCCCATACCCAAGTGTCCCTGGATGTACGGGTTTTTTAACCCTGTGGGCCACATAGGTCCGTGCGACTGGTAATTTTTCGGGTTTTCGCTTTCCTGATTTCTGCTTTAATTTCAATTTTTTTGATAATTTTCTGAGGGTTCCCCGCACTCATGCATTTTAGCCAAACTGCCTATTCTTGAAAAAAGGACCAATTCTTAAAAAAATTCCCATTTCCTAAAAACAAACCTTTACCTTTTCTTAAAAGTACCTTTTCTTAAAAATAAAATAATGCCTTATCTTTTCTTTTCTTGAAATAAGTAGCCTTTCTGAAAATAAGTAAATTTTCTTAAAAAAATAATCTTTTCCCAAAAAGAGTACCACTTCTTTAAAAAGTACTTGATCTTAAAAAAAAGTACTTCTGTGTAAAAAAAATTCCTACTCTTATGTTTACAGAATTTACTTCTTCTTAAAAATGGTACCTTTTCTTAAAAAAAAACATTAGCTTTTAGTAAAAGAAAGAACTTCTTCTTCTTTAAAAAATAACCTTTTCGGGAAAATATAACACATATTCTTACAAATATTACCTAAAAATCTACTTTAAAAAAAAAAATACATTCTGTAGAAAAACAAATGTTCTTAAAACAGTTTATCATTTTAAAAAAGTATATTTGCTTAAAGATCCATTTAAATTATTATATTTTTCAACGTGCGCATTACGCGTGTTGGAACTAACAAGTACATAATATATAACGAAAGGAACTTCGTTCTAACCGGGAGTCCCCTGTCAACTCCTGTGATCTGTGTGGTGGTTGTTGTTAGTGTAAAATTTCTGAAAATATTTGAATTAAAAAGATAGTAATATATGTTTTAAACCGGTTTAAATTTCCTACGGTGAGTGGTGGACATATATTTCTTTTGAAGAATTTAAAATGTATTACAATGCTAAAACTGCATTAGTATATGATACTTCTGAGTCGACTACGACGGCCTAAAGTACACTCATCCTTTTGCTTTTTTTTTTCTAACTCAACTTCGTACTTCCGTCCTATTGCATTGTCTTTGGAATAATGAATGAAGTTATTTCCTTGTGCCTGGTGTCACATAATTTAATTTAAACTTTAGGTATTTCTTGGGTCTATTTCGAGAGCGAACGAACGAACGTTTCACAATCAGACGCATTGTTAGCTGTTAGTTCATTCGTTCCTTTGTTATCCTCATTTCATTCACTTACAAAAAAAAGCAAAGATAACAACACTGAACTAAATATTTGAATGTGCTCGGGAGTCCTGTCCCTTAGACGTTTCAAGCAACCACCTTCTAATGTTGTTTTAAGTAAGAACCAAATGCTTTTAAAGCACTATGTTTAATGAGTTAACTCAGTATCTTTTAAAAATATAATTCACAATTAGATTTTTGTTTTTAAGTTTAGACTTTAATTGAATGAACCATTTAGGGTTTAAGGACTATGAAGGGAAGCAGATATTAAGCCACTATATTTTTGAAGAAAATTGGTGCGAGCACCAAATTGAAATTAATATCTTGAAAGTGATAATTGATATTTATTGTGAGTACCTTTTGATTGCGTCATGGGGACATGCGTTTTTAGGATTCTCAATTTTACCTTTAAACGTATGTTTTTTTATACTAAATATTAGAACAGAATATTGCTGTATTCGAACACAATATAATATGATAGGAATTTATCGAAAGTAGTTTACTAATTGAAACACAAAATTTCCGAATATTAGACGAATCATTTTCTCATTACTTATCTACTCTGTGTGTGATAAAAGTTCTATATTAAACGGAACAAAACAACCCCGAACAATGTTGACGAGCTCAATCTAATAACATTTTCATGTTGAAATGTTTACATTTGGTCACAGAGATTGGCTAAGCCTCTTTGGACTGCTCTGTTTGATGTCGAGAACGCAATATAGATTAGAATCCGGCGATTATTACCTCTACGTAATCATCTCACTTACTCTGAATTTTACCACCAATAAACCAATATAAAAAAAAAATATTCTCCAAAAGTTATATAAATTGTGGGAATCCCGGAAAATTTTTAATATGAGAAACTTATGGTTTTTAAATTATATCGCGTTTGGAAATGTAACTTTACTAAAATTCTGCAATTTAGGTCGATACAATCTGATCTGTTCGGCGAGTTTAGGCCATCACAACTACAACTATTCCCAAATCCAGAATATCTAGGCTATATGCATATACTATAGCATAGTGGTGACGATTTTGAATGTTTTGTATGGTATGAAAGCCAAAGATTTCTGTCCACATCCACATTGGAGGTTTATACCACATTCTGCGTGTAAGAGTGTGCCATCGCAACATACTGCGGATGGATCGGCTTTTAAGAAGAGCACTACGAGGCAATCACCACTTCACATACGAGTTCGGTCTAAAAACTAGCCAACGTGACGTATAGATGGTGCCAGTAGTTTGAAGAAAAATATTTTGGTGAAAAGTGGCAACCTTATAAAACATATGTTTTAACCCTCAAGGCGCCGCGCTGTTTAGTATTTTAATTTAAGCCATAAAAAGTAAATGATCTCAGTGAAATTTGGTCAGCGTTATATAATTCAATATTTCCATTTGATAGGTCTCAGTACAAGCAATATTAAAGCCGACCTAGATTCTACTCTGGGAAGTCTGTTCCGTCGTTTACGACTGTAAAACATTGGGTAGCAAAGCTTAAACGAGGCCGTACGAGCTGCCAAGACGAACACCATAGAGGTCGGTCAACTGAGGTGTCCACGCCAGACACGGTTAAGAAATTGCACAAAATGGTATTGGATGATCGTCGGCTGAAGGTGCGTCAGCTAGTTGAATTGATAGGTATTTCAAAAAGTGTTATACATCGTATATTGACCGAGGATTTGAAGATGAGAAAGCTATGCGCAAGATGTGTGCCGCGCTTCCTTTCTAGGGAGCAAAAGCAGCGTCGTAAAAATGTTTCAGTAGAGTGTTTGGCGATGTTTCACCGCAATAATGCCGAAATTTTGCATCGATTTATAATCATGGATGAGACATTGTTCACTACTTCACACATGAGACAAAAGAATCAGTCACAATAGTGGCCGGGAATGGGAGAATAGTGTTCAGAGAAGGCAAAGACGGTTCCATGTGCAGGCAAGGTCATGGCGTCTGTTTTTTGGGATGCGCATGGGATAATTTTTATTAATTATCTTCAGGAAGGAAAAACCATCAACATGAAGCGAATATTATGATAATTTAATGCAGCGCTTAAGTGATGAGATTATGGCAAAAAATAACGCATTTGGCGAAAAAGAAAGTTGTGTTTCATCAATACAATGCTCCAGTTCACACATCCGCAATTACGATGACCAATATTAATTAATTTAAATTCGAATTGGTTCATAACGCACCTTATTCGCCATATTGAGTTTAGCTCCCTCGGACTATTTCTATTTCCAAACTCGAAAATATGGCTCGGTAAAAGAGTTGCTAACAATGAAGAGGTGGAGTCTGCGGTTGATGGCTATTTTAAGAACTTTGACAGTTCTTACTATAAGCAGAGTATGGCAGTTAATGAATATCGTTGGAAACTTGTATCGAGCTAAAACGAGATTATGTTGAAAAATAAGGAAAATTTTTCCCAACTTTTTGTGTCTTCTTTGTTAGGTCGGCTAGTTTTGGGACCGCCCCTCGTACATTACCTTTGAACGGGCAGCACAAATTCATTCATCCAGTAGTGTGAGGTTCCACAAGAATAGACTCGTGACCGTAACAGTTAATACTTCGATTTAGATACATATTCATAAATTTTCAGCACCCCTTCTGCCTTATCCCAGAAAACAGTTGTAGAACAATAAATGAGTGCAAAATTTATATATTTATGTGGGATTCACTTTATATCTCCGGAGATGCGTCTGATAAGCACAGTAGGGTCGACTGCAAAAAAGTGGCCACATTTTACCTACTTATATATTTAGGTGGCCTCAATCAGCCCAGAATGGTCAAGGACTTTAGAAAACGAGGATAACATGTTTCTGCAACCGGTTTGATCCTCAGTTTCCCCCTCCAGTTGGTAACACCAAATCCTCGCAGAAAGAAATATTCCACCTGGTCTTTCCAGCGAAGTGCCGGTGGTCCTATTTTTCGATGTTCTTGCAGTACGTCTTAGAATACCTTTCGCACTGGTTCATTCCTATCCATTTTACTGGCATGGCATAGCCAGCGTAAACGCGCTCTATTGACGAGCACAACTGCCATCTCATGGTTCATCCGTTGTCGGTACTCGCAATTTGCTATTATAGGACCACATATTTTTCGGATCATTTTTCTTTCGAAGAGTTCCAGTGATGTTTCATCAGCATGCGATGTGACCCAGGACTCTGTACCATAAAGTAAGGCTGGTTGTATGAGAGTCTAATATAGTTTAATCTTCGTTTTTCTTATCTCTGAAGTGCTTGCTTATCCCGAAATTACACCTATTTACAAACAAAATTCTCTGTTTGATTCCAGGCTGACGGCTGGCGGTAGTCCATCAGAACCAGCGGCATTGTTGTTCTTACCATGGAAAATTGCAGTTCCGCTTTGGCTAGGAGGGGGCGGTAAACGCCATTGTCCTATATGTGATCCACACCCTCATCTATATTGAAATCTCTTGGGCAAGTAAAGCAGAAAACTGATCTCTCCATATTCTCAAATACTCTTCACGTCTGTGATATGATTCCCGCCCATGTCTCTACAAAAGGGTGACCATGATCCACTTCCGTTGGTTTAGCTTTGTACTTTACGGTAGAATTTACGGATCTCGTTCTTCCTTCTGTAAGATAAAATTTTCTCACTCCCGCGCTTTCTTTACAACTGTTTCTTCTTCCTAAACAAATACTTGCCATGCGATTCTCATCAGCGTACCATGGTTTGTCTTTAAGCGGTTGTTCTTAAGAAATTATGGTCTATGCAGCAGTTTTCATAGAGTGGAAAATGTATTTCCACTGCGCTTCAGGATCATGAGGCGGTGGTGCAATCTGCACCAGTATCTGAGAGAGCTTATCTGCATAGGACGTGGATATCTCTGGCAACTACAACTTTCCGATTTCCAACTTTCTATGAGTCTGGTTTCGTACGACCTTCACTCTGCTTGTTCTTATGCGAAGATTTCCTGCAATCAGGTAGTAATCCGAATCGATATTCGCTTCTCGAATCACACGTACGTCCATTAGACTAGTAGAGTGCCTTCCATCAATGACCAAGTAATCAATCTGGTTCTTCTTCTGTTGGTCAGTGGATATCCAAAATTTACCAGTCTCATACCGTTGTGGCAAGTGATGGCGTGTAGACTGCCGACTTTGGAATTAAAATCACTTAGGCCAATCTAAATATCATATCCAGGGAAGCGGTCGTAAGTTTTCTCTAGGCCCTCATAGAATACGTCCTGGGTGTCATCGTCTTTTTCTTCTATCGGGACATGTACGTAAAGTAGCAACATCTTAAAGTATTTCACGGGGTTTGACCCTGAGACCAGATGCCGCAATCTTTTGCTAACTATAAATACAACAAAATTCATGCTTTTTCCTATGGCAGCTGTAGTATCTCATTTGTTGTTGTAATATTTTAGTATAAAATCTCAAACAATGTAAATATATATGTAAAACGTAAAGTTAATAAAGATGATGTTATAAATTGCAATTAAAATTGAAGTTGCTGATTTCCTTCACGGCAGATCCGAGGTAAATAAATTCGTCCATTACCTCGGAAGTTACAAAACTGTTCTCAGAGTTAATAAATTCATTTAATTGGGTAGATGTTCTGCGTGTCGAAACCATTTATTTTGTCTTTACTGCCAAACCCACATTTGCTGATTCCTTCGCAAACTTCGAGAATTCTGCAGTAAATTTTCTCAGATTTCGATAAATGATGTCTAAATCAGCAGCTTGTGACTTTTGCTGTTGATAGTTTTATTCGTGTCGACTGAAGCTTCGCTCACGATGATATCAGTTATATGTTGAAGAGATCACATGACTGGAGGGTGTTGCTCTGCCTCGCCCGGTGCTATACTTTTCGGTGAGATCTTTATTCATCTTCACTGAGGATTTCATGTCTCTTAGTGTCATTCTGCAGAGGTGTGTCAAAGGCTTGGTTTTGTTTTCTCCGTATCGGGCAATCGAAGGCAGACTTATAGTCTACAAAGTGGTGGAACTTTTATATGAGTATAGTATATATTGATGGTATTTTCGTATAAAACTCAAAACAGTAAATTTGAAAAATTGGTGAGAAAAAGTACGTATGATCGAAATTTGAAAACACTGCCGTAAAAAAATACTCTCTCGAAATTTTGAGATATTTTTTTCTGTTTAAGCTCATTATGAATCGTCATGTGAGACCCATATTGATTAAGGAAGAAAAATTAATTTACCTAAATACATAAGGACTTGAAACTTCAACGAACAGTAAGGAACTATAAACTAAATCACCTTACTTTCCATGAAGTGATTGGGAGAGCTGCTCTTCCTAATTTTTCACTCACTGATTGGGACCTATAGTTTTACACCGGTTGCGAAAGGTAATTTGAGAAGCGTTTTCATGGCTAAGTACTCGAGAGTGTCGCCATCAGTAAGCTAGGTGGCCGTCGTCGAAGGAAATGTAAGGTGGTCATAGCGGGGATCGAATCCACGTACTCATGCACAAGAGGCGCGCACACCAGCAATTGCACGACGGCCACAATAAGTAACTATAAAAACTTCGACATTCCCGTAATCAGCTCTTTAAAACGCATGAGACTTTCTCCAAAAAAAAATTTCGTTACACTCTAATGTACATATCGATATATATTTTATTCTAAGGGGATGATTTTTTTTGATGAGTTAACATCTATAGTCACGGGTAGGGCAATCTACCAAAGTGAGCACATGCAGCGTTAGCATCATATACGTGGTTGTTGTACAATATTGAATAGTATAGAGAACTCATGGAACGAATTGTATGACTCAAAAACACTGGCTACATCTGGCTAATGATTCAAAACGTATTACTGCATTTTTATAATAACTTGGTCCATTCATAATTTTCAAGTGAAATATTGATGCCTTTCGAAACATGTATGCGTTTTGTACTGTTTTATGTAATAACATCGTCGAAATGGTGCATATATATTGAAATATTGTATAAAGAGAATAACACTCGTTTATGCTCTTTCTACATGAAGCGGAAAAGGAGTGCAATAAGTTCTCTTTAATATTCAATACTTTTTTTCGTCGCTCTGTTCATGACAAAATAACAACAATTATTTCAGTGAGCTAAATATTGCTTTATTTATTTTAACAATATTACATCTAATTTTAAAGCAGATGTATGAGAACAGAAACTGCAATAGCACAAGAGCCTTCAGCGCAAAAACTATTCTGTTTTCCAATGTGACACTTACTAATGTGTTCATAGAAATCGAACAGGTATCATTCGTCAAATGTCCTCCATGGCACCGGTGACAGGCCATTAATCTGTTCGTCAAATTTGCACATGACTTTTTACAGAGATGTGGCTGTATCTCACCGATGACGAGTTGGTTTATTCGCATAAACCCGAGATTTCACAAAACCCTAAAGAAAGAAATCGCACGGCTTTAAATCGCATGTCTTCCTGGCCAGTTGGCATTAGAATTTCTAGAGGTTAGTCGTTCTGGAACTCGTTGCGATTAACACCTTTGTTTTACACGGTACCTGTTCGATTTCTATGAACACATTAGTAAATGTTACATTGGAAAATAAACAAAAGAATAGTTTTTGTGCTGAAGGGTCTTTTGCTATTGTACTTTCTTTTGCTTATGTCTGCTTTAACATTAGATGTAATATTGTTAAAATAAAGACAGTAATATTTAGCTCACTGAAATAGTTGTTTTTCTTTTGTCATAAACAGACCGACGACAAAAAGTATTGAATAGTATAGAGAAATTATTGCAGTCTTTTTCCGCTCTCATGTAGAGAGTCTGAGTAAAAGAGCATAAACGAGTCTTATTCTCTTTGTAGAATATTTCCACGATGTTTTTACATAAAACAATACAAAAAGCATAAATGTTTCAAAACGCATCAATATTTCACATCAAAATTATGAATGGACCAAGTTATGACAAAAATACAGTATGTAATTCGAGATATAGATGGTCTTGAGCTTGAATAATAAAATAAAAAGTACCAATAAAAATCCCAAATAAAAAAAATCATCCCTGATGGACGTAGAGCACGACGAAACAACAAGCAACAACAATTGGCTGTAAACACTGTGTTGTCTTTTAGACAAAAACAAAAATCATTTCTAATTGGGACCGATGGTTCTCTGGATATGGAAAGAAGTTGTTTGCAAATGTTTTCTTGTGTGTTTGCTTGCCATAATTTTCGAACACTTGCATAGTGAAAAATTATCAATTCAGATGAGTTTTCGTTTGCATATAGTTTGATGAATTTTTCAAGGGAAGCATTCCAAAAAACCGCTGATGAAGATCTGTGTCGAGATCTGAAATAGCTATACGGTTTGCCAGGAATCATGAGGATGCATTTGCAATACATCTTCTTTTTTTCAGAAACTATATCTCTATTTATTGGACACATTACTAAACTGATATCAAAATAACTACACCATTTCCAATTGAAATTTAAAAAAATCAATTGAAATTTAAAAATATATTTGAAATTTGAAATACATCAATTGTAATTGAAAAATGATAATTGAAATTTGAAATAAATCAACTGAAATTTTAAATATATCAGAAAATATAAAGACATCTATTGAAATTTAAAAGACATCAGTTGAAATATAAAAATATAAAACATAAAATCGGTTAACAGATTTTAGCTTTCAAGTGACGAATTTTAAATTTCAATTGATGTCTTTGATTTTTTTTTAAATTTCGATTTCAAATAAAAATTTTAAATTCCAATTGATGTTTTTTTTTTTTAATTTTAAAAATAATTTTCAAATTTCAATTTATATTTTGCAAAATTCAATTGATATTTTATAAATTTCAATTGAAATTGGTGTAGAGTAATTTTTGATGGCAAAACTACTCGAAATGTCTAACATTTTGGA
The DNA here is from genome assembly GCA_963931995.1 of Phaonia tiefii. Lineage (NCBI taxonomy): Eukaryota > Metazoa > Arthropoda > Insecta > Diptera > Muscidae > Phaonia > Phaonia tiefii. Next base: position 165,178,189 of record OZ008370.1, on the reverse strand, counting down.
AACGTCGCTCATTTCAGACTTGGTAGACAATATCGACACATTCCCGGCAGAATGTATTAAGCGACAAAAACTTCCTGTCAAGTTGCTGATTTGTTTATTTTGCCGGTTATTACCATTTCATTTGCTTAATAGCTCATAAAATGTGGAACTGGGCATACATTTTGAGAATGTGGAAAAAAGTCATTGTGGCCAAATATGTCGGTTAATACATTCTGCCGGGAACGTGTCGATATCGTGGGATTCAATACATAATTCAATTAATTGATTCTTAGCTTAGTGAATGAAATATATAGATTTTGTCCCGAATAAAATAGTACAGTCTGCACTCCTTTGTGAACTGTTGTCTCCCCAAACGTGTGAGGAAAATCAAAGATATTTAGCAAAAAAAATGGAATATCATTGTCAAGGAACATATTTTTCCTTAGACATGCCATAGTTGCTAAACTTTTACTGTCATCAAAACATTTTGAAATTTATGATAAACATGCTTTTTTTTGTAAAACATATTTTCATGTGCATTTTATATAGCAACGGCAAAAACTGCAAATCACAATGCCAATGAACGCCTAGTAAAAACAAATTGAAGCTTAAAAAGGAACAAAAACTCAATTGCGGAATGTAAGCATGAAAAACGCAGTTGGTTGACAGTGGAAATAACAAAAGTTAAGTTTATGTTGTTCTATATTAGACCGGAAGCGTAAAGCAACGAAGACATTTAGCTCGAATGCCATGTAAGTCACAATACCAGACAATTTTTTTTTCAGCATTCACAGACACGAATATTAGTTTCGTGTTAGTGCAATATGAATTAGAATATGAAACATTTCTTACATATGCGCTATGAAATTTCTAAAAGTTATGTTAATCATTTACACTCGTATATTAAACGCTATTGGTACGAGGATCCGGTGTTTGGACATAGTTGTCTCAATTTAAGCCATTTAAAAAAAGGGAGTTTAAGTAAAATTAAAGAGTGAAACTCCCATACTTGTCATTTAAAAGCTCAATTGTCAAAGCTCATGGAAAATTTGCATATTAAATGTCATCTAAATATCAAATATCGGACATTTAAAGTTCATTTAACTGCAGAAATTTTAACTGTGAAACTGAGCATAAGTCTCTCATATTTGAACAATCTTTCGCCATTGACTTACAATCTTTGTCACTCTGACAAACCTATTCTAAACCAATAAAATACACACAGAGAAGAGATTCGTTGTCACAACTATGTATATTTACAGCCAACTAAAATTTGGCGGTTCCTTGGACTATCACATTATTTAGTTGTGATTACCAATAATTGTGTTCCGTATCACCAAATGTTGTGCATATCAATTAATTTGTAATTCATTTTGGTTGCCAGAACTGAAATATGTATTTGAAGCCACAGCAAGAAGAAACAAATGTGATCTGTCAATTAAGTTTTAGTTCTAGCTATCAGATTTTTCTGCAGTGGTGAATATTATATTTGTTCGATCAACAAAAAATGTAAAGGCTAATTCGGTTGTACCAAATAATATATTGGTCTGCTGAACTAAAGTAATTGCTTAAATTTGATGGCTGTCACAAGAATTTGGTGATGCTTTAAGCCATTATGAATTTTATAGAAAAAAAGAAAAAACAATAATTATACCCTCACCCATAGGGATGGGGGTATATATCGTTTAATACGTAAAAAAGTGTAACACATAGAAGGAGCCATATTAGACCCTTAGTATCTTTGGACGAAATTAGTTTTAGGACTTTGTAAGATGTTTCAGCCATGTCCGTCTATTTGTCTGGCTGACGATAACCGCCGTAAATCTTTATCGATCACCGCGAAATTTTGTCAGTGACTATTATTTGTCAATTTTAAGTTTGGGATTGAAAGTGGGCGTTTTGGCCACGCCCCTCCTGGTACCTCCCATACAAATCCGCACATTTAGCACAAAATCATATTTCTTTCAAACCTTTTTTCTGTTACATGTGATTAACTTCAACTCACACACCGGTTAATAATGTGTAAATGCCTACTTAACTGGAAGAAATGGGCGAGATTGCCACGCCCATTCTGCTACCTCCCATACAATACTGGGTATTCGTCCTGGTTGTCAATCCGATAAATCGTGTGAAACACTTCCGACCTTAATGAAATTAGGTATAAGGCTTCACATAATCAAACGCCAATCACCGATTAAAAGAAGGGCGATTTTGCCACTCCCATTGTGGTACCTCCCATACAAAAGTTGTTTGGCCGTCTGGGTGTTCGGCACGAGGAGTCCCGCAAAATCGAACCAATCTTTATGAAAGTTTGTACTAATCAATATTTAGTCAAATAAAACTCTCCTATTGAAAATGAGCTCTTTTGCCACATCCATTCTGGTACCTCCCATATAAAAGTTGGGCGGATGACACGATAAATCTCGCAAACTACAACCAATCTTATTAAAATTCGGTACTAAGCAATATTTTGCTAAAACCTACTATGTAATTAATAATTGACTATTGTGCCATGCCCAGTTTCGTACCTCCCATACAAAAGTTGGGCGTATTTCCGGTTTGCCGACTCGATATCTCCAATAAATCATAAACGATCTTAATAAAATTTGGTACTGATCAAAATTTTGGCAACAACTTTCCATGCCCGTTTTTGGACCTCAGATATAAATATTGGGAGGAAATCTAAATAATTTGGGTATTCAATAGTATTTAGCGCAATGTCAATCTGCTATTGCATATGGCCACTTTTGAGTATAGGCTTATTTTTATTTAACAGAACTCCCACGCAATGGATTACTTAGGGTGAGGGTGTGATTATGTCGGTTCACCCGACTTAGACTTATGTACTGGTTTTTTTTATTAAAATTGTGTATTTTATATTTAAATACAAACAAACTCATTATTTTTTATAACCAGGGTTCGTATTTCGTGAACATTTTTGATCGAAAATATGTACAAATTTCTTAATCTCGAAAACGGAGCGGCGAATCGAAAAAGTAAAAAATTTACGAGTTTCTAAGGATTTCGCCAAATTAAGAAAATCTCTAAAATAAAAAATGGCTATTTCTCGGAAACGGTGCGCCCAATCGCAAAGATAATACATTTTTTACCTTCACAGGAGGCTGTAACCAATGGATGTCTTCACTACGGTATCACTTTTTTGTAATCAAATTGCGAAAACTAAAAAATTAGAGAACTAAATAAGGCTGTGTTTGATGTGTTAACATCTATAGCGGCGTATAGGGACTAAATCTATCAAAGTCAGATTTTATGCTGCTGTATGTATGTACATGTGTCTGTTGCTGTTGTTGAACGGAGATATAAAGCATAGCCACGCAAACTTTCATTTGCAAGGCTTGTGCAGTCGACGTTATCGTGACACACTAATACGTCAGCTACTTCGTACAAAGTATGTGTGATGTTGTGTGTTTGGCTGTTTCGTTGCTGTTGATATGGCAAACATGTGGTTATGTGACACACGTATACGTCAGCTACTTCGGACAAAGTATGTGTGATGTTGTGTGTTTGGTTGTTTCGTTGTTGTTGCTATGGCCAAACAAAGCCAGTCATTTGATGTTCAGCATTGCCCGGTGTATACAAAAAAACTATTATTTTTTATTTTCTAATGTAACATTTACTAATGTGTTCATAGAAATCGAACAGGTACCGTGTAGCAAAAACGTGTTAACACATCATCCGTGAGTTCGAACACTCATTGATTTTTTTTTATTCCATTACGCTATCACCACGTACGTGTTTGGAAATAATACGATCCACACTTAATATTACGAAATGTGGCAACATTTGCTGTTATGGGTGCAAAAATGCGATATGGCAACACGTTTGTAACCAGTACCAACAAATACATGGTAGCTATAGATGTTGTTGTCATTATAAGCAGCAACAACAGACATTTTATTTTCGTTCATTCGTTTCAGTTGACAAACTGTACACAAATATATACCAACAATACAAGAATATAAAAAGTACAAAAACGAAATACATATAATTTTGGCAAGTAAAACGAAAAACGACATGGAAAAAATTTCAGCACCTGTTTAAACGATTATACCTGATAGATTATTCTACCATGATTAATACGTATAACATTTACCGCGCGTTGTTGTGAACAATTTAGTTCCAATTTTATTTTCAATCGCATATAAAAATCTATCCTTCAAATTTTGAGATATAAAAGTATACTTGGTCTTCCATTAACTAAAATAATTTTAATGAACTTTAAATAATTTTAATGAACTTCAAATGTGTAAGCCATTTTTCAAATTTCTGCTTTTGAGTCTCAAACATTTTCATTCGCAAGAAATGATAACAAAATTTATCTAAGACAACTTTTTGTTGCCATTTCTTTAAATTGTACATGTGGCAACATTGTCATTGCTCAAGTCGGCATTTTAGTGGGAAATTGAAATGACACTTAATATCGCTTAGCTGTCCCGTACAAACTAAGCTATAATAAAGTAGTTAAGTAAAAAAACACACTTGTTATGTATATTTCGCAAATTTGAAACGGAGTGTGCAATCGAAATGTAACTAATTTTTTCGGCTTTCTAAGATTTTTTCATAAAGTGATCCAATTCGTATTGACTTTTTTTTGCTAAATCGCCAAAAAAAGTAAATCGCTCTAATAGCGATTTTTGTTTAAAATAAGTGATGTATTAAAGACATCCATTGGATAAAGTCTCTTACAGAGGTAACGAAGTTATTATTTTTGCGATTGGACGCTCCGTTTCCGAGATATTGGCATAGGGGCATTTTAGCGATTTTTGATTCCAGAAATATTACTTTTAGCGAATTTTTAAAAATAAAAGTGTTGCGGTATTGAAGACATCCATAGATGAAAGCCTCCTAAGGGGGTAACAAATTTATTATTTTTGCGATTGGAAGCACCGTTTCCGAGATATAGTTTTTTTTTTTTTATAGCGATTTTCGTATTTTAGCGATTTTTTGAAAAAAAAAATATTTTATGCGAATTGGAACATTTGTGAGAAACCCTTAAAATTCCGTAAAAATTTGTTATTTTTTCGATTGGACCCTTCTTTTTCCAGATATAGACAGGCTTTCTAAATTTTTCATATTTTCGATCAAAAATGGGGATGGGTTACCCTGGCTGTCATATGTATGTTTAAGTTAATTTGTGTCATCCACAACAATAGCTCCTTTAGACAAGTGCCCACAATTGTTTGCAAGTATTTGTGAAGGCGTCAATAGTGGTGTCAGATTCAATGATTGTGTTTACAAGTCTCACTTCACCTCAATTCATGATAATTGTTTATTATTTTTTCAAAACTTTCATAACAATCTTGGTTATCACTTTCTGTTTAAAATAATAGTTTTCCTGTAAAGTTCTCGTGTAATATTCAAATATGTGTAGTTTATCTTAAACAGCACAGCCTCTTGTGAAAAATCGAATACATAACTTTGTAACAACTGTTTTTGCAACAGAAACCAAATTATGGCCACAGTGACTAATATTTGAACACGAATTCAAATATTGTACCGTTTATTAGTTGTATCTTCCATTTCAGATGAATGAGGTTTTAGAAATATTGAAATTGGTTAATACAATTAATTTGTGTAGTTACAACTTCTTTTTAGTCAGACCTGTTTGCAATCTATCAACAAACAGCGAAAAATAATTCTGATGTATAACAATTATGAATTCTAATTAAATTGTAGACTTTAGCATGGAATAGTCAATGCCTGAATTGATTTCCAACTAATCTTTTCCCTGTGTGTACTGATATGAACAAATAACGTTCACTGCCGCCTAAGGACATCTGGCAATTGTATAAACTTGTTTTCGATTCTAACAAATGCAGTCCATACACTTTAAAGTGCGTATTATTTTTCACTGGTTGCAGTTAATTTTTGCAGATGTTGGCCTTTCCAACATTCTAATTTAGCCAACTATGTCTCAGTATATAAAACTTCCACAATATTCTTTAAATTATTTTCTTCCTTCTCCCTAGAATTGGCCTTTATACCTGAGTAGAGAAGAAGTAATTATGTGTGACCGAATTAAGTTCCTAACCCACAACTGCACACTCACTTAATATCCAGCAACCAATGGCGCCTGCATTCTTTGTCCCACAATGTACTTACAGCACCAGCAATAAGTTTTCCGTAAAGGGCTACGTGGGAAACCATTGAAATATGAAATGCAACCTTAGCAACATCAACCAAGCCTCAGCGAAAACAATCGAGTGCAATTGTTAAAAAATCCCTATGAAAGGATCCGGTGCAAAGCAAGTTCAGCTCATACTAGTTCAGACTACACACAAGAGGCAGGACATACAATGGAAGTACTTTCGAGACCTAGAAGGTTTAGAATACATAGAAAAGATGGCAAAACAATGAATAGGAGAAATAAAAAAAATGGAAAACGTATAAAATATAAAGTTCATTTCAGTAACATAATAAAATTGTTGTCAATTCCGTTGTAGGAGACGTTAAAGCTGGAAACAATACCACAGACTGTGAATGGTAATAGAGGGTTATTGTTAATTGTCCTCCGAACAATGGCAGAGAGCAACTAAATGAACTAAATAAACTACATGAATAAATGAAGTAATGTAGAGGACGAAATGCAGGGGTTAGAAATAAATTAAAGTTATTTGTTTCATTCGTGTGGTTAAATTATTGAAGAAATGAGGGTTATTGCTATTGAAGCACACAACTTGTGCAAGGACAATGCTGTTGTATGCAGTAACTTTAGAGGGATAAACCTTTGTATGACCTGTTGCTCCGTTATCAATATTCAGCGACCTGTTGCCTCATTCCAAGTACTCAGGGAAGCAAGAGAAAATCGTTTATAGGTAGACATAATGTTGTGTCAATCAATCTTTTTCCTCCGGACAAAAAAGCAATGGAGTCTAGATGATCAGTATAATTATGACTTAGATTGTAGAAATATTTAGCTATTCGTACATGCCTTTTTCAATTCTAGTTGAAACGTATATCACAGTTTTTCTTTCTAGTATAAGGCGGGGCCAAAGTATTCACCCAATGTTCTTTTACTGTATTTTTTTTGGCTGTATTTTTCTTTGGTTCTGCTTGTGAAATTTGTTTATTTAATCCATTAGAATTTATTCGATCAAGTTGAGAAAATGATATCGGCGAAGTGGCGGTCGCCAGAGTTGATGACCATTCGAGCTCATTTTAGAGCATTTTCCATCACTCTTGCCAGAACTTCGGGCGGCAGGTTCTCGCATTCTTGGCAAATATTCTCCTGAAGGGCTTCAATAGTCTGAGGCTTGTCGGCGTAAACCTGCGCCTTCAAAAAACCCCATAAAAAGAAGCCTGGAGCGGTTAAATTGGGTGATCTGGCCGGCCAGTGCAAATCGACAAAACGAGAGATTAAGAACCCGGAAATGCTTCCATCAGAATATCGGTTATGGCTCGAGCAGTGTGCGCCGTTGCAGCTTTCTGTTGGAACCACATGTTCCCAATGTCCCATGTCCCAAATCATCCAACTGAGGAGGAAAAATATCGGTAATCATGGATCTATAGTGCGCGCCGTCCACAATCGTCGTTTGGCCCGCGCAATTCTCAAAAAAAATGGCCCGTAACTTTAAACGGGTGTAATGGTTCTTAGTGGGTGTTGTATGGATTTTTGGTGCCCCGGAAAAGATTATTTTTATAATTATCGATGAAAAATCGTCCACCTCTTCGTTGAGATTCATGATGGCTTTAGATCAAACACGCTGCGCCAACATCGACAACAACGACGAATTGTTGCGCAAAAAAATGGAAACAATTATTCCACCTTCTTGCTGACTTAACTGATTCATGGCTAGTCGATTTGTATTTTGCGTTAGGTTACCTCACACTTGTCGAAACCGAATTGACATTTGGCGCCATTTGCTAAAGTTACAGGGGTTTCCAATAGGGTGAATACTTTAACTCCTAACTCCTTAACTTGTGTAGTCAAAACTTTTCATTTGCCTTTTTCTGCAATGCTGTAAATGGTATTGTTTTCTTCTCATTCCAGTGTAGTGTAGTGACATCCACTATTACCACCAAACGATCAAAGAACATTTGGAATCCTATGTATACATTTTCATAATGAGCTTTAAAGTCGTGGATATACAAGAAAAGGACAAGATGTTACATTTAATGTGGGAGCTACATTTTTTTTGGAACGTCAAATTAGAATCGGATGGTGTTACTTACTGGGGTATGTGCTACCTGGGAGTGTGTGGAAATAATGCCCCCATACCATAAAATCACTATGCTTCATGGCGATCAACCTATACTAAACTTTTTGCACTGTAGTAAATTTATTTGTATATGACTATGTTGCCTATAGTATTACGGATTTGAGCAAAACTGATGTATTTTTAAAGTAGTGGAAATTTATTTCGGAAAATTGTTAGGTGAAATAAAATCTAGCTGACCAAATACTCATATTTAAAAATATTGTCACATAAAATCTGCACGCTGAAAACTAACGGCCCCAACAACATATTGCAGGAACCATGTAACGGGTTTTTCGATAAGAGCGCTACAAAAGTTTTTTTAAATAAAACAAAACTGGTTTTAGAAACCAATGAAATTCCTTTTTCCTGTGAAAGTACGTTCGATGCCATTATGTATGGAACTCGATTTCTTTTGCATGGCCACCACGGGCACTCTTGCAGAAGTCCAGACGCTGAACCCTGGCCAGACGCTGAATCCTGACCGCTGGCTTGTTGGCATAGACCATAGACTTGACGTAGCCCCACAGGAAATAATCTAACGGCGTCAAATCGCACGACCGAGGCGGCCAATCGACTGGGCCATTTCGTGAGATAACACGTTCCCCAAACTTGGTTTCCAATAAATTGATTGTGGCATTCGCTGTGTGGTTTGTGGCGCCGTCCTGTTGGAACCACCTGTCCTCCAAGTCCATATTATCCAATTGGGGCCAAATATATTCGGTTATCATTGAACGGTAGCGATTCGCATTCACAGTAATGTGCCGATCTTGATCATCACGGAAGAAGTAAGGCCCAATGACGCCGCCGGCACATAAACCGCACCAAACCGTAATTTTTTCGGGATGCAATGATGACTCATGGATTACGTGTGGATTGCTGTCTGACCAATAACGCATATTTTGCTTATTGACAAAGCCATTCAGCCAGAAGTGAGCCTCATCGCTGAAGATGATTTTCCGATGAAAATCCGAATCATTTTCAAGTTGTTGCTCAGCCCAATTCACGAACATACGACGCTTATAGTGGTCAAGCGGCTTCAGTTCTTGCGTCAATTTGATCTTGTAAGCATGTAGGCCAAGATCTTTTCGCAAAATTCGCCACAACGACGTCACAGAGATGCCCAACGCTTGAGAACGACGTGTGAGAGACACATTTGGGCTTTCTTGAACTGAAGCCTCAGCGGCAGCAATATTCTCGACACTACGGGCACTTCTTTGTCTCACTGGCACGGGAATATTTTGTACTGTGCCTGTGGATTAAAATTTTTGACACTAGACGCTCAATTGTTGATGTGGTAGGACGATTATGACGACCATTAATTGGACGTAGCGCTCTTAAAGTTGAGGCCACTGTTTCCAAATTTCGGTAGTAAATTTTAATAATTTCGACTCGTAGTTGGCTCGTATACCTTTCCATGAGGAAATGGCAAACCTTACTGAAGAGAAATGACAAAAGAGCGGGAAAAAATATGGCGCCGTTTGCTGTCCCTATCGATTTACTTTTGTAGCGTCTCTGTTGAAAAACCCTTTACATGTTTGAAAGCTTTGTTTTCCTGAATTGAGGATCTATTGTTTTTAGTTCTTTTATTGTCATAGACAGCAATGTTTCCAGCAGTGTTCAATAAACAAGGCCATATTTAGGTTACAAATACATATATTATAACTTATAAATCATTGTCCCAAATATATTATATTGAATGGCAAACACAATGTGTTTGAACACATATTTGCGACAAGCCACAAACATGATATATTTGCATATAAACAACTACAAAAAGAGAACTTTTTCAGCGTGTGTATATTGAAAACATTGGTTGCAAATTAGAAGCGCTTTTTTAAGTCATTGCTTACTCTCAGTAAATTGGCTCCGAGTTCTGGGATGTTATAATAGGGAAGACAACTCACTTAACTTATAGCCTATTCACTCTACCGCATATTTTGGGGGAACGCATGGAAGGTATTGGAAAACCGATACCGTGTAAGATAGAAATGCTTTGTGGAAGCCATATGCTGCCAAGAGCACAAACGGGGGGGAATAGGGTTAAATGAAATGGGATAGGAAATTTTTTTAAGATGTTGAGCTCATGATGTATCGTGTTTATATGTGGAAATGTTAACATCGTTACGCGCTAAAAACTAACGGCCCAGCAACATATTGCAGGAACCATGTACATGTTTGCAAGCATTGACTTCGTGAACAAGAGATCTGCTGGGTTTCATTTCTTTATTGGTAGTGACGTTTTTGTTTTAAGCTCTTTTCGATAAACAAAGCCTCGTTTGGGTCACAAATATATTCTTATATATTAAAACCTACTAATTATTTTGTCCCAAACTTGATATATTGAGTAGTAAACGGAATGTGTTTGGACACAAGTATTCTTTATTTGTAACGGGCTACAGAAACGTTATATTTGCATCCAAACAACAAAAAAAAAATAACATTTTCAGCGTGTAGAAAACTGTTTGAAGATGTAATATGTGGCCTGGTGTTAAAAAGCTGCTAAAAGCGTAATTGAATGTGTATACATACATTAATTGAATGTTGTAGGTGGTTACAAATTTGAATATACTTTCAGCAGGCTATTAATTTACCGTAACCAAATGTGCTCTCCTTCACAGATTGAAACTTTGAAAAAAAGGCACAATAAGTTTCCAGAGTTTGCTCTACTTGCTAAACTATTCAAATATTTTTCATTTCAAAGTATTTACTATACTAATATTTCTTATTGTAATGTATTAATGTTTTTGTGTATGAATTCCAGCTGGTGAAGAAGCTCTGTAGTTGGTCGCAACATATGACCTTATTATCGTCGATCACCCGTCTCGGTGGGCAGGTGCATGTAAGAGTAACTACGATGGGTTCGCACGTTGAATAAAAAATGTGCTCCTGACTACCAATGGCCGTTTGAAGGAAGTATCATAAACTAAAATCGATTTTTCATAAAGGACTGAATTTTATAAAAAAAAAGATAATAATACCAATAAAAATCTTTCTTAGTGACCTAAAATATTGCAGTTTTAATTGGAAAAAATGAAATATAAAATAAAACGCAAAATCACATAGAAATCCAAAATATGTTGTGTTACCATCACAGATATGTGTGTATGTCGCCTCAAATACATGTGATGATGTGTCCTTTTCAAATGCCAGAGAACATGTGTCAGAAGTTAAATGGATTCAGTGTGTAGTTGCCACAGAAACTCACACATGTGACATTTGGCTTAATCTAAATATGCTAATTCTAACGAAATAAGTAAAACTTATACGTATCGTAAACATAGACTCGCATTCCATAGAAAAGGCACCGGAGTGGAGTGATAGTAAATGTGTAAGTCATATTTCAATTCCTAGAAATACTGAAGACAATTGGTCCGTGCTCAATATCGGCAATCAATATGTATATTAACGTTAAGTTCTCAAGTTAACTACATACTAAGTTAGCAAAACATTAGGTCGGTCAGTGCAGGTAGTATACAAATATATGTTAATTTAAGTTGATAATTTTTCCGTTTTATTTATTCAAGCTCAAGGCCCATTCTATATCCGCATTAATAGGGATAAAGTATTCAAACCAGACGTTTTGCAAAATTCAACCTCAGACTTGCTACAGGTCGTAGTCGGCGGTTTTTTACAATGATGCTACTACAAAATTCATGAAATTGAATTTTTTTTTGAAAACTATATTTTTATTACAAGGGATATAGAATGGTATTGAGCTTTATTACATCCCTCGAAGGGATTAGGAAGAGCTCCTCACAACCACTGATGTGTGCGAATTCTAGTTTTATACTCACTGATTGGGACCTACAGTTTTACACTGGTTCTGAGTGGTATTTTGAGAAGCTTTTTCATGGCTAAATACTCGATAGTGTCGCCATCACTAAGAAAGGTGACCGCCGCACAGTGGTTCAGAATCAATTTCAAAGTCTGTATCTCTTGATCTAGAAAATGTCTTTGAGTTCTGTAAAAAACTGATTGCAGACAAGGAGTGAGAAATTACAATGAAAGATCAACATTGCAAATTAAACAGTGGGGTATATTTTAAAAAAAATTCCAAAATTGACTACTTTTAGTTTATTTCGATTTGCAAGAAAACAAAAATTGTAATTTTTTTGTTTTATGGTTTTTTGAGTTTTTTTGACGCATTTGTTCATAGTGCGCACAAAAAAATTTATTTTTTTCCGTTTTACAAATATTAGGTTTTTACAGATTTTGAAAATTCAAAAAGTTAGATTTAATTTTTTGATTTTTTTGGACTGTCTCGAACAGTTTGGGAGGTATAGCACTCAATTTTTTTGTGTTTGTAAACCTGGTTTCTTGGCTTTAATACGCCATAAAACTCTTGTTTCTTCTGTATATAATTAAGTTGTAATAATTATTTTCAAAAATATCGATTTCAAAAAACCAATTGAGTTTGGACCATTATAACTTTAGTATGTCAAATCCCGTCAATGAATTCGATACATAATTGAAAAGGAAAATATGTTTCCCATTTTCTGACGGTAACTTTTGCCTGCGGCAAACCCCCACTACACCAAGATTGGACCAATTTAGTTAAAAAACTCGATTTTTTCTCTAAAACGTAAATAACTGTTTTTTCTTCAATAACTTCGAAAAAATAACTACACAGATGAAAAGACGAGAAAATTCTATTTCACCAGATGGTACATTTTATACCGATAGGACTTCAGTTGGCTGTGTTACGACCAAAAAACTCCTTATAATACACCATTTAGCATGTAAATCCAATTACAGCACCCTAATTGCACACATGTAGTACTGCAATTCAATGAAGACCAAACATTGACAATATTTTATTGTCGTTATACTTTAGGTTAAAAAGAGAATGAAATATTTTTCAATTAGAAAAATGTTCTTGACCTTGTAGGTTTGTAGTATGAATTTCTCATACATTAACAAAAACATGCACAGAACGTTTCAATTACGAGCGCAAATTAATGAATTTACAGTGTGTTGAAAAATTCATCTCGGTCAAAAAATTAAATTGATCCGTGAAAATGTTCTTGCTATGACTTTTTACGATTTCCGGCGTGGATTATCGGGACAAGAGTGTCTCAATCAACTTGTTTCGAATTTTGGTGATGAATTACCTTCAAAAAGCACTGTAAATCGCTGGTACAAAAAGCTCTGTCTCGGACGCCGTAGGCACCAGGATTAATTTTGTGAAGGTCGTCACAATTCGGTCGTTTTGCCGGAAACCATCGACGCTGTGCCTAAACTGATACAGCAAGACCGACATGCGACATACCGTGTGATTGAGCCTTCCTTGGGCATTAGTATGATAAGCATAAATAAGATATTACATGTTTATTTGGCCGTGAAAAATATTTGTTCTCGTTGGATCCTACATAATTTGACGAATTCTCAAAGAAAGGCACGTGTCGATTCGAGCAAAGAAATTTTGAAAAAATACAACCGTGGTAGCTCAAATGTAGTGTATAAAACCGTCACAGGTAACGAATCATGGGTCTATGCATATGAACACGAAACAAAACAGTAATCACGCGTATGGGTCTTTCAAGAAGAGTTAAATCCAACAAGAGTTGTTCGGGGAAGAAGCAAATGATCGTTTTTTGTCGGTATAACTGATGATGTGACAATAGTGCCTTTAGGGGACCTAGGATGGTCAATTCTAATTGCACGCACACGGTACACACGGTAACTGTTCGATTTCTATGAATACATTAGTAAATGTCATATCATCAATCATATGATGACGTTACATTTAAATAATATTAATACTTAAAATTATTTAAAAACCAGTGCAAGCACATGTGTCATTATTTTCTTACTTAATACTTTTTATTTAAAAAAAAAATAAAATAAATGGTTTCCCATTACATCCCATGAAGGGACTGGGGAGAACTTCTCACAATCACTGAGCTGTGCGCTTTCCAGTTTTCACTCACTGATTGGGACCTACAGTTTTACACCGATTCCGAACGGTAATTTGAGAAGCTTTTTCATGGCTAGATACTCGATAGTGTCGCCGTCACTATGCGAGGTGACCGCCACCGAAAGAAAATTTGAAGGTGGTCAGAGCCGGGTTCGAACCCAGGATCTCATGTACAAAAGCCGCGCACACTAACCATTGCACCACCGACGGCCACACTTTTTATTTTATTCCCACAAAAAACGAAGAGAGAATGCAAAGCAACAGACACATGTGCATACATAAATTGTTATTTTCGTACATACGCTATACAAGTTCACACAATTTTTGTTGCTCTCTTGCTATCTCAGTTTAATATACGTATAACCACGTCATTATTCTCTTTGCCCTGAGAGTCCTCCGCACCCACACAAGACAAATATTCGCTGCCGTTACGTCAGTGTTTGTTTTTTTTCGCAGTTTGACATTCTGTGTTTCGCAGTTGGACAAATCTGTGTTCTATATAGTGGTGGGTCACCCTTATCATTTAGGGGTATGCAAAATAGATGTTGGCCGACTCTGAGACCTGCCCGATATGCACCAAAATTTCATACAATTCGGTCCAGCCGTTTCGGAGGAGTTTGACGCCAAACAATCTGTGATCGTTGTCGGACAAACTTAGTCGGACAAACTGTATTTGGATGTATTCACTTTGTGAGTTAAGTCACAACCCGCGCCTATAAATGTTCACACATCAAAAATTTGGTCGTGCTAGATCCCACATAATTGGACGAATGCACAAAGAAAGGCTCGTGGCGATTCGAGCAAAGAAATTTTGAAAAAAAAACAATCGTGGTAGCTTAGATGCAGTGTATAACATCGTCACAGGTAACGAATCATAGATCTATGCATATGAGCCCAAAAAAACAGCAATCGACCGTATAGGTCTTTCAAGACGAGCTAAATCCAATAAAAGTTGTTCGTGGAAGAAGCACATCGAAGCAAGTGGTGGGTTTTTGTCGGTATAACCGATGATGTGGCCACAGTGGCTTTATTGAACGTGGGATGGTCAATTCTAACTGCACGCAAAGAAAACAAAAACGTTTATTGCTCGGTTGCCGTAACAATAATTCGATTGATTTGTATTAATTTATTAATCGTAACCGTTTATATAGTTTTCCCAAATAAACTCATATATCGCAAATGGGTATCATGTTGTTACAAACGAATTCACGTTTGCATCAAACGCCTACAAAATTACATTTGCCGCAAATTTTAAAAACGTTAGCGATAACTGAAATAAGCCATTTTCCTAATGAGAGCGCAGATTACGAAGCACGTAAATTTCTCTCATTCTGTCGACTGTTTACACAGTTTTATCTACTCGTTTGGCATACACACTCACGCATACACATAAAAGTAATCAAAAACTTTAACGCTTCTACCCTGTCAGTATATCTTGAATGGACAATTGAACCGTTGTAGTTTGCTGCGCTTTTAGTTGTTATTTGAATGCAAGAAGTAGACAGTGAAAAAATAGACAAAAATTCCAGCTTATTTAAAATAAATATTACTTAAACACAAAAGAGCTTATGGAAGCCATAAATAAAAGTTTTAATTACAACTCGATTGCTGTAACCGCAAGAACAGTTGGTGGAACAGTTTCTCGCAAACGTTTTTCAGCTCTAGTGTTTCATACCTCGTTTACTGCAAAAGTTTTTCAGTTCTGGAAAAAATTTTTTTTCAGCTTATATGTATCATAACTCAGGTTTCGGTTCTACCAAACGAAATGACATGTATGGATTAACATCTCCCAACTACCATCGCCAAACGAACTTCAGTTATCTGAGACGACGCTTGGGAGGACCGAGTTTTTGTTTGCCAACAGTGTTCGAAGAAACATGAAAAAACAAGAAGCTAAGACGGATCATTTTGCATCAGGGCAATGCGAGCTCTCACACATCAGCTGAAACAGTCGACTATTTGAGCACTCAACATGTCGAATTGATGGGTCTGACACCATACAGCCCTGATTTGGCACCCACTGACTTCATTTTACTACGCGGTCAATGTTTTTCGACGCCCAAAGCAGCTCTTAAAGCGTTCAAACACTATGTTTTGCACGGTTCGCTTAAAGGTCGAATAGGTTCGTCAAAACCTTCAACCATTTCTGAAAACGGGGATTGGTTGGGAATCATTTATGTATTTAAACGTCGAAAACCGCAAAATCCTAGCAGATCGGCCTTTGAAGATACAAGCACTTTAATTTTTCAAATGTAAAATTTTTTTTTTTTAGAATTTAACAATTTTTTTCTGCATTTTTTTCTTAAAATTATTGATCTGGCAACATCTTCATTTGACAATAGTCAAACCATGTGACCGCTTGTCACTCACAAAATTGACGGAAATGTCAGTCTTTCTTGGAACATTTTTAATAAAGCATATAATCAACATCGGACTGTAATTTAGTGCGACGCGAAACTTTGTGAAAGTTGAACAAGAACATTCTTGTGGTAATATTCCAACCGAATTCTTAATTTTTTTCCTCTAAACTACCGTTCACGAAAACTTGTGCCTCTTTATAGTGCAATAATGAGACCAAAAAGTACCCATCAAAGCAATAGAGCCAAAATCTGTGCACCTTGTGGCAGGAAAATAGTGTTCAGTGTCAAAACGGAGTCACAGTTTCGGATAAATGAAAATTTGGAGAAATTAATAAAACAACATCTTACCGCCACTTTCAACTTAGCTGATGAGAGATTTCCAACTGGTATTTGTGGGACTTGTAGGATTACTCTTCAGGAGCGAGAAAAAAATATTCTGTTGAGACCTTTGGATATGCCAAATTATGAGGACATTGAACTACGGAAGAATACACGCGCCCATAATGGTGAATGTCAATGTTTAATTTGCTTGACAGCAGCTTTTAAAGGTCATGTGTACAATAAAACAGGGCGGGGGCATTTCCGAAGTACCCCCAAAATGATACAGACGTCCTGCGAAAAACCGAATGCATCCCACCCCCCGAAATTGGAAAACGCAAGCATTTGTAAGAAGTGTTATCAAGAAGTGGGTAAGGGGAAAAGACATCCAAGTAATTGCAACAACCAAGTCGAGGAGAATATTCTACACATTATCGATGAAATACCAGAAAAAAAGCAAGAGCATGTTATCACGGCCCTTTTGAAGCGCAAGCTGGATAGCCAAAGCACTGAAAACCTCGGATCGGCAAAAAGTAAAAATAGTCAAGTGGTCTTGAGCACACGTGGAGCAAAGGCGAGAGTTCAGCTCAATCCGAGCTTTGTCGAAGACACAATTTTCCCAGAAAAATCTTTAGATAATTTTCAACTGCACATGGGCTCATCGATCAATCAGATGAAAAAGTTCACCAATTTCTTGAGAACACACGTAGGAAGAAAATCCGTTCCCAGCAATTATCTTCAACATCTTGGTAACAAATCACGAATCTTCGAAGATGTATATCAAACCAAAAAATTTTATTTTGATGGCGAATGTGGAGATAAAAAGTCTGAAAGGCCCGTCGTCTATGGAAATGCTGAACAATTGTTAGAAATAGTTTTAGAGAAAAGGCAGCAAGTGGGCAATGTTAACATTAAAGTGATGGCTGATGGCGGGCAGGGTTTTTTTAAAATTTGTATGAGCATAATGGGTGAAGGTGACCAAGAGGACGAAGAGGAACGGGTGGTAAAAAAACGACAGCTCTATTCTGAAGGCGGTAGTACTTCAACGCAAGCAAAGCTTTCTTCAGTGCATAGGGTGATACTTTTATGCATCGTACCTCAAATAAAGGAAACGTATGCGAATATCAAATTATTGTTCGAGATAACTGAGTTGAACAGCATTCCGTTCAAATTTGTGTCCGATTTCAAAATTATTCTCCTCGCTAACGGCCAACAAACAGCCACCTCAAGTTACCCTTGCCCCTATTGCTTTATTTCTCTCCAAGAGTTGAGGAGTGGAAAAGATTTATTTCAAGCCAAAAATTCCGATAATACCAGTGAAACTGATAATTCTAATCTAATTTCAAGTTTAAAGACCTATGGACATTTGAAAAACGATAACATGAATTTCGCTCAGATTGGAGGAGGGAAAAAGCAAAATGCCAAAAATCATAACAGTACAATTAACCCTCCACTTTTCAGCGAAGATGACAATATATTTGTACTCCAAAAATGCGTGATACCAGAGTTGCATATATTGCAGGGATTTGTAAACCATTTGTTTTGGGATGGGCTTGTTCCTTTAGTGGGTCGTGAAACTGCACTCAATTGGCCAAAAAAATTGAACCTGGTTTCAAAGACTTACCATGGTGACATTTTTGAGGGCAATGCATGCAGGAAACTTCTCAAAGAAGCAGATAAATTGTTCGATTGGGAAATATATGGTAAGGTTGGGATTTTTGCCGTTAGTCCGTATGTCCATACATTCAAAGCTATGGATAATCTTGTGAAATGTTGTTTTGGAACAAGAAAAAATGGCTCAAACACTTGTCTCCAAAAGTACATAGAAGAGCTTAGAAAAAACTACAAAGCATTACAAAATGTAACAGTTACTCTAAAAATCCATGTACTATTGGAACACCTCGAGGACTGTATCTATTTTTTTGAGAATAACGAAGCTTTAGGATATTGGTCAGAGCAGGCGGGAGAATCGATCCATCGTGAGTTCCTTTCATTTTGGAATAGGTACAAGGTAAACACAATGGAAAGTGAGGCATATATGAATAATTTGAAAAAAGCGGTGGCTCAATTCTCCTCAACCCATTTATAGTAAATAATAAGATTCAATAATTCTTTTCAAATGTGCCTTTCTATATTTTGTGATAAACTAATGAGTTTATTTAATTATGTAATTGAAATGTACAAATAAATTTTCATTTCTAAATCCAAGAATGGTATTATATCTTCAACTTAACCCGTTTCCCGCACTTCTATTAAGTAAGTAGTATGAAAACTTGGTCCAATGAGTATTCTCCTCTATGTCCAGAGGTAACTCATCCATTGAACATGTTTAAATTGTCAAAAAATTCCCGGGGAAGAGCATTCGAACAGTGATGGATGCTTCAAATGGCCGCGTGTGCTATCGTCAAAACACGGCAGCTTACTTTGGTGGTAACTTGAGAAGCCGATCTGCTAGGATTTTGCGGTTTTCGACGTTTAAATACATAAATGATTCCCAACCAATCCCCGTTTTCAGAAATGGTTGAAGGTTTTGACGAACCTATTCGACCTTTAAGCGAACCGTGTTTGGAGGTGTCTCAATCGGAGTGGAAAAAATGCTTCGAAAACTAGTAAAAGAAAAATTATAAACTCATTTCCAATTATAAATGACTGTTTTTATATTATAAATAGAAGTACCAACCGTATACATTTATCCAACGAAATGTATCGTAGGTTGGGAATTGATGAAATTTTACATCAGGACAATGGTCGAATTTCTTCAATCACTACACGCTAAAAAAATTTGTCCTCTTGTTGGTTGGATGCAATTATAACGTGTTTGTAGCTTCACGCAAATATAGTATACTTGTGTCCAAACACATTGTGTTTGCTATTCAATATAACATGTTTGGGACACAATGATTAATAGGTTATAATACAGTGCACTCGCGCTAACTTGACTACTCGCAAACTTGAATACTCGCTAGCTTGAACATATTTTTCTGCCGATGGACTATGTGAATGAAAATAATAAAACATATAACTCAAAACAACGTGTCGAGTAAATCAACTTTAAAGATTTTTCTTAGTCCAAAAACAGTAAATTTTAAGTTATAGCAGTCTTCTAGTAAGTGAGCGATATGTTAGGTTAGGCATACCAAAAAAAATCCTTTTTTAATATAAAAATATAGCATTCGTAAACTTGAACAAATTCACTATCTTGAACTGGCCTGGTTTTAATTAGCTCAAGTTAGCGCGAGTGCACTGATATGTATTTGTGACTCAAATGAGGATTTTGTTTGTTTAAAACCGCTGAAAACAAAAAACCTGACAGACAATAAAGAAACAAAATGGAGCAGACCTTCAAATCACGAAAACAATGTATGCAAACAATATGTTGCTGGGCCGTTATTTTGCAGCTTGTAACCATGTATGATTTTCATTGAGTGTATCATGCCTTATATAGACAACAGTGCACAGAGGGGGATTTCTCAAAATAGTTTTAAATAATTCTGTAATTTTCAATGTGATTGGTTGGAGGGGCGTTTTAAACGCACCTTCATAATTTGGTGACTATATATTTAGTACCACAGGATACGTTATGATATCTAGCTTCTTAATTGTCATATGATCAATTCTAAGCTATAGATGAATGAGAAACCATACGAAAACAAACTTTTGCAGTCTGTTTAGTAAACTAATTTAGAATGAAGAACTGCCACGAGCTTAAAACCTTACCCCAATACAATCCCAGAACCCCCGAAATAATTTCAGAAATTTCCAATTACAGAACTTTTCATAAAATTAAAAAAAAATTAGACCACGAGCTAGATGCTATTTCTACTCCTTGTCATTCCATAAGTAATTACCTTTTCTAAATGCATACACCAGTGTAGCGTCTTTTGGCACAAAAGCACAAAAGCATGAATCCTTTTGAAGGACCCTAGGAATACAAAGGAAAATTGTTTAAAATTACTTTTCAGTCACTACCACATACACGAATACGTAAAACACAAACACTAACTACACACATGCACATACATTCGCATATTAACAACAATGAATGATATGACAAAACCATTATAAAACAAAATAAAAGAATATGCGCTTGTTAGGACAATGAAACAAGTAAATGAAACGCATGTGTATGTGTGTGCATGAGTTCGTATAAAACCTACTCCTTTATGAGGAACGTGAGGTGTTTGTATGCAAGAGAGGGAGTTCGTAAGAAAATGAAATGTCTAGAATGTTAAAAATATTTTCTAAAATAACCTTAGGATATCAACTGACAATAAACTTTCATCTTTTGTCATTTTATTTATTGTTCTTAATATTTTGTGCTGTTGTTGTTGCTACTAACGTTTGGTGGCAAAAATATACTATACACACACTACATATCATCATCAGCAGTACAAACATCATGATACTGTGCCCACATCCTCAAATTCCATATCCTGGCATTCATTCATAGTCACATTTATCCCTTCTCCATCACAGACACATGGAGGCACATACGCTCATCTGTAGATCTAAAGAAATTCTTTAATTAATAACTAAGCAAATAATCATCAAAAGATTAAGGTTTTATTAAAAAAGGTTATACTCGTTTCATTCTGTTTTATCAAGCAATAATAGAACGCTTCCGTTTGAGTCAATATACACACACACACACACTCTCGTGCTTAGCCACGCAGTCTCAAACAAACACATGTGCATTTAATGAGGGTAACCTTAGGATGTTTGTTTGTTTGTTTGTAGCACCCTACTTTCCACCCGCCTTGAAATATACACATACACTTTGTGGACACAAGTATTATGTTTGTACGCGTGCCACTGGCTGACAATAGTAAACGTTTTATATAGTTTTCATCGACTAGAATGCGAGGGGTTTGACAATAAAGCTGCTTCTAACGACGAATAAAGAGAATTCAATGAAATTTATAGAATGACCATAGTAAACTAAGAAATTAAAATAAAGTTCAAACGAAGGATCGTGCTCGCAATTCTGACAGCCTATAAAGGTAATTGGGAAAGGTGTGAAAGGTGCAGTGTTATAAGGTCATAGGCAATAAAGCCGTATGGCCTTATTTCTCATCTCATTGAGTAATGACGCCATATGGCTTTATTTTCATAGAAGCGGTGGAATAATATCATATTTGTTTAACACCCAAATTGGGAATACACCCATGTAAAATACAATGAATTGTTATAGTTACATATTGCCAAAAGAATGAGTTGTCATTGTCAAGTATTAAACAGGTATGTCAAAGGGGGTGGAAGGTGTGGCACACTGGGCACGCTGTATTGCATTTTGATCGCCGTATTGGGTGTTTGTCTACTTTTATTCTTTTTTTTTGATTAAACAGGTTAACTACAGTGCAACCACAGTGCAACTTTGCTTAACGCAACTAATACAAATTCATTTGAAAGATGCGAGGTGGTGTGAACACCGTGGCAGAAATTTATTCAGTTGCGAAATCATTTTGACGCCATTTTTTGTAAATTTATTATTTATAACCAAATTTTTGTTAAAACTAATGAAAAACTCCATTTTTGCTATCATTGTTGCAATAAGCCAGGCTAAACTGTATCACATTTGTTTATTGACTTTCGCCAATACAATTATATCAGTTATTTCTTCGTTCGAGTTCTAGTTTTAATTTAACATTTTTTAATTTTTTTGAATCTGTTAAAGCCATTCAAGAAGAAGAGTTCCTCAAAAGCAGGCAATTTAAGATGCTTATTGGGAGGGGTGTAGTTATTGCCGGAAAGCAGCGAAAGCTTTCATCTATGCAGAAGCAACCAAAATATTTATGACTTCAGAGCTGCTGGCAACCGGTGCGATTACAGCAATGTGGTTCTTGGATAGAATGGTATATACAAAGAACGATATATGTTCGGATACGGAATCGTTTGAGGACATTTTCGAAGAATTTCCAGATGAAGAATCTGCAGAAGAGTCTGAAGAAATCGAAACCCATGAACAGCCAGAATCAGCCACAGAGAAATGTCTGGATAATTTGGTTCAATACACATCCAGATATTGTTTTCCTTCCATGTAGACACATTCAAATTTGGAGTGAATGCAACTTAAAGTAGCAGGCCCGAAGTGTTGCTGATGGTAGCAACAACTACACTTGTCCAATTTGCCGAAAATAAGAAGAAGATTGCATGCAAATTGTTTGCAATATGTAAAGAAATATAACATAATATACTATAATTTTTCGTTATGAATAATCGCCCCAAATTTATTTGGGCGATTGTTCACCGAAGTTTTGACTAATTTTTCCTCACGAACAATCGCCCAATAATTTTGGGCCTTTGTTCATTTTGAGAGGTTACTCCAGTATTTTCAAGAATCGAAAAGGAATCAGCGAAGGTGGGTCTTGTTGCTAATGTGGGCAAGACAAAAGTGATGGTGTCAAAGACTAGAGAAACCTTTCCTCGACTTGGTCTGCAACTGAACGTTGACAACCGGTTTAATTTTGAAGTGGTATACGAATTTGTCTACCTTGGATTCGCAGTGAATAAGGAAAACAACGTCAGCCTGGAGATAGATAGGAGAATTGTGCTTGCAAATAGATGCTATTTAGGGCCCAGCAAGCAGTTGAGGAAGAAAGCCCTCTCTCGACGGACAAAAGTCCAGCTATATCAGACTCTCATTTTACCTGTCTTGACATATGGCTCCGAAACTTCGGTCGTATCGAGTACTGACGCCGCTGGAACCCAGAGCTATATAATCTGTATTCTGACGTGGACATAGCTAGGCGAATCAAATTAGCCCAATTGCGTTGGCTAGGCCATGTTATCAGAATGGATGAAGATGAGCCAGCGCTAAAGGTTTTCGATAACATACCTGATGGAACCGACACTCCGCTGGAAAGACCAGGCAGAAGAATCCCTCCGTATCCTTGGTGTTACCAACTGGCGAGAAAAGGCGAAGGATAGAGCCAGTTGGAAGAATATTTTGAAATTTGTGTAATTTGTTTTTTAATTGATATTTCAATAAAAGTAAAGTTTTTTTTAGAAAAGGCAATTTGTTGTAAGATAATGTACTTTTTTTAAGAAAATGTACCTATTTTAAAAAATTACTTTTTTTAAGAAAATTTACTTTTTGTAAGAAAGGTTACTTTTTAAGCAAAGGTACTTCTTTAAGATAAGGTGTTTTTTTAAGAAAAGGTACATTGTTTAAGAATATCAATGGGTATTTCTTTTGAGAAAATTTACTTTTTTTAAGAAAACGCACATACTTAAGAAACTGTTAGTTTTTAAACTTCTTTCACTTTGGCTTTTCTAAATTTACCTTTTATTCGGTTCAAAACTACAATATATAATAAACAGGCTCCACCTAGAAAATTTCCTAGTAAATAAAAAATTTGTCCCATATGTTAACCTAGACAGAAACCAAACCAAAAGTACGAGTGTATGAGTAAGTGTGCTGCCAAATGTAATTCCATGCTCAGGGTTGTACTTCATGGATTTTTGGGTTTTGTAAATTTTTTACAGATTAGATAATATGGCAGGTGTTAATATTTTTTTTAGCACTTTAACAAAATGCCTTTCTGAAAGGCATATCATTAGACCCATAGACTAATTCTTATATATACAGTTAACATTTCTCTCAGCAAATTTATGACAATTGGTTCGGTGTGATATGAACGTTGGATATTGAAAATAATTGCTTTAATAATACCAGATAGAGGCAATGGTTCAAAACAACCAACAATATAACAACAACGGTATTTCGTTTTTGTGTTAAAATTAGTGCCTTAAATACAACATAAATGAAAATAAATGAAATATATGCTAATATCGTACTAACAGTCAATAAAAAAGTGCAAAACACATTTAAATTTCATAGGTTTTCACCAAAAATGACATAAAAAGTTAAAGTCAGAAGTTCTTGTAATTTCACCTGGTGTAAGTCACTTTTTGTCAAACATCTCCCTATCACACCGGCCGCACCGCGAAGGGTGTGAAAGGAAACCTCAAATGCGTCTATTTTTCTCTCTTTAAAGAATGACTCTATGATTAGACCCCTCGCAATGTCATCTGTGCAAATGATTAAAAGTTCTCACTCTTATTAAGTACAAACAATTCCTAACATGATGAGTTTAATTACTTTGATGACTTCAATACATGTTTAGAATTTAATTTTGTCGCCCTCGCAAAACTTTTGCGGTTATTAACACCAACCAATATATAAGTAGACAACTAAACAAAATGTAAACACAAGCATATCTCTGTATGTGTAGAGAATTACATTGAAAGGGGTCAATAACAAAATGTAACAGAATGAGCCAGCAATCTTTTGATATTCTGGAGTTTGATATACGTATGCGTCAATTACAATTACAATTACAACTGGGTTCCAAAATCTTTATGACCAAAAAATTATAGCTTACCAAAGAAAAATTTAAATTATAATGCCAAAATCTGACTAATGTATTCCGAGTCAGGTTTATGGAAAATATTGTTTCTTGTCTCTTCGTCCCGCCGAAATCGATAATATTTATCGCAAAACTAAAACCATGAATTGCATGCCATAACTTTTGGTTCTAATTTTAAAATGCTTTGGGCTATTCCACGCATTATTTTTTGGGAAATTTGTGCGGTTTTCACTTTTTACGAGACGATAGTAAATCGATACTTTAAGACCTACACATTTAAGAGTGTTTGAAGTATAGTTGAATATCTATTATTTATATATAAATATATGTTTTAGTTTTTATTATAAATAAGTAAAAAAAAAGTATTAAAGAGTTTATATTTATGTATATAAATTAAAAATTAATTATATTGTTAGAGGCTACCGAAATTGAAATCAAATGTGGTTGCAGTAACCGAATGTGGCCTTAAGTCCGTTGCAACTACCGAATTTGGCGTCAAATCGGTTGCTGTAACCGAATTTTTAATGAATTAGAATTATAATGAAAATACACAGAATTAAGTTGTTTTGGGACCGAATTAATTTTAAATCCGGCTACCACAATATCATTCTAGGTATTTCAAACCTGACATTTAAAATTACATATATGTATATATATAAAGGGGTTTTCAACAGAGACGCTACAAAGGTAAATCGATAGGGACAGCAAACGACGCCATATGTTTTCCCGCTCTTTTGACATTTCTATTCAGTAAGGTTTGCCATTTCATCATGGAAAAATATACGAGCCAACAACGAGTCGGAATTATTAAAATTTACTACCGAAATTTGGAGTCAGTGGCCTCAACTTTAAGAGGCCAACTTTAAGAGGCGTCAACAATCAGCGATGAGGCTGATTCCGGTTTGGTGCGGTTTATGGCCCGGCGGCGTCATTGGGCCGTACTTCTTCCGTGATGATCAAGACCGGCACATTACTGTGGATGCGAATCGCTACCGTTCACTGATAACCGAATGTTTTTGGCCCCAATTGGATATTATGGGCTTGGAGGACATGTGGTTCCAACAGGACGGCACCACAAGCCACACAGCGAATGCCACAATCAATTTATTGGAAACCAAGTTTGGTGAACGTGTTACCTCACGAAATGGCCCAGTCGATTGGCCGCCTCGGTCGTGCGATTTGACGCCATTAGATTATTTCCTGTGGTGCTACGTCAAGTCTATGGTCTATTCCAACAAGCCAGCGACGATTGATGAACTTCGTACGAATATCAACCGTGAAATTCGATATTCGGCCGATTTTTGCTTGAAAACCGTCGAAAATTGGGTTCAGTGTCTGGACTTCTGCAAGCGTGCCCGTGGTGGCCATGCAAAAGAAATCGAGTTCCATACATAATGGCATCGAACGCACTTTCACAGGAATAAAGAATTTCATTAGTATCTAAAACCGGTTTTGTTTTATTTAAAAAAACTTTTGTAGCGCTCATATTGAAAAACCCGTTATTATATTCAAATAATGTCAGAAAGAATAATTGTTGCTGTCGCGGCAATATCAATTTTTGTTTTGTAGTTATAAACAGAGTTCATATTTCGTATAACCCATACACATCGCCATAATGGGTAGTTACCCACGGCGATGGGTAATAGTTACCCAGGGTAACCCATCCTCATTTTTGATCGAGTATATCTAATATATATCGACTAATCATAAAAATAACAAATTTTTGCTGCTTTCTAAGGGTCCTTCATAAAGTGGTTCAATTCATTTGGAAGAATTTTTGATGTGTAAACATCTATACGCTGGGGGTAAAAATATTTTTCACAATACAATCACAAATTTAGAGCAAGATGTGCGATGTAATCGTTAACCAATCGTAAAGCGTTATCAAATCGGTGTGAGCTATGTATGAGTGTATTAGTGAAATCATACGCTGCATACAATATACTCAACACCATCTAGTGTGCAATAGTAGCTACTAATTTTCGAAAACCATTGCTGTAAAATAACTACATGCACTACATTTAAGTAAACAGCTGATTAATAACTTGTCAACCGCAACAAATACAAAATAATAAAATATTTTACAAAACACCAAAAAAATTATAACTCTGGACATAAAACAACACAAAGTGTATCAAAGCTGAATGGAGGTAATGTTAATTCTAATAAAATTTCTATTAGATTCCAATATAAATTAAGATTATAACATATCTTCATTACGTACTGTTGCCTTACACTGAAACTGGTGCACGACAATTGGGTAACAATCTCCATCTCATGCCAATTATTATGGGTGGAGATTTTAATACACATTGTGCAAACCCACAGTCGCAAGCTTTATCAAAATTTTTATTTGACGTTTTCCACTTGCATATGAGCAACTAACTAACAATTCCACTACTATAAATGCAGTTTTCCATAGATTTTTAAATACAATCGAGTCAAAAATTTAAATATGTATCTTATTTTAGTTACCATGAGCCAATATTAACTATTTGTACTTAAGGCATTTACCATAGATGGACACTTTGCAGTACTACTAAAATTTCAGTAAAAATAATTCTTTAACTAGTAAATTTTTACTGATTACTAAAATTTTTTTCAGCAATTTTTATAAAGTGCCTACATGGTTACGATGAGGTGCATTGAATTTTCAGTAATCAGTAGTGCCCGATTACTGATTATTATGAATACGGCCCTATGATTTTACTGGTAATGCAAATTAAATTTCATTATCAGTAAAAATTTACTGAATTTTTTCAGTACTCAGTAAATTTACTGCTTACTATAATTTTTAATGCAGTACATATATATTGCAGTGTGCTCATTTACTAACCAAATAAGTTAAATAAAACAAACAAAAACCAGCAAATTCCTATGTATTTACAATATTGAAAGTTTTGATGCTTTTAATTGATGAATTAAAAAAATATACTAAAAGCATAAGTACTTCCAACTTAAAAAAAATTTTTCATTACTAGATGTTTACACATCTCCCCTGTGATCGGACTCACATTAATTTTTTTTTAGAAAATCGCCAAAATGAAAAAATCGCTAAAATAAAAAGGGGGTATAACTCTGAAACTGTGCGTTCAACCGAAAATATAATAAAACCACAAAAATAATAACCAATGGATATCTTCAATGACTAACCATTATTTTCCCCATTTCCGAGAGGGTAATGGCTAATCGTGATGGGTAAGACCGCATCGTCGTTGGTAGCTACCCATTATTTTGCTAGTAATTCCTAGGGCGGGTCAAATTGTCAGGGGCTGAAAAAATTTAAAAAGGCTCGTAGCGATTCTTTTTCTCTTTGAAGAAAGTTTGCCGAAGAAACCAAAGTTCTTAAATGAATTTCGAGACCCCGCATTTTTCGAAAATCTTTTTTTTAATATTCAATAACCGAGTTAGGTATTGGGATTTTATCGCCGGTTTTGGGGAAAATTTGCGAAATTTTTGTGAAACTTGACGAATATTTGAGTTTCTCATAATGCAGTCCCAAACCCATAATGCTCAACATTATAATTAATTCACGACCTGCCAGTATTTGCTCGCCATTATACTGCCAGTATTTCCTCCCTCATCATCACACTTTATACCAATCAAAGAATCCAGAGAAATTGCTTTATTGATGAAAAATTCATTCAATTTGATGACTTTGTGTTCAGAGTTTTCGTTTTCCACTTTTATGTAACCTAATAATTGGGAATGTGGTTCCTTTAAAACACAAGGATGGTGAATGAAATTTATTATTGATTTTTTCCATCGCTAAGGAATCATATCTTCTGTAGTCGAATGAAAATGCAATTAAATTGGAAGCATCATATCGATTAGGAATCACTTTCTGTCTACATTTAGCCTTTTCTCTACGAACTTTACTCTAATCCATAATGACCGAAGTGCCACGATTATCTATAACACCAATGTCTACCATAAGAGATGTTGCGACGTACGTTTTTCTTTCTACAAGAGACTTTAATCATCGACTATTTTAATATGGCATTACTTATTAAAAAATCGCTAAAACTAAAATTTGTTGAATAAAAAAGCGCTAAGATGCCTTCGTGTCTACATCTCACAAACAGAGCGTCCAATTGAAAAAACAAACTATTTTTTCGGTATTCTAAGGGTTTTCATAAACTGGTTCTTCCGAGATATACACATCAGGGTGTTTTAGCGATTTTTTTATTCGAAAAATTTTAGTTTTTCCGATTTTTTTTATAAGTGATGCCATATTAAAATATTCATTGATTAAAGCCTCATATAGAGGTTTATTTTTTATTATTTTCTCGCTTGGACGCACCCTTTCCGGGTTACAGCCACTTTTTAATTTTAGAGATTTTCTTTTTTTGGCGATTTAAAAATAAAAAATTTTCCATACGAATTGAAAGCAGCAAGAATTTGTTATTTTTCTGAGTAGTAACTCCGTTTCCCAGATATAGAAATTTTTTCATATACTCGATCAAAAATTAGGATATGTTACCCTGGGTAACCGGTTAATCATCGCCGTGGATATCTACCCATTATTTATGGTGATAGGTAATTCTCCATCGTCGCGGTAACTTCCCATTATTTTCCCCATACCCTGTGGGTATTGGGTGAACGATCGCTATCCATTTCACACGGTAATAATAATTACCAACGAAATACAAATCCGTGGTTATAAACAAATGTAAGTGAAAATATTATAATTAGTGATTATGTCTTTAAGGTTTTTTTTTTATAGAAAATGTCCAATCAAATATCTAAGGGTTTGAAGTTTTTCAAGGTCGCTCATTTGGAAAGTGCTGCAATCGTCTGTAAATAAAACGGTCTAGGTAAAACAACAGATACTTCACGTCGGAATTCAAAATGTCGGAAGAGGCATGTATAGCAAATTTGTTACCGAAAAGCTTACTCTATATAAATGACCTTTTTCCATTTGTGATTTTTTTATAAGAATTCAGGAAAATAAAGCATCTGTTAATGATTAAAAAGAATTTCAAAATTCATTTATGACACTATCTAACTGTAACAAAGTATAATTTCACTGTGGCAACCTCTAATGAGGTTGCGACAACCTCTAGTGAGGTCGTGTCAGCCTCCAATGAGGCTGTGTCAACATCCAATGTGTTGTGTCAACGTAAAATGAGGTTGTGACAACCTCGTATTTCGGTTACAACTAATTCGGTTGTCCGTATCGAATTTATCTGTGAGTGTGGTGCGAAACAAAAACAAAATATCTGTTGTGGATGTGTACAATTACAGCAATAGCTAATTCCACTATCATAAATTCTGACCCTGACATTTCTCAATGATAATGTCCAGTTGCTTTCGGAAACAAGTTCCTTATCGCACGTTGCGGGATGAGGGCTAAATGAAAAAAAAAATTAAACAACTTTTGTTTTAACACTGTTATGTTACAACCCACTATTATCAACTATATTTTTTACTTTTGTTTGGTTTATTGCTAGGCTAACTAGATGTCTCACATGTGTTGGGAAATTTTTTGTTTAAGGGGAAGTTTTCTAGGTGGAGCCTGTAACCAATATTTAGTATATATTATAGTTTTGAACCCAATAATAAGGAAATTTAGAAAAGCCAAAGTGAAAGAGTTTGGAAAAATTAACAATTTCTTAAATAAAAGCTTTTTCATAAAAAAAAGAATTTTCTCAAAAAAATACCTATTCATAGTCTTAAACAAAGTACTTTTTCTTAAAGAACCACCTTATCTTAAAGAAGTAAGTTTGCTTAAAAAATAAATTTTCTTACAAAAAGTAAATTTTCTTAACAAAAGTATTTATTTTTTAAATTAGTACCTTTTCTTAAACAAGTACAATTTCTTACAACTAATTGCCTTTTCTTAAAAAAAGTACCCTTTTTTGGGAAAACAAAATAACTTTTCTTGAGCCAAGTACTCCCAAAAATCTACCTATTCTTAAAAACCTATTCCTATACTTATTCTATACAAAAAGTACCTTTTCTTAAAAAAAAGTATTTTTTTAATAAGTACCTTTTCTTAAAAAACTAAATTTTCTTACAACAAATTGCCTTTTCTGAAAAAACTACATTTTGTGTTAAAAGTACCCTTTTTTGGGAAACAAAATAACGTCTCTAGATGAAAAGTACTCTTAAGAATTTACCTTTTCTTAAAAAAAGAACCAATTCTAAAAAAACACTTTTCTTCAAAAACAAAAAAAAAAAATAAAAAAATTCCCTTTTCTTAAAAATACCATTTCAAAAAAAAACATTTTCTTCAAGAAAAAACCTTGTCTTAAAAAAATACCTTTTCATACAAAAATTCCTTTTCTTTAATGTAGGTTCTTAAAAACAAAATAATACCTTTTCTTTTATTGGGATATGTAGCGTTTCTGAAAATAAATAAATTTTCTTAAAAAAATCACCTTTCTTAAAAAGAGTACCAATTCTTTAAAAGCTATTTGTTCTTAAAAAATAATCTTTTTGTAAAAATACTTCATACTCTTATGGCTTTTTCTTGCAGAAAGTACTAAAAAATAGTACCTTTTTTAAAAAAACATTAGCTTTTAATAGAAGTACCTCGCTTTAAACAAGGACCTTTTCGGGAAAATACATAAAAAAGTAACTTCTACTACTTTTAAAAAAAAGTAACTTCTATAAAAAAAAATGTCATCGCTAGCAAATTAAAGACCTGCATATTTGATTCTTTTATTAATTTAATTAGTGTTTTTGCCTGATAATTTTAAGTATTGCAAATATCTGTAAAAGTTTCGGCCCTTTCTGCCATCACCGATTCTATTGTCGCGTTTCAAAACTGCGGTTATGAAATGTTAAATCTTGCCAAAAATTCCAATCAAACTAAATTGCTAAATATAGCAAAGGCTTCCAGATTTAAACTGAAACATCACCTGCCACAAGACATTCCATTTCAAGTTTGACACTTGGCTGTATACTATGATATTAAAATGATGTGACAGCAAATTGTAAGAAATAAGGAACAAAACATTGGACAAACATTCACGACTCCACTGCTTCGGTAGATAATGGGAACCAAAACAATGAAATATCTTTAGGACAAAATATCAGCGAGAACAAAAAAAAACTTTAATTTCAACTTCAGCGGAGTAGAAATATCAGGAAATGAAAAAATATGAATAGATGATTCAACGATGACGCCCCTGCAACTGAAAACTCCATCATTGAATTGGCAAAATATGCATATGCAGCAGGATAAAATTAACCGAGTTAAGAGTAAACTGAGCGGAGAGAACGGCACAGTTTCCTTTGTTCACATTGTGGGGAAAAAGGGATAGTTAGACCACTTACAAATGCATTGTGGTACGATTGTAACTGTTGGATTACTACTAAAACAGTTTCAGTTTTTTGTTGGCGATTTAGCTACGTACGTGTCGCTGCATTTAATTTGATTTTTCTTTATCACATCCAACAAAGTGAACATTGTAATGAATGACTTTTTTTTGTAATTCGTTGGTGTAGATTAGGTACTAGACACAGGAAACCAATTAACTGGAAAAAATATTCCCCTGCCCACAGACTTATCTAATTTCGAACGTGTAGATACATATATTTCCATGTCGTTTATATATATATAATTGTCTGTGGTACAATGTTTTTTGCGGGACTATTGTGCAAAAAAGTGGGTTGGAGTCCAGATTTGTACTAGAATATCTACATGTGGCAACACTATCAAAGTCTGAACTTTGTTTTTGTTTGTGGCTTGTCGCAAATATATTATACTTGCGTCCAAACACATTACGTTTGCTATTCAATATTATATGTTGGGGACACAATGATTAATATGTTATAAAATCAGTTTTTGTGACCCAAATATGGGTTTGTTTTTTGGAAACTTATGAAAACAAAAACGTGATAGACAACTAAGAAACTAAAAAGCAGCAGATCTTTATTTCATGAAAACAAGGTATGCATGTACGTATACGAATGTTCCAAAAATATACATAGTTCCTGCATAATGTTAAAGGGGGCGTGTATTTTCGTTCACTATTATTTGATAATCCCAGTTTACAGTTCAAGTTTATTTCTTTGGTATTTTTAATTTTTCATTTACCCACGACTCAATGTACATTTCTATAACTTTAGTTGCATTTGGACCAAACATTAATCTGCTTAGTGCGCAATATTACACCGTAATTTTTGAAGTTCCTGTGAAGCACTGATTTAATTCAGCGTCTAGTTTGTTGGTGATATATTCGGAATTGCGGTCGTTAGTGGGGCAATGGTAGTTCACGCGACTGTTTTACACGAAAACGTGGGTTCGATCCCTGCACTCACCACCTTACACATCTTTCGATGACGGCCACCTCGTATAGTGGTGAATTCAATAAATTTCTAATAAAAGCGTTTGGGATCATTTGCATATACAGATCTTAATTAATTTATTATTTGCGAATATCTCCTCAAGAACATTAGTGTACGTGACAAAGAACATCTTTTTCCAGCCAAAGCAATAGTGTTGGTTTGATGAAGATTTTGTACTATCAGCTGTTCGGGGTGAATGAACTTTATTTATAGTATATAAGGACCATCATTTATATGCACATCTGTTTGTTTTACAGCAACTTTCGTTTACTTTTATTGACCATTATGTAACCTCATGGGGTCAGATGCCTTACACATATTCACTCACGCTAGGAGGGATTCTTCGGCCTTATCCTTCCATCGGAGTCTTGGTCGTCCTCTCTTTCTGCTTCCATTGGGTACGTTATCGAAAACATTTCGCACTGGCTCAGCTTCATCCATTACGATAACATGGGTCAGCCACCGTAACAGGGCTAATTTGATTCGCCTAGAGAAGCCCACGTCAGAATATAAATCATATAGCTCTTGGTTGCAGCGACGTCGGTACTCGCCGTTTTGCCCAACAGGACTATATATTTTCCGGAGAATTTTCCTCCCGAATACTGCCAGGTGTTTTCCATCCGCTTGCGATAAGACCCAAGTTTGGGAGCCATATGCCAGGACTGGTAAAATGAGAGTCTGGTGTAGGTGGAACTTTGTCCGTCGAGAGAGGGCTTTGCACCCAAACTGCTTGCTGAGCACAAACTGGCATCTGTTTGCAAGCATAATTCTACTATTCATCCCCAGGCTGACGTTTTTGTCCTTGTCAACGGCGGATCCAAGGCTGAAAAATTCATCTACCACTTCAAAATTAAATCGGTTGTCAACGTGCAAGTGCGGACCAAGTTGAGAGGTTTGACTAGTCGTTGACACCATCAATTTTGTCCTGCTCTCATTAACAGCAAGACGAACCTTCGCAGATTATTTTTCGATTTTTTAAAATACTACGGTAACGTCTCGGAAATTCCGCCCAATAACGTCCATGTCTTCAGCAAACGCCACCAACATATGGCCTTTCGTGTCAATGATGTTGTTCGTATTTACTGCAGCTTTTGTCATTATTATCCCCATTAAGATGTTGAAGAGATTGCACGAAAGTGTGTCGCCTTATCTCAATCCTCGCTTAGTACAGAATGGTTCGGTGAGGTCTTTCCCCAACTTCACTGATGACTTGGTGTCGGTCGGCGTTATTCTACAAAGGCGGATCAGTTTTACCGGAGTGCCAAGTTCAGACATAGCTTCGTCCATGTTTTCCCGTTTGGGGCTATCGAAAGCAGCTTTGTAATCGACAAAAAAATGGTACGTATCGATTTGCTTTTCGTGGCTCTTTCTCAGGATTTGGCATAGTGTGATTATTTGGTCAGTCGTGGACTTGCCTGGTCTAAAACCACACTGATAAGGTCCAATCAGGTTTTCAACAATTGGCTTTCTTTCACATAATACTCGCGGCAAGATAATGTACGCGATGGATAAAAGACTGATACCACTCCTTTTATATAGATGACATAATACACTGAGACTCCAATCGTCAGGAATAGATTCCCCCAACCATATACCACATATAAGTTGATGCGTGTGGGCTAGCAGTCCTTCGTCACCGGCCTTAAAAAGCGCGGCGGGTAGCCCATCCACACTTGCGGCTTTATTATTCTCAAGCCGGGTGATTGCAGTTCCAATCTCGCTTTGGCTTTGGCGATAAGCAACCAGAAGCAAACCCTGCGGCAAACTAAGTTTCAATAATGTTTAACTGATACGAATGACAGCTAAATTATATTTTATGTTATAATACAACAGCAAACTCGAACCCGATGAACTGGCCTACTACCTTGTCGTCATTGAGAGAACGTTAAGAGAGGTTTAGAAACTCTTATCTATATATCAATGAGACAATTTAGTATTTAGTAGGGTTGCCAAAGGGTAAATCCCGAATCCCGAAATCCCGAGATTTTTCGGGATTTATAAGTAAATCCCGCGATTTTTCGGGATTATTATTAATTTTGAAAAACATAAAACTAAAAACAATCACAAAAGTTCAGTGTGGTGTTATTTTTTGAAAGAGTCGAAAGGTACACCTCAAGCAAAATGCAAATTTTGCAAAAAGGGTTTAAAAACCAATGGCGGCTCTACAAAAGGTTTAATAACATCTTAACGTAAGTTAATTAAGGCATATTTATGTCTATTATACGGCTTACTCTCCAAAAATTACAAAATTCATTGCGTCGGGTAGATCATGATATTTAAAAAAAGAAAGTAAAATAACATAGTTTCGGAGTTATGCACCCCGACATTTCGGATAGTTTTTCCACTTACGTACTGTGTAAAGCCATTGATATCACTTTTTTGTATAAATCAAGTCATAACCAACTCAAAAAATAATGTAGCCTTTTTCTATAAGTCGCTTCGTTATCGAGTTATCGGATGTTTACGTTTCTCAAACAAAAATTTAAAAAATTTTTCAAATATTTTTTGTTTTTGTTTGAAAAAAAAAATTATTCGAAAAATCCCGCGATGTTTTTTAAATAATTTTTGTTTTTGTTTGAGAAAAGTAAAAAAAAATTGATAATTTTTCTAAATGACGATATCTCGATAACTAAGCGACTTATCAAAAAGTGCTACAATATTTTATGAGTTTGTTTTGAATTGATTTATACACAAAACTGATATCAATGGCTTTACACGGTACGTTAACCCCATAACCCTCTCACATATCCGAAATTTCGGGACCCATAACTCCGAAACTATGCATATGCCCCGCTTTTTTTTTTGGTAAGAATATTGTATTCTACTCCCCTTGGGGTTGTTTTTTGGAGTGGAAGCCGTAAAATAGACCTGTTCCCAAAAAAATTTAAAAATAGAATCTCGAAAAATTCCGAAATCCCGGAAAATCCCGGGATCCCTAACAAATACCGAAAATCCCGGTATTTCGGGATCGGGATTTGAAAAATCCCGAATCCCGGGATTTTTTAAAATAGCTCCGGATTAGCATCATGAAAAAGCTGTTCAAAATTCCGTTTGGAACCAGTGTAAAGCTGTAAGCCCCACACAGTGAATATAAAACAAGAAACATGATATGTAATGGGAAACAATTTTGTTTGTGTTATTTTTGGACTTATAGGTCTGCGGAGGCCAATTACTTCATACCTGTGAAATGCCAAATTTCCCAAGCCAACGAGCAGTAATCTCCATCCAGTTTCCTTACATACCCGATAGAACACAAAATTCCCGTAAAAACACTGACATTATGCCGCTCCACATACTGAACCCTTTCAGCTAGTCATAGTATCCTATTTGGCAAAGAATTTATGTTTGTTGAGGACGGGAATGGCTGAACTGAATCCTTTTTTGGTTGTAATTTTTGCATTTTTAAAATTTTTTTAAATTTTTTTGCATTTTTAATACACACTTTAGTCTGTCTCATTCAATTCCAAAGGGGGAATATTGAACACAAGTCTCTTGCTATTTCTCTCACATCCTCAGACTAGGTGCGCATTTTAAACTCATCATGGGCGACGACACTGTAAGTAAACCCAACATCTTCCATTGTTTGCTCGTTACTACAGCTTTTATCAATTATGCTTGAACGCGTGTGTTTTGCTTTCTTCTCATACCTTTTGGGAAACTTCTAAAATGTCCTTAACTAATGGTTTTTGCCTATAAGATTTAATTAAGTAAATATTAATTGTAACATTGGATGAAGGGCATAATTAAAAATGCTCTCCAACCAATAACAAATCAAAAATTACTAAGAGGCCAACAACTAAGAAGCAGTACAAGTTTGGACAAAAGGCAAAAAACACGTTGCTCATTTGCTTAAGTACTTTCGTGGCGCAGAGTCGAGACGGGTCATGTACTCGTACACAGTCATTAGAAAAGCTTTCAACGCCAATTTTCATTACGCTTGCAATTTAAAGTACAACCCTAGTTAATGGTGCACGTGCCCTTTTTGAGCGATGTCTGGATACTCTAAACGAAAAATCTCTGTTCTGTTTTACAAGCACCTGTAGCATAATGATGAATACAGATTTTAGTAAATACTTGTAAGTATATATGTATAAACATAAAGAGATGTACATGTATCGAAAGGCGACATAGAAACACAGGAGATAGTGCTCAATTTTATAGAAAGAAGTATCCATTTTATTATTGTACTGTAAAAGTTCAATGCTATCGAGTGCGAATAATCCGAAGAATTGTGGTATATACATCTTCCTACACGAAAAATGTAAACACATGCCTGAGTCATGCGGCATAAGCTAAATTTGGAAAGTTTTTAGTTGACTTTGTACTAGAAAGTTCAAGACGATTTTAGTGGCGCCCACAATGCGAAATCTATAAAGACATTTAGTTAACAATTTTTTTCAGTAGATGTCGTACAGTGGTGAAGATGACTCTGAAAATGGAGATTAACTAACAGCAGCTACAAATATGATCCGATAACAGGGGCTATGTTGGTAAAGTTCCTCACGGTCCCACAATATATTAAACAGCAACACTACCAACTAGAAAGTAACCAACGACCTTTCAAAAACATTTTTAACTTTAAATAGGAATGCCCATGAATCAGTAATGGTGAGAAGCTTTCGTCACTTGTCAAGTATTTTTCTAGGAATTTAAAATGCGTTGAATTAAAGGGCCGCAACAGTTTAAGTCACTTATTTTTAAATCATTTTTTTTTGGGCAAGAACAGCTTCCCATTACATGTCATGAAGACGTTGGGGAAAGCTTTTCACAGCTCGTGAACAGCGTGATTTCTAAGGGTCCAGCCACTGCTTTACACTCATTTGGAATGGTATTTTGATAGATTTTTCATGGCTAAATAATCGACAGTATGTGAGGCGATCAGAGAAGTGATCATACTCTCGTTCTCATCCACAAGAACCGCGCACACTACCATTGCACTGCTAAAGTAAACAGCTAAAGTTGTAGAATAAATGATAGTGTAACTGTAAAATTAGAAGAAGCGACAACGCATAGATCCTGTTTGGAATATACTTAAAATTACTTTTGTATATCCGCCAATGGTTCACCGAGTAGTGTGCGCGGATCCCTCTGACCACCTTGCATACCTTTCGGCGACTGACAACTCGCATAGCGAGGGAGAATCTATCGATTATGTAGTCATGAAACCACTTCTCATAATACCGTTCGTAACCGGTGTAACACTTTAGGTTCCAATCACTCGGTGTAAACTAAAAAACGCACAGTTTA
This sequence comes from Phaonia tiefii, assembly GCA_963931995.1. Taxonomy (NCBI): domain Eukaryota; kingdom Metazoa; phylum Arthropoda; class Insecta; order Diptera; family Muscidae; genus Phaonia; species Phaonia tiefii. The sequence continues at coordinate 165,139,482 of OZ008370.1, read as the reverse complement.
CTGGTTGTGTGAGGCTCTCCCTGTTCCCATCATGGGATGTAATCGGAAACATTTACATTTTTGGAACGAAGTTCTTCATCGCACGTTGCGAAATGGAGGCTAAATGAAAACAAATATTGTTTAACACTATTATGCTACAACCCACTATTATCAATTATATTGGGTACATTTTCTTTGGTTTGTGTCTAGACTAACATATGTTGGAAAATTTCTTGTTTAATGCGAATTTTTCTAGGTGGAGCCTGTAACCAGTATTTGGTATATATTGTAGTTTTGAACCCAATAAAATGTAAATTTGGAAAAACCAAAGTTAAAGAAGTTTAGAAAGAGAAACATTTCTTAAAAAAGTGAATTATGTTAAAAAATGTAAATTTTATCAAAAAACAAAGTACATATTCTTAAGAAAGTACCGTATCTTGAAGAAGAACCTTTGCTTAAAAAGGTAAATTTTCTTACAGAAAGTACCTTTACTTACAAAAATTATTTTCATCATTTCCCTTGCCGGAGTTTTTTGCTCGGTCTGTTTTTTAAACTTACATGTTCTAGATCTATTTAATATAGAGCTAACACATGAGCTTTATATTGTTAAGAAGGTCTTGAGCTTTAATAAATTTAGAAAATTGTGAGTACAAAAAAAATTTATTCTTTTTTAAAATAAGTAAATTTTCGTACCGAAATTCCCTTTTCGTAAAATAATACTTTTTATTTAAAGAGTACATTTTTTGTGACACTTTCCTTGAGATAAGTATCTACTCTTAACAATTTACCTATTTTTGAAAAAATCACCAATTCTAAAAAAAATCCCATTTATTAAAACAAAAACTTTCCTTCAAAAACAAAAAACTTTCTGTTAAAAAATATATTTTATTACAAAAATTTATTTTCTTAAAAGTACTTTTTCTTAAACATAAAATAATGCCTTTCTATTTTACTTTCTTCAGAAAAGCAGGCTTCCGAAAATAAGTAAAAAAAAACGTTTTGGTAAAAAGAGTACCACTTCTATAAAAAGTACCTGTTCTTACAAAAAGTAATTTTTTGTAAAAAAAAATCAATGAGTGTTCGAACTCACGGATGATGTGTTAACACCTTTTTGGTACACGGTACCTGTTCGATTTCTATGAACACACTAGTAAATGTTGCCTTGGAAATTAAAAAATAATAGTTCTTTTGTATACACCGGGCAATGCTGAACATCAAATGACTCGCTTTGTTTGGCCATAGCAACAACAACGAAACAACCAAACACACAACATCACACATACTTTGTCCGAAGTAGCTGACGTATACGTGTGTCACATAACCACATGTTTGCCATATCAACAGCAACGAAACAGCCAAACATGATGTTGTACACATACTTTGTACGAAGTAGTTGACGTATTAGTGTGTCACCATAACGTCGACCGCGCAAGCCCATGGGCTTGCAAATGAAATTTTGCATGGCTATGCTTTATATCTCCGTTCAACAACAGCAACAGACACATGTACATACATACATTATTATGTTAATACATACGCTATAGACACAATTTCGTTTGCCTCACCCCTGCCACACCACTCTTTCATTGCTCTCTTTCTCGCTCATTTTTGCTTAACACGTCATTATTCTCTTTCGCAGTCGCAGAAAATCTGGTTTTAGCAGCAGCATAAAATCTGACTTTGATAGATTTAGTCCCTATACGCCGCTATATATTTTAACACATCAGAAATTCATACTCTCATGGCTTTTTCTTCCAGAAAGTAGTACTATCTTCTTAGTTCGGGTATAAAAATTCACGCCAATGCATTATATGAAATAAAGTCAAACGAAATAATCTCCAAACAAAATTAAATAATCCCAAACAGAAAATATGAAAAATTGCAACCAATTAGATAACATTCAAATGAAAGAAATTGATGAAAATGTATGGTGAAACTTTGTTGGGGGGGTACAGATCAAAGTTATACTCTTTGCTGAGAGTTTAAACGTTTTCACTTCACGTTAATAACAATCAGAAACAGTTTTGTGGCGATTCAATGCTTCCACAATAGATAATTTGACTTTAATTTTCGAATTTAATATTTATAATATCATCAAATTTCATTCAAATAATGATTTTAATGATTTTTTTCATAACTGAATACGCCACAAATATGCGAGGTTACCGCCGCTGAATGAAATTTGAGCTGTTCAGAGCAGGGATTGAACCCACGATATCATGTACAAGAGGTGCGCACACTAACCATTGCACCACCGACGGCCACGATTAGTCTAGTTTTGTTTAGTCAATTAGTTTATTCAAATATTTGTTTTTAATCTATAATGTATGTGTAATTTTATTCAATGACCTTCTGCCATCGTTCATTCAACTTTCTGATCCCAGATTTTGTTAAGTGGATTTGATTAAGCTTGTGCAGAAGCCAAATATCAAGTTATTGTCACGTCGAAGCCGTTTCACATGGTTATCAATGGTCGTGTGCTTACACCTATTATCACCCGTCTTGGTGGTACCATTGGGAGCTTCGGAGCTGCGATTTTAACCCTTTAAACTTTTTCTTGATTGCCATTAAAGACCGATACTATGCGAATAATTCACAGATGATCCACACCCTTAAGGCTAATATTGTCCGAGAGAGTCGTGAAATAGGACCAGAAACAGACATCAAAGTAAGTGGAAATGTGACTAACAGGAAGAACCGCGGCACCCACAGCCACATGATTGAAATCATATTCCACAAATAATGGAAATATTTGTTTTAGATACTTATATTTTAGATACTTTAGATACTTACATACTAATATTATAGAGAGAACGTGCTTGTGAGTTTGTTATTTTGTATGAAGGGGGTAATCCCCTAAACTACTAATTCGATTTTAGAAATTCTTTCTCCCGCAGAATGCTACGTTATCACTGAGTGATATAGGTTAGTTATTTAGAACTAAGTCGGCCGGGTTTGGTACTTTCTAATAAAACCATAATGTAATGTGCCAAGAGAAATTAAATTTTGTTCATTATATTTCATTTTTTAAAATATTTTTTTATTTGGACCACTCTGTACTAGATGGTCGACTTTTTAGTTTGTCTATTCGTCACCATAATCCGGAGAAATCCATTCCCATAAAATGACGACATATTCATAGGTGTTGTAGGTCAATTGCAGAATTCAAGAGATTTTTGGTATCGATTTAAAACTGTGCAAACAAATTAATGAATTTTGTAATTAGTTAAAAGTTCTAAATAGTAATAATCTAATTTATTGCAATATCTGCAAAAGTAAAGTTCACCCATTTGTTCCTCTTCCACTTTACAAAACGACCACCTTTGCTTACATCCACGAATTCTGCCATTCGTGATCGAGTGTTACCGCAAAACTAAATTCTTTGCGTTTTGCCAATGATACAAAAAAGTCAACAGTAGAAATACCTGGGAAGTGATAGTATTTGTCTCGTATTGTCGAGTGAAACAAGAATCTGCTTGTGAAATTTCCCAAACACCCCCAAAATCTTGAAAACCTGTTAAAAACCGATTTTGCGTACCTTTGCGCACTTATAATCCTTCCAGTTAGTTGATTATCAACCGATTTTCATTTTCTCACCGGATTTAAAAAGAAGAAACCTAGGCCTTTCAAGCGAAGTATATGACAAGCCTGTATGTATTTGCCCAGCAAACTGATATTTATACCCATAGGATGGAGATATATATCATTTAACACGTAAAAAAATTTAACACATAGAAGGAGCCATATTAGACCCGTAGTATCTTTGGACGAAATTCGTTTTAGGACTTTTCAAGACGTTTGAACCATGTCCGTCTGTCTGGCTTGTTGGCTGGCCAACACGGTAATTGCTGTAGGTAAATCTTTACAGATCACAATGAAATTTTGTCATTGAGAATGTCATTGAAATATTGAGATTGGGATTGAAAATGGGCGTTTTCCCAACGTCCCTTCTGGTACCTCCCATACAAATCGACACATTTAGCACAAAATCGTATCTCTTTCAAACCTTTCTTCTGGTAGATGTGATTAGCTTCAACTCTCACACCGGTTAATAACCAGTAGGTGCCTACTTAACTGGAAGAAATGGGCGAGATTGTCACACTCATTCTGGTACAAAACAGGGTGTTCGTCCTTTATGAAAATTTGTACTAGTCAATATTTAGTCAAATACCACTCTCCTATATGAAATGAGTGGTTTTTGCCACACCCATTCTGGACACGATAATTCTCATAAACTACAACCGATCTTAATAAAATTCGGTTCTAGGCAATATTTTCCTGAAAGCTACTGTATAATTAAAAACTGACTATTGTGCCACGCCCAGTTTCGTACCTGCCATACAAAAGTTGGGCGTATTTCCGTATTGCCGACTCGATAGTTCCAAAAATCATAACCGATATTAATAAAATTTGGTACTGATCAAAAATTTGACTTGCACATTTTTCTACCTCGCATATAAAAATTGGGAGGGAAATTGGTTGGTAGTCAAAAAATTCCCCAAAACCACTTAGGATCCTAACTAATTTATACATTCAATAATATTTAGTGCAGTGTCAATCTGCTACTGAATATGGTCACTTATGAGTGTGGGCGTTTTTAAGAGAACTCATACGAAATGGATGACTTAGGGTGATGATATGATTAACTAGGTTCATCCGACTGAAATTTATGTACTGGGTTTTTATCCATTTTTCAACTGAGGCGATGATTTCACACGTTATTTTATAAGGAAACCATAATACACTTGAGTTTATACAAAAGAGCCGTTTCCTAATGACTAAATCGCAACTGTGTTTTTAAAAATCCAGCCTTAATTGACTGAGTTATTGAAGTTTTTATTAAAAAGAATAATGGTCGCTGGAAAGACTACGTGGAATATTGCCTGCGAGAGCTTGGTGTTACCAACTACAGGAGAAAAACTGAAGATCGAGCCGGTTGGAGAAACATGTTATCTTCATTTTGTAATGACCTTGTCACCTCTGTTTGCCAGGAATCATGAAGATACAATTGCAAAACTTCTTTTGAAAATCTTTATCGCCATTAATAGCGATATAGAATAAAAAAGTACCAATAAAAACGGCGAATAAATATGAATCATCCCTGATGGAAAGATGTTGTTCCATTTTGTATTTTTCTGCAATCAGCAGATTTTTAAGCACTTCAGTACCACTAATTCATTTTAAGCACTTCAGTACCATTAATTCATTTTTTTTAATTCAATATAATAAAGACAAATTAAATCCAAGAGAATACAAATTTTTTATTTGAATCTATTTTTAGTTTTTTAAGAAGTGTGGAATACTTTGCATTTACATTTTTTAAAATTTATTTTTATTTTAATTACAAATAAAATTCACCGCTTATTGAGCGAAGAAATCCTCAATTCAACCAAAAACACTTTATTAGTTTATTGTCATACATAACTTGACCAACTGGTTGTGACCAAAAAACGTGAAACAATGGGTAAAAATCTAAATTTATCGATTTTAAATTAAAAGTCAAATACATGTAAAAATACATGTCTGCCGAAAACTTCAGTAAAATAAAATCTTAAACGTGTTAATTTACAAAAACAAATAAATGTGTGCTGTTATTTCGCTTCCAAAAACAAAAACAAACATTTTTACATTTCAGTAAAATGGTGATAACTTTGGAACAGTAAGACCTCTGGGCTTCGTTTACGTCATCTTGGAAAGGTAAGAAGTATGGCTATCTTTCAACAGAAAAAAACATAAGTTACCTGCCATCTGGCTGAGCAAATTGAGGTTATGTGATTTTTTTTCCATTTTTTTCTGAAAGCTCTGTATCACGGCGATTTGACTTTTTTCTAATTTTTTTTATTGATTCTGAAAGGCATCTTAAAGACCTTTGCCACAAGCCCAAAAATCCGACCACTGGCTCAGAAGTTAGCAACTTTACCCTACTACCCTCCGACCGCCAATCCCAAAATTTTGAACCCGCTGCCATTTCGCACCCTTGCATTTTCGGACATGGTCCTAGTGGACTTTTCTTCATGAAACGAGCCAAGGAATACGCTGGAGAAATTTGTCCGGAACTTCCTGAATCACCCTGTATAATATAATAACTTTTTATAATCAAGTCGGGGGGTGAGACACCAAAACGTTTGTCAAAACAATCCCACCAAAAGCGGGACAGTTGGTCAGGTTACTCAGATATCCTCTCTTACCCAACTGTAATAAGTTTTTAAAATTATTTAGCATCACACATTTTTTTACTATTGTTAAATGTACATAATTGAAAGATTATCCATCCATAATGTCGTTGAAATACAAAATAGATGATTAAACTGTTTCCTTTAAAATCTATACAAAATCACAGACATCCATAATACCAAATACATAGTAGTTAAAGGTCTCCGAAAGAGGGAGTAATCAGCCTTAAGCTACAACAATCTCGCGCCATCTTTAAGAACATAATTCATTTCAACAACGATGGCGATGACGATTAAGCCAATCTTGATGAAAAAGATGAACGAACGCTCTTTGTAAGGAGTAGAAACTTTCGCTTTTCGCATCGTCTTGATAGAATGAAAAAAGAATAATAATAAGACCGTTCAATCATAAATCACTTTATATAATAGACTTATACCATAGCTCAGTGTACTCAGCCAGGGAAAAAATAACAATGTCTACAATAAAGTATAAATTCAGACGATAGTCGTTTTATGGATGAGTATGGTGAGCAGCCTCGCCAGCCTTCCACTCCAATCTGTCGTCGTGAAAATCAATCAAAGAAATTTACCCCTCACTCGCCCCAGTGGGAAATAGCACGCGTCAACGTTATGTGTGTAGTAATGAATGCACACACTCTCCCTCTCTCACACACACATGTATATCTATGCTCACAAATACATATTGAAGTTTGCTTATTGAATTATGATTAAAAGAATGATTCATAATTCAGTTAATTTGCAATTTTCATGCCTTTTCATAAGGCCCAGATATCATCCCATCAAAAGAAGCTTAACGAAGTCGTATAGTGTTTGTATATTCAATTGTGTATTCATACTAATATTGATAAAAAAAAAAAAAATGATGATCAGATGTCAAAGTGAATAAATTCTCATTAATAATGAATGAAGAAAACACAAAAATAAAAAATTCGAATAAATAAATCGTAATTGGTTATCTCATGGTTCATATCCCAAGTTCTATTCTCTTAGTATAGTAAAATCAAAAAGACTCCAATTCACATACAAAAATTCAAAAATGATTTATCAATTATGATGACACAATTGCTATTGAAATTAGAACTATTTTCTAATAACCAATAATCTAAAGCAAACGAGACAAGTGATAATGTTGTTTTTTTTACTCTAATGTTTTTTTATTTTTGTCAAGTATTTTGCTTGACATATGATTTACATATAAGTAATTTAGACCATCTTAGATTGTAGGTGTGGGGGGAAAAGAGTTTTTTGTCCACCCCTCAAAATGTATGTTGGTTTGTTTTCTGATGATTTGCAAAATATTTCGTATCTAGCATTATGTTTCCGTGAGCTGGAACGCTCTAAAAAATTTATTTTTTAGTTTTCTAAATAACTTTGTACTTTAGCTACAGGCAATATATACAATATTAAAATCATATTAAAGGGTTTTTTATGGCGCGTCCAGCGGTATAAAACATGTCCTGACATATCCTTTTCATAGGGATTTTTTGCAACAGAAACGCATTTTTTAGATTTTGGTACGGATATTTTTCTGACTTCAAACTGTTCAATCCTGAAGGGGTAAAAATATAAGTTAAATGAAAAACAACAATTCAAACAAAAAAAAATTATTAATGTCCAAGAAACTAATTTTTCACATTGACATTGACAGCTTTTATTTAACCCATGCTTGACAGTAATTATTATAATCTTTGGTGTTGTAGTTACAACTGGTTGTGCAATTATGGTTCCTATAGCTCCCAATCAAAGATTATCCTGGACTTAGTTTCCCTGTTTTCTCCTTCATTTTATTTTGTAAATTATATTTTTATTTGAATTGAAATTAAAAAATTTTCGAGCGTCTCGTATATTTCACCAGTTATATTTATTTCACTTAGTTCTTTCATGTGGAATTATGGTTTCTTATACCACTTCAGATCAGTTGAATCTATAGGATCCTCGCACAAGGCCTCGCATTTCGTACTTTTCTGTATGCAGTCTGAGGCTGCTGGACCGGCTTTGTAACTCGGCAAATGCTTAATATTTGTGGATGAATAGTTACATTTAAAAATTACGAACACTCGATCCTTGTCGTTTTTAATGGCAGGATCGGCCGGCAAAAAATCATGCAGAAACGCACAGCCAACACTATTTTGGCGATCGCATACAAGCAAAGTGAAATGACCTGTCTGGTGACTAAAGGATATGGCAATCGTTATTGTTTTGCTTTTTTATTTACTAAGAAATCTTACGTTGTTTTGCGAAAAGATGCCATCAACGTATGATTTGCAAAGAATTGCTCTTCGAACCACATGGATATGGCCTCGCTGATGAAACCCTCAGTTGGTATATCGACGTATTTCGTTTTAGTCATATAAATATTTTGACCAGCCATGGGGAGTTGTTTTGTGCTGCGACACTGGTCATGGGCAAATATGCAGCTCCTCGCATTAAATGCTGCAGTTTCCGCCAGATCATCATCCCAGTACTAAAATGAGAAACTTCATTTCATTAGCTAACCCATATCAGAAGAACGTCCTCTTACCAAGACTGGCATTCGTTTTGCTGGGTAAAAACATTTTACCTTCCCGACAGCGACACGGCTTCGGTAATTATTATGTTCGTGCAATATAAGGGGCTGGTGCTTTGTAAGGCTTTTAAGTTTGGGATATCCTTTACACGCAGGACCAAAATCCTTTGATGATATTAAAAACCAAAAATCATACAAATGCTAAACTTTTATAATACGGACACACCTTTGTTTTTCCGCAGCCTACATGTTGTCCTTGATGGGGACACATTTTCCTATCACAATAATCGATATTTGCATAAGAGTAGTGGCTTGCAAGTTCACCAAATATTAGAAATAAAGTAAATAATATAAACATTCTTACAGAAAAACTCACGTGACTTACAACCGGGGTCTATTTAAATTCTTCCTAAAACAAAAAAAAAAAACTTTTAACTAATTATTAAAATTTAAATTACAACATCACGATTCCTCTCAAAACCGTGAGTATTTCAAATGAATTTATATCGGTTTATTAGGTCTGTTTTATTTATTCCCAATTTGCTTTGTCTGGTTCTAGACGTGCATTAGGTTCGGCAACGGTTAACGTATCAGCCTGAAACCATGAATCTTGTTCCCATTCATATGTTTTATTGTTGGACAAACAACGCTCCGTTAGTTAGATTTTTTTTCGTAACATAGAGCAGCAGCTATGTTAGTGTTGAGCGAATCCGAAAACTTTATAATTTTAAACCAATTCCAATTCAGTAACCAATTCAGATACCCAATGCTCAATGTAGTAAATGCCTTGGATAGCAATTATAGAATGCAAATTCCTGGATGTTTTCACTGAATGGGACCTACAGTTTTTACGCCGATTCCGAACGGTAGTTTGAGAAGCTTTTTAATGGCTAAATACTCGATAGTGTCGCTGGCAATATGCGAGGTGTCCGCCGTCGAAAGAAATTTAATGTGGTCAGAGCAGGGATCGAACTCAGGATCCCATGTACAAGAGGCGCGCACACTAACCATTGCACCACCTACTGCCATGTGTTACTAAATGTAATATTTTGCGTTTATGATTTAAAGGCATATACATTGTCATGTCTAGACCTGTACGTCGCCGAGCGACTCCGCCGTCGCCTCCGTTTTTTGAGTTATTGCCGTTTGGCCACCTGATTACTGCTTAGAAATCGGTTCAGCGGCGGCGTCTACGTGGTTGGGCGGCGTATAACATTTTGTTTAATATTTCGTACAAACGATCAACTACAAACTATAAACTACAAATAGCCACAAACAGGATATATCCTAATAAAAAACAAATGGTTTCCATTACATCCCACGAAGGAATTGGAGAGAACTTCTCAAATACCTCCACCTTCATGTGCACAAAATTCAGATTACTCAGGAGCTCAAACCAGCAGACCAATGGGTTTTTTAAAAATTAAAATGAATGAAAAATGAAAATCTGCATTCCTACTGAGACACCCTTTAGTATACCCAGAATGAATATGTGCAGATCTGATAATCGCCTGTTACGTTGAAAAGATTGACGTGTTGGAATCAGTTTTTATACATGAATTTCCTTGGTATTTTTGTTGTCTAATAATTTCCCATTGTGGAACACCTCTTTCTGGGCTTAATATGAATATAAAGCGGGACTGCCAGTACAATGCATATTATGAAATGTTTACAAAAATCCGGAAGGAACAAAATTCATTGAATTTCAGAATAACAACAAATATAAGCGAGAAATCACCAAAAATGTCCTTCTTGGTTACACTTTTGGTGTATGAAAAGAGATGGTAGCAACCGTAAATTCGACTGTTGCCACCGCACTTTAGTTGTCACAACCGAATTGAGGTAGTCACGATCAAATTTAGTTCCAACAACTGAAATTCGGTTGAAGCAATCTCTAAAAAGATAACCTCTAGTTCAGTTTTACAACCTCTAAATGGGATAAATTCGATTACAGCTAATTTTTCTGTGGGAATAGACCGAGAATATATTGTGAATCAGTAATTAGATTTACAAAAGTGAATTTGAAATTTTGGCGTTTTTCATGAATATTTTTCGAACAAAGTTCCGTACCGCAAGTTGCGGGATGGGGGCTAAATGAAAAAAAATTAAACAACTTTTATTTAAAACTCCTATGCTACAACCCAGTATGATCAACTATTTTGGGTACTTTGGCTTTGGTTTGCGTCTAGACTACCATATGTTGGGAAATTTCTTGTTTAATGGAAAGTTTTCTAGGTGGGGCCTGTAACCGATATTTAATATATATTGTAGTTTTGAATGCAATAAAAAGTAAATTTAGAAAAGCCAAAGTGAAAGAAGTTTAAACAGACAAAATTTTCTCAAATAAGTGCTACAACCCAGTATGATCAACTATTTTGGGTACTTTGGCTTTGGGTTGCGTCTAGACTAACATATGTTGGGAAATTTCTTGTTTAATGGAAAGTTTTCTAGGTGGGGCCTGTAACCGATATTTAATATATATTGTAGTTTTGAATCCAATAAAAAGTAAATTTAGAAAAGCCAAAGTGAAAGAAGTTTAAACAGACAAAATTTTCTCAAATAAGTGCCTTTTCTTAAAAAAACCGAATTTTCTCAAAAAAAATACCTACTCATATTCTTAAACAAAGTACCTTTTCTTAAAAAAACTAACTTATCTTAAAGAAGTATCTTCGCTTAAAAAAAGTACTTCTATTTTAAAAAAAAAATCATACTCTTATGGCTGTGTCTTTCAAAATGTATTTCTTCGTAAAAATGGTTAATTTTCTTAAAAAAAGATTAGATTAATTTTGTTGAAATTTTTCTTTACATTCATCATATTTATTATATACTTATTGTATCTCAAGAATATTAAAATTTAAATCATGGATTATTGTATTAAAAATAGTGCTTGTTACTAAACAGACATAAAAATATACTAACTTCCGTAAAAAATAAATTTCTTAAAAAAATTTTTATCATTTTACAAAAGTATCTTTTCTTAAAGATCCAGTTAAATTATCGCATTTTTCAACGGGAGCTTTAGGCGTGTTGGAACTAACTAGTACATAATATAGAACGAAAGGAACTTCGATTCAACTGGGTGCCCCGACACCTCATGTAATTTTTATACCCTCCACTGTAAGTGATAGAGGGTATATATCAGTTTGTCATTCTGATTGTAACATATAGAAAGAAAGCTTTGCGACCCCATAAAGTAAATATATTCTTGATCCTTATAACAACCGGAGTCGATATAGCCATGTCCGTCTGTCCGTCTGTCCGTCTGTTGAAAACACTCTCACGACTTCAATCGGCGATAACGCGGTTTGGTTTTTGGCCAGAATGTTCCACGTATTCCTGAGAAGTTTGGTATTGCAAATCAGCGAAATTGGTACATAGGGAAAAATTTTATGATTGGAAACGTTCATTTCAAAGTACGTTTCAAAGTACATTTCCTTAAGTACATTAAGTGAGCATTCTGAGCATTTGTGAGCATCCTGCATTTGTGAGCATTTGTGAACAAGTAATTGCATTTGTGAACAAGTAACAGGTAAAATGCAAAAACCCGGTGGGCTGGGTTTGCCTCCCGCCACCGTTCATAATGGCAGTGAAAATACAAAAACGAAACAGAAAACATTAACAACCCCTATTTGTTGACGACCCCCGCAAACGTTATAAGGACCACGATTTACGGATATGCACTTGGAATGTAAGAACTCTATATAGATCCGGTGCAAGTATCCAACTGGCAGATGTCCTCGAAAGTTATAAGGTTGACATTACCGCTATCCAGGAAATGCGATGGACAGGACATGGCTGCACAAGAAAAAGAAACTGCGATATATACTACAGTTGCCATGAAAAAAAACATGAATTTGGTTGTGGATTTGTAGTTGGCAAAAGACTGCGACATCTAGTCTCTAGGTTCAATCCTGTGAGTGAACGAATAGCCACAATCCGCATAAAAGCGAAATATTTTTATATTTCCCTAATTTGTGTGCATGCCCCGACAGAAGAGAAAGATGATGATGCCAAAGACATATTCTATGAGCTCCTAGAGGAAACGTATGACCGCTGCCCTGGCCATGACATTAAGATTGTACTAGGAGATTTTAATGCCAAAGTAGGAAGGGAGAATGTGTTTAATCCAACTATTGGCAATTTCAGTCTTCATGCTGACAGTTCCGACAACGGTATGAGACTGATTGACTTTGCCGCGGCAAAAAACATGGTCATCAGTGGCACAAGATTCCAGCATAAAGACATCCACAAGGCTACTTGGGTATCCCCTGATCAAAGAACTAGGAACCAAATTGATCACGTGGTAATTGATGGAAGGCACTCATCCAGTGTAATGGACGTACGAGTGATCAGAGGAGCTAACATCGATTCTGATCACTACCTGGTAGCAGCAAAGGTTCGCACAAGATTAAGTAGAGCGAAAATCGTACGAAACCAGACGCAGAGGAAGCTGGACATCGGAAAGCTGCAATTACCAGAGGTAGCCACAGCCTACTCAAGGAAGCTCTCGCAACTTTTGGCACAGAACCCACCCCCTCCCGATGACGATCCTGATGCGCAGTGGAAACCCATTTCCGACTCTATAAAAACTGCCGCAACAACCGTACTTGGTTTCGAAAAACCGCTTCGCAACAAACCGTGGTACGATGAAGAGTGTTGCATAGCAAATGATGAAAAGAACGCTGCACGTATGGTAATGCTTCAGTCAATTGCAACGCGAGCTGCAACTGAGCGGTATAGGGAGAAGAGAAAGGAGGTAAACCGTCTCTTTAGGCGTAAGAAACGGCAGTGGAGAAAACGCGAGAGTGAGAAAATTGAGACATACAGAAGGAAGAACGAAGCCCGAAAATTCTACCAAAAAGTTAAAAACGGAACTAATGGACATGGTTCAGGGCCCCCCTTCTGTAAAGACAAAGACGGAAATCTCGTCGCAGATGTGCAGAGCATGTTGGGAATATGGAGAGAGCATTTCTCCGCGCTACTAGTACCTGAGATATCCGATGACGATGGGACAATCGATCACAATATGGACGACGACGTCGATTGCCCCCCTCCTAACCAAGACGAGGTCAGAACAGCTATTGCCCGGCTTAAGAACAACAAAGCCGCAGGAGCCGATGGATTACCGGCGGAGCTGTTTAAGGCTGGCGGCGATGAGCTGATAAGGTGCATGCATCAGCTCATTAGCAAAATTTGGTTAGATGAATGCATGCCCGGCGATTGGAGTCTCAGTGTACTATGTCCCATATTTAAAAAAGGTGACCCGAGTATTTGTGCCAACTACCGTGGAATAAGCCTTTTATCCATAGCATATAAGGTTCTATCAAGTATAATGTGCGAAAGACTAAAACCAATTATCGCTGACCTGATTGGACCATACCAGTGTGGCTTTAGGCCTGGAAAATCGACAACTGACCAGATTTTCACGCTACGCCAAATCCTGGAGAAGACACACGAAAAACAAATCGACACCTATCATCTATTTATCGATTATAAAGCAGCCTTCGATAGTCCGATACGGGAGAAACTCTATGAAGCAATGTCTGAGCTTGGTATTCCTGCAAAACTCATACGCCTTTGCAGGATGACCTTGACGAACACCAAATCCGCAGTGAAAGTTGGTAAGGATCTTACCGAACCTTTCGAAACTAAGCGAGGCCTCAGGCAAGGCGACACCCTATCGTGCGATCTCTTTAACATCTTAATGGAGATCATTATGAGAAAAGCTGCAGTCAATATGAATAAAACCATCAGCAGCAAAAGTCACATGCTGCTCGCGTATGCTGATGATATAGATATCATTGGGCGCACAATTAGAGAAGTTACTGCGGTTTTTTCGAGAATTGAGAAGGAGTCAGCAAAAGTGGGTCTGACGGTGAATGAGGACAAGACAAAATTAATGGTTTCAACGAACAGGGCCTCCACGCGATTAGACCAAAGCGTGAACGTTGATAACCGTTATAACTTCGAGGTAGTGGACGAATTTATATACCTCGGATCTGCCGTGAACAAAAACAACAACGTCAGCCTTGAGATCAAACGGAGAATTGTGCTTGCGAATAGATGTTATTTTGGGCTAAGCAAGCACTTTAGAGATAAAGCCCTCTCTCGAGTAACAAAAGTCCAGCTGTACCAGACTCTCATTCAACCTGTCTTGCTTTATGGCGCAGAATCCTGGGTCCTATCGCAAGCAGACGAAACATCTGTAGGAGTCTTCGAGAGAAAAATACTCCGAAAAATTTATGGCCCTATAGTGCACAACGGCGAGTATCGGCGACGCATGAACCATGAGCTGTATGAGCTTTATCCTGACATTGACATAGTTAAGCGGATCAAGATAACGCGATTGCGCTGGCTAGGCCATGTCAGTAGAATGGATGAAGATGAACCAGCGCCAAGGCTTTTCGAAACCGAACTCGAAGGAAGACGAAAAATAGGAAGACCAAGACTCCGCTGGAGGGATCAGGTTGACGAATCCCTGCGTACACTTGGTATTGCCAACTGGAGAGATAAAGCAAAAGATCGAACTGGTTGGCGAAATATGTTATCTTCGTTTTGTAAGGTCCCTGACCCCCCGGGGTTGTCCGAGACCGGATAAGTAAGTAAGTAAGAACAAGTAACTTATTTTTATTTTTTTTAAAAAAGTACATTTTCTTAAAAAGGTCCTTTTTAAAATTTAATATTTTGCTGGTTAACACTAAGGTGGAGGGTATCAAAGATTCGGCACAGCCGAATTTAACACTTTGACTTGTTGTTGTTGTTTTTGTTAGGCAGAAAGGCCCAATTTGCCCTAATGAAATTTCACCCCAACAATTTTGGCAAATCGTTATAATTTTGGGTTTAATTTTTTGGGTCATGTTTGAGTTGGTCGAATGTGTACTTTGCATTATATATTTATAGCATCTCAAAACAGAATTGTAAGAACTATACATTAATTGGTGGCTAACGATGGTGCAATGACTCATGTACAGGGAAACGTCGGTTCAATCCCTGCAATGACCACCTAACATTTTTTTCGCCGATGGTCACCTCGCATAGACACTTTCAAGTACATAACATGAAAAAACTACTCAAAATATCGTTCGGAATCGGCGTAAAGCTCTAAAGCTCTCCCCATACCCTTAATGGGATGTAATTAATTATACATTAATTGACTAATATTAAGGCAGGGCTCTGCAGATCACATTTATCATACATACAAGTCTTTATTCTACACTTTAAACAGATTAACAGCAATATCATCTCAACTCCCTCAGATATATAGCAACATACTTTGACACCACAAACGCTTGTCCCAGACGCCGCCAACATAAACAAAGACAACACCCGTTTTAAGCGCATGAGCTCATTTAACAATATTTGATTATTGACTGGTGATAAATTGATTGGAAATATTTACAGGACAAATTATTTTCCTATGAATGTGAGAGTTTCATTTACCTAACAGATATGTATGCATAAAAAATGCACGAGCCAGACACTCAAGAATGCCATTGTCTTAAACCAAAGGGAGGCAACACAAATGACGCCTGTCCTCAATAATAAATTAAATATTTGCAAAAACTCAAGACACTAAATGTTGTTTATAATTTTCCTTTAATTTGATTGAACCCGACCATTTGGCAGCACAGAAATTTTCCATTTCCTGTGTGTAAGGATGAGGAAATAAAGGACGAAACATAGCCATATGTCCAAAAAAAAAAATAAAACTATCCGTGTAATTTATGCACCCTTTTAGCGTTTCATAATTCCCATTTTTTGTTTGCTTGTCCTTTGGTTTTAAGTTAGAACGCTTGACTCATCCACCTAAGAAGTTATTGGAAAACAATTTTGCCTATCCTTGAAAATTTGCCTTGAACGCCCATGAATTTTTGGGGAGAAAGTTCTGTTAGTCTTACACTGAACATGGAAAATCTAAACACAGCCATTCTTCCACACATACAGTTTGTGTGTGTAGTCGTGCGTGTATGCGAATTAAGTTACATCTATTGAAAAACTTTTACATACATTGGAAATCACTTTGGCAAACAGATATGTGTCTTCCCATTTTCCTATAAATCGAATATAAGATCCATTTATTTTTGACACGATTATGATTAAATATCCTGAAGCGAACAATTTGTGTGATTTATGACCTTTTATGGAACACTTTGAATATGGAAAATGGCAATAGAGCATACAAATATTCACAATTTTCTTGCGATTAGTTTCATATAAATAAAAAGTAGCTAGAAGTACAGTCAGACGTAGAAGTTTTCGTGCATGGAATATTGGTAGCATTGAAAAGTGTTTGTAATATATAAATTTTATTTCAATTCCCCTTAAGCGGCGTTCAGGCTGTTTTGAGATTTCGAACGAAATGCATGAGATTCTGCATACATTTTGACAGTGCTGGAATCGCAATATTTTTTTCTGATTTCACTGAAATGGGCCCGAATCGCATGTGGCTCAAGGCTGTTATTTTCTATCCGGTTATCATTAAGTACTACGTATTATATTATTGTGTGTAAAAAGAATATGATTATTTAAAATAGATTGAACTGCGAACAAAAACAAAAAGGCGAAAGTGTGTTTATTTTTGGTTGCAATCTCTAATAATAATCTATATGTATATTAATATGTTGTTTATACAAAAACACATTAATTTGACTACATTTAGTTTTTAATATTTATTTTAATAATCTTTATTTTTTTAATAATGTCTAATAGTGTTGCAAGTCATTCTTTATTTGCATTTTCAATTTCTAATTTAAATAGTGTTAAAAAGAATTGATATAAGCAAACGAAATAACTGCGCACAGGGAAAAGATTAGTTGGAAATCAATTCAGACATTGGAAATTCCATGCTAAAGTCTATATTTTGATTAGAATTCATAATTGTCATATATCAGAATTATTTGCCGATGATATTCATAGATTAAAAATAGGTCTTACTAAATACAAATTGCTACTACAGAAATTAAGTTGTATTAACCAATTTGAGTATTTCAAAAACGTCATTCATCTGAAATGGAAGAGACAACTAATAAAAAGTACAATATTAGAATTCGTCTTCAAATATTAGTCACTGTAACAATAATTTAGTTTCTGTTGCAAAAAATTTGAATGTTACACGAGGACTCTACAGAAAAACTTTTATTTTAAACAGGAAGTGATAAACAAAGTTGTGAAAAAACAATAAAGTATATATAGATATCAGCCAGCTAATAACGTATTTTTCATAAATTGAAGTGAAGTTAGACTTTTAAATACAATCCTTGAATCTGACGCTAATATTGACGCCTTCACAAACACATGCAAATAATTGTGAACACTTGGCTGGAGGAACTATTATTATAGGTGACATAAATTAACTTAAACATACACAAGATACCCAGTGTAACTCATCCTGATTTTTGATCGAAAATATGAAAAATTTAGAAACAATGTCTGTATCGTGAAAAGGAAGCGTCCAATCGCAAAAATAACAAATTTTTACGAGTTTCTACGGGTTTTCTCACACAGTGTTCCAATTCGCATGAAATATTTTTTTTCAAAAACTCGCCAAAACAAGAAAATCCCTAAAATAAAAAATTGGCTATATCGGTGCGTCCCATCGCAAAAATAATAAATTGTTTACCTGCTTAGGAGGCTTTCATCTATGGATGTCTTCAATAAGGCATCACTTTTATTTTTAAAAAAATCGTTAAAACTAAAATTTCTGAAATAAAAAATCGCTAAAACGCCCCGATGCCAATATCTCGCAAACGGAGCGTCTAATCGAGAACAACCCTATTTTTTACGAGTTTCTAAGAATTTTTCCAATCGTATGGAAAACATTTTGTTCAAAAAATCATCAAAATATGAAAATCGCTGAAATAAAAGATGGCTATAATTCGGAACCGGTGCATCCAATCGCAAAAATACTAACGGTGTTACCTCTATAAGAGACTTTAACCAATGAATGTCTTTAATACGACATCACTTTAAAAAAAATAGCTAAAATCGCTGTTTTGGCGATTTACTTATTTTGGCGATTTTTAGAAAAAAAAGTCCATACGAATTGGACCATGAAAAACCCTTAGAAATCCGAAATAATTAATTAAATTAGTTACACTTCGATGGAACGCTCCGTTTGCGAAATATATACATAATAGCGGTTTAGCGATGTTTATTAAAAATAATTTAGTTTTACCGATTTATTTAAAAATGTGATGCCGTAGTAAAGACCATCATCCATTGGTTACAGCGTCCTGCGGAGTCCTACGGCGGTAAATAATGTACTATTTTTGCGACTGGAAGCACCTTTTCCGAGATATAGTAACTTTATTATATTAGCGATTTTTTGAAAAAAAAAAATTATTTCATGGGAATTGGAACACTTTGTGAGAAACCCTTAACAACCGTAAAAATTTGTTATTTTTTCAATTGGAAGCTCCGTTTTCGAGATATAGATATTTTCGATCAAAAATGGGCACTAAATATGAACCCTGGTTATAAAAAATAAGAATTTGTGGCTTCAACTAAATATTTCAGTTCTTGCAACTAAAACTGAATTACAAATCAATGGTGCATATCATTTGGGGATACTGAACACAATTATTGGTAATCACAACTGAATACTGTGATACTCAAGGAACCGCCAAATTTTAGTTGGCTGTAAATATAGTTGTGACAACGAATCTCTTTTCTGTGTGTGTTTGTAAATAGGTTGTTCTCAACATGTTGTCAACTCGACTCGAATGTTAAAATATATATTCCTCAACACTAACGATTTCGTTGGGGATTCGATAATCAAAGCTCTGCAATTCTTTTTCCAGAGCGACTTTGGCTTAAACCCAATAAAAAGAGCGGTGGCTAAAAACGAAGCAATTCTGTCGGAAATGCCTAATCTATCGCAAGTAGAGTGTCCAACAACAAAAAAAAATTTTTAGAAACCAGTTTCCAGTTTTTTCGAAAAATCAATTTCATTTTGCCAAAAACCGGTTGAACCGGTTTTTTCGGTTTATTTTTTTGCTTTAAATTAAATTACAAATATAGAACTTAGAACACATTTGTTTAGCGATCGTTTCATGTACTTATTCGTGTTGAAAACGCAAAATAAATAAAAACTATATTTTTAGAATTAAAATGTTCGAGTGTTAGGTCTATTCAAAATTATTTTATTATTTAATATTTCGCTAAATATTTTTATCTTTACTATATTTATTTAGTAATACAAAAAAGTAAAAATTCAAACTCTTGTGCAAAAAAGAAAATATCTAAAACTAACAAATGGTTAAATTATGATTTGGTCACATTTTTCCTTGTAAACCTTTTTAAAGTGGCGCTTCTTGTGCAGCTGAATGGCCTTTCTTAACTGCTCCATTGGAGTACCTTCGGTAGGCAATCCTGTTACAGCAGCTGCAAATTTAAAGGTTTTTAATGGTTATCATATTTTGCGTACATCCGTTACATGTGTTCCTTCTAACGGGTTTTTCAACAGAGACGCTACAAAAGTAAATCGATAGGGACAGCAAACGACGCCATATTTTTTCCCGCTCTTTTGACATTTCTCTTCAGTAAGGTTTGCCATTTCATCATGGAAAGATATACGAGGCAACAACGAGTCGAAATGGCGTAGCGAAATAACTCCCACGTGAAATAACTCCCACGAGAAAAATGAAATAAGTCCCAAAAAACTACCATACATTTTTTTTTTTGGAGTTATTTAATTTTTCCTGTTATGACAATGAAATAACTCCCAAAAAAAAAAACCGTTTGTACAAGGCCCATACAACAAGTGTTGTAGGAGAAGTCTTGGGACTTTAGTAGGACTTATTTCGTTTTTTTTTTTGGAGTTATTTAATTTTTCCTGTTATGACAATGAAATAACTCCCAAAAAAAAAAAACCGTTTGTACAAGGCCCATACAACAAGTGTTGTAGGAGAAGTCTTGGGACTTATTTCACTTTGCTATTGGGAGTTTTTTCATTTTTTGTGGGACTTATTTAATTTTTTCGTTATTGGAAGTTATTTTATTTTTGGTGGGAATTATTTCGTTGGGAGTTATTTCATGGGAGTTATTTCATGGGGAGTTATTTCACTACGCCAGTCGAAATTAGTAAAATTTACTACCGAAATTTGAAGTCAGTGGCCTCAACTTTAGGAGCGCTACGTCCAATTTATGGTCGTCATAATCGTCCTACCAGATCAACAATTGAGCGTCTAGTGGAAAAATTTGAATCCACAGGCACAGTACAAAATGTTTCCGTGCCATTGAGACAAAGAAGTGCCCGTTGTGTCGAGAATATTGCTGCCGCTAAGGCTTCAGTTCAAGAATCAAATGTGTGTGTATGTATGTAGTACGATAGTGTGTTTTATTTTGTTTGACTCTTTCCGTTTGCACTGCAAACGAACTATAATTTATCTTCTTCCTTTTTCGAAGACTTTTCCCAATTTTACTGCAGGGTAATATCACATACCAAACCAAAGTTTTAGAAGAAACTTGATTATTGTGCCACATATGCCGGACGGACGTAAGTCAATCATCTTAAACACCTCTAAAACTATTTCCTCCATGATACTAAGGGGCTAATACAGTTCGTTCAATGTGTTACATTTTTTCCCGGATTAAATGTATACACCCATCCCTATGGGCGAGTGTATAAAAATTGTTTTGGAATCTTTAATAATTTCTCCGGATCAAGATCTATTCTTCCTTTTTATATTAAAAATAATTTTTAATACGAGTAGAATACATACGAGTAGAATTCTGTAAAGACAAGGACGGAAATCTCATCGCAGATGTGTGTTGGGCATATGGAGAAATCATTTCTCCGCGCTACTGGTACCTGGTATATCCGATGACGAGACAGTCCGTCTAAATTTGGACGATGACGTCGATTGCCCCCCTCTTAACCAAGACGAGGGCAAAACAGCTATTGCCTGTCTTGGGGACGATAAAGCCGCAGGAGCCGATTGATTACCGGCGGAGCTGTTTCAGGCTGGCGGCGATGAGCTGATAAGGTGCATGCATCAGCTCATTGGCAACATGTGGTTAGATGAATGCTCGCCCGGAGATTGGAGTCTCAGTGTACTTTGTCCCATATTTAAAAAGGTGACCCGGGTCTCTGGGCCAACTAACGTGGAATAAGTCTTTTATCCATAGCATACAAGGTGCTGTCAAGCATAATGTGCGAAAGACTAAAACCGATTATCGCTGACCTGATTGGACCATACCAGTGTGGCTTTAGGCCTGGAAAGTCGACAACGGACAAGATTTTCACGCTACGCCAAATCCTGGAGAAGACCCACGAAAAACAAATCGACACCTATCATCTATTTGTCGATTATAAGGCGGCCTTTGATAGCCCGATACGGGGGAAACTCTACGAATCAATGTCTGAGCTTGGTATTCCTGCAAAACTCATACGCCTTTGCAGGATGACCCTGACGAACACCAAATCCGCAGTGAAAGTTGGTAAGGATCTTGCCGAACCTTTTGAAACTAAGCGAGGCCTGAGACAAGGTGACACATTATCGTGTGATTTCTTTAACATCTTAATAGAGATTATTCTGAGAAAAGCTGCTGTCAACGTGAATAAAACCATCAACAGCAAAAGTCATATGCTGCTCGCATATACTGATGATATAAATATCATTGGGCGCACAATTAGGGAAGTTACTGCGGTTTTTTCGAGAATTGAGAAGGAGTCAGCAAAAGTGGGTCTCACGGTAAATGAGGACAAGACAAAATTAATGGTTTCAACGAAAAGGGCCTCCACGCGATTAGACCAAAGCGTGAACGTTGATAACCGTTATAACTTCGAGGTAGTGGACGAATTTATATACCTCGGATCTGCCGTAAACAAAACCAATAACGTCAGCCTTGACATCAAGCGGAGAATTGTGCTTGTGAATAGATGTTATTTTGGGCTAAGCAAGCACTTTAGAGATAAAGCCCTCTCTCGAGTAACAAAAGTCCAATTATACCAGACTCTCATACAGCCTGTCTTGCTTTATGGCGCAGAATTCTGGGTATTATCGCAAGCAAACGAAACATCTGTAGGAGTCTTCGAGAGAAAAATACTCCGAAAAATGTATGGCCCTATAGTGCACAACGGCGAGTATCGGCGACGCATGAACCATTAGCTTTATTAGCTATATCCCGACATTGACATAGTTAAGCGGATCAAAATAACACGATTGCGCTGGCTAGGCCATGTCAGTAGAATGGATGAAGACGAAACGACGAAAGACGAAAAATAGGAAGACCAATACTCTGCTGGAAGGATCAGGTTGACGAATACCTGCGTACACTTGGTACTGCCAACTGGAGGGATAAGGCAAAAAATCGAACTGGTTGGCGAAATATGTTATCTTCGTTTTGTAAGGTCCCTGACCCCTCGGGGTTGTTCGTGACCGAATAAGTAAGTAAGAATACATGGTCATAGGCGTGATGGTACAAGTCGCAACAAAATGTTCGTGTTTTTGTATTTTAATCATAATTAGTTCGCGCCTGTTTCGTTGTGTTGGTGTTTGGATTCAGAAAAAACGAAAGCCATACACACATTTGTGCGGGCAGTCGAAGTCAATGAAAACGAAGAAGTCAAAGAAACAAGGTGTTTCAATTAGGACGAACATAAGAAATAAAAATTCAGCGTACAGTCAAATGAATCCAATGGAAATTTTAACAAAATAAATAAAAGAGCAGTTGAAGAAATGTTTATTAAGCATTGTATTTTAATCGAATGTATTATTAAAGAAATAATATGAAATTGATTATTATGATGGATGGTTCGGAATATAGGTATTTTATTGCCCACCAAGGAAAGTAATTAGCTCATATCTCCACAAGTACGTTTTTGGGACAAGAGTGTGAAATATTTTGATTTTACAAATAGTTTTTTTCATATAAGTAAACTTTTTTAAATTCGTGTAATTAAATGTTGTGAATACTAATATACTTCGGTACTAAATTAATTAGCTTTATTGTAAAAAAAATACAAATTTAGTTTATAAAATTTTATTTACTGCCACCTGCTTCCTCAATATATTCCTCGATACGTTTCATTAAATTTACATATTGGTCGTCGAAACAACAATTGCAGTAACTCTCTAGCACCCGGCTGCTACCTTCCAAACATCTTTGAATTTGCGTGTTATCGTAGTATCCCCAATACTTTGTCTCCTCGCCCAGTATCACAATGACATTATTATAGCTGCATCCGTTGATTGTGATCAGCAGTTAAAACCCTCCATTGGCAGTATCGTACATTTGTATCTACTGGGATTTTTGATTTCTCTTTCTTCATAAAACGTTCGAACTAAAAATATATCAAATTAATTAATTATTAGATATTAATCACAATGAGACCTTCATGCCTGTAGTGCAGATACTTACCCAGTTTTGAATTTAAAGCTTGAATCCTTTAGCTGAAAGTCTTTTCCTCGATAGGTAAACAGGACATTCTCTTTAAATAATTAATATTAAAGACATTTGAAATATTTGAATCTCTAAAAATTGTATAGTATCGGGTTACTTACAATTATTCCAAATACATTAACTCCAAAACAACGGATTCCATTACTTGCTCTGGTACCATATTCGGGGAATAATATTTATTTGTTTTCTCAATTGATCTTGAGTTGACGCGTTGCTTTTCCTGCTGAACACTAATTTTCAATGGTTAAAACTCTGTGCCTACGCCACCTTTTATACAAACTGTGATCATTATGCTGTCGTCATCTTAAACAACGTATTTCTGGAGTCTTTTTTTTTCTGAAATACCATTTTCATCCTTGATACCAACATAAAGTGGCATTAAGGTTTTTTTTATGGTACATGTGGAAATTCACAGGTAAAATTCAGTACATTCAACCCTTCTACACACACACATCCGTACTAAAATCTGCTTAACTACTGACACACACACAATTTTACTTAACCTGACGGCAGGTATAAACAACTGATGGCCAATTGGCATAAAAGTATGGAAACTCTCAGAACAGTCATCTTAAAAAGTGTCACTGATCGCATTTTCCTCCTTGTGCGATCATAAAGAAAATTCGAAGCAGATGTAGTTACTGAATGTTACCCATGAATTTCCACATGTACTTTAATGACAGTTTATGTTGGTATCAAGGATAAAAATGGTATTTCAGAAAAAAAAGATTACAGATGTACTCTTTTTAAAACAACGACAGGATAAAGTTCAGTACGAAAAGCACCGATTGTGTGGACCGACGAAGCGCAGTACGGTAAAGTTGCTAACTTCTGAGCCAGTGGTCGGATTATTTTGTGGCTCAGAAGTTAGCAACTTTAGCCTACTACCCTCCGACCGTCAATCCGAAAATTTTGAACCCGTTGCCATTTCGCACGCTTGCATTTTCGGACATGGTCCTAGTGGACTTTTCTTCATGAAATGAGCCAAGGGATACGCTGGAGAAATTTGTCCGGAACTTCCGGAATCACCTTGTATATAAGACTATGTATTAGCTACCGTCCCTTTGAGCTTTTTGCACAACCAAAAAAATATAACCGAACCCAAAGATAGTAAGTATCTTACTATCCTCCTACGACCCCCTCCTACGACCTCCTGCGCAGGGCCCAGGCGCCTTCTTTTACCAATAGGAGGTCTTTCAGTGGAAACCCTTGAGAAAACAAACACAGATTAGCGTCTTTCTCGAGATCATAGCACAAAAAAGTTTCAAACTGTAGCACAAAAGAGGACCTAGTCATTATTCCTCAGATCTCTATTATTCTACTACACGGCGCAAGTGGAAGTCAACTTCTATGGAATTGGTCGATGATGCTAAAACTTCAACGAAAGTGGGTATAACGATTATTTATTAATTCTTTACCATACCAATATTCTTTTCTATTTCCTGGAACTGGCGACCGTTATTAGCTTCAAATTTGTACCTATTGCATTGTACGACTTGCACAAATTTGACTTCCTCTCACATGGTCTTAACCCATAAATACCCACAGTAACGCATACGTAACTGTACCCCACTTGAGGTTCCACCACTGTTTACAAATAACGGAAGCATGTAAGTCAAAGTTTTTTTTATAGCATTTTGTTATTTGACATCTATGCTATGCCTATAGACAGTAATTGATTCAGTTTCATTTTTGTTGTAATTGTATGTCTAATTGTAAATCTAAGAAAACTTTGATATGGCGGAACGCAAAGGGTAAATATGTTTATAATTAATTTGTAAAAATGATTTGTAAAAAATCGGTTAAGTATAATTGTTAAGAAAGAGTCACAGTTTGTTAGTAAATTATGAAAACAAATTTCCGCTGGAATTATAATGATTTAGAAAGCGATTAATGAATGCGTTACGTATGCATATGTAATACTGGGCTATTCCCACTACTTTTTGTCCCACTTTGCATGTATAACAATATGTTGACTTTGGAGTCGTTTTTCAGTTAGTTCTATAGTAAAACTAAATTTTATTACAGATATGGGAAGATGACATTAGAGGAAGCTACTAACTTCCTTTCTGAACTGATATCAGACGACAGCCAAGATAATTTCGTTGAACAGTTGGTGATTGAACCTCCCAGTGGAGAACATTCTCAGTCTGATGAAGATTCCTGAAACTTCCTGAAAATCTACCTAGGGCACTACTTACACAGCCCTGCGAAGTTATCGGTCGTAAGTTGGGGTATAACTGTGTTGGCGAGGAAGACGAAGAGGGTAAAATGTTTGAGGAAGCATTAGAAGATATTATGAAAAATTCCATTACTAATTTGGAAATAGATCATAGTAGATCATCAGCTCCAACACCATCAATTTTAGACTCGGGGAACGGGAAGATTCTGAATCACCTAATATTTCTCCAAAAAGAAAGACCGTGACAAACGAAAAAAAATAGAAATTGTTCCACCGAGAAAACACCATCTAAGGCTCCCCGTGCCCGTTATGATAAAACATCAACGAAAAAAGCGACAAAACGCGCGAGATCTACGAAATCAAAACAGTGAAAATCCCTATCCGGCGCATATATTCAGTGGCAGGAAGATGCCGAGTATTCTGATTGTACCGATTTGGCCCCATACGAACAATTTGAAAAATTTTTCGATAACCAATTATTACAAATGATATGTTTGTGACGAAAGTAATAATAATGCCGTGTATTGTAAGCAAGTCAACTCGAAGATAACGGTACGGGAAATGCGTGTTTTCATTGGAATCCTAATTGTCACTGGTTATTCCTTTGTTCCTTCAAAGAGAGGTTATTAGTCAACTGAAAGTGATTTGCAGACTGCTATAGTTTGCGATGCTATGCGACGAAATCGTTTTGACACAATATTTCGCAGCATACATTTTATTCATAACTCAAAACAGCAAGTAGATGATAAAATCTGTAAGATACGGCCTTATACGGATGGTCTTAAACCCCGTTTTTTGCAACATTTCCACCCGGAGAGATGTTTGTCACATAATGAGTCGATGGTTGAGTATTTTGGGCGGTATGGCTGCAAACAATTTTTAAGAGGCAAACATCTACGCTTTGGGTACAAAATGTGGAGTCTACATACTCCCTTGGGATATTTGATTAGTTTTGAAATGCATCAAGGTTCAAATCCACGCATGAATTCCGAATATTGCTCTAAATATGGTAAAAATTTAATTCCATTATTCTGCATGCTAGACGAATTTGACGAAAGTATCAAACAAATTTAGTTTTCTTTCCATTTTGATAACCCTTTAACGACACATGCTGCTTTGCTGGGTCTAAGACAACGTGGTTACCATGGAAAAGGCACAATTCGGGAAAATTTTATTCCAAAGTCATGTCCGTTGCCTTCAAGAGATTTATTAAAAAAAATCAACACGTGGTCATATTGAAACTAAATGAAATATATTGGAATAAAAATAACTAAGTGGGTTGACAATGCGTTTGGTAAGTGTAGCTTCTACTATACATGGCAGTTAGAGTTCCGTAGAGCTATTGCCACTCGATACTGCAAAACTTATGGCTGCACAAGACCTCCCCAAAGCTATCGTATTAGCTGCACCAGAACCTGAGTACTCCAGCAGATATGATGGTGTAAATCACTTTGAAGTTGAAACAAAAGAAAAGAAAAGAAAAGATGTCGTTGTGCCGGTCTAAATTGTCAGGCTCATCCAACATCTATGTGCAAAAAATGTGATGTCGGCCGATGCACCAAATGCTTTGAAAAATGTCATTAGTTTTCAAATAATTGAGAATATCGCTATGCAAAATGAAATTCTACTTATAAGTTAAAATGAATTAAATTATATATTTTTCTCTGTTTACTATTAAAATACTTGTATTTTTATACCAAAGGATTTTTTTTTTGTTTAATAAACGTAATAAATTCGCATTTGATTTTTTGAACAAACTGTTGTCTTTGTCTAAAAAGTTGTAGCGAAAAAAAGTACTGGGAATAGCCCACTGCTACATATATGTAACGGCTTCAAAAGTCCAACCTGAGCAAGGTAGTAATTTTTCGTCTCAAAATTGCAGACTTCTATCTTTACTAGGGCATAAATGGGTGAATGTGAAAATTTTTATAATAATTTACTACTGAAAATATAAGAATTTCTAAGCTAAAACGCATACGCTGAGTCAGAAAAGGCACGATAAAAATATCCAGGGTTGTAATATCGTCTAAAGTGGTACTCAAAAAATTAAAATTTTACAAGACGCCAATGAATTTTGCATAGACAATTTATACACTCTTAAAAACCAGCATTTTTGTTATTGATTGAATGCAAACATAACGTGCGTTTCTGCGAGTTTGACACAAATATAGTATACTTTTGTCCAAACACATCCATATTACATGTTGTAGACATAATGGGTAAATTATAATAATGTCCGTGCTCGTGATCTAAATATGCCCAGCGGCGGAAGTCATGACTTGGAATGCCTGAAATCATGACTAAACAGGCCTTCTGTAAAATACGAAAGGCCTTCCCTACACATTACCTCCTCCTTTCTTTTTAACATTGCGTGAGATGGGGAGGTAAGGCCTTCCTTGCCCATTGCCTAAAGAAGGACTTAGAAGGCATGTAAAGAGGAAGGCATTTACTTTAATTTATTTTTGTTAAATAAAAATACAATTAAAATACTTTAAGGTTGTAATTTCCTTTTAAGGCTAAGAGATCATATTTTCTCCGGTTAGTGAAAATAATGTGTGGCCGTCGGTGGTGCAATGGGTAGTGTGCGCGCCTCTTGTACATGAGATCCTGGGTTCGATCCCTGCTCTGACCACCTTTCAAATAAAAATTTCTTTCGGCGGCGGTCACCTCGCATAGTGACGGCGACACTATCGAGTATTTAGCCATGAAAAAGCTTCTCAAAATACCGTTCGGAATCGGTGTAAAAACTGTAGGTCCCAATCAGTGAGTGAAAAATTAGAAACGGTTTTTTTTTTTTAGTGAAAATAATGTAAATGCCGCGGGTGGGATTCGAACTCACATTCGCTGGACGATCGTTTCGATGTTTGTGAAGCACAATATATTCAGCGGCGTCTAGCCCGTTAAGCCACTGCGGTGTGTATTTACATAAGTCATTTACATTTTTTTCACTAACCGGAGAAAATATGATCTCTTAGCCTTAAAAGGAAATTACAACTTTAAATATGACGAGGATCTAAAAACAACTAAATTTAAAATACTTTATTTTATCACGAAATCATTATCCACTTCTATCTATTTATTTGTAAGTATGTATGTATCTATCTTAGAAAGTTTTACCACGGCCAACTTCAAATTAAAAATTTTAAAAATACCCTGAAAAATATTAAATAAAAAATATAGTTTTAAAATTTGTATGAAATTTGCCCATTAAATTACGGTTAAAAAGAATCCGAAAATAAATTTCTGAAAATAGTAAAAATCTTCTTCTGGGTTATATCTGATGAAAAAATGTATGCATTCCGCAGGCCTTATTTAAGGAAGGCATTACAAAAGAATCATTCCGCCTGCCTTATTTGTGGAAGGCCTGCAATTTCCGTCGATTCGTGCCTGTGCTTATGGCACAAATACATCTGCATTTGCTGCACTGTTTACACCTTGATGAGTGCAAGAGAATAAAAGAAGAACAAGTGTGTTAAATTCTTCCAAGCAGTGAAATTATAGATGAAGTGATTGCTTCTTATTTTGGCTGCTGTATTGGGTTTTAGTTTCACGCATTCAGCAGTAAATCATATGTAGATATGTATATTGATATCAATAAATATATTCTAAATTCGGAAATTAATTGGCAACAGCATTCACCAGATTCGTCCGCACCCGACTATTTTCTTTGGACTTATTTGAAGCAGCGAGTATGTGTGAACAAGCCCGAGACAGTCCTTGAACTCAAGGCTTGCATTGTTGCAGAAATTCGAACCCTACTACAACAACTTTAAAAAGATAGTATGGAAAATGCTTTAAATAGAGCCCATCATTGCGAAACATTGCGAGTGGAAGGGCAGCATCCGCCTGCAAATTAAAGGAATACACTAAGAAATATCCTCAAATTTTGAAAAATTAAAATATGTCAAGTCTGACTGATTGGATATCAGTTTTTTATACATTTGTGCTATATAAATATCTTACTTCTTACTTCTTGCTTCAAATTTAACTTAACTGTTCCAAACTGCATTGGCATTTGCCGAAATAAAGTATTTAGCTAGAAATAACAACGAAAGTGCCCACTTTTTCCCGGAGTCTTAAAGTAGTCCAAAAGATGTGTGTGACCTTTTCACCAAATTTATCCACTGCAACCAGGTGTCAATATTAACTACGCTTAAAATTGACACGTTTAACGTGCCCTGCCAAAACACTTCAAAACCAATTCTTTTTAAAAATATTGACATGTTGGAATAACACTAAAGTTAATTGCACTTTCACGTAGTTGTATCAAACTTTTTGAACTCAATTGCACATTGAACATAATAAGCTTTGATATAGCAATTACTGAAGTTAAGGACCTTGAAACTTTCAATATCAATCCTGATCATATATATGTATATGTAAGAATATACGCACACACTTGCTCGCATACACCACTTTCAATGCAAAGACTGTACAATTCCCATCTAACGCAACCAACAACTCAAATGCATGTTCAGTAGAATGGGGGTGCAGGGCTCGGGCAAACATGCATCCATCCAAAAAAAATCTTAAAATTGGGATTCAAAATAGCAAAAGTTCTGAAAATACACACAAGCAACAAATTTTCATGGATGTCGAAAACCGAACACGTACTAATGTCAATAGCACACTCGGAGCAACAAAATGCGACAGCACAACAAGTGCAACATACAAAAGTTTTAAAAACCCCAAAAATGGAAAGAAAATTGGACAAGAAAAAAAGGGGAAAAGCTGGAAAACGTGCCATGGCACTTTCATCAACGCCACTTATGCTGGTCAATGTGGAAGGCGCAGTATTCGTAGAACGGAGAATAGTGTTAGATCTAGCGAATACATTTTTACATTAGAAACAATAAAATTAGTAAACGATTTGAATTCCATGCCATGGTCCTCGGTGCAATGGCTAGTGTGCGTGGGTCTTATGCATGATAACGTTGGTGCGATCCCTGCTCTGACCACCTAACATTTCCTTCGACAACCGTCACCTCGCTTTGCGATGGCAATACTATGAAGTACCGTTCGGAATCGGTGAAAAACTATGGGTCCCACTTATAGTCCGTTTCCCATAATATCCCATGGAGGGATTAGGGAAGAACTTGTCACAATTTTTTCGCTATCTAATTTTTCAATGATTGGGACCTACAGTTTTACACCGGTTGCGAACGGTATTTGGAGAAGATTTTTCATGGCTAAGTATCCGATAGTGTCGCCATGACTAAGCCAGGTGGCCGTCGTTGAAGTAAATGTAAGGTGGTCTGAGCAGGGATCGAACCCACGTTCTCATGCACAAGAACCGGGCACACTACCCATTGCACCACAGACGGCGACATAAGTCCAATTAGTGAATGTAAAACTAGGAAGCACACAGCTCATTAGTGGTGCGAAACTCTTCTCCCCAAACCCTTCATGGGATGTAATGGGAAGCAATTTTTTGTATAGTTAATGTGTCAGAAATTCATACTACAATCTTACAA
The DNA here is from genome assembly GCA_963931995.1 of Phaonia tiefii. Classification (NCBI taxonomy): domain Eukaryota; kingdom Metazoa; phylum Arthropoda; class Insecta; order Diptera; family Muscidae; genus Phaonia; species Phaonia tiefii. The sequence goes on along the minus strand of OZ008370.1, from coordinate 165,107,742 downwards.
GGTCAGAAACATTTTCCCAATTGAAAAATGGTTGGTTTTTGTGGAAATAATTGACAATTCAGTTAAGCGCACTCACTGGCATGACTTGTTTCGAACACTGAAAAGTCTCTATAATTCCAATACTAGAACAGGCATGTTTTTTTCCCAAAATGTCCTTCTTTTCCTCATGCGTACTAGCATTGTTGTAGCATTGTTGCTTGGAGGTGAGTTTTAATCTATATCACAGAGTTGTATTTTTCCGTGGTATAGTTTGGTCAGTATCAGTTACGTTTTATTTGAATTTTATGACCGATTTTGTTAGTTTTTAGTTAATGTATTAGAAATTCATACTACAAGCTTACAAGTGAGGAACAGTTTTCCAAATGAAAAATGGTTGGTTTTTGTTGGAAATGATAGACAATTCAGATCAGCGGCATGACTGGCATGACTTGTTTCGAACTGCGTGACAAGTTCGTCATAAGATACCAACTACTCTGCCTGAATTGTAACCATCAGTGGATCATCAATCGTATATAAAGTATACAAACTCAATCATGCAATTCACATATGCGAATTATTATCGATCGAAGATCCCCATGTATCAACACACAATACTGAAAGGTCTATATAATTCTAACACAAGAACAGACATGATTTTTTCCACTATGTTATTCTTTTCCTCATGCGACTCGGCTTTTGTTTTAATTCTATAAAGTATTTTCATAGTTTTGGATTGTATTTCCTTTATGTTGTTCTTAACGAAATTGAGCATAAAACGCAACATTTTGATTTTAATTTAGTTCGATACTCAGGAAGGAGAATTTAGAAAATATACTATATTGCCTGTTTGCATACTATATGTTGGGAGATTTTAGGACTGGATTTCCAGAAAGGTAAGTTATGCAATTTTCTAGAGTCCAAAAATTAATGCGTCAAATTTTGATGACAAAATTATAATTTTTTTCTCTTAGGTCCTAGATGAGTCGTGAAAATTCTAAACATTTAGTTCTTACACTTGCAATTATATTAAACCTGAATAATATCGCGCAACCTAGATTGCCTCAGTTACAGTTACAGACATATTTAACGAGAATTGCACCAGTCTCAAGCAATAATTGTTGCAACTCCCACTCACATTTCCACGGGCAAACTCTTCTGTGGAAATTACACCATTTGCGAGAAAATGCTAGATAATAATGAAACGATATCAAGCCAGGAAACCAAGGATTTTTAGCAATAAAGAATTGGACCCCAGTTGAACAGATAAAAACCCTAACGTATATCTGTTGTCATCTAAAAAATATGTAGGATGGTATCGCTTGGTGTTTTCGTCACAATTATTAACTAAACATATCACAGTGGAGAATTTCTCGATAGAAATAGAAATAGAGGGCGGATCAATAAGTCCGTGACTTTTCGAACTTCTCTCGTAGTAATATGAAATGCAACACTGCTCCCATCAAGCGCCATCTGTTAATAGACTACTGTCAAATATTGAGCAAGTTCCGTTATTTACTTTGCGTTTAGCAGCTGTTCAAAACATACAACCTCATGCATTTTTTAATAATGGAATAAAGTGAACTTCGAGTGCTCATTAAACATTATTTTGTTACGAAAAAAAAACGTCAATAAAACCAAGGAAAAGCTTGATAAATAATATGGGGACTCTGCACCATCGATTTCAATGGTAAAAATGTGGTTTACTGACGTTCGTTGTGGTCGCACAACGACAAATAACGCTGAACGTTCTGGACGGCCTATTGAGGTCAATACACTCGAAAATGTCGAAAATATCCACGATATGGTGTTGGCCGATCGAAGAGGAGAAGTGCGTGAGATTGTTGATGCCATAGGCATTTCATACGGCAGTGTGGTTTCGATTTTAAACGATCAGTTGGGTTTAAGAAAGCGTTTGCTCTCAGTTGACAATAAAAGTAATCGTGTGACAACTTCAAAGGATTGTTTGCAGTTGTTATACCACAATTCGATTAAGTTTTTGCGGCGTTTTGTAACTGTGGATGAAACATGGAGACACTACAACACTCCGAAGACCAAGCAGCAGTTTAAACAATGGGTTTCTCCGGGTGAACCGGCCCCGAAGAAGGTCAAGGTAAGTTTGTCGGCCAATAAGGTGCTGGGACCAGTTTTTTGGGAAGCACGCGGGATAATCCACATCGATTACCTTCAAATGGGAAACACAATAAATTAACACACGATAATGCACGGGTGCAAACGTGTGTAGTCTCAGTGCAAAATTCAATGGATTGGTCTACGACTTGTTACCTCATCCGCCATATTCTCCGGATTTAGCCCCCAGTTACTATTTCGAATTTCCAAATCTAAAGAAATGGCTCGGTGAAAAGTGATTTAGCTTCAACGATGAAATTATTAATCACACAAATGCCTATTATAGGGACCTCGAAAAATCCTATATTTTGGAAGGGATACAAAAATTGTAGAAAAGTTGGTCTAAATGTATTGAGCTAAAAGGAGATTATGTTGAAAAAGAATTTTGTGTTTGTGTTTCATTCAAACAGTCACAGACTTATTGATCCGCCCTCTATGTACTATGTGGTTCAAAAGTTTTGTGGAACACTATTTTAGGTATGCAATAAATGCAGTTGACTTTAAATTTTAAAGTAGAAAACGTATTTTTTAATCTTTATTACTGCAGCAAAACAATTTTGATAATTTTGAATGAATGGGATTTTTAGAAGAGGTAATTGTCGATATTGCGCATCAAAAATACCCTAACAAAATTGTGTAGGCTACCAGAACTCGGGACAGACACTCAACAGCATTAACTTTTTGACATGAAAGTGCATGAAAACAAGTTAACATTTATTTGTTTATAGTTGACATTATTGGAGAGTCACTCAAGAGCGTATCGAAATCAAAAAAGTTTGCGTTACTTTTTGATTTTCGAAACAACTTAATTTGCGACGTCAATATTGAGCACAATGGTTTTCTATAAGATGCAAACCAGAATATTAACGAGTTGCAGTATTAAAAGCATGCTCCGCTAAATATTCCATGCACTTCATTGTAAGAGTTTTGATACAATCCGCCCTAATTACCGAAACCCTGTAACACTATTTGAGGATATTCGTAAGGCGCTATATCAGCAATTACCTCTTCTATAAAACACATTTATTTCAAATTCTCAACATTGTGTTGCTGCAGTGTTAAAGAGCAAAAATATTAAAAAAAGTGTTTTTTCATCCACAACTTAAAGTAAACTGCGCTTATTACATATTTATAGTGCTTTTTTTCATTCCTTTTGAAGCACATACATACCGACATGACTCATGCTACATTTCACCATCCTTACAATTTTGAAAAATGTATTTCCCCAATTTTATTTGCAATCTATCATAAATATGAAAATAGGCAATTCGTAGGTCTAGATTACTTAAGGTGAAATAAATACATCTTGTAGAGGAGCATAGCCATTTTAGGTTACAGTAGAATCAAAATATCTACTTATTCGTAAGTAAATTTAAAATTTATATAATTATCTGCTAATTACAAAATTGGTAGGTAGAAATCGGGATAGTCTTCTTTGCGGTGTAGATGTGTCTAGCAATTCCAGAGCTAACGTGTTTGGGCGCAGTGATAGCTTTTGTGAGCATCTCTTGTTGGCTTCGAAGATTTCCTGTTCTGCAGTGTTTAGGTGAAAATCATTGTATATTGTTTTGTTCGACACGAATAGTGGAGCATTTGCAATGCTTCTTAGAAACAAGAGGCGGAACCCCACAATTCACAGCCATATGTCCAGATTGGCCTAAATACATTTTTGTATAATAAAAGTTTATTATCCAGCAACATTTTCGAATTCCTTCCAATGAGACAGTACATTGACGTAAATTTTAGCCAAAATTGTTTTCTCTTTGTTAATATATGCTTTTGCCATGTAAGCCGTCTCTCTAAGTGAATGCCTAGATATTTCGTACTTTCTGCTTGAGGTAGTTCTTGATTTTCGTGTGTTACTTTGGGACAGGTTTTCGCTCGCAGGGTGTAGGTCACATGTGCTGACTTATTAGCATTAATTTTGAGTCGCCGTAAATGGCACCAGTTGTCGACTCTATTTAGCTGGGCTTGTAGGTGTTTGGAAGCGATTACAGGCTCCTGATGTGATGAGAGCAGCACAGTATCATCCGCATACGTAGCTATAGTTGTATTTTCACTTGTTGGGATATCAGCTGTGAAAACCGTGTATAAAAGTGGACCCAAGATACTACCCTGTAGGACAGCTGATCCACATATTTTTAGTTCTGTCTGAACGTCGTTCAACCTTCCAGAGAAATATCTGTTTAACACGTATGATCTTAATATTTCGTACATGGTGTACGGTAAGATATTTTTTAGTTTGTACAACAATTCTCTATGCCACGCTTTGTCAAAGGCTTGACTTAAATCTAAAAATGCTGCGGAACAATACTCTTTCTTGTCAAATGCAGATCTGATTTCTTTTACTATTCTGTGTACTTGTTCTATTGTTGAATGTAGTAGCTCTCGAAATCCAAGTAGGTGGTCTGTTATCAGTTGTTTTGACTGGAGAATAGGTTTTAAACTCATTTGCAGTAGTTTTTCAATGATTTTCCCCATAACGGGAAGAAGACTTACGCCCAATTTATACGATGATTTTTACGACGTTGCTTCTGCTTGCTTCTGCTTGCTTCTGCGACGTCTTTTTTTACATATAGGCGAACGGTGTAGAGAAGGGCGTTATGGAAAAAACAGAAATCGTGTCTTTTTGTTTACCGCTCTTGCTTCTCTACACCCTTCGACTATATGTTAAAAAAAGACGTCGCAAAAGCAACGTCGTAAAAATCATCGTATAAATTGGGTGTTACTGGTCTGTATGAGTTTACGTTCTTGGGGGGTTTACCAGGTTTTGGTATCATTATAATTTCCGCTACCTTAATCTGTACGGGAAAGTAGCCTGTTCTACATAAGATTTCTGAAGTGGGTTATCGCCTTTACAGGTAGTTCCTTCATAATTTGTCTCGTAATTAGATCATAGCCCTGGGCTTTCTTCTTCTTCGGCAACTCATTTATTATGTGTGTTAATTCTTTGTTATCGGTGCTCTTTATAGGAAAGTCCATTTGCCCTGCAGATGAGAGAAAGTTTAGAATGTGATCATCGTTTCTGGTTGATGGGAAAGGCTTAAAGACATTTGAGAGATGATTTGAAAATGTATCAGCTTTTTCATTATCCATTTTTGACCATGTACCACTGGGGTTTTTAATTGGGGGGATTCTGTCTGTTTTAATGTCAAATTTTTCGACGCATTATAAAAATTATAATTGTGGTTTTCAATAGGTGAAAGTTTTGAAATATACAAATCAAATTCTAAATTTTCTTGAGAATTAAATTTTTTCTTTAACTTTTTAATGGCTTTATTGAGGCGACTCTTAGTTGTTTGATAGTCCATTTTGAGTTTACGTTTTTCGCGAATTTGTTATTATCTGTGAGTGGTCTCTTCTTTTTTACGGTGTTGATTCCCAAGCAGCTTCCTGGATGTAGGTTATAAATATGGGAAATTATTCCTCTATTTCTTCGCTGTTTCGAAGTGAGAAATTTAGATTTATTTTGTTGGAGCGAGCAATCTTAAGCACATCCCAGGTCTATTAGTGTGCAGTGTGGGTTTTAGGACGACTTCGTTTGCTTGCGAATGTATTGTCACCATTATTGGAGAATGGTCCGAGGACAGTTCTAAGTAGGAAAAGATAACACATTTTTGTTTGGCTATATTTTTTATGACACAGAAGTCTATTAAGTCTGGAGTTTACTTGGGATCAAAGGGCCAGTAGGTCGGCTCTCCAGTAGATACGTGATCTAGCTGTTCAGACATTATACACTTGTAAAGCTCTCTACCTCTGGTATTGATTAATCGTGAACCCCACAGCTGGTGTTTTTCGTTAAAGTCTCCTCCAACTAAAAACGTTGATCCCAAGGTCTGGAAAAACCGTTTGAAGTGTTCTTTATTAGTGGCACGCGATGGTGGACAATAAATGGAAGCTACAACCATTGGCCTATGATTTTCTTCTATTTTTATGGCAGTGGACTGTAAATTAATTTCTTTGGTATTATTCATTAGGCTATGTTTAATATCCTTTTTAATTAATTAAACTAAAATTTTCCAAAATCTGAAATTGCATCTCGTTTTTGCGGGGCGTGAAGGGATGAATTGTTTTTTCTGAAATTTTGTGTTTATATTTTACTTGTCCCATAGAACAAATTGTTTGCTAACCAAATCCTGTAACTTCAACTTTTTATTTTCGGCCCGGCCAAGTACATATTATAATAAACGAAAAAAAAATCTTGTGTTGTGAGCTGTTTATTATTTTCCATATAAATTGAAGTTGCTTACAATTTTTGAGTTTGCCAAATAACAACATAAACTATTTTTTCGATTTACCTAGTAAAAATTTTCTTGGAGACGGCAACCGACTAGTGCTGATATCTTCTTAATTTAAATTGCTATGTATATATCTGCGAAAGGGGTTATAATCAGTCCTATTTCGTGATTAGGGTATTAAATCAAATAACTCCAGAGTGTTTTTAATTTAAAATTAATATATTACAATCTAGAATGTGTACGCATTAAGGCGCCCACAAAAGATTTTTAAAATGCCTCCTCCATGTTCCCTAACATAAATAATTTAATTCCGTTTCCTGTCTGTCTTCTTGCAAGTGTAAATTTACAACTTCTTCATTACTTTACAATAGCATAAAAAAGTTGTCCTCCTTTGCAGCTCTTTGATAATTCTATTCCTCTATTTTCCTTCAGTAACTCACCCCTTCGCACTTTGTAATGAATTCAGTCTGCGTATCATCAAAAAGTCAGCTGACGTGCTGTGATTTTTTTCACATAATTTTTTATTATAAGTTAATTTTCTATATTTTTCCTTGGTTATGTTTTTCTGTTTTTTTTTCTTTTTTGAAGTTCACCATAATAGCGAAAAAAGTTGTGCGGAGAAGAAGAAAAGATGAAGTGAAAATATCTCATATGTATGAAGTAAATTTTCGTAAACGTCTGCTTATCATTTTCAAATAGCAAATGAGTACAGGAATAGGGCTAGGGATATGTATACAACGAATTGAAATGGAACTATTTAGTTTAGATTGTATGTCAAGAAATGAATGTTGCCACTATTCATGTCAGACAGTGGTAAATAGTACCACTATTCATGTTAAAGGTAGTATAATTACTACTAATAAACTTGACTTACTGTTGCCCGGAATACTTATAATCATTGGGTTCATAGTAAAATGCTCCAATATTAACACATTATTATTTCATATTTTGGTCCTTACTGAGCTCTGATATATTGATGCCCTAAAATTCAATAAAGATAGTTGCACTGCACTGGGTAAAATTAATAAATTTATGTATTCTACCACTTTGTCTGTCTATATACATATTGTGACTAGAGTGTCCAAAACCGAAACGGAAAAACTGGGGAAACTGGTTAACCGGTCTTTTTGCTATTAACCGTGTGCCGGGTTTTTAAAAAACGTAATTTTCGAACAAACCGGAAAACAGTTATTTGACGCCGGTTAATCGGTGAATATGATTTTCGATTTTAAATCAGGTTAATGCGAATTGGAACGAAACTTTTAAATTTTATATTAACACGCATTCCAAATTGGAATTTGATGTATATTTTTTAAAATGTGATGATTTATTCGACCTTTTGTATTATATAAGTAGGTATTTAAAATTAAAATGTTCGAGATTTAGGTCTATTTTAAATTAGAAAATCCACACGTAATCCATGAGTCATCATTGCATCCCGAAAAACTTACGGTTTGGTGCGGTTTATGGGCCGGCGGCGTCATTGGGCCGTACTTCTTCCGTGATGATCAAGACCGGCACATTACTGTGAATGCGAATCGCTACCGTTCAATGATAACTGAATATTTTTGACCCCAATTGGATAATATGGACTTGGAGGACATGTGGTTCCAACAGGACGGTGCCACTAGCCACACAGCCTATGCCCCAATCAATTTATTGGAAACCAAGTTTGGTGAACGTGTTATCTCACGAAATAGCCCAGTCGATTGGCAGCCTCGGTCGTGCGATTTGACGCCGTTAGATTATTTCCTGTGGGGCTACGTCAAGTCTATGGTCTATGCCATTAAGCCAGCGAAGATTGATGAACTTCGTACGAATATCGAACGTGAAATTGCAGCAGTATCGGCCTATTTATGCTTGAAAACCGTCGAAAATTGGGTACAGCGTCTGGACTTCTGCATGCGTACCCATGGTGGCCATGCAAAAAAAATCGAGTTCCATACATAACGGCATCGAACTTACTTTCACAGGCATAAAGGATTCCATTGGTATCTAAAACCGGTTTTGTTTTATTTAAAAAAACATTTGTAGCGCTCTTATTGAAAAACTCGTCATTATATGTTCTACATGTGTAATTTAATTTAAAGCAAAACACCGAAAAAAACGGTTCCACCGGTTTTTGTCAAAATAAGAAAACCGAAATCCGGTTACTTAAAAAATTTATGTTTCGAACAAACCGAAAACTGTTTTTTTAAAAAATTGATTTTTCGAACAATCCGAAAACCGGTTCCAAAAAAATTTCGGTTTTATAGCACTCTAATTGTTACCGTCGGTGGTGCAATGGTTAGTGTGCGCGCCTCTTGTACTTGAGATCCTGGGTTCTATCCCTACTCTGACCACCTTCAAATTTCTTTCGACGGCGGTCAGCTCGCATAGTGACGGCGACACTATCGAATATTTAGCCATGTAAAAGCTCCTGAAAATATCGTTCGGAATCGGTGTAAAAGTGTAGGTCCCAATCAGTGAGTATAAAACTATATTCCTGCATGGAATGTAATGGGAAACCATTTATTTTTTTTATTGTGAAATGTACTCATGCATTTTTCTATTCTTCTTCCTTTTACTTTTATTTCGGCAGAATTTCCAAGATTAGGACACTAATTTTTACACATTAGGAACTTATTTTGGTTTCGTGTATACAAATACTACATTTTTTCTGCCCTTTGCCCTAAAAGTGCGTTTTTGTGTTCGTTTGTGAAAATAGCTCTGCCCTTCCTCAAGGCTTTGTGTTCGTTTCTGAGAATTTAGTACTCAAAACGTCTAAAAGATAGTCGAATTTTCTGCCCTCTCTTCTTGTCACGATGCAGAATTTTGCCCGATAAAAAGGCTAATTCTTTCTTTTTGTATGACTGATTTGTATTTGCTAAGCTAATTTTTCTACCATTTTGGTGAGCGATAATCTAATTTAGGCGGCTTCAGTTAAAATCGCTTACCTTCTCAAATAAAGTGGTTGAATTAGTAGTTAAACGGGAATAACAAAAATTGCCAATAGTATTGGTACTTTGTCGATCAGTTTGTATGAAGAAGAATCGCTTAAATATATATTGGTCGAAAATTTTAGATAAGCGACGATAATAAAACATGCGAATGTGAGTTGGGATCCCACCCCCGCCGCTTTTACATTTTTTTTACTAACCGGAAAAACCAGTATCTGGGCAATTTTTCATAAATTACTCTTTTTTGGGCTGTGTTTCATTTTGGGCTGTGTTTCATTTTGGGCTGTGTTTCATTTTAATTTTTTGCCAATTTTTTCATTACGAAAGAGCGCTATGAAGAAATAAAAATTTCATAAAATATGAGAAATATGGTTAAATTTTGTGGGCGACATTTCATGGGATAATTTTGGACAATTTTAATAAATTTGTTTTTGCCGATTTTGTTTTGCCGATTTTTCGTGTTTACTCACTTTGAACTTGTGCTTTCCAAAAATAGTTTATCGTTTCATGATTAACACACAGGGTCCTTCGTTCGTTTTTCTATTCAATACCAGATTTCCAAATACCATTCACACAGTGATAATTTGTCCACTCTTATGACATGACCTAGCTAACGTGAACATCAAGTGTCATCTTAATTAAAACGTTCTGGGGATATAGAGTGGACGTATTCTTCAATATATTACTTCTCAGATAAATTTTACTAAAATTTGATGTAGAATCTACAAATTGTTATATTTTTGTTACTTTTATTACAAATATAGTAAGAGAACCTGAACAAAATTAAATTTCGGAGGTTTCCAGTATTTCACTTTATTTTGCTCCACAGCTGCTTGGCGACGAACAACGATGTAATCAACCTACACTGCAGCCTATTAGAGTGTATGGGCACATATACTAAAGTAGTCTCGAAATCGTATGGTTCGCAGTTTCCCTTCTTCTGTTTCAGAGCAAAATTCTTTAAGTTCATTTCTACTCATTCCGTAGAACACTTTCACAGAAAAAGCAAATACTACAAGCAAGAGCGGAAGAAAGTATTCTTGATTTGTGTTTTATTCTATGATAAAAAGTTTTCTCCTCTACATTTTCGCATTTCTTTTCTTTTTGCTTCTGATTTTTCATCGAGTATTGTTTTCTCGTAACAAGAAAAGAAATTCGTGCAGCATTTAAGCTCATTGTTTGACTGTTAATTTATTTAGTTTTTTCCCTCGAACTTTTCAGAGGATGATGATTTTTTCTATGCACCGTTTTCAAAATTTAATAAAAGATTCATTGAGTTTATTAATATTCTTTGTTTGTCTTGGCATACTCATGGTGTTTATTAATATCAAAAGTTCTTCATACAGCACAAAAGCAAAATGAAAAGTTTTCCCTTTTTATTTCGAGGATTATATCTGTATGCTCCTTGAAGGAGCACTAGCATTTCCAAGAAAAGAAATGAAAAGTTTTTGCCTAGTTCTCAAATTTTTGACCGAATGTAATTTACATTGAACCTAAATGATGGATTTGTTGTCTATAATGAAATTTATTATAACTGCCAACAATGGGATAAACAATGGCAAACACGTACTAAGTTAATCCTGACTTCTGGGAATGGATATACATAACGAAAGAGAGCAGAACAATAGGATTAAAGAAAACTTTTTCTAGCTTGATAATAATTCTTAAATTAACCAATCTAGGCGCATAACAGTCAATAAAGCCAGCGAAGTTAATCTCTTATCCCAAGCAGTTTAGTGTAAATGTTTTTGTTGACATTTAAGATCATAGGGTCGTCTGTAACAATGATTTTCGTCGCTTTTTCCTAAATTAAATGGTGTTTTATATGGGCGAATCGCAAATTAGGTCCACAGGTTGCAACAAATTTAATGAAAGAATTTCTATTTATTCAACGAAATACAGACACAAATTTCGGTAAAACAAATGTTTTTGGTATACCTACAAAAAATTCGATCATAATGATTAACTACGGTTCTAGAATATTGTTGTACAAGCCACTGAAACTTTTTTAATACTTTTTATCAATGGCCTCCTCTTTCTCCTCTGTTTCTTAACCGCTATTGAGAATCCGTACCCCGTCTGCAACACTATAAAAATTTCCGCTTTGGTGAATATTTTGGAATTAATAATGAATCGGTAACTATATCGGAAAACCCATATATTCAGTAAAGATAATAGTCTAAGATTTGCTGCTGTTTTTGAAGAAGAACTTAAGACTAAAACTGAGATCACAACTCTAAGATGACACACTTGATCCACGGAAGCGTGATGAGGCCGATTCTCAGTTAAGTAACATTTGCAGATAAGCTACTGCCATGAATGAACTGGGATGGGACCCCTTATCAAGGACTACACATCTATTTCACCTGAGTGTTGGGTAAACGTCGAAAAATTCAGAAGGCTTAAACATTTTAGTGGATTATTCGTGTATTTTAGTAGAACTTTGCAGTAATTCTTCTCTTTTTGAGCACGAAAAATTGCTCAAAAAAATAAATGAAAAATGGCGTAAATATTCCCCACATAAATTTCATTTGAAATTTCGCCCAACAAATTGGATCATATTCTGGGTTTTTTTTTTTAATTTTTATTTTCTTTCGTGTTTTTCATAATAAAATATGACCCAAAAAACAGTTATGAAAAATAGCAAATTTTCGATTGTCGTTTTTGCTATAGGAAATTTCTGAAAAAGTGTTCTCTTAAATTTATTTTATACACAGAGAAGAGACTCGTTGTCACAACTATAATTACAGCCAACTAACATTTGGCGGTTCCTTGGGCTATCACATTATTCAGTTGTAATTACCAATAATTGTGTTCCGTATCACCAAATATTGTGCACATCAATTGAGTTGTTATTCAGTTTTTGTTGCAAGAACTGAAATATTTAGTTGAACCCACAGCAACAAGACATAAATGTGATCCGTCAATCTAAAGTAGTTTTAGTTCCAGCAATCTCTTTATCCTGTAGTGGTGAATATTCTATTAGTAAAACATGTAAAAACTAATTCGATTGTGCCAAATAATAAATTGGTATGCTCAATTAATTACTTCAAGTTGATGAGTGTCACAAACCTTTGTTGATGTCATATCCCATTAGGAATTTTATAGAACAAAAAACTTAAAAAAAAAATAATTTTTAATTAAATTTGTGTATTTGATATTTAAATACACCCCGCGAAATAAATATAAAGACAGCACCATTTTTTGTATTTTCCAAATGTTGTGAGGAATTTTCAAGTTTTTATTTTATATTGTATTAGTCCTTTCAAAATTAAATACTTTTCAGCAAAAATACTATGAATATGACTTCTTCAAAGTGAATCAACAAAAATAAACTAATTACTAGTGCGAAATATTTATAAAGGCTAAACGTTTATTTAAATATTCTAAAAAGTCTCGTAAGAAATTTGTTCTCCATTATCGCTAATAACTTCTACTAAGCATCTTGACATTGAGTTTACCAACGAATGAATATGCGCAATATCTGTTATCTTCCATTTTCTGGTATTGCTTCGATCCTTGCCATTCTTCAACTGGAGTCCTGGGTGGTAAACTTGGGTAGGTAAATAGACCAGAGTTTCTAGATAGGGTAGAGATCAGAACTGAGTGCAGGCCAGTCGAGAGTTTGTATTATTTCTGGACTACAGAAACTTTAGAGTTTTCTTAGACCGATGTACTGTTGCGTTGTCCTGCTGGATGAGAAACTCTGGAACACAAATTTCCTCTCCAGAATTAACTAAGACGACATCCAATAGTCAGTCCAATAGTATAATACTCGGAGTCAAATTTTGTGGAAACGACCCATATTGGAGTGATACCTCTATAACTCATATCAGCCCAAACTATAAATGACCCACCGCCAAAAGTTCGCCGCTGACGCATAATTTTGTAAAAATGTGGTCCATCCAAATTTAATTTTTCCCATCGAAAAATATCACCGCTTATCCAAAAATGTGAATATTTCAGCGAATTTAAATCTAGCTAATTCGTGTCTTGGCATGGGACCAAGTTTTGCATACTTTTTCCCATATGACAATTGACAGTCGCGTTTCATTATTTGTTGAACACGACGCAACCCTGCTACCAAGCTCAATTCAGCAATAATTTCTTTATCGCCGAAGTTTTCTTTAACAACAACCCTTCTGATCTCAGTGGTGTCCTTCCTGGTCGGTTTGTGTTTCCAGATTGGTCACCCTATTTTATAAAATTGTAATTGGCACAGCTAGATCTTTTCAATCGCCTCGAAATTTCCCGATTGGACAGCCCTTCATCATGATAATCTTATATTTTTCCCTATTCTTCTTTACTTAGGTACTTTCCTCCAGTCGTTCTTTATAAATTATTTTTTTTTTAATTTTACCTACGTTAATTTTAAAACAATAAATTAATAATCAAATAAAACTCACTTCTCTTTAAGTTCCTATTTACTACTGTTCGAATTCGGTTTCTTTTTCATGTTGCCTTTATATATATTTCGCACCAGAACAGAAAAATCAACGTCACTTTTCATTTAACTTGTAAAAGAGATCGAATGGTTACATTCTTTGATATAATATACCTAATGACACATATATGCATTAAAATTCTACACCAAAAACCCAGTGCATTGAATAAATATATTGGCTTTATAATTATTTCGCTGGGTGTATAAACAAAATTATTATTATTTGTAATCAGGGTTCGTACTTCATGTGTAATGGGTTACCATCCCCTTGGTAAACCCGTCCGCATTTTTTTTATCCCAAATATAAAAAAATTTCTATATCTTGGAAACGGAGCGTCGAATCGAAAAAAAAATAAAAAAATTTTGAGAGATCGTATGGAAGACATTTGGAACAAAGTTCCTTATCGAACGTTGCGGGATGGGGGCTAAAGGAAAAATGACTGTGCTGCTGAAGAACGAATTTTCTCTATACTGTGTAGCGCGTTCAATCGGCCACTCGTAAAAAACGGTTGAGAGTTCCTGAAAAGCCGCGTACTTCGGCTAAATATCCTCACGTCTGGCATAAGTTGACGGATGTCCGAGGAACACATACCGTAGAAATATCCCTAGAATAGCGACATGCAACCCACATTTCGACGATGCTTAAGGGAGGCAATAGAGTTGGATACCCTACTGTCCCCTATTAACACCGTCGCTCTCCTCTGGACACGGTCGAGAAGCTCCTTAGACGTTCTAGTAGCACCTGCCCATATATGGGAGTTATATTCAATCTTTGGCCTGATGTACACTGAACGGAAAAGCATCGTCACACGGATGAAAATGTTCATCAACCCAACAACTTTTGTCATCGAAAGTGAGCTAACGTAACGTTTCATTCCCGCTATGAAAATGTGTTCATCAACTGCAAATTGTTCGTTACTGTGGTGAAAGTATGGTTGTTGCTGCAATGAATTTGCTTGACTGCTGCAATGAATTTGTTCATTGCTGCTATGAATTTGTCTCATTAGTGCAATGAATTGGAGTCATTGTTGTAATGAATAGGTTTCATTACTACAATGATTTTGTTTCATTGCTGCAATGAATGTTTTGAAATTATTTATTGACAATTGTACAGAAATACACTGTTAGTATTACATTGCATATATTTTGTTAAAAATTTTTTGCATTTTTGTGTTCGAAAATCTATTTGCTAAATAGATTACATTCATTCCATGTTGAAACACTCGTCTGGAGAAGATTGTGGTAGTCGAGGGGTTGAGTGTTGTAGTGGTCGTCGTATTCAGGTCCTGCAATTAAAAACATATACGTGAAATATATTGTTAACTTTTCTATTTAAGATACGTACATATGTACATATCTATATCTGTATTTACCATGAACATAAGTTCTACTCCCCTATGTTCTACTCCTTTAACACAGAACCACATCATTGTTTTGTTAAATCATGCAATTGTTGTTGTGTTGAGGGTTTTGATATTCAATTGTAGCGCCAAATCTCTCCGTCATTAAGCCAGTGATTGCTCTGTAAGCATTTTCTTCAATTGCTCTTTTATTTATTTTAACCAAATTTGTTCAAATTTCGATTGGATTCAATTAACTGTACGTTGAATTGTTATTTTTTATGTTCATCGTACTTGAAACATATTGTTTCTTTGACTTCGACTGCCCGCACAAATGTATGTATGTCTTTCGTTTTTTTCTGAATCCAAACTCCAACACAACGAAATAAGCGCGATCGAATTATGAATAAAACCAGAGCTCGCAATAATTGGTCTCTCTGGTGCTTGTTGTCAGAAAAAAACCACTCGTCCACTGACACGATGCGAAACTGTTGCGAAAAAACCCTTAAACTTTGTTCTTCTTAGGCTTGGTCTTCGCTCAACCGACGACCGTTTTTGTTCGCTCGCTCGGCTCATGTGTTCACTGAAGACCCCTTACTTCGTCAAAACTCGTCAAACGGTCTTCTGAGCATGTACATATGTATGAGTGTTGCGCGCGTTAATTCCTGATTTTTAGATATAATTAAAAATACATATGTAAGTCATGGAGATTATTTTAATGTTTTATTATTTCATTTTATAAGCCTTGTTGAACAAAATACATGAAGAATAATTTTGTTTGGCCCGTAAAATTTTTATTGCGCGGCGCCACTGGCTATTAATGCATATGCATATTCACACAAATGATTGCCCTATTGTCTTCTCCCTTCCTCTTTAATGCTTCGCCTGTGACGATATATCTAAGGCAACAGCACAAAGCAATCGCAACAATAAAAATAATGACCTTTTTTGCGGACCTTTTGCTTTCTTTGCTCACTTACCGACCCTCAGTAGCTGAGCGACGAACAATTTTGTTCGTATCGAGCGGTCAGTAAGAGA
Organism: Phaonia tiefii; assembly: GCA_963931995.1. Taxonomy (NCBI): domain Eukaryota; kingdom Metazoa; phylum Arthropoda; class Insecta; order Diptera; family Muscidae; genus Phaonia; species Phaonia tiefii. The sequence goes on along the minus strand of OZ008370.1, from coordinate 165,091,637 downwards.
CCGATTCGTGTGATACGCTCAACTCGAGACCGACAACACGAACGAAAAGAAAAAGAGCAACCCTCTTTCATACACTGAGCGATTACGTCTCATTTTTTTCGGTCTTTTGATTGAGCAGACCGGTGAGAAAAATTTGGTGGGGCATATTTTGCGAGCTCTGAATAAAACACCAACAGTTTGTTGCGACTTGTACCGTCACGCGCATACACACACACAAAAGTTCAGTTACATATTTCGGGGTAGTTTTTCTGCTATCGATGCGTCACTTTCTTATCTATTCAATTTATAGAGTCGCCAGTTACACAAACAATCACAGCAAACACACAAATTCACCCAATTTAGTTTTCACAATAAATGATTATTACTAAGTATAACTAATTAGACAGTTTTAACAAATTTATTTAAATTGTTCCGACGGAGAAATATGTCTACCACTTTCAATTGTTGCAATAGAACTGATTTAAGATGTGTACGTATCCCACTACTCACGCTCACAATTTTCTCTTGCTGCCCTCTTTTTTATGCTCGCTCATTTTTGCGTCTGCTTCTCTCTCTATAAGATCACAAAAATTAGTTTCGTTACAATAACGAAATTGTTGCGTAAACTAAGAATTATGACAAATCTCCAAAATAAATAAACAATATATATAAACTATAAAAAGTAAGAGATGAACCAAATATCAGTAGTTTAAAACACATGCCATTACTTTTTTTCTAATTTTCAACCCATTTTTTTTTTACAAAATTCAAATTTATATTCGTTTAAATTATTCGATCTTTTAGCTGTTATGTTTTCAATAATTGTCTGGTGTAAGATCAATAACTATTAAAAAGTACTTTTTCTATAAAAAAGTACATTTTAAAAGAAATATTAAAAAAAAGGAAAATTGTGAAATTGATCATTATGGTGGATGGTTGGGAATATAGCTATTTCAATGCCCTCAGCTCTCTTCTCCAAAAGTATTTAGGTATATCATCACACATTATAGGGATAAACAAATCTCAAGTAAGCGAGAATTGTCTAAACTCCTACTTGTGCGAAAACATCCACAACAATACTTTGCCATAACCATCAATATTCACAACATTTCTTTCCTATGCATGCTTTTTTAATATTTCTATTAAAATGTACTTTTATTGAACAATTATTGAAAACATAAAATTCAAATTATATAAAATTGTTGCAGGAACAACAAGTAAGTTGCTGCAGCACCGAAATGAAAAATTTGTCAAAGAAGTCAAGTATGAAATTTTTCGTTGCAGCGACTACTAAATTGGCGGATATACGACACTTGTCACTATAACAACGTAAAAACATTAACGAAAATGTTTCATCCATGCGACGAAGCGTTTTTCTTTCAGTGTAGGTGGTGCAGTTATTGAGAAGATCAGATGAATGCATCTTTCGACACTTCAAATACAAATTTTGCCCAACGGATATCGCATTGTGTTTTCGTGCCCAGAACATCAAGAGCGTCTGTTTCATCAGTATCCACACCGTCATCAATATCCACAGCAATCCGTTTATGGGACAACAAACAACACTGGCTCTTACACGCATTAAAATCTACTCTATTCATTCCACCCCATTCAACAATGGGCACCAGATCCCGGCCTTTGATTCCACACATTATTTTATAAAGAAACGATAATACTCTTGTATTTTTTCAAAAGGGGACTTTTCCTTAATGAGTAAAACGCAACTATGATGTTTTCATTAACACAACAATTTTACAAAAATGCCTGCACAATGTTTTTCGTGTACTTTTTATGCACTTCTCTCTTTAATAAATAAAATTTTATAAAATTTTATAAAAACAAAGCATAATTCATTTTTGTTTAATGAAAACTTCAAATAAACGTGGCTTTTGGAACACATTCAAGAGTATTATGGTTTTTGTATAAAATTTCACAAGCAGATTCTTGTTTCACTCGACAGCACCTACAAGACGAATACTATCACTTGCCAGGTATTTTGGACTGCAGCACCGTGTTATCAACTATATTGAGTATTTTTGCTTTGTTTTGTGTCTAGACTAACATATGTTGGGAAATTTCATGTTTAATGGGAAGTTTTCTAGGTGGGGCCTACATCCAATATATAGTATATATTGTAGTTTTGAACCCAAAAAAAAAAATATAAATTTAGAAAAGCCAAAGTGAAAAAAGTTTAAAAAAGCACATTTAAAAAGTACATTTTCTTAAAAAAGTATTTCTTTAAATAAGTACCTTTTCCAAAAAAAGTATATTTTCGTAAAAGTTGTGAAACAAAATAAATTTTCTTGAGAGAGTCTTAAAAATAACGGGTTTTTCAACAGAGACGCTACAAAAGTAAATCGATAGGGACAGCAAACAACGCCATATTTTTTTCCTGCTCTTTTGACATTTCTCTTCAGTAAGGTTTGCCATTTCATCATGGAAAGATATACGAGCCAACAACGAGTCGAAATTATTAAAATTTACTACCGAAATTTGGAGTCAGTGGCCTCAACTTTAAGATCGGAATTCATCGGAAAATCATCTTTAGCGGTGAGGCTAATTTCTGGCTGAATGGCTTCGTCAATAAGCAAAATATGCGTTATTGGTCAGACAGCAATCCACACGTAATCCATGAGTCATCATTGCATCCCGAAAAAATTACGGTTTGGTGCGGTTTATGGGCCGGCGGCGTCATTGGGCCGTACTTCTTCCGTGATGGTCAAGACCGGCACATTACTGTGTATGCGAATCGCTACCGTTCAATGATAACCGTATATTTTTGGCCCCAATTGGATAATGTGGACTTGGAGGACATGTGGTTCCAACAGGAGGGCGCCACAAGCCACACAGCGAATGCCACAATCAATTTATTGGAAACCAAGTTTGGTGAACGTATTATCTCACGAAATGGCCCAGTCGATTGGCAGCCTCGGTCGTGCGATTTGACGCCGTTAGATTATTTCCTGTGGGGCTACGTCAAGTCTATGGTCTATGCCAACAAGCCAGCGACGATTGATGAACTTCGTACGAATATCGAACGTGAAATTGCAGCAGTATCGGTCGATTTATGCTTGAAAACCGTCAAAAATTGGGTTCAGCGTCTGGACTTCTGCAAGCGTGCCCGTGGTGACCATGCAAAAGAAATCGAGTTCCATACATAATGGCATCGAACTTACTTTCACAGGAATAAAGAATTTCATTCTATCTAAAACCGGTTTTGTTTTATTTAAAAAAACTTTTGTAGCGCTCTTATTGAAAAACCCTTTATATCTAGTCTTATTCTTGAAAAGGACGCGCAAATACGCCTTTTTTTTGAAAAGTTGACAATGTCTTCACGAATTTCCGGTAGCAGATTAACATATTTACTTTCGATCAGATAATTAGAACCACATACATTTTAGGTTAGTAGGCCATATATTTTTCAAGCTTTTGTGGACAGCTAAAATCGTACTACCATCCTAAAGGGCATTTTGCTAGGATTACAAAAATAACAACAAGAACATTTAAGTTTAATGCAACAGCATTATTAAGGTTCTTTTACAAATAGAAGGACAACAAAAATATAATTGTTTACGTTCATATGATTATAACCACTAATTTTGCAATTTTTTGCACTAAGTCGCAATTGAATTATATATCAATCAATTAGTAAAACAAAATTATTATTTCCTAATAAGCATTAGTGAAAAATGAGCAATAGAAGTATTTTTAACATAGAGGAAGGATCCACAATCGATATTTGTCATTCGCAAGGACTTCCATATCGGGCCATTGCGCGGGAAATTGGGCGAAGTCATAGAACTGTGCTGGGATACTTAAAAGATTTTGATAATTGTGGAAAGAATTAGAAAGGAAGGATTCCATGCGCTTTAACTCGAACTGCAGAGACACAAGTCTTGCGAATTGCTTCAAACTCTTCTTTTTCAGCTTCAAAAAATCAGACCCCTATATGATATCGACGCAAGTATCTCGACAAAAAAAAGAGTCATAATGTGCATAAATAAAATCGGTTACAATTTGCTAGAGAGTATATGACATGGGACATTTTAGTAAGAGGTCATGTTAATGATTGGCGTACAGTTGTGTTTTAGTGATGAATATAAATTTAATTTAGATGTTTTTTAGAATTTTAGAATTTAGAATTTAGATGGCTACACTCATTATTTTCACTAGACGAGAAAAGATACCAGATTACATATGTTCTATATATACCAGATTACATATTACCGCACAATCGATTTAGAATTTCAAACTGCAAAAATGACTGGAGTATCTTACAAGACTCTGTTACAGTCAGCTTTCCCTAAAGTAAACGATATTTTTGGACCGTTTACATGGATTCTGAAACAGTATAATGCTACTGTTGTTAATGCCAGAGATGTAAAAGAATTCATTTCCAACCAAAATGTTTGTCTACTTAATTGGCCACCATATTCACCCGACCTAAATGTAATTGAAAATGTTTGGGGCTGACTTTCCAGCAAGGTTTAAGACAATATAACGATAAGGCATCACTAGTTCAAGCCACTAGGAAATCTTCGAATGAGATTTCTTTGGATTATTTAACAGCATTTTTTGAATCAATCAAAAGGGGTATATTTGCATTTATTTTAAACACCCACTATTAAAAACTATACAATATTATGAATAAAGAAAATATTAATTGATCTTATTATTAAATTACAAAACAATGCGTTTTTGATTAAAATTAGTTAAGTGGATCAAATCATACAAAGGGAAAAAATTTATGGTTTTTTGTCTTTTTTTGCAAAAAGAACCTTTATAATACTGTTGCATTAAGATTTAATGCTGGTGTTGTTATTTTTGAAATCTTAAAAAAATGCCCTTTCCGATCGTAGAAACATTTTAGCTCTTAGCAACATATACAAAAAGAAATGGCCTACTAAGCCTAGAAATCTAAGTGGTTCTAAATATCCGATCGAGAGTGCATGACTAAAAACAGTACATGAGGTGTCAGGGGACACCCGGTTGGAACGAAGTCCCTTTCGCTATATATTATGTACTAGTTAGTTCCAACACGCCTAAGGCGCCTGTTGAAAAATACTGTAATTTAAATGAATCTTTAAGAAAAGATACTTTTTGTAAAATGATAAATTTTTTTAAGAAATTTTTTATTTATTGAATGTATTTAAAAAAAAAAAAAAGTATATTTTAGGTCGCTGTTGTAAGAATATGTGTTATATTTTCCCGATAAGGTCCTTTCTTTGATGAGAGGTACTTCTCTTATTAAAAGCTAATGCTTTTATGTAAGAAAAAAAAAAGATTTTTTTTTACAAAGAAATACTTTTTTTAAGAACATGTATTTTTTAAAGAAGTGGTACGTACGTACCCCTTTTCTCTTTTTGGGATAACGTTATTTTTTAAGAAAATTTAATTATTTTCAGGAAGGCTACTAATTTCAAGAAAAGAAAAGAAAAGGTTTTATTTTATTTTTAAGAAAGGGTACTTTTAAGACAAGGAATTTTTTTAAGAAAACGTATTTTTTGTAAAAGAAGGTATTTTTTTTGAAGTAAAGCTTTTTTTACAGGTAAAATTTTAGGACTAGGTACTTATCTCAAGAAAAGTTATTTTGTTGCTCTTTAAAGAAAATGTAGTTTTTTAAGAAAAGGCAATTTGTTGTAAGATAATGTACTTTTCGAAGAAAAGGTACTTATTTAAAAAATTACTTTTTTTAAGTAAAGGTACTTTGTGTAAGAAAATTTACTTTTCTTCAAGATAAGGTATTTTTTTAAGTAAAGGTACCCTGTTTAACAATATGAATAGGTATTTTTTTGAGAAAATTTACATTTTTTAAGAAAACGCATTTATTTAAGAAAATGGTATTTTTTTAAACTTCTTTCACTTTGGCTTTTCTAAATCTACTTTTTAATCGGTTCAAACTACAATATGTAATAGATTTACCAGACTTGCGCTTTGGCTTTTCTAAATTTACTTTTTATTGGGTTCAAAACTACAATATGTAATAAGGAGGCTCCACCTAGAAAACTTCCCTTTAAACCAAAGCAAACCAAAAGTACCCAATATAGTTGATAATAGTGGGTTGTAATAAAGTAGTTAAAAAAAGATGTTAAAATTTTTTTCATTCAGCCTTCATGGATTTGTAAACAGATATCCGCGAAAATCGATATTATTGAATATAGGGTGATTCAAGAAGTTCCGGACAAATTTCTCCAGCGTATTGCTTGGCTCATTTCATGAAGAAAAGTCCACTAGGACCATGTCCGAAAATGCAAGGGTGCGAAATGGCAGCGTGTTCAAAATTTTTGGTCGGAGGGTAGAAGGGTAAAGTTGCTAACTTCTGAGCCAATGGTCGGATTTTGGGCTTGTTGGAAAGGCCTTTAAGAGGCCTTTCAGAATCAAGTAGTCAGAAATCAAAAAAGTAGAAAAAGTCAAATAGCCGAGATACAAAAAAAAATTCATATAACCTCAATTTGCTCTGCCAGATGGCAGGTGACTTATGATTTTCTTTTTGTTGAAAGATAGCCATACCTCTTACCTTTCCAAAATGACCTACCGCTCCAAAGTTATGACCATTTTACTGAAATGCAAAAAAGTTTGTTTTTGTTTTTGGAAGCGAAATAACAGCACACATTTATTTATTTTTGTAAATTAACACGTTTAAGATTTTATTTTATTGAAATTTTTGGCTGAAGAATCAAACTCATAAGGAAATAAAAACATTTGATGTTAAAGGAAGTTTTCAATGTGGTTCCCATTTTCTACTAAACACAATTACAGCCATTTGCGAACCACATCCGCCACGTTTAGTTCACTCATCTTTTCACGAACTTTCACCGCAGGTTCCTCAATGCGTGCAAGTAACTGCTCACGATTGTGGATCTGCACAGAATACACACAATCTTTCATGTAGCCCCACAAAAAGAAATCAAGTGGAGTGAGATCTGGAGATCGTGGTGGCCAGGCGATTGGTGCAGCTCGTCCAATCCAACGTCGAGGGAAATTGGTGCTAAGCGAATCCCGCACAATAAGCCCGTAATGCGCTGGAGTACCATGTTGTTGGTAGAAAACATGATTTCGTACCGCAAGAGGTACTTCCTCTAGGATTCTGGTATGACTTCTTGCAAAAAGCCAAATAATTTTGCGAATTTAACCTCGGCGGAAGTACTTTTGGCCCAATCAAGGTGTTGTAGATAATGCCAACCCAAACGTTGACGGCAAATCGGTGTTGAAATGCTGTTTCTTTCTTGTTGTGGCGATTGTCATGGGCCCATTCGTGCAAATTATGGAAATTAGTTATGCCGTCCCTCGTGAATTGCGCTTCGGTCCACACAATCGAACGTTAAAACATAAATATGTGTACATCACGTTGCAACATTTGACTTTTTTCTACTTTTTTTATTGATTCTGAAATGCCTCTTAAAGACCTTTCCAACAAGCCCAAAACCAAAAAATCCGACCACTGGCTCAGAAGTTAGCAACTTTACCCTACTACCCTCCGACCACCAATCCGGAAATTTTGAACCCCCTGTCATTTCGCACCCCTTGCATTTTCGGACATGGTCCTAGTGGACTTTTCTTCATGAAATGAGCCAAGAATACGATGCAGAAATTTGGTCGGAACTTCCTGAATCACCCTGTATAATCCAATTGGAAATTTTTTCTTTAGGACATTTATATGAGACATATTCTTAACATGTTTCTAGTTTTGGCTTAGGTGACATAAATTCTGAATGGGCTGAAAATTTTTATAGGATCGTCCTATTGATTTGCCAGTACTATGTCGGGGGTGACTCTTACTAAGACCAATGCTGAATGTCGATAGAGGAAGCCTTCATCATTTGACAACTGCGAGTCATGTGTGTGGATTTTTAAATTTTTCAAAAACTTTAAACTAAAAATTTATAGTTATTTGTAGTTATGAAATATGTGGCATACATTTTCAGAATTTGTTTCAAAATATTTGAAATTTGTTACAAAAATACATGTGCAAATTTTCAGAGGACTTTAATTATGAATGTATGTGTCACTTTTTGTCATATTATCTTTCAGTGTTTATTTAATATCGCGAAAGAGATCAGATATATATATATACAAAATAAACGTATCTATAAAATGACCCGAAACACGACGATTTAAGCAACTGACTCACTGATGAATGGCCACTCAAGGACGTCTTGTGTACATGTGATAAGGCGAAAACCACTGGTGACAAACAGCGGACGCTACCTGTTGACTTTTGACCAAATGTATGAAAATGTCAGGGGGTATCATGAAGTTTTTTGTATGGAAGTGGATCCGAATGTCAGCAGTTGCTCTGACATGTCACTGCATTGTCATTGAAGATGCCAATATGAAATTTCCAACTGGGATATTTTGTGAGAAACATTTCACCAATTTCTTGATTTTTGGAAGCGCCCTCATGTTTAAAGTCCTACAACTAGGGTCATAGAACTTCGCAGCTAATATCTTTTAAGAACAGTTATCTTTCCATATCATGAAAACTGGAGCATGGTAAGGTCAGCTTCCCAGTTGGAACTTCCCTAAAGACGTCATCCCTGACTAAGAAGTATTGTTTAACAGAGTCCCTGCTGACTTGCCGATCCTTTCCCATACAAAAAACCCCACGACATCACCTGCCATGTTCATACATTTGGTAACAAATTAGCAGGAATCTTCCGCAATTTGTCAATAGTGGTGAGCAGCTTATAACATGTGCACAAGACGTCCTATTCATCAATGGGTCAGTTCGTTAAGACGTCACTAAATGTGGTAATTTTGTGTCTTCTTCTATATACTTATTTATTTTATTTAAATCTTTGTGATGACTTCTAACTTAAAACAATCTGAAGGAAATATTGATACCATATGTAATTCACAATGGGTGCATGTATGTACATTCAGACATAATACATATAATACATACAAATGAATAATCTGTTATTAATTTTCAAATATTTTTATTAATATTAAAATTTAAATTTCCTCCATTCAGCAAATTGTCAGCCCGTTCACAATTTATGTCACATAAGCCACAACTAGTGAAATGTCAGTAAAATCTTATATAAATTCTCATCACGTACTGACAATGTCCTAAGGACATTCTTCTGATAATATCTTCAAGACAAATTTTCGAACTGGCTTGTAGTGCTTTCATTACGAGGTACATTTTATGCGGTGTCATATAGATTTACCCATATAATTTCTGAAGTGATTGAATACACTTTGAAAGCTTTTTGTGAAGATTGACACCCAAATCTGTTAATACTTATAGTGGTCTAGTTGTGTAATGAACACGCATAGTTTTAGTCATACTGTCGTAAAGTATTGATCTCATATATCTCCTATATGTTAGTCTACTGGATGTCATGTTATTCCTTTCTTACACCAATCACAAGTTTTCTCCAAGTACGCCAAATATGATATATATTATCCTTCGACTAAAAGCATTGATGTCTCCTTGACACAACATGTTTCGCCTGACTAGTAACATTTACACAACATCTAAGAGAATACAGACAGTTACATATATCAATCAACTTTTTCTAAAACAATTGCATTGTTTAAGTGAACATGTATCTTTATGACAGCAGTAACAGGTTTGTTAGAGTATGTGGAGCGCTGAATAAGATGCGGCCTTTCAAATTTAGGGGTAGTAACTACTTTTCATCCTAGTTTCAGTAGCCCCTTTCAAGTATGCAGTTCCGGATACCTTAAGAGTGTATGTAGAGGTTAAAAACGTTTTTACTTGTATTAATTGACAGTTGTAAATGACGTCTGTGACCATAAGTAGATTTATTTTCGATGAAAAACGATTCATATGAGTTGCTGTATTGAAATTTGCTAACATAAATAATAGGGCATATTCTGTGACTAAAAGTACTAAATTTATGTGAATCCATTACAATGGACTTGTCGTGTACATGTAAATATGTCCAAATATAGAATTCCACTCCCGCCAGGGGTTAGAAGAGAGCTTCACACAATCAGTGCTTCATAGTGCTAATCTCACTGATTGGAACCTACACTTTTACGCCGGTTCTGAAAGGTATTTTGAGAATCTTTTTAATGGCTAAATAGTCGATAGTGTCGTCATTGACAGAAATGCGAGATGGTCAGAACAGGGATCAAACTCGTATTCTCTTGCACTGATTCTGTTCAAATATTCGTTCAAATAGTAAATTTTTTAGCTGCTTCATTGGCTCCACATGGAAAGCTTCACATATAATAATTGTCATTTCCATTGCTAAACATATGTAGAAATTTAAACGATTTTACACTCAATTTATGTTTTCTTTTAAACAATAAGTTCTAAAACTTCATTACTGTGACGAATACTTCTTGAATGCCAATTGATATCTTAATATAAAGCAGAATTGACTGACTATCAAAATATCGGGCTTTGGACGCAAATCGTGTTTGAACTAAAATGTTTCAAAGCTTGTACCAAAGTTCATTAAGTATACGCGGAACCTAAGGCACACAATGTGACTGATTGGCCCAGTGTTGCCAACTGATCCGAAGCAATAATCGCAACGATTAAAATATGCATAAAACGCTACAAAATCAACCACAAGGCCTGAATATACACATTAGTATACTATAAGTATATATTGCATCTATGTTTATAAATTGAGAAAAGTTTTTCGTTTTATAACCAATTTAGATATTCACAAGTAGTCTTAAAGTCATGTATAAAAAAGTCCTATTTAGTAAAAACAAATTTACGAAAAAGGGCCAGAAAATGCAATAACAATACGCAAATAGAGTTACTGTTGAGATTATATTACCTCACGATATTCTTGTTCTAACATTGTTGGTCTGTGGAATAGTTATATAGTCGTAAAATATCTTTGACGAATACATTTGAAAACATCCTGTTGAATATCCTAAAGAAGTGCCGTAGTGTAGCCTACAATTAAGAAAAAAATCTTTAGACTAAAAATCGCTACAGGTGCTATGCGAAAATGGTTAAAATCGCCACCGTAGCGACCTTTTGTAGATCAAAAGTCACCACGAGTGGCGGGAAAACCACCAAATGAGCAGCACCGGATTTGCCTTTAAAATATTTTCTTTGAAATGGTTTATTTAATTTCTAAAGCCTCAAGACACTGGGAAAATATGGCTTTATAAGATAGGGTTGACTTTTGTAATACACTGAAGTATACGATTTAGGCCCCTATGAATAGCGATCGATCGACGGTGAACCACTCCCCGTTTCAATTTAGACATGTATGTCCAGGCAATCCCTCGTCGTGGGTAATAATCTTGACACAATGCGGGGGCTTACTGGTTGTATCATAGAGCAAGTATCTCTAGATGGGAGTGCAGAAGGCACTGGCAATTCGGTGCAAACCAACCAAAGGTTGCTCACCCCCTCCTATTAAGAGTCAAAATATTACAATAAACTCTGCAGGTGGTCTCCAGGCGGGTACTGGTAATCCACCCAAGCCATCATCTGATGCTTTGGAAGGGTCAGAATATCTGCAGGTCCCAAATTCATCGAACCGAATACGAATACGGCAACTAATTTAAGGACACAGGACATCATCGAACTCTATCTCAGCGGCGATACAAATGACGATCTTGTGGCAGTCAACAACATCCAGCCATCTGATACCGATGAAGATTTTATCACTATGATGGAATCGGATAGGTCTGGGCTGGAAGCCAAGTCCGACACGAGCACCATGGGTACCACCGCTGTGGGAGAGAAAAGAAGACGAATGTGCAGAAATTGGAAGCTGGATACAAGCTTTCGCAGCACTATCTGAGGAGTATGCAGTCGAAAGACCCAACATGCCTCTCAGTGCGCGACAAACGCTTAATCCGGTAGCATAATTTCCACGTACGGAAGTACGGATTTCTGATCCGGCAGCATTACTTCCACGTACGGAGGTACGGATTTCAGGAAGTATGCCCTCCAAATACACCGACGCAGGTAGTCACGGAGTCTACTGAACACGGCCCACCCTAGGGCAAGGGCTCTAATAGACCAAAAGTGGATCATCCTGCCACCGCGGGCACCTCTGGTCAGAAGACGACAACAAAGAGACAGCGCTCAAACGACTCCCAGGCCCCTACCGGCAAGCGGGTCAAAAAATCTGACAGGTGCAATCCGGAGGGTAGAATTTCCAAAGAAAGATGACTGTTGGTAGAAGAAGGCATTCTGCGGAAGATGCATGATGGCATACGTGCGTGAATATTGTTGGCTGCGGCAACCCTAGGGCTCTAGAGTTCTTGTTAGCATGCGCTAACAATCTGAGCGGACTCTGGCCAAATATGAAAATCTGCATCGTGCCTATCGACCAAATCCCGAGCTGGACCACGATCAGAGTATGGGTCCCACTGAAGGACGAAGTGTTTCCGGCCCTCATTAAAAGGCTAAATAAAAACCTGGAAGCGGATCACTGGAAGATTGTCCGAGGTCATGCGAGAGACAAAGGAGACGCAAAGGACTTACGGATCCGAATGTGTTCAGAGTCCCTACGTCTTCTAAGACTCTCAAACGGCCTAATTAAATTCGGTCTCATAGGATGGGGTAGAAGTACAGGGCACGACCTAATTATCGGAGGAGATACGAATGCGCGCCACACTATTTGGGGCAGCACAGACATTAACAAACGAGGTGAGTCTCTACTTGAATACTTTTTATCCACTAATCTAGTTATTTGTAATAGGGGCAACAGGCTCACTTTCTATAATAAGAGTCCCACGTCTTCTAAGACTCTCAAACGGCCTAATTAAATTCGGTCTCATAGGATGGTGTAGAAGTAGAGGGCACGACCTTATTATCGGAGGAGATACGAATGCGCGCCACACTATTTGGGGCAGCACAGACATTAACAAACGAGGTGAGTCTCTACTTGAATAGTTTTTATCCACTGATCTAGTTATTTGTAATAGGGGCAACAGGCTCACTTTCTATAATAAGAATAGGGAACAGGTTATAGATTTGACTCTAATATAAAATAGTGATTCGACTAGAATCTCCTGATGGATGGTATCAAGTAAATCCTGTCCGGAGCGCTCACCACCCCGGAAAGCCAAACAAACATGGCGGACGCCGGAGTTGAAACAGCTCAGAAAGGAAAGTAGAAAGTTTTTCAACAACGGCAAAAAGGATGGAACCCCGCAAAGGTGGGAAAGATATAAAGATATAAAGAGTCAAGAAAAGCGAAAATGAAGTCGTGGACGAATTTCTGTGAAGAACTGGAAGATATAAGAGAATCCTCTAGGCTGCGCCAAATCCAGACTTCCTCACGTGACCGGATGGATTGCTCACGGAGAGCATTCAAGAGACTCTATAATTCCTGGTGACTACCCACTTCCCTGGCTACACCGAAGTTACAGACGCAGAGGATATATATGTGGACACTCCTACAGGCGACATAGAGGAACTAATCAAATGTATTTTCGTTGACGAGAAAATTACTTGGGCGGTGAAATGATTTAAAAATGTCTAGTCGGCTGGTCTTGACGTCATCATCCCAGCTCTTTTACAAGAAGCCTTGGAACTAATTCTGCCATGGCTCCGCTAAATTTTTTCTTCGAGCCTTCTGTTGGCACATATACCCAAGGCATGGAGAGAAGTCAAAGTGGTCTTTATCCCCAAAGCGCGAAAAATAAACCGCAGTAGGACAAAAGATTATAGACCAATCAGTCTCTCATCATTTCTACTGAAACTATGGAAAGACTAGTTGACTTACATGTGAGGGGGAAATTGACACCAGCCAACTTTAGCGCGGCACAACACACCTACCTGAAAGGCAGATCAGTGGAAACGGCCTTGCATGAAGTGGTAAGTGTTATCGAGGACTCCATTCATTATAAGGATAGCCGTGGAAGGAGTCTTCAATAATGTGACTATAACATCCATTCTAAACGTACTTGAAGGCATAACGAAGTGGATGGGTAATATTTTTAAAAATGGAATCATTAACTCATATATGGGCAACTGTTCGGCAAGGAAACGAGTAACAAGAGGAATTCCGCAAGGGGGAGTGGTCTCACCGATATTATGGAATCTAGTGATGAACACAATCCTTAAAGATTTTGACAAAAAGGGCATCAGGATCATAGCGTATGCGGATGACATGGTGCTCCTGATCAGGGGTAAATTTAGGCCTACGGTCAGCGAAATCATGGAAAGGTCACTAAATCAATTGGCTCGTTGGGCAACGGATTATGGACTGGGAGTCAATCCGACGAAAATAGAGCTAGTGATTTTTACGAGGAGATACAAAATTCCGAATTTCCAACTCCCAAGACTACAGGGTAAGGTACTTAAACTGTCGAAAGAAGCAAAGTACTTAGGCATTACCCTTGACTCCAAGTTATGTAGGAAAAGGAATATGGTGGAAAGGGGGTAAAAAGGCGTTATACGCCTTCTATGCCTGTAAAAGGGATTTACAACCTATAATTGTAGACTGGATGTATACACCGATTATAAAACCGATACATTCCTACAGATCAGTGGTATTGTGGGAAGCGGTTAATAAGAAGACACACCTCTCACACCTGGCCAAGGTGCAGAGACAGACATGCGTCAAAATCTTCGTCGACAGCAGGGCAGCCGTCAAGGTCTTAGACTCAAGAATCATCAAATCACGTTGTACGATGGACTGCTTATTATCCCTAACCCAAACTCAAGAGCACAGAATCACGATCTACTATGTACCGGCACATAGAAACATTAGCGGCAATGAAATAGTAGTCGAATAGAGTCGAACGGACTCCTGTGTGCGGGAAGACGCTGCGACCCTGGAAAAACATATTCCGTTTGTGGAATTGAGGAGTAGCGATAGCCAAGTCGAGATGGTACAGAACGGTACAGAACTGTAGGGTAGCTCGATCTCTTTGGCCGGCCATTGATGGAACACATACCAAAGCGCTGCTCTCCCTTGGAAAGAACACACACAGCACTCTCACAGGAGTCATAACTGGACACTGCGTGATAGGCCACCCGGCTGCACCTATGAAACTTCCATATGCAGACTTCTGCAGAAGTTGTTTAGCTTTGTTCATGTAGAGGGCTGCAAGAGTATCGTCTAGCCTTCCTTGGGGGCAGGCTCATCGAAAACCTCAATGACCTCGCAGACGCTCCATTTAAACCCCTCGTCAAATTCATAGAAAAATCTCGCTGGTTCAGCAGAGCACAAGAGGACAACTGGGAATTTTTTTTGCGCAAGACAAAATCGCCAACAAATAGTGGTTATTTCCCAATTTCATAATGATCGGCTGCAACAGGAATAACTGGTGCTCCAAATACAGGTAGTTTTTTGAAACTGGTTGATTTCCTATATTGACTATCAGTCGTCAGGTTCACTACTCCGCGAACCAAAATAATTCGCTTTAAGCTTTTGACCAACGTTGGAAAATATTGCAAAATTATTTCCAAAGTGAGTGCAGTATTGCCGTAACTGTGCGTTTGTTGAAAATAAGTTTTCGCCGTTGTGAATCACCCACCGTGTGTGTCGTACGCAGGTTTGTGCAAAATTGTCATAACGTCATCACATTCATTCTCATAACTTCATAGTCGAGAAAAGTGACAGTTTGGTTCGGATTTTGAGTGGTGGCATTATTGGCTTTTATCGGCAAAAATGGAGATGGGACGTCATTTCGGTCAGTGTGAAATGGAAGATATGAAATTGGATAATCTTCGGTTTCAGCAGGATGATGCACCAAATCACACATCTCCCAAATAATCGATCTTTTGCGCACTAAGTTCGGTAATCGCGTCTTGGCGACCTTAATTGGCCGCATGGGAGCTGCGATTTGACCCCTTTTTGTGTGGATACAGTTAAAGACCGGTGATATGTGAATAATATATAAAGGATCCACAGTCTTAAGGCTTATGTATTCCGAGCTATTCGTGAGATAGAGCTAGAAATCGTCCACAAAATCTTGGAAAACTGGAGTGACAGGATGAGCTACTGCGAAGCCAGCCATGACAGCTACCTGAATGAAATAGTGCCCCATAAATAATGCAAACAATTGTTGTTTCTAATAAAGTCATAATATTCAGATTGAAAATAAGTTTAGTTAATTTAATTTAATTTTGAAAAATATACTCATATTTGGACCACCCGTTACAACGGCTCAAGACGTTTTTGCTCCGAAGACAATGCGCGGCTTATGAGGTTTCTTACATTTGTGTGAAGTGTTATACACCCGCATTCTCTGAGTGATGAAGGTATAAATGCTTCTAGATCGAGTGTTTCCTGCGAAAGTGTTTTATCACTAACCATTGCACTACCGACGGCCACTAACTATAGAATACCAGTTGGAAAATTTTCCTTAGTCGAGTCATATTTAAAACTTCGAGGGAAGCTGACGTCATTAAACTACTAAGGCAGTTTATGGATAATCTATTAATATTCGATAAAATAAATTGTTGTCTGCCATTTTTGCACTGACATTTTCCAGCTGCAAATCATCTTTGTCGTAATTAAATTTGATTAAATTATTGCCTTTAGATGAGATGTATTCTACTGTTTTGATATTTATCAAAATATCATTACGAAATGTACGTATATTTCGTAAACATACACAGAACAATTGTGTGTTAAGATAGTTCGGTTTCAAACAATTTCTTTAGCATTCGATTGTAACACGATGTATAGAATTTCAAACATTTTAGACTAAACACTATAAGGTGGGAGCATCAACAGAGCGACTTCCCTACATTGTATCTTGACAACCAACGAAAGCAGAGCCAAAAAACGTATATTCTGTTTAAAACAAATGAAGGGAACGAAGACAGCTATTCATGATTCGTGAGCTAGGAGCTCACAACTGATACATCCATTGATCGGCTCCTACACTTGTTGAGTAGGGTGGATCAATTTGTATGGAACAAAAGGAGAAGTAATAAAGTACTACATTCTACTATTATCGTATCCTCCCTTGTGCCACAGGTTCAATTATTTCAAAGTTTTGAATGAGAGTTTGATAGACCGGCCGGGATGTTCTAATAACACAGCAGCAGTTGAAATGACGGATTTCTAAAGCGCATTTGTCCCGAAGAAGGACACGTTGGTTTTGTTGGCAGACACGGTCATGGCTTCGGTTTATCGAAATGAATGTGACACAATTCAAAGATATCATGTTCAATAAAGTCCAGCAATTAACTGGCATTTAAAGAAAACACACTCATAGGAAAACACACTTATAATAGTGTTAAATCGAACCATCCTATAAAATGTACTATGCCTTGTTTGTATATGTATGTATGTATATTTGTATATGTCTACAGGAATTGGTATGTGTCTGGACCACTACTGGACTTTCTTATTTGTACGCACTTTTACAATCGTAACAATCTAGACATATCGAATTTATGCCATTCTCCTCTCTCTTCGTCAGTCCAAAAACATGGATAGGAATTTGAAATTGAAAGGAAAATGCTGTATAAGGGAGTGTGTCTGTGTATAGTTCATTGGGTTTGAGTTTCAAAGAAACAAACAAACAAACCAACCCACCCAAAAGAGGAAAAAAGGAAACCAAATAAAGCTGGACGCACAACAACAATGGGAACAATTTATCACACTCTAACAACCACTTGAATGCAATTATTTTGTCATCGTACGTTTCCTAATTGAATATTCCGACACCGCATTGGAAGATGAATACGAGCACAAAATACCTACTTGCACATTTTCCGGTGTACTCGTACGGTATGAGGTATGATTGTACGCTACATGCGGTATTTGAAAATGTCTGATTGGTGAAACTTTTATGTAAACTTAATATTGTTCGTAGGATTGGTGGGAGTCCCGCGAATTTAAACAACATTATCATTAAGCTACTGAGAATGGCAATCAAAACTAGGGAGTCTGTAATGCTTAACTACCAGTCTAGCCAACACATTTAAATCATCCTTCGTAACGCATAAATTTCCCGATAAACCAAGGGATACATAGAAGGTAGACCAAATACAAGAATCTTTTTAAAAATTGAATAAAAATAACTAATCAATACAATACATTCACATATGCAAATTGCGTATAAAATTGATATAAAGGGTTATCCATTTTGCGGTTTCAAAAGTAAACGTAAATAAAAGACATATAAAATATTTTTTTTCATGATATTTCTTTTTTATTATAAAGTTTGAACGTTGACATTATTTGTGAAATACTACATCATTTAAATGACCACCACGCGAAGTGTGTAATTTTCGACCACTTTTTGACACACATTGGGCGGTATCTCAACCATAACTTGCCGAATGTTGGTTCTTAAGTGCTCAAGAGTTAAAGGTTTATCTGCATAAACACGGTCTTTCGGCCCCACAAAAATGCCTAATGGTGTCAAAGCGCATGATCTTGGTGGCCAGTTGATATCGCCACGACGAGAAATTACGCGGCCAGGAAATGTCTCTTGCAATAAAGCCATATTCACGCCAATTCTGTATGGCATGTGGCACCGTCTTGTTGAAACCACATATTCTCCAAGTCGTATTCGTCAATAGCAGGCAAAAAGAAGTCGGTTAGCATATGACCATAACGCTCCGAATTGACGGTGACAGTCGTTCCATCCTCGTTTTCGAAGAAGTAAGGTCCAAAGAGCGTACCAAACAGTGACTTTTTCTGGATGTAATGGCCTCTCTTCAATTACTTGAGGATTCTCAGAACCCCAAATACGACAATTTTGTTTATTAACATACCCACCGAGTGAGAAATGTGCTTCATCGCTGAAGAAAATTTTGTTCGAAAAATCGCCGTCCAC
This sequence comes from Phaonia tiefii, assembly GCA_963931995.1. Classification (NCBI taxonomy): domain Eukaryota; kingdom Metazoa; phylum Arthropoda; class Insecta; order Diptera; family Muscidae; genus Phaonia; species Phaonia tiefii. The sequence continues at coordinate 165,072,947 of OZ008370.1, read as the reverse complement.
CGCCTGTTATTCAAGCACCCATTCCACGTATCTACGACGTTGTGAATGGTCAGCTGGCTTCAGGTGTTGTGTGAGCTGGACTTTATATGGATGCAGGTGTAGATCCAAATGCAAAATACGCCATAATGTGCCGTAAGACAGTCCTAATTCCTGAGAACGACGAGGAATCGCCACATTCGGGTCTTCGGCAACACTTTCACTTACAGCAGCGATATTTTCAGCGGAACGAGCGAAACGATGATGCACAGGCCTTACAATATCTGTAACCGCTCCAGTCTCTTCCAATTTCTTCACAATTTTGCCAATTGCTTGCGTAGTTGGACGATTATGTAAACCATAATCTCCTCTTAAATCACGATATGTGGCTGTGCCAGAATCACCATTTTTGTAGTAGGTTTTAATAATTTTTATGCATTTATCCATTTTCGTCAATGTCAGACTTTAAACTGAAAAGAAAAAAATTTGGTTTAACAACTTAGTTTGACAGATGTCGAATTCCAGCCCTATACTTTTGAAACTACGAAATGGATAACCCTTTATACTCGATTCAATGGTACCAATTTAAGCATAGTGAGTAGCCATCTGATGATGAACTTGTCCCGTACTTCGAAACTAGTCACACCAGTGAGTGTCCTTTCCTGAATTATCTATTATTCCAACAAAAAAACCAAGCTATTTTTGTATGTACCAGACCTTGAAAGCATGTAGTACGAACTTCTCGTACATAAAAATGCAAAAGCTAATTTCTTTTATTATAATATCATGGCTGTACGATATCAGAAATAATCCCACTATTTATGGAACACGATTTCATTTATGTGGCTGCCGCGACTGTCTTCGAAGCTCATCTTGTCAGTCCAATTTTCCTAAACCTTACATTGAGATGATTAGAAAGTTTAAAAGAAAATGCCTACGTGCTTGTACTTCCCTGTACAGTTCAACTAAGAGCAATTACACAAAATACATTTCCAACAGAAGACTTTATAAATCGGCAAATATAATACGAATGGATAATTTCATAATTAAATTAATCAATATTACATAATCTCATATTACACTTACTTTACTTTTATTGACTATTTTTCAACCTCATGAGGTCTGACGTCTTACACATATTAATTAAACAAACAAATTAAACAAATTTCAATATATTCTTCCAACTGGCTCTATCCTTCGCCTTTTCGCGCCAGTTGGTAACACAAAGATACGAAGGGATTCTTCTGCCAGGTCTTTCCAACGGAGTCTTAATCGTCCAATTTTCCTGCTTACGAATACGTTATCGAATACCTTCCGTCCTGGTTCATATTAATTGTTGGCGGATTACCGATTGCTCGACACGATAACTCTCGTAAACTACAACCGGTCTTAATAAAATTCGGTACTAGGCAAAATTTTGCTAAAACCTACTGTGTAATTAATAACTGACTAATGTGCCAGGCCTAGTTTCGTACCTCCCATATAAAATTTGAGCGTATTTGCGGTTTGATATCTCCAATAAATCATAACCGATGTTAATAAAATTTGGTACTGATCAAAATTTTGGCAACAGCTTGCCATGAAACTAACTAATTTCGGAATACAATAATACTGTTAGTGAATATAGTCACCTTTGAGTATGGGCGTTTTTAACAGAAGTCGCAGGCAATATAGGACTTAGGGCGAGGGTATGGTTAAGTCGGTTCACCCGACTGAAACTTATGTACTGGTGGAGCAGTCAAAACATAGAATTGATGATTCAGCCTCCGTACACTCCTGGCTTGGCACCCAATGACATTTTATTGTTCCCGAAATTTCGTGGTCAACTATTTACGAGCGCCGAAGATGCAATTGACGCGTTCAAATACCATGTTTGGAAAAACTGCTACACTGAACGGAAAAGCTTCATCACAGGGATGAAAATGTTCATCACCCCAACAACTTTAGTCATAGAAAGTGACCTAACGTACAGTTTCATTCACGCTACGAAAATGTGTTCATCAACTGCAAATCATTCGTCACTGCGATGAACGTATGGTTGTTGATGCAATGAATTTCATTCATTATTGCAACGAATTTGTTACGTTGCGGCAACGAATTTGTTTCATTGTTGCAATGAATAAATAACGTTCTTGCAATGAAATTATTTCATAGCTGTAATGAATTTGTTTCATTACAGCAATGAAGTTGCTTCATTGCTGCAATTAATATGTTTCGTTGCTGCTATGAACTTATTTCATTGCTGCAATGATTTTGTTTCATTGCTGCAATGAATGTGTTGAAATGTGTTTGAAAGTCTTTATTGTTTATTGTACATAAATACACTGTTAGTATTACATTGCAGATATTTTGATAAAACATTTTTGAATTTTTGTTTCGAAAATGGTCTGAATTTGCTAAATATATTATGTCTCCACTAGTCTGGAGAAAGATTATGGTAATCGAGGTGTTGAGTGTTACTATGGCCGTTGTATTCATGTCATGCAATTAAAAACAAGTACTTATAAGGAATTTATTATTAAGATTTCTACTTATATCTGTTCTTGCAATGAGCATAAGCTCCCGTATTGGTTTCATCACATTAATTGGTCTATGTTCATAACTTTCTTCAACATAGAACCACATCATTGTTTCTTAAATTATGCAATTGTTGTTGTGCTGAGGGTTTTGTTATTCAATTTTAGCGCCAGGTCTCCCCGTCATTAAGCCACTGATCGCTCTGTAAGCATTTTCTTCAATTGCTCTTTTTTTATTTCAACCAAATTTGTTAAAATTACGATTGAATTTATTTCATTGTACATTAAGTTGTTGTTTTTTTATGTTCGTCTTACTTGAAACAATGTGTTTCTTTGACTTCTTCGTTCTCATTGACTTCGAATCCAAATACCAATCCAACGAAACCAGCGCGACCGAATTATGGTTATAACACAAAAACACCAAAAGTTTATAGCGATTTGTACCGTCACGCTCATACACACACCCAAATGCTCAGTTACATATTTCGGGGTAGTTTTTCTGCTATCGATGCGTCACTCTCTTTGCTGTCATGCTGCTCCTTGCATTATGTTTGTTTATCTATTTCATTTATAGATACTCAATTTATACAAACGATCACAGGAAACACATAACTGCAAGTAATACTAACAGATAAAATATTACTATGTTCAACTAATTAGTCTGTTTTAAAAAAATTATTTACAATAATCCGGCGGAGAAATATGTCTAACACGTTCGGATGTTGCAAATGAACTGATTTAAGATGTGTACGTGACCCAGCACTCACGCTCACCATTTTCTCTTCCTGGCCTCTTTCTTACGCGCACTCATTTTTTTACTGCTTTTCTCTCTTTATCTTCATAAAACTTAGTTTCATTGCAATAACGAAATTGTTTCGTTAGCTATAAATGATGGCAAACCTCCAAAATGAATAAATAATACAAATAAACTATAAAAAGTAAGAGATAAACAAAATATCAATATTTTAAATCTCATGGGCTTACTTTTTTTTATTTTGAAGCCATTTTTCTACAAAATTCAAATTAAATAAAATTGTTGCAGGAACGAAAAGTAAATTCTTGCAGCAACGAAATCAAAAATTCTCAAAGAAATCATGTAGAAATTTTTCGTTGCAGCGACTACCTAATTGCCTGATACACGAAACTTTTCATTGTTGCAACGTAAAAACATTAACGAAAATGTATCATCCATGTGACGAAGTATTATTATGTCAGTGTATGACAAATGGTTTGAATGAATGCAAAAGAGTATTGATCATCAAGGGGAATATTTTGAAAAACAATAAAGCCATCTTCATTTAAAATTGCTTGATATTATTTAGTGTTCCCGAAATATAAATAGTAACCCTCGTAATATTAAAACAAACTGCTTTAGTAGTGGGTGTTACACTCTTATTGGAAATAGCTTAAAAAAATACGGTCAGGCATTGATTGAGATTGAGAGACCCATTCATCTTTTATTTCTTCTTTTAATATTTTATAACCCCAGCAGTATGAATTGGTGGATGATCTTGTTGGTAATTCCATGCTATGGGTCCAAGCAAATTGCTAAATGGCTGCTAAGATCCTCTTGTACGATGATCCTGTAATTTTTTCGGTTTCAAAAACCAAATAGGTGGTGCCGTAGTAGGATATGACACCCCATGCCATAAGTCCTCCTTCTGTGATCCGTCTTTATTACAAAAATTGTTGTTCTATTCTTAACCCTAGTGAGATAAGGTGCCTCTCTGAGACGTATGACAAATAAGCATTTATTTATTTCTTTGATTTTTAAAGGAAATAGTGTTGGTCGGTTTTGCAGTTTAAAAGTTGAGGGCTTTTCTGTAGATAACATTTCTTTATAGAACAAGACTTAATCTTATTAATGTGAAACTAAAATAATTTTAAAACATTTTGGAACCTTTACTAATTAGACCTCAAACTATCATACGTCTTTCAGATTTATGGTTATCTTTTATGGGTAAAAAATAAGGTTATCTTTCTAGGGTTAAATTGATGAAAATAGTAGTGGTATCTATCTCGACCTTCGATGTTAAATTTGTTCTATACGGAAAACGCCACTTTCCGCCACTAGTCTAACCATATCAGTGCATCCTAAAAAATTGGAGGTGTTGAACTTCACGTTACACATTACGTAGCGGTTTTTTCAAATATCCGAAAAAAATTTTTCGGATTCATGAAAGAATTTTTCCGAATTTTTCCGGCGGACATGAAAGAATTGGAGGCAAGTATGCAAATTTGTTGCCTTTCTCAAACCGATGTTGCCATTTTAGTGCGCCAAAAAGGGCAGCGAAATATTGAAGAATAAAATTATTTTAAAAAACGACCAAGCGCTCGAACATTTTAGTTTTGAATGTAATACGAAAAGTCGGATATACTATCATCACTTTTTCAAAAAACAAATTTATTAAAAAAATTACATGAGGTGTCGGGGGACAGCCGGTTGGAACGAAGTTCCTCTCGCTATATATTATATACTAGTTAGTTCCAACGCGCATAATAGCCTTTTCACACTAGCGTACATTTTGGGTGAACGCATGGAAGATGTTGAAAAAATTAAATATGTGTTCACACTTGCAACATCTTACATCTTCCATCTGTCATTTTCTAATATTCATTTATTAACATTGTTACAAAAATAGATGAACTAAAATGGTTTAGGAAATATAAGTATGTATGCAATTGTAGTCAATTTGGACCCCGGAAACAAAAAAATGGCGAATGACTTTCATGGAACGTTTACTTTTTAATATTTCATATTTATTGCAATTGTTTTTTCCTACATTAATTTCATCAAGATGTATTTGTATCAGGGGGTGTTAGACTAGGCAATAGATATTTTATATATGTTTGGTCTCATTCCAGTGCCAAATTCAGATCAAATTTGTTGTGCAATTGCAATAAAAGAAAGCAAAAAAGTATAAAAACAAAATACATATGAATTTAGAAGTCAGTTGAGGCAAAAATTTGAAGATATTTAAATCAGGCTTTCAAGCGCTACCACCTGATATAAATATATCTTGGTTTTGTTTTTGAATTTCTGTAATTTTTTTTTTTAATATTTTTCTTGTAATGGACTTAAAATTATCGAATGGTGTGGGGTGGAACGAAATGGAATAGGAAAAATTTTCAAAGATATTGAAAGCTGTTGAGCTCACAAAGTGTCAAATTTGTATGGGAAAATGTTACATCTTTGTCAAATTGATTGTAAATGTAAGGTGTGGCCTAGCATGAAAAGGCTATAAGGCGCCCGTTGAAAAATACGATAATTTAAATGGATCTTTAAGAAAATATACATTTTGTAAAATGATAAACTTTTTTTAAGAAATATTTTTCTTGTAGAATGTACTTTTCACAAAAAAAGTATATTTTAGGCTCATTTCGCACGAATATTTACCCCAAATATTTAATTTTTTAAAGCGAGGTACTTCTTTTATTAACCCTGCTGTTAGATTAGGACCATTTGGTCCAAATTTTTTCTGTTTTCCCTTGTAACTTTGGAACGGTGATATATACTGACTAAATTTTTCTGCTAATGGGGTCTTTTAATAAAACAATGTTATGTGCGAAAATTAAATTTTCTAACTTTATTCAGGACTGAGAAAAATACAAAATGACGAATCTTAGGTTAGAGGACCATTTGGTCAATAGTACATTTTTTCATTACCAAGCGAATGTAAATTCATGTCAAATATTTAGAAGATGTTTTTGATATGTCAAATACTTGCTTTAGAAATTATTGAACCAAAATAGTTACAAAGGATAAGATAAAATTATTATTTTGGATGAAAATTGCAGTATGGACCAAATGGTCCCTCAATCTAAGATTCGTAAGTTTTTTCATTACCAAGCGAATGTAAATTCATGTCAAATATTTAGAAGATGTTTTTGATATGTTAGCGGATGTTTTTGATATGTCAAATACTTGCTTTAGAAATTTTTGAACCAAAATAGTTACAAAGAATAAGATGAAATTATTATTTTGGATGAAAATTGCAGTATGGACCAAATGGTCCCTCAATCTAAGATTCGTAAGTTTTTTCTAATCTAACAGCAGGGTTAAAAGCAAATGTTTTGTAGGAATATTTTCCCCAAAAACCTAATTTTTTAAAGAGAGGTACATCTTTTAGTAAAAGCAAATGTTTTTTTTTTTAAAAAGTTACTATTTTTAAGAAGAAGTACTTTCTTTTTTAAGAACAGGTACTTTTTAAAGAAGTGGCACTCTTTCTAGGAAAGGTTATTTTTAAAAAAAAACATTTTATTTTCAGAAAGGCTACTTTTACTTTTAAGAAAAGGAAAAGGAATTTTTGTAAGGAAATGTATTCTCTTTAAGAGTAGGTATGTTTTTGAAGAAAAGGGTTTTTTGTGAAATGAAAATTGTTTTTAGTATTGGTCCTTTTTTCAAGAATAGGAACATTTTAAAGAGTAGAGGCTTCTCTCTAGAAAATTTATTTTCTTTCATAAAAAACGTACTCTTTAAAGAAAATGTAGTTTTTAATAGAAGGCAATTTGTTGTAAGAAAATGTACTTTCCTAAAGAAAGGTACTTATTTAAAAAAATACTTTTTTAAGAAAATGTACTTTTTGTGCAAAGGTACATCTTTAAGATAAGGTATTTTTTAAGAAAAGCTTGTTTGTGTAAGAATATGGGTAGGTATTTTTTTGAGAAAATGTACTTTTTTAGGAAAACACACTTATTTAAAAAAGTTTTCTTTTTTAAACTTCTTTCAGTATGGCATTTCTAAATTTACTTTTTATTGGATTGAAAGCTACTATATATAGTAAATATTGATTACAGGCTCCACCTAGAACATTTTTCATTAAACAAGAAATTTCTAAACATATGTTAGTCTAGACACAAAGCGAAGAAATAAGTTGATAATACGGGGTTGTAGCATAATAGTGTTAAAAAAAATTTAATGAGTGTTCGAACTCACCCGCGATGTGTTAACAGCTTTTTGTTACACGGAACCTGTTCGATTTCTATGAACACATTAGTAAATATTACATTGGAAAATAAAAAACAGCGTTCAGTCGTATGATGACGTTAAATTTAAATAATATTAATATTTAAAATTATGTAAAGACGAGTGCAAGCACATGTGTCATTATTTTCTTGTTTAATACTTTTTGTTTTATTCCCACAAAAAACAAAGTGGATGTAAAGCTATACAAGGAGTGTTCCCATAGACTGACTAAAAAATTATGCCAAATACCCTCAAAAATTGTGCCGTTTGCAAAACCATTCTGCGAAATTTAGCTTTTAGTGTTTTTTTCTATTTCTGAGTTCAAAACACAACAGTCCTCCAATAAGTTGTTAAACGTTAACCGTTTAACTTAAAAATAAGTATTATGGTTTTATTTTGTTATAGACTGAATCTTAATTTCATACAAAACACTAACGTAAAACATTTTAGCAAATTCTACAACAATAATGAAAGACAGACATTAAATAAAGCTTAAAAGAAAAAAAGATTTTATTACTTTGTTTAAGGTCCAATATTTTTAACAATTTCTTTCAATCATCTTAGAAAAAAATTTCCCAAGTTTTGGATAATTTCTTTTGGAATCCCTTCCACCTATCCCAGCGAACAGTGGTCAATTCGTGACTACTGCGAAATTTTCTTTGTCGGATATTTCTCTCATAATGAACACGGAGATTTTCCCTGGAGTTTGTATGTGGAGTTTCGAGAAGAAGTTCTATCGGATTTAGACCATTTTACAAAAGTCATGCCTTGATATTGAAGGATCGACTAATTTGAAGTTTGTCGTCCATATTTTTATTCCAGGTAAAAAAGTACATCTGACAACAGGTTTTCACTCCTGAGTTGAAGAGTGCATCATATAGGTAAATTTATAAGGAATTTTGTCATTTATCTCTATACGAAATTTTTTAAATAGTCAACCTGTTTCTGACATTTAATGAATTAAGTTTTTGCTTTTAAGCCTGTGGAGTTGCTTTGTTAGCCAGTAACCTAAAAATGTGATAATGTACCTTCTATACCGATAAATAGGATGTAACATTTTCAGATAAATTAAAGGGAGAAACTTTCAGTACGAAAAATTGTGCCGTTTGCAAAAGGATTGTGCTAAAAATAGCACAAATATTAAAAAAAATTGGCAAAATGTTGAGGATGTTGTGGTAAAGGCCACTTGGCATAATTTTTCAAAAAATAAGTGTCAAAACCAAAAAAATTATGCAAAAACGGCACAAATTATGCCAACATGGTAACACTGTATACAAGTTCACACAATTTTCGTTGCTCTCTTGCTATCTCATTTTTATATATGTACGCATAACCACGTCATTATATTCTTTGCTCTGAGAGTACTCCGCACACACACAATACAACTATTCGCTGCCGCTACATCAGTGTGTTTTTTCGCAGTCTGCCAATCTGTGTTCCGCAGTGGGGCAAATCTGTGTTCTATATAAGGGTGGGATACTATTATCATTTAGGAAATAGAAAAATAGATGCTGGCCGATTCTGAGACCTACCCAATATGCACACAAAATTTCATACAAATCGGTCCACCCATTTCGGAGGAGTTTAACGCCAAACAATCTGTGTGATCGCAGTCGAACAAACTGTGTGATAACAGTCTGAAAATCTGTGTGACCGCAGTCGGACAAACTGTGTTTGGATGTGTTCACTTTGTGAATTTAGGCCGTACCCGCGCCTATAGATGTTAACACATCAAAAAGTTGTTCCAACAATGAAAAAATTGTTTCTTATTTTGCTATATAAATAGGAAGATTATAGACTATATTCGTAATGAAATTCGTAATTCTCCTATATCCAGTGTAAACGATATTTACAATAAAAGTTTGAAAAATATATGTAGTTCTTTATTTAAGTGATTCGAAATTAATTTAGATATAAATGGAACACGTGATCGTTCTCTGCTCGGACCAAATTATATTTCTTTCGACAAAGACAGAGAAGCTCTGTCTTTCCATGGAATGCAGTGTAAACTTATTTGTTCTATAATTTGTTTGATTTATGTAAATCGCAACAAAATTCGGATATTATCGATCAAATACATCACCGTATACACGTTTTGTATTTGTTGCTGCATCATTTGGGTTGACTCGCTGAACGAGAGGTCGTGTTTTCCAGTCTGCCAGAAATATGTCACACACCAAATTTACAAATATCCCAATCAAACGAGTATTTCATTTGTGTAGGATATAGGCGCTAGGATGGCACGGTTTATTGCAAATTAAAACAAAATGCCAACAATCTAACTGCCTTTCTGATGGACGAAATTTCCCTTTACTTAAGAACAACGTTAATCATTTCTGAAAGCTCTGTAATATCATTATCAATTGAGATGCAAAATTGTTTTTTTAGACAAAATTGAAAGATAATTTCACAGTATTTGCTGGAGCACTATATAAACGGTCTAACATCAATTCCTGATTATACATTTCAGAACTCAACTTTAAACATTTGTGCACCAATCGACAAACGTTTGCGTTCTTGTTCATCAAACCTCTCTAAACATTTAAAAGTATGACCAATTTTCTACTTCTAACTCATATGTAGACCAAATTTTTTCATGTTGATACAAAGCCGCAAATGTCCTGCGTTCACTTAACATTCAGGAGCAGCAGGCGACTCCGACTTGCCCACGTTCGAGCTCTCCACTGGCACTTTGCCTTTAGGAGTGGTTTACGAAATTTTAAGTACACATATACAATTCTTCTCGACCACACATACACTCTGTTTTATTTGAATAGAAGTGTACGTGGAATGATGATAATGAAGCTGTATTTTAGTTAAGGGAAAGCAAAGGCACCAACTAAAAATAACATGTGCTTTCATGAAACTGATCACACTTGCTTATATAAACAGGAGTTATAATAAATTCATCACAAAAGCTGTGACATGTATCAATATTTGCTGTTATATTAGCGAAAATTACCGAAGTTTAATGAACGTTGCAACTATATGACATGAAACATTTTGTAAATTGAAGAACAGGTAAAATCTGAGTCAAATATCTACTAGTCTTTGAGGGTATTAATCAGCTCGGCACGAAACAGGTTATGCGTGTAGAATTGAGTGCACTACAGTGTTATAATGTGTTATTTTTTGCTACTTGGTTTTTAAAAATAGGAGAAATCACAGAAAGTTTGTACAAGTATATAAAATAATTTTTTCCATCACTAAATAAATGCCTGCCATTTACGTTTTGGATCTTGTTTTTTTGGATATTGGATCTTGTTTAATTTCGGCCGGTATCTCACCAGTGTTACGTATAATTTGTTCTTCCAATGCAGGATCGTGGTGCGAGAGACTTCACGTGACGAGTCGAGAGACTTCACGTGCCCCAACCAAAAAATAGTTAGCACTTCTATTTATTGAGCCAAAATGTACCTCGTTGCTGAATACAATAACTTTCGAACACATTTTTCACAAAGTACGAATTTTGATTATAAAACTCAATGAGTAAAGTTTGTTTTTTGTTGCTTAGATATAACTTACGAAAGGGTTAGCTGTCTAACGAACTGCCATCCTGCGCTAACTTTTTGACGCTTTTGATCAGCGAAATATGGCAAATCATAGCGAATCGATTCGGGCTCGAACAGCGCTTCTAAATTATACAGATTTTTTCTAAACTTCCGACAGACTTCATACTACATACTTTCTAAATGATGCAGTAACAGCAACACGTCGAAGGAAAGTGAGTACTGAAGAGAATTTCAGTAATGAAATCGAAAATGTGGAAGAAGATCCAAATTTATCTATAGATCGTTACCACACCATGACGAATGACTTTTTGTTTGAAAATATGGATGACATTGATCCGGTGAGATGTGGTTTCAACCGGGTTGCACTGAATGCCATGCGATCGATGCCTTTATTTAAGTGAACCAAAAAAAAAAAAAATAGCACAGTCTTGGACTTTTTTTATAAAGTACTCAAAAAAATTTTTTGGTTAAGAATAAGAAACCACTATTATCAGAACTTTTTTTATATTTGAAGATGTCTAAATTCCATTTTCATTTTAAAATTCTGCAATCGGTTACAAATTGCAAAAGATACCGGCTGCTGAATATGGAATTCAAGTACCAGTTGTTAATAGACCGCTGTCACATTTTGAGCAAGATCCGTCATTTATTTGCGTTTATCAGCTGTTCAAAACATACAACCTCGTGCATTTTGTTAAAAATGGAAAAAAGTGAATTTCGAGTACTCATTAAGCATTATTTTTTGCGAAAAAAAACCGTCAATGAACCCAAGGAAAAGCGTGATAAATACTATGGGGGAGTCTGCACCATCGATTACAATGGTAAAAAAGTGGTTTACTGACTTTCGTTGGGGTCGCACATGTACCAATGACGAATACACTCGGAAATGTCGAAAAAATCCACGATGTGGTGTTGGCCGATCGAAGAGTAAAAGTGCGTGAGATTGTTGATGCCATAGGCATTTCATATGGCAGTGAAGTGACGATTTTAAATGGAGTTTTTGAGGCGGTTTGTAACTGTGGATGAATCATGGATCATGGATCTAAACAATGAGTTTCTCCGGGTGAACCGGCTCCTAGGCCAAGGTACGTTTGTCGGCAAATAAGGTGGTTAAGGTAAGTTTGTCGTTAAATAAGGTGAAGTCAACAGTTTTTTGGGATGCACGCGGGATAATCCACATCGATTACCTTCAAAAGGGAAAAACAATAAACGGCGAATATTATGCCCACTTGTTGGACCGATTTAACGAGGTTTTAAAAAAAACGACTCCATATTGCCAAGAAAAAAGATAATGCACGGGTATACACGTGTGCAGTCTCAATGGCAAAATTCCATGAATTGGGCTACGAATTGATACCTCATCTGCCATATTCTCCGAATTTGGCCCCCAGTGACAATTTCCTATTCCCAAAACTAAAGAAATGGCTCGGCGGAAAGAGATTTAGCTCCAACGATGAAATTATTGATCAAACAAAAATCCTTTTTTTTTTGGAAGGGATGCAAAAAATGGCGAAACGTTGGAGAAACGATTATGTTGAAAAATATTTTTTTTGGCAAAAAAACGGTGTTTCATTCGAAACAACACGGACTTATTGATCCGCCCTCTATACATGTACAAAGTTTTAAATATAATTAGAATTTTGGTCTCAGCGCCCGAAAGCATAAATATTTTTGGGCAAGTTGGCAAAAATATTGGTCAAGTGTACAAATGTTAATTAATTTTACTTCATAAATATAAATTATGTTTATATAAAATTCAGAACTGAATTCGAGAAAAGGACCTGTCCAGTGGCCTCCTAGGTCGTGCGATTTGATACCTCTCGATCATTTCCAGTGGGGCTACGTGAAGTGACTGGATTGTGGTGATAAACCAGCAACAATTGGCCCCTTTAATGCGCTTCGTCATGAACAGTTACGGTGGCTATATGGCCGAAATCATTTTTAGGTGTTAATGCCATATATTGATCTTCCGAATAAAACAATTGCTTTAATAAAATTAACTTTTTTGTTTTATTTTTTACATTTGCAATTTATTTAGGGCTTAGAAAAACAACCATTATATTCATGAGAAAAAAGGAAGGCAAACTGAACATTTTTGACTTTGACACATGTCACGAATCACGCGGGAACAGGCAAAAATTTAACACTGAAAAACCAAACAGCAACAAAAACCTCCCTTTATAACAAAGTACGACAGTGGTTGGTACACATGACAAATGTTAACAGAATATGAAAATAGGCTTAAAATAAAGAAATACGTGTCTCGGCGCTTTGCCGTAGCACGTCAGAATTTTGAGAAAATCGATTTTTAAGCTTCGAAGGATAGTGGAGGTTCACTTGTAATGTAATACTATTATAAAAAGTTCTATAAAAACAGAATGGGTGAACCGCTTTTAATGCTGGAGCCAGTTTTGAAAATGGAATTAAATTTCGATTTTTCTTTATTAAAAAAACAATTTTATTCTCCGCTAGATGGCGCTTTAATTTTCATGTAAAGTTAAAAAATAACCACAAATTTAATGTAATGTGAATGTAATGTAAAAATACAAAAATGAATATGAAATCTTAACTATTATTTTGTGTTAAAAATGTTTGTCGTTTATTTTTTCGTGTGCAAGCTTCAGGATTTGCACTACGGCATAAATTCCAACAATAAACAATAAAACAAGTCGTCTGGGATTTGAAGCAAATGGCGGAGTATTTAAAGTATTTAAAAACTGATTTAAGGGACGCCAAAATTAAAGGAGGTAATACAAATTTAAAGTTTATAATTTATTTTTAAACTAAAATTTAATTGATTTTATTTTTATTTTCTTGCAGAATTTTGGTCCACAGACAAAAACACTAATTCAAAAAGATGTGTTTAGGAGTTTATTGAATCCTGTTGAAAAACGTGCATGGGATGGTTTTATTGATGTCGTAAAAATTTTTTTGGGAAACAAGAAAGCGGATAACTACTTAGTTATTGTTAAAGAAATGGTTTCAGCGTATGGTGAAATGAAAGTTAACATGTCTTTAAAAAATCATTTTTTGCACAATCATTTAGACTCTTTTCATTCAAATTTGGGTGATTTAAGTGATGAGCATGGAGAACGTTTCCATAAAGATATTGTTACAATAGAAAATCGTTTCAAAGGAAAATACATGACTCACGTGCTTGCTGAATATTGATGGAATTTATGCCGTGATACAAATCCTGAAGCTTATACACGAAAAAATAAACGACCAACATTTTTAACACAAAATAATAGTTAAGATTTCATAGTCATTTTTGTATTTTTACATTTCATTTACGTTACATTGCATTACAGGTTTGGTTTTTTTTAAATTTACATGGAAATTAATGCGCCATCTAACGGAGAAAAAATAAAGAAAAATCCAAATTTAATTCCCTTTTCAAAACTGGCGCAAGCATTAAAATCGGTTCACCCATTCTATTTTTATAGAACTTTTTAAAATAGTATTACATTACAAGTGAACCTCCCTGTCCTTCGAAGAATAAAACTCGATTTTCTCAAAATTCTGACGTGCTACAGCAAAACGCCGAGACAAGTTTTTCTTTATTTTAAGCCTATTTTCATATTCTGGTAACATTTCTCTTCTGTACTCAAAAAAATTTGATTTTGTCGTACAGTACAATAAGTTCGAGCTGAACTCTGTAATTTAAATAGATTTTAATTATCGGGATATTTAAAAACATGCAAACCATTAAATTTTAGTATTTCTACTAATTGTAGTTCCAATATTGTATATAATTTATACAATAGTTGTAATTTGCCAATATTTCGGAAAAGAGAAAGTAGACGACCAAACAAGAGTCACTAGCAAAATCTTCATTTTGGTTTTATTTGTTGTATCTATCTACGCGCAACGGAGAACATTCGTACATCTATTTATATGAAAGCCAACGGTATCCATACATAAACATCGACCCTCGTACGTGCATACATTTTGTATGACAATAGATCATCAAATTTGTTACGATACATTTTGTATGTTTCATTACTTCAGACCATCATCGTTCTCGTCACTACTTGAATCACCAACGCAACCATTACAGACACATACCCCACATCTTTTGGGTATAAGAACAACAGTGTCCCCGGATGTAATAGTAGCTCCATAGACATCACGCACTCGTATAGATAGTACTTTGGCGTACCCACACACATATTCACAATACACACGCATCCTTGTGTATAAGTATACATACATATGTGTAATTGAGGAACATGCATTCAAAACCTCAATGAATGTCTCTTTTCTGCTTTGTTTCCTTAGCTGCTAATGTTTGGGTCGTGATGACCGTTCGAATGTTGCAACATTCACTGTGGTCACCAGCACTGCCCTGTAGATACATGACACGAACATTGCCTTTACTCAACGCGCCCTAAATATAACCATTTGCAGCATGCGGCATCTTTGTAAGCTTTCTATTACGGATAGTTAATTGTGTTTCTTCTAATGCTCTTCGTCCAGGCTCTTGGTTATAGCTCCCACGCCTTACCTCCCAGCATTATAAAATGTTCGCGTCTCTTCTTGACATGACAGTTGCACTGGATTTTCTAGGCTGGCCTATACACCCTTCCTTTATGGTTCAATTTATTTGTCAAGTGTATTCAACGGATGTCATTGGCGTGTGCATGGAATGTTGTAAAATTCGAGTATGCGGTTACAAGTACAAATCAAGTACAGTCCATTCGAAAAGTAGTGTTCAGTTATTATAATTTGTGACCGTCGGCGGTGCAGTAGTTAGCATGTGCGACTCTTGCATAAGAGAATGTGGGTTCAATCCTCGCATTGACCACTGTTTATTTGTTTCAACGACGGTCATCTCGGGCGTAACTAAGGGCGTTAAGACATTGCAATGCGTTACTCCACTACGTGATTTCAAGCATAGCTGTTAAATTTCGATTAGGATTACTTTTAACAAGAATTGTATTGATTATATAGTTCTCTATTAAAAAATTTCGGATTCCTAATTGATTACAATTACAAATAATCTAAAAGTAATCTAGATTACTACAAATTACTATAAAATAATTAAACAGAATCAAAAGTAATCAAAAAATAATCCGACTACTTTCAAAGGTTACTTTTGATTCTTTTAGATTATTTTAAAAAATTTAGCATTTATATTATTTTATTTTCAAACATTTTGATTTACAAATAACAAATTTCTAAACAAATACATTTAAATTATGTTGTTATATAAAAAATATACACATATGCACTTAATTTAATTATAATAACACAAACACTTGTGCGGGACCGAGGACCCCAGACCATTATGTTGCCACCTCCGTGCGTTATGGATCGATTCGAGTATCTCGGCATAATAAAAGACGTGATGTAGTCATATGCTGATGAAGTGATGCCACTACAATGGAGGATTCAGCATGATAACGATCCAAAACATACAGCAAAGTGGTTAAGGACTGGTTCCGGAGCAATGCGATAGAAGTTCTTCCTTGGACTGCCCAATCGCCCGATCTTAACCCAATTGAGAACTTCTGGGAGATCGTTAACACGAAAATCAACCGAGAAAATTGAACACAAAGGAAGGAAGGGACCGGATATAATTTAATATCCTCTGTGTATGTATGTGTTTAAAAAGTTCCATGTATGCCCATTAAAGGTTTGTATTATGCACTTATCGTCAACTGAAATTCAAAATGACGTAACATCATAATTCCAAAATTTTCTTTCTGATTGATTACGATATGTTTGACTAAAATACACGATTTCACAAAGTTTTAAACACCTGAGTTCAAAATCAACGATTTTATTGGAAGGATTGAATAGATGAGGTTTTTGATAAATCCAAGTTTTTTCTTTGAACTGTAATTTTATATAAATTTTCGATGTCCCTATACTTACAATTGACTAAACTACATGTTCCCACAAACTTTTAGACATCTCTGACCCAAAATGGTAATTTTATTCACAAAATTCCGATTTTATATCAAACTCCTCTCCTGTAAAGTGATGAAAATGTTGTTACGTCTTTTTGAATTTTAGGTGACGATATACTTATATAAAAAAATGGTGTCCCATAACATTCCATGAAGGGATTGAGGAGAGCTTATGACAATCGGTGAGATGTGCGATTTCTAGTTTTACACTCACTGATTGGGACCTACAATTTTACACTGGTTCCGAACGGTGTTGAGAAGCTTTTTTTATGGCTAAGTACTCGATAGTGTCGTCATCACTAAGCGAGATGATCGTCGTCGAAAGAAATGTAAGGTGGTATGAAAGGTAACTGTTCAGCTTGTGAAACAAGTGTTTGGAAAGTGTGCTGGCTTTATTGGTGCCTACTTCTGGGTTATCAAAGTTAAAATTTGTAGAAAAATCAATTTTAATGGAAGTAAAAAAAATTATCTTTTAAATTTTTAGATTGTTTTTATTTTTTTTAGGGTTTTATGTTTTAAAATTATTGCCCTACAAATTAAAACAAATAATTTTTTTTTTTAAATTTATATTTACAATTTACTGTAAAATATTCATCACAATTCGTAACAGAAGGTACATCTAAAAGACTAATCATTTCTAAAGTATAATTATTTATTTTCATTAAGCCAGTCCTCGTATTTGGAGTTGAAGTTGTGAATGGTTCGATTGCATTTCACCCATTTTACCTTAATTTTTTCATATATCATACAAAGATAATTTTTTGTACGTTTTATAAGCTATCGAATTCTTCTAAAGCAGCTTCTGCGAAAAACGTTGGTGTGGCTGACTCTGAAAACAGTTCAAATAATTCTAAATTGTTCAACGTTATGTTTTCAGTATTTGTTGCGCCAACTTTCAGTTGTAGAGTAATGCAGGCATTATGCTTATTTTGCAATATATAGGCTTATGCTACCATGCGTAAAAAATGACCTGTTACCTGCATACATATCGATTTAGGCTGAATTATGCAATTTTCATATTATGCACGTGTTCAAATGAGATTTGTGCCTACCTGTAGGGACCATATGTCAATATTGTTCTTAACCATTTGTACGAGAAGGAATTTTTAAGTGAGGTGCGTACGTAGGCGTCAATGAGTAGTTTTTTGTGCATCCTTTGTCTGTAACAGAATATTGGGAGCAGACTTAGCCAGAGGCTCTCAGGTAGACAACCGGCTTAAAATGCAATTTTCAAACTACTAGATCAAAGTAACTGTTGAATTATGAAAATAATAAACGTCGATGTTTATGGATTTAAAATAAAAGGGTTTTTATTTACATAGGAAAAGTAAGGTCTTACAATCTTGACAGTCCGAGTGAGAGAGAGACTGAGCGCCGGACATACGAACAGACAAAAGCAAAATACAAAAGAGTTAGTTCGTTGCCACCTGTATTTAAGATAAGGGAATCTAAGTAAGACGAGTTACCAGGTTTCCAACATTCCCCTGGACTTAACTTTGAATACTACAAGTGTTGAACTATGTATATAAAATGTAGGAGTTGATATGAGTTATATAGGTGTAGGTGTATGTGTATCAGTTCCTAGAAGCCTGTTACGAAGTCTTTCTGAACGCCTCAGGATTGCTGTGCCGGGCTCAGGGCCTTGAGCAGTGTTGCGAGTTCCTTGGTCCGTCGTAGTTGAATTGGGCTGATCTGCATTTAAACCTTCCAAATGTATCTCAAAATCATTAATGTTAGGTGGTCGATGCTGCTGATCCGTCATAGCCTTGTTGGTACGCAATTGGTTTTGATGACGCCGTAGCAAACCCCGGGATGTTTCGATGAGGTACATCATATTGCCCAATATCTGTTGAACAGTGCCTTCAATCCAACGTTTTGAGTCAGAATAACAACGTGCCCATACTCTAGAGTGCAGTGTGTATTTTCCAGAGTGTTGGTGATTTAATGTAGTTGATGGAAACAGTGCAGCAAGTATAGTTCGCGGTTGACGTCCATGCAGCAACTCAGCGGGAGATTTACCCGACAGGGGGTTTGGTGTGCTTCTGTACGTCGTCAGATATTTATAAAGTGCACGGTCCGGATGTTTCTCTTCTTGAATAATTTTTGAAAACGCTTCTTTGAACGTGCGCACCGTTCTCTCGGCCAACCCATTCGACGCTGGATGGAATGGGGCAGTCGTTAGGTGCTGAATAGCATTTTTTTTCGCAGAAACGTTGAAAATCCTGTGAAGTAAATTGGGTACCGTTGTCGGTGACAATGGTACACGGGAGACCTTCGATGGACAGAATTTTCTGTAAGGCTGCCACTGTTGATGCCGTCGTAGCAGCGGCTAGCTCAATAACGTACGGAAACCTTGAATAAGCGTCGACAATGATGAGCCACATGCGGTTGAAAAAAGGTCCTGCGAAATCCATATGAATACGCTCCCAGGGTTGAGTTGGTTCGGGCCATGATGAAAAGGTGCTTTTCGAATGTGCAGCCGATGATTGACATATGGCACAATTGTCATGCATTTTTTCAATTTCGTAGTCAATAGATGGGAACCAGACATATCGTCGCGCCAACGCCTTCATACGACTTTTACCCCAATGCCCCTCGTGAAGAAAATTCAAAACAGTGCCCTGAAGTGCTTTAGGAATTACGACCCTTGTGTGATCGGAGTGGAGCAGCAAAACTCCCCTCTGCAACGATAAACATAGATTTCGTTTAAAAAATTGTTCAAAATTACCTAGTGATTTTGGCAGCGTAGTTGGCCAGCCTTCCTCCACATATGTGCACACCCTCTTCAACGTTTCGTCAGCTTCAGTCAGTTGTCAATTACCGCTTCATAAACCGCATCAATGTGTAGTAATTCGCGCTCTTTTTTATCAAGCGCTTCATCATCCCCAGATGGAAGCCGTGATAGGGCATCCGCATTCGCATTATCAGATGACTTTTTGTACCGGATCGTGTAGTTGTAAGCTTGAAGAGTTATAGCCCAACGTTGCAAACGATGCAAGGTCATAAAAAAATAAAATAAATGGTTTCCCATTACATCCCATGAAGGAACTGGGGAGAACTTCTCACAATCACAGAGCTGTGCGCTTTCCAGTTTTCACTCACTGATTGGGACCTATAGTTTTACACCGATTCCGAACGGTAATTTGAGAAGCTTTTTCATGGCTAGATACTCGATAGTGTCGCCGTCACTATGCGAGGTGACCGCCGCCGAAAGAAAATTTGAAGGTGGTCAGAGCCGGGTTCGAACCCAGGATCTCATGTACAAGAGCCGCGCACACTAACCATTGCACCACCGACGGCAAGGTCATAACTGGAAGTTTTTTCGAAGGGTGGAATAACGTCGTTAGGGCTTGGTGGTCTGTGACCAACTCGAATTGTCTACCGTAAAGATACTGATGAAATTTGGTTACCCCATAAATAACAGCTAGGGCTTCTTTTTCCACCTGCGAATAATTGATTTGGCTACTGTTGAGTGTCTTTGATGCGTATGCAATAGGCTTTTCTTCGCCGTTTTCGAAGCGATGTGATAACACTGCGCCTAACCCCTGTTTTGATGCATCAACCGCAAGAACGATAGGCATTAGGTCACTATAATGAACTAAACGCGTAGCACGGATGATAGCGTCTTTCAAGGCCTGAAACGCTTTTTCCTGTTCTTCTTCCCATCGGAATACTGAGTTTTTTCTTCGTAGTTCATTTAAAGGCGCCGCAATCGTTGAAAAATTGTTTATAAATTTATTATAGTAATTCATTTTGCCGATGAATGCTTCGATTTCTTGTACATTTTTTGGTCTGGGCATAAGTTTGATGGCTTCAACACGATTTTCAGAAGGTTTGATCCCTTGGGCATGTATAATGTGTCCCACATATTCAATTTGCTCTTTTGCGAAACTACATTTTTCAAGTTTGCCTTGTAGTCCATGATGGCGCAGTCGTTGAAAAATTTCGTTGACGTTTCTATAATGTTCTTCATTATTTTTCCCAGTTATGATGATGTCATCTAAATAAACAGCAGAGTGAGGTACTCCCGCTATGACTTCTTCCATAAATTTCTGAAATAGCCCCGGTGCGCTGGCGATGCCAAAAGGCATTCGTTGAAACTGGAAAAGGCCGAAAGGGGTGTTGATGATCATGAATTGTTTTGATGCTTCCGTTAGTTCTATTTGCAGATATGCCTCGCTCAAATCGATTTTCATAAAATATTGCCCGCCTTGTAATTTATGGAAAAGTTCCTCAACGCGCGGTATTGGGTATCTATCAATTTCAATTTGGGCGTTGACAGCTACCTTGAAATCTGCGCAGATTCGGAGCTTACCATTAGGTTTCTTTACAACTACTATGGGGGATGTCCATTCACTTGCATTTATTGGTTTCAGAACGTTCGCACTTACAAGACGGTCCAATTCGGTACGAACCTCTGAATGCAATGCAAAAGGCAGATTATAAGCTTTAAAAAATTTTGGCTTAGCTGTGGACTTTAGCTTGATGTTGGCTTGGTAAGTTTTGCAGGTGCCGAGCTGTGATGAGAAAATGTCAGCATATTGTTTGGTAAACTGTTCCAGTGAAGTTAATAATTTAGAACGCGAGTTATGGTGAGTGCTTAAGAAATGGCATTCATTTAATAAATAATCGGTGGTGGGCATGGTTACTTTGAAATTAAACATGTTGAACAAGTCTAAACCGAGAATATATGATGCTTGGTCGGAGTCCACAACTAGAAGTGACAAACGTTTAGTCATATTTTGCCACGATGCCTCAGCAGAGATGGTGCCTTTTAATTTGAGCATAGTTCCGCCATAAGCTCTAAGTTGTTTGTTGGTTGGTTCGCAAGGTGGTTTCCCCAGCATCCGATATGAAACGAGGCCTATAAGTGAACAAGATGCACCCGTATCAACTTGAAAATTTAACACTTTACCATTTACAGTGACTTCCGTCAAAATTTTCCCCGGGGCGATTTTTAAGTTCAGACGATGCTTTCACTTCTTCAAGGCTGTTATCTGGTAGTTCTTCAATCAATCCGATACTCTCAAATGAAGTATTATCTACAGTGTGCACATTTTCAGAGTATTTGTTTCGACCGCCCGCACGGCCGTCTGCTGTTTCTCTGAATTGCTTTGTTTTACACACTGCAGCTATATGACCAATTTTCGCACATAGCCGACACACAGATTTGTTTTTATAGTGGAAGCACTCTATTCTGGGATGGTCAGAGCCACAACTGGGACACGATTTTCCAATTATTGTTGATTTGTGATACCCCGCACGAAAATTAGTTCTGCTTTGAACTGCATTAACATCTTCACAGCTGTTTCCCTCTCCTTTTATTTCCATGCATGTTTTGACAGTTGCTTCGTACATGGTTGCAATTTGGAAAACTTCGTCCAACGTAGGGTTCGTCTTTTGTAATGCTGTGCTTCGCACTTTATCATGGGGTGTATGCATGATGATCATATCGCGAATGTTATTGTCAGTAAAAGATTGATGACAATTTTCTTTTGTACACTCAAACACACACTCACTTGCGGCCCCACGAAGTTCAGCCATCCAGTCAGCATATGTTTGATTGGGTTTCATTCGCATTGAATAGAATTTAAAACGGGCTGCAAGTACATGTTGCTTCTCGATAAAGTGTTGATCCAATTTAGTTTTCAGGTCGTTGAAAGGCTTTCCTGAGATGTCACCGTCGCAAATTCTTTGAAGTAGTTCGAATGTGTCTGTACCAATCCATGAGAGAAAACATGCGCGCTTTATGTTTTCGTCAGAAACGCGGTTTGCCGTGAAATGGTGTTCGATCTGTTGTACATAGAGTGACCACTTTTCTATATTTTTGTCGAATTTCCTGAAGTTTGGTACTCCGTTGGCATGGCTTTCTGTGCCGAGCACGCGATGTAGGGTCGAGACATTTTGCTCTAGAATTTTCGTGAGATACTCTTTATTAGACACTTGAAACTGCTGAAGAATAGCTTCTAGAGCTTTTGGGTCCATTTTCTCGTCGCCAAATGTTGAATTATGAAAATAATAAACGTCGATGTTTATGGATTTAAAATAAAAGGGTTTTTATTTACATAGGAAAAGTAAGGTCTTACAATCTTGACAGTCCGAGTGAGAGAGAGACTGAGCGCCGGACATACGAACAGACAAAAGCAAAATATAAAAGAGTTAGTTCGTTGCCACCTGTATTTAAGATAAGGGAATCTAAGTAAGACGAGTTACCAGGTTTCCAACAGTAACTGTCAGTCAAAACATGCCATACAATTTCTTCAACCATGTCTTTTTAATCTTTTTTTACCTGTAGAAGCCAAACAGGCACGTACGGGCCAATAAAGCCTTTTGGATTATGTAAAGGAATAATCAAAGAACATATTTTGAAAATATGGCAGAGGTAAAAAAATATACATTTTTGTTATTTCCCGACAAATTTGAAAAATAGTGAAAAATAGGGATAGTTTTAAAAAAGTGATTTACCTAGAAAAACACAAAGCTAACAATAAATTTTTTTATTATTATTATACATTTAATAAATACATCAATCAATTGAAAAAAAAATGATTCGTTACCTAGTTTTCGTGATATTATACCTGAAATCGCACCAAATTAACTAAAAATGGTGTATTTTTTGCAAACCGAAAATCGGTCAACTTTGAACAGTTATGTCTTCTAAACTAAAAATCTGACATTATTAACAGTAGTATATTTGATATCGCTGAAAAGTTTCCTATAAGATGGGTTAGTTAAAATGTTGTAGGCACACATGAACATTTAATTTTTGCAACCTCGTTTCCTCTACGGGCGCAACTGTGCAACGGCCATAAATCCATGTATAATAAATAGTGATGGGCACAGCACACGCGATTTGCACGAATCGTGCAATCATGACACGTTCCAAGTCATGATCGTCAGTAAGAGTTCGCTCTTATCACGGGGGCGTATATGAACGTGCGTAAAAAGCTATTTTAAAGATGGGAAACAAAAATCTTGTAGAATTTATACCGGTAAAGAAAAATATACCTCAAACCAAATGCTGGTTTAATTTGATGTGGACAACAATTTGGGTCATTATAGTTCTGAATGACATCCCATAAGTATGAAATAGACATACAATAATCAAAAGTAATCTCTGAAAATAGTTGGACTATTTTCTGATTAGTAGAGCTGAAAAGTAGGTTCTCCACATTTAGAAGTAGAGCTGAAAAGTAGGTTCTCCACATTTGAGCACTGACTGCTTATCAGTCACTACATACCCATTATCGTCCTTGCAGTAGGGAAGCCTATTATTAGGCCCGTTATTCGATCTTCTTACGCTCTGGAAAAATTTTAGGGTTTTCGGTCTTTCACTCCCTCTCTCTGCTCCCACTGCCATTTTTTCTGCCTAAATAGTTGGGTTTCCTCCATTCTCAGCCTCTTGTACCGCTCACTCGCAGCACGCATTGTAACTGAATGTTTCGTTGCCATACGTGCAGAGTCTTTTTCATCAGGTGCAATGCGACATTCCTCGTCGTACCATGGCTTATCTTTCTGCGTTTCTTGGTAGCCAAGTTCAGTCCTTGCAGCGGTTTCCAAAGACTGGGTGTTGTGCTTCCACTCCGCATCTGGGTCGGGTCTGTTTCTTTTTAAAAATAGATAATTCAGGAAAGCACACTCACTGGAATGACTAGTTTCGAACGCTGGGACAAGTTCAACTCAGATGCCTACTCAATGTGAGTGAACTGATACCAATGGGTCATCAATCATATATATACCAACTTTATATGCAATTTGAATATGCAAATTGGCATCGATCGGAAATCACTCATTTCTCAACCAGAAAGTCGAGTATTTCAACAACACGAGCAGAATAATTTTGTATCCCTGTTCTCGATTCCTCTTACATTCTCGCATTCTAAATTTACTTCCAAATGCAGTGAGTCTTTTCTTCTTTAATAGTAATACATGATGACTCATGGATTACGTGTGGTTTGCTGTCTGACCAATAACGCATATTTTGCTTATTCACGAAACCATTCAGCCAGAAATGAAGGTGATTTTCGGATGAAAATCCGAATCATTTTCAAGTTGTTGCTCAGCCCAATTCACGAACATACGACGCTTATACTGGTCAAGCGGCTTCAGTTCTTGCGTCAATTTGATCTTGTAACGATGCAGGCCAAGATGCCCAACCCTTGAGAACGACGTGTGAGAGACTTTCTTGAACTGAAGCCTCAGCGGCAGCAATATTCTCGACCCTACGGGCACTTCTTTGTCTCACTGGCACTGGAAAATTTTGTAGTGTGCCTGTGGATTCAAATTTTTCCACTAGAGGCTCAATTATTGATCTGGTAGGACGATTATGACGACCATAAATTGGACGTAGCGCTCTTAAAGTTGAGGCCACTGACTCCAAATTTCGGTAGCAAATTTTAATAATTTCGACTCGTTGTTGGCTCGTCCTTCCATGATGAAATGGCAAACCTTACTGAAGAGAAATGTCAAAAGAGCGGGAATAAATATTGCGTCGTTTGCTGTCCCTATCGATTTACTTTTGTAGCGTCTCTGTTGAAAAACCCTTTATATACCAACTTTTTATGCAATGCAAATATGCAAATTGGTATCGATCGGAAATCACTCATATCTCAACCAGAAAGTCGAGTATTTCAACAACAAGAGCAGAAGAATTTTGTATCCCTGTTCTCGTTTCCTCTTACATTCTCGCATTCGAAATTTATTTCCAAATGCAGTGAGTCTTTTCTTCTTTAATAGTAATACAGAATGTGGAAACCGTAGATACAAATTAAATAAAGAATCCAAAATCTGATGAGGTCTTTAGGACCACATATTGACTTTGTAATATATTTGTATTACTCGTACTGACCAAAACCTATCGACAGTTTTCATTAAATTGTAAAATTTTAAGAGAAGTTGGCAACTGATTTTAACTTGGTTCTTCCGGTTTGGGGATGACGCGTTCGTGCTATATCATTCCTCAGGTTTGGTTGAAATCACTAGGGGCGATTACTACTGTTTGTAAATAAATTTATCATTTCCCTACTTTTCTAGAGCTAGTAAAATGTGCATTGTTATATTAGATTTGTACATAATAATTTGAAAGTTGGGTTACCCAATCAATGCGAACTCAGTAGACTCACTTTAGTACTCGTAGCATTTTTACAGCCTTCCTGACGCTATTTTTTCGCATCCACTGTCTGTCATGCTCAGATGTATGTATGTGGTGTTATGTATGTGAATATCCAGTTATCCATAGTCACTGTCAAATATCATGCATAACAGTCAAGTATCATAACGAACATTAGTGACCATTTGTCATAGTCTGAGGAAAACAAAGACATCAAAATTGTTGTCTTGGCACAATGATTGGAATTTACTCAATGGCGATGATAATTAGGCCCATACTAATGAGGGGTGCGCAGGAAATGATTATGTTCGGTTCAATGGCTTTATAGACAAATTTAAAAGCAACAAACTCAGGTCAAAAGTTGACTAAAAATTACAATTGTTTGTCATTTAGTAATTAAATTGGAAATATATTAGGAAATATTTCGTGTATTGTAAAAATTTAAATGATAAATTTTAAAATAATACAAGTTATATTCCCTCCCTTAAGTCTCAAAGTCCATTTAGGATCTCCCTTTTAGCCAACTTCGGTAACTTGTAAACCCTTTCTCAATTGTCCACAGCAATTCTTAGCACTAAGCCAGCAAAAATGTACCCAATACCAGTTTCATATTAGCTATTAAATTGAATTTGTCGTTTTGCCGCTTCCCCTCGTTGGAAGTTAAAATCTCCCAAAAGACTATTTCTGCTCTTCAAATGCTGAAATCAGACACAGCTTTATTAAAGTTTTTTGTACTGCGCTTTTTTTGTGGCGGAAGCGGAAGTTGATCCAGGAAAAAAGAACAAAAGAGGAAAATTTTGGTGGCAGCGCAATAGAAGAGGAGCTAAAGTATTAAAAAGAATAGATTACGTTATCCACACTTTCGTGCAGACCGACTAATCATTTTGTACATTTCCTCGTATTTGACGTTCTCTGGTTACACAGATGTGGTGTGGCTATTGTGTTCGTAACAAAGAATGAAAAAAATTAAAAGGAACGAATGCCGCTTTTCCCCTATCGAAATGGTTTCCTTTTGTGCTTGGATTACGACTGGTAGTTCGTTCTTGCTGTACAAATAAACGCAGTCTGGCAGTGAAGGCCTTTGCTCAATCCACTGAGGAAGGATTTTAGTATTCATAATCGTTTCCATCTTACGACCAGACAGGTTGGATGGTCAAGCGTCAACGTCAGTGTACAGTGTCTTTTGTCTTAGTACTCTCCATTTGGTCAAGTGGAGTAAGCGGCAGGTCTTATTTAATCTGATTTGTGAATGACCAATTGGCATTCTAGCAAGTTGCTAAAGTCTAAAAGGGGGGTATATAATAGTCGTATACTTGTGCTGAAAGGGTGTCTCAGATGGGAACATAAACGTAAAACCAATATTTTGTTTTATCCCGAAACATAGATAAATTGTGGTACCAATAAGCGCCTAAATTAAATTAAAAACATAAACTTATAGCTTAACTGCTCTAGATACAGCGTGCCAAAGGTCGAAATTTGGATCAAAAAAGATTTCTCGAATTTATGTTTAATTAGTCGTAATTTCTGACAACGTTACTCGATTCTTATTAACTGTGACTGACCTAAAGCATTATTTGAATGGTTTTAAAAGGTAACTATAATAGTTCGTAATAATTACAAATTCCCATTTTATTCCGGCCCCCTTTTCTTTTGGAATTTTCTAAGATTATGTTTGATTTGATTTTCTTTACAAAGGAAAAATGTGCTCGACTTTAGTGCTTATACTTATTTTATTATCTAAATCTTTTTGAGAAATGTTTTCAAATTCTACCAACGAAGAGTAGTGTTTGCATCCCAATGAGTTGTTGCACGTTATTAGTTGTACTTTTGTGTACAGGGAAAACGTCGGTCACATCCATGGAATATGTTAACTGAGCGGGTACACCACATTTTAAATTCATATTTTAAGACGAAAACTGTATCAGTGCAATAGGTGTAGCGGTTACTCATACGTGCAACCATGTGACTACATAAAATGGGTGTTTGGCGAAGTTCAACAGCCATTTGAAGGATATTGTGCCCCATTTCGTAACCACAAACCAGCAGAGACCAACGAATAGTTAAAGCAGTGATCTTCTCCGCGTGAACGTGTGGCAAAGAAGGCCAAGGTGGGTCTCTCGACCAACAAGGTCTTGGTGACAGTTTTTTATGACGAAAGCGGTGCCATTCACATCGATCGCCTTGAAAAGTGTAAAGTGACCAACGGCGAATATTACTCAAAGCGTTGGAGAGATTCGACATTGAGTTAAAGAAAGAAAAACGTATACATTTGGCGAAGACAAAAGTGATATGCTACCATGAAAATGCACCATAGAACAGGTGTGTAGTATCCATGGCAACAATCCATAGATTGGGCCACGAATGAAGAGGTATTAGACAAACTCCTATTTTGAGCACTTTCAAACCACCCATTATTTGGAAAAGAAATAAATTTTATTCAAAAAGTCTGAGTTCTCAAACTGCACTCCTATATTTAGTGATTCTTTTCATATACCAGATTTTACTTACTTACACTGATTGTAATTTTTTAAGTCATGGCGGTTATATTGCGGACACCACTACGTGATAAAAGACAAAAAAAAAATATCCGTGTCTCCCAGTTTTGCCCAAAGTCATGCACTTTTTTTATGGGCCCCCAGGCCTCAGTATCATTTTTCCAAAAAAGTGATAATTTTGTCAGGCTCATATCTTACATGGTTTAAAAAATTACTCATAGTGAAATTAAAAAATTTTCTGAACATTTTTCACTTTTGCGGCTACCTAAACGCTACCTAAGCGCTACCTAGACGGTGTTAAAAATCATTCCTAGGAAGTTTATGTGTTCTAGGAAGTTGTGATCTTAGGTACATTTCTGTTGTTGATTATTTGTTGAGTTTTGAACGGGTTGCTACCTATGGAGCTGAAAGGGGGAAAAAGGTAAAAAAATCGAATTTTTTAAAGTTTTTGCGATTTTGACCTTAAAGATGAAGTTTTTTTTGATTTTATATGTTCACAACTTTTGTTTGTTATAACAGGAGCTACAACTTTGCCTCAGAAAGTAAATCAAATTTCCGAACGGTTTGCAAGATATGAGCCTGACAATATGATCACCTTTTTGCAAAAATGATATCGAGGCCTCAAATTTTTGGAGGCCCATGAAAAAAAGTGCCTGACTTTGGGCAAAACTGGGAGACACGGGTCTTTTTTTTTTGGTCTTTTATTACGTAGTGGTGCATGTACAGGGTTATATCTTTTCGTGTTGCACTGTGTTATTTAGGTGGCCTCAAACATCCCAAAGGAGTGAAGGGCCTTACAAAACTAGGATAAGATGTTTCTCCAACCGGTTCCATCTTTAGGTTTTATCCTCCACTTGGTAACGCCTAGCTCTAGTAGGCAATATTCCACCATGTCTTCCAGCGAAGTCTCGGTCGTCATATTTTTCGATGTCCTTCGGGTAGGTCGTCGAATATCTTTCGCACTGGTTCATTCTGATATTTTCTAATGGCATAGCCTTGCCAGCGTAAACGCATTATTATAACGTTATATACGTATAACTACATCGATGTCGGTATACCGATTATACGTGGTTATATGAGATGGTGGTTCATCCGTCGTTGATTCTCGCCATTTTCCATTATAGGACCATCTATTTTTCCGATAATTTTTCTCTCGAAGACTGGCAGTAATGTTTTATTCATGACCATGATATATGGCACTTGATTCCGCGCCAGAAATCAAAATAGGTTGTGGGAGAGTCTGGTATAGTAAGATATTCGTTACTCGAAAGAGGGTTATAACTCTGACGTGCTTGCATAGCCCGAGGTTAGGTTAGGTTACGGAAATGCATCCGCTAGAGATCCATAGATCTTAGCGGATGCCTCACTCGGGGGCAAGATGGCCCATTATATTCGTCCTCTAGAATAAGCGAAAGAAGATAGATGGAATAGAAAGATTCAGTGTGAGAGAACCGAAAAAGAGTGGGAGGGGACGGAGGGGTTTTGAGGGGAGTTATAGGGGTTCCAGAGTGAGAGGTGGGGTGATCATCCGACCCCCTGATGCCGTATCTAAGGTAACCCCCTCATGAATGCGTACAGTTCCCCGATGTCAATATTGGCAAGGACATGCCGGTCTACCAATACGGGCCCCCCGAGGTACCGTTTTCCCCTATTACAAACGGCTGGACATTGACAGAAGAGGTGCTTCACTGTCTCAATCTCTTCCTCATCCTCACACAAGCGGCTGAAGCCATCTCTTCCAGTAGAAAAACGACCTGTGAAACAGCGCACGTCGCAGCGTGCGAACGAACCTCTATGCGTCATCTCGCCTACGCGTTATCTTTCGTCGCTGTTAAACCAGCCAGCTAGAAATTTTAACCCGTTTCCTGAACCAATGGTAATGCCATATCTTTGCAGAAATGTTAACCGAATTTAATTAATCGGTATTGAAGCTAAGTTATGATACTGGTTTGGCGAACTGGTATGTTGTTGCACGGCATACTTTTAAGCGCAACATTCTGTCACAAATGTTAGCTAAGCCAAATAAGTAAAGCATTCACTTTAACATGACATTGAGTTAGCCATTAAGCATAAGTACCTTTTAATCGTAACAGTATGTTCTTGATATACTTTGGCCAATGAGGACCTTGACCTGAGTTCGAAAATAATACCAAATTAACACTTACGAGATTGAGATCTCTAATAGATCTCAGAAAATTTGTTTACTTGAGTAACCTCTGTGAGTTAAATTAGGGAATATAACAGGACAATAGCCAGAGCTCTTTTGTACTCTATGTGATCTCTGCAATCTAAGATTAAGGTGTTGCACTAAAATTGAGTTGTTGTGCGATAGGCTTCGTAACCACACGCTTTTATTCATAATCTGAAAGTTCTAAATTCCTAACAAAATAGGATTAGATTAGGTTAAGATAGATTTAGGACAGGTGACATTCTGAGACCAGTTTAACTACAACTGCCTTATCGTCACTACACTCCGAAGTCGGTCGATCCATTGTGATTGCCCACACGCTGTAAAATTTAAATTTTTTTTATTATTTTGATGCAAATATAACGTGTTTGTAGCTTGTCACATAAACAGTTTACTTGTGTCGAAATACATTATGGTTGCTATTCAATATAACATGTTTGGGATACAATGATTAATAGGTTATGCTGTATGTATTTGTGACCCAAATTGGTTTTGTTTGTTGAAAACTGCTGAAAATTAAAACTTGACAGACAATAAAGAAACAATAAGCAGCAGATCTTCGATTTACGAAAACAGCACTTGCAAACATGTACATGGTTCCTGCAGTATGTTGCTGGGGCCTTTATTTTGCAGCGTGCAGAAGAAGAGAGAGAAGGGAGCGAAGAGAAGTGGACGAGCCCCTCTAATAGTAAAAATTCCGATAGATAGATAGACGTAGGACAAACAGAAGAACTACTCAGTTATGTTTCCAGTATTTATATATCCCTTGATAAGCCCCGATCAATAGATACAGTACCATCTAAGATCAGTATTCACATGTGCTGGTCAAGGTTTACCGTGCCAGATTAGCAGTGGGGTAGACAAAACCAATAGACGAATCAGTAGATGCTGGTTTCGCCCATCCGAATCCATGGCAGATCCCGTGAAAATTCCCAAAAATCCTCAATGAGCACATCGCGCAAAAACCATCCAAAAACCGTATTCAGCAATGGCGATGCCTACACTGTAGTGCTCAATGGTCTCACCTCTTCTTCATCAACACAAGCCCCATGATAACCCCAATGAGTAGCTGCAAGTCAGCCTTACGTAGTCGAAGAAGTGACTTAGTCCTCCCAGAGTCCATTGCCGGCCATATGTTTCTTGAAGTCCTGCAATCCAATCTGGCCAAGCAGGCAGCATTAATCTCGTAGAGCGACCAGCAATCGATCAAGCCATACAAGTAATAGGTCGGTGGATTTGTAGAGACAATCAATCTCATATCAATAGAAGTGCATCCTGCTCTAGGAAGACAGTCTGCTTCAACATTCCCTGGGCATCACTATGTCACGGTTCCCAGCAGAGTCTTAGCTTGCCTTCTAACCAATTTGGATTTACATATAAGTGACACTGAGGGCTGGCTTACTATCAACGCAGATATCGAATTCACCTGATTAATACAAGCACTAGTACATTCTCTCAGTCGCAGCTCGCGAATCGCTACGATTTCCGTTTGGAAGACACTGCAGTTAGCACCCAATCTCATCGAAAGCTCGAGTTGCAGGTTCTCACTGAAGATCACCGATTGTGTGCCCGATTCCATTTTAGAACTATCTGTAAAGATCATATGACCAGAAAGTGAGGAAGGTATACATCCCACCCAGTTACTCCTATCTAGAATCATGATCTCCGGGCATCGCCCAAAGTCTACAGTCGGCAGCATGCAGTCAGTGGTATGGCTCAAACACTCGTCCGGGTGATTCTCAATCATTTCCTGGAGAATATTGGTATGTCCCTCAGGTACATGTTTCCAGATACCCAATTCTCTCATGCGAAGGGTGCTTCAATTCAAGATTAACAAAATATTTAAGGTTTCTACATTATTTAAATTTATATACTTCAGTTAATTATAGTATAACCTTAAAATGTAGTCACACCAACATTCCAAGCGGTCATATTTCGATATATTTTATTGTTAAATATATGAGATGTTTCATGTGTTCTACTTAAAATCTATTTTCCTGCAATTTTCAATATCCAGCAAGACATCTGTTCCACCAGTTTAGTGTCCATGTCCATTCAAATTAAGAGCGTAATTGATGTTATCCATAGGTTTATCAGCTACGTTTGTAGGGGGGATATCGCTTGTGTGATTTTGTTTATTTATGAATTGTGTATAATTTCCCTTCATACGGAAACTGGATCATCTGTCATTTATACGTTTCCACCATTTTCCATATTATACACTTTCAATGACTCGATATTCATTTAGTAATTTATGCACTCAAAGATTTTTAAAAATCATATTTATTTTTTGATTATTTCGCTAATTTATTGCATAACATTTAAATTATGCCATGCAAGAATCCAATGTTAAAACAGCAACAGCAACAACAACAACAATATTGCTATTGGAATTCTGCCCGCGGATATAACAAATTGTTGTTTCTGTTGTTATTTTTATTGATAAGACTTTATTACATATGAAATTTATCATTAGCAGTGAACGCAAAAAATCAACCAACAACGTCGACCATAAATATCTGCGGATGACTATTTATGCCGGTCCTGCGAT
Organism: Phaonia tiefii; assembly: GCA_963931995.1. NCBI lineage: Eukaryota > Metazoa > Arthropoda > Insecta > Diptera > Muscidae > Phaonia > Phaonia tiefii. Next base: position 165,039,719 of record OZ008370.1, on the reverse strand, counting down.
GCTGCCACATCTTGTCGTTAAGCAACAAACCCACCACCAATATTTGAACTGGACTTTGTGCATCCGAATACTACCGACTGTATTATGCACTTTGGCCATTGCCCCACCCACCCACGTTTACAGTTGTGAGTGCTCTATCGCGGAGGGTTGAACTATGCAATCACATTCAGTTATTAATGTTATTATCGAGTACATTTAAATTTATTTACCATCACTGTTTCATAAATGTGTCCAATTAACAGTATCAAACAAAATAATACGTTAAATTAGTTGCAATGCTTAGAAATATATTTTGTGGCTAATTTGTTGCGAACACCACAGGGAATTAATATTCAATTTGTGTTTGTTTATTTAAAATTTTTAAGGTCATTAGAAGAGGCAAGGGCTTAGATTTTAGTGCAATTATTTTGAATGAGTTAGTTGTACTTATATAATGTAAAACAAAAAGGAAAATAACGATTATATAGAAAAATTTAAAAAGAACCAGTACAGAACTTTCAGTCGGGTGAACCGACTTAAACATACCCTCACCCGAAGTCATCCATTGCGACCGAGTTCTATTGAATATTGGCAAATGTGGCAATATTCAATAGCAGAGTGGCATTGCGCTAAATATTATTCAATACCCAACTTAATTGCGATCCTAAGTGATTATGGCGAGCTATCGTGACTACCAGCCAATTGTCCGCAAAATATTTGTATGGGAGGTACGAAAAGGGGAATGCGCGAAGTTGTTCATCTGATTATTTCAGACAGTATTACACAAAATATTTATCAGATAGGTTGTGTTGTTGGGGAGATATCGAGTCGGCCAACCGAAAAGCCGCCCATCTTTTGCAGGGCAGGTACGAAAATGGGCGTGAACAGTAGTTCATCTTTAATTTTTACGAAAAACATTACATTGTACCGAATTTCATTAATATCGGTTGTAGTCTACCGGAGTTATAGTATCGATCAACCTGTCAGCCGCCCAAGTTTTGTGTGCATTTAACTAAATTTTGTCAGTACCAAACTTCATAAAGATTGGTTCGGTTTTGCTGGAGTTATCTTGCCGAACAACCATCCGGCCCCACAAATTGTCTTGGTAGGGCGTGGCAAAATCACCTTTCTTTTAATCGATGACTGGCGTTTGATGACATAAACCTATAACCTAATTTCATTAAGATCGGGAGTGATTCACGCGAATTATCGCATTGACAACCCCGACGGCCACCAAGCTTGTAGATAGGAGGTACCAGAATGGGCGTTGCAAAACGACTGATTTCCATATAAGAGTGGCATTTGACTAAATTTTGTCTAGTACAAAATTTCATTAAGATTGGTTCGGTTTGCGGGAGTTATCTTACCGAACAACAAGCCGGGCGAACAACTTATATTTGAGAGGCACCAACATGGGCGTGGCAAAATCACCCTTGTCTTACTTGATGATTCGCGTTTGACGACATGAAGTTTATAACCTAATTTCATTAAAATCGGAATTGTTCCACGGGAATTATCGCATTGATAACCAATCTTCTGTATGGGAGGTACCAGAATGAGCGTAGTAACCTCTCCTTCTTTCTCCACTTAGGTAGAAATTTACAGGCTATTAACAAATGTTTGAGTTGAAGCTAATCACATCTACCACAAAAAAGTTTTAGAAGAAACATGAGTTTGTACTAAAATGTGTCGATTTGTATGGGAGGTACAAGAAGGCGTGTGGCCAAAACACCCATTTTCAATCCCAACCTAAGTTTAGACAAATAATGATCACTAACAAAATATCATTGTGAGCGGAACAGATTTACGGGAGTTATTTGGCCGAACAGCCAGCCTGTTGAACAACTTTAGTATGGGAGGTACCAAATTGGTAATGGCAAAACCACCTTTGTATTAATCGGTGACTGACGTTTATTGATATGAAGCCAAATACCCAATTTCATTTAGATCGGAGATGTTTCACGCGACTTATCATTTTCTCCTTGCGAGGCCCAGTACACATTTTTGAAAATTTTGCCCCAGGTTATTTTCCAATTGCTAGCTGCGATTGTGTAGAAGTATTGTATCACACTTTAAATTCATGTAAGCCTGATTAATTGTTGGAATTTATTGGAATTAGGTATGCGTAATATTTTATAATGGGATTTTTTAATTATATACCAGGTACGTTCTTCAGCCAAATCCAGCGATGTGAAAAAATTATAAGCACGTTGCAAATTTGCATTTAGCATTATCCAGAGATCGGCGATAGCTGCAGATTTCCTCAATGCAGCACGATCCTGTTGCGTGTTAACATTGTCGAACCGAATGAAGCGTAAGAACAGCTTGAACCGGTTGAGGTCCATCGTGGTCTTGTAGATGTCATGGTGATATGGTCTCCAAAGCTCTTTAGCTGGCTGTGTATTTGAATTGAACATACTAGCAAACAATACTAATCCGAAAACCGGGAATATCTCATTCTCGTTTGTTCTGTCCAAACTTTTGTAGTTGAATTCCGATGGGCTATATTCCAATCCCGTATGATGCATTATGCTCTGCGATTTGTCTTTTGGGAACAACTGAAACATTGTGTCCCAAACAACGCTCGCTTTGGATGTTCAAAATTCGCCAACGGGCAATGTCGCAGTTACTCCAAACACATCTTCTTCAACAACTTCGTCCTCTTCTTTATTGTCACTGTCCACTACAGCATTCATCTCAATGTTCAACTCTTCTTCAACATCCGACGCTACTTCATCAGTTGGCATATAATCTCAATCAGTATCAGCTCAAATGGATCGTCATCTACATCTTCGATATTCTCACTCGCAAAAAATGAGGCAAGGCTATTTTCAGTGAGGTGCTGTTAGTCTGTTGTCAATCCAGAAAATCGGTGACGCCGACTTAGACCTACATCGAAGTCTTCCCACACCTCATCACTTATTCCAGACATTTCAAGTAGTTCAATTCAAGAAAGCCATAGATCATAAAATAGGTAAAAATGCAAACCGAAATGATCAATTCAAAAGAAAACTGTATACAGCAGACTTGCTGAGCTTTTGCCTAAATCTCAAATAATGAATGAAAAAATAAATGGTTTCCCATTACATCCCATGAAGGGACCGGGGAGAACTTCTCACAATCACTGAGCTGTGCTCTTTCCAGTTTTCACTCACTGATTGAGACCTACAGTTTTACACGGATCCCGAACGGTATTTTGAGAAGCTTTTTCATGGCTATATACTCGATAGTATCGCCGTCACTAAGCTACACTTACCATCTTTTAACATATCTCACCCTAACTACAAAAGAGTCATAACTCAAAATTTTCAGATTTTAATTTTTTGCTTGAGAACAATAACCAAGGACCATTTCTATCCGCTGTAAAAATCTGACGTCGTTTACTCTTCGCTTTCGTCAAAAAAGCTCCGTATAAATATGTCTATAATTCAGTATTTTCATACATATTTCTAGTTAACAACATCAGTTTTTTGGCTCTACTGAAAATTTGAAAAATTTGATTTATGACTCTTTTGTAGATAGGGTGCGATATACATATCTCTTTTACCTACGAAATCAATGAAACATATTTTTTACAGTATTCACAAAGCACTAGCCGTGGTTTGCATAAAATATCTCCGCGCTCAGAGTCAAGAAACACATTTGGGGACTATTCAAAGTCAAAATGGGCCTCGAAAAGGCCAGTTGAACATCCTAGGGTTAAAATATATAAGGCTTTTAAAGTCAGCATTAAGGCATTAAGAAGAAGAAGAGATGCAACAATACTGCCCACCATGCCACAAACCTCAAAATCATTTATAAGGGAGATTTAGCTTTACTCAGGAGCTCAAACCGGCAATTCGTTCAACGGGAAATGGAACAAAGCGAAATCAATGAAAATTTTTCACAAAATTTCATATTCTCTGATGAAGCGAATTTCCATCTGAATGGCTTCGATAATACACAAAATTGTCGAATTTGGGGCTAAGACAATCCCCATGCAATCCATGTCACCTGGCCATCCAGATCATGCGATTTAACGCCGTGCGATTTCTTTCTTTGGGGTTTTGTGAAATCTCGGGAAACCAGAAACACTTCCTTAGTTTAAGTCCGAGATCCGACGGGCCATCTGTGAGATACAGCCGCATCTCTGTCATCAGCGTGTCGTGACGGATACTTTATTCCCTACTTAATCGGTACATATCTTCTTTACAATTCCGTAACAAAATCTTTTTTTTTAATTTAGAACTAGAAAGTGCATTCTTACTGAGACACCCTTTACATGATCATACATAATAATATCAAATCATGGAAACAGTACCAACAATTTGGGGGTCCAAAAAAATGTTTCATTCTTATATAAGGCTTTTATTTAGAAATATTACTAAATACTTCCAATGCAATTTTAAAAACCTTTAATGCAATGGTATGAGGAATTTTACGTAGAGTGATAAAAATTCGGGTAACTGAAGTCAGTAGTCAAAATTGGTCTCGGAGTTAAACTTAAAATATAGGACTATTGCAGTACAATTATAGTATACTTGTAGTTCTTACTTTTATTGGATTCAAAAAGAGAATATATACTAAATATTGGTTACAGACTCCACCTAGAAAACTTTCGATTAAACCAGATATTTCCCAACATACATATGTGAGTCATCTAGTTAGTCTAGACACAAACCAAAGCAGAAATAAACAGTATAGCTGATAAAAGTGGGTTAATAGTGTAAAAACAAAAGTTGTTTATTTTTTTCTCATTTAGCCCTCATCCCGCAACGTGCGATAAGGAACTTCGTTCCAAAAAATTTATATTTCCAAGATGCTCCCATCATAAGCTACAAACTGTCCTACCCAATTGTCCATATTAGGTTTTCAAATTTAAATATTTGTAATGAGTTAATGTGCTGGCACCAGAGTTGTATTCAGCAATTCAAAGTCTGATTAGTTTAATTCTGGGAGGGGATATAAAATAAGTCACACACAATATGTGGGCACTCAGTATTCACATATGCTTATAATTATCCCTAATCGTCCTCCTTATAGACAGTAAAATTAGTTGATTTTATTCAATGAGTGCCGCAATTTTCGTGAGTGTCGCCAAAAATAGTGTATTGAAGTCGGCTAATTTCAATTCCCGTGCTTGGGGTTTCCAAGAAAATAACCACTGGCAATTTGGATATAAATGTCTAGTACAGCGATAGTTTTTGCGTTGATCACTTTGACCAACACATCATGAACAATTCGTCTTAAGAGCATAATCACTAATTATATGGCCGTCGATGGCGCAACGGTTAGCGTGCGAGACTCTTGTGACTGAGAACATACATATGTTTGTTTTGCGCTGTCCAACTTACATATATTTGGATGACGGCATCCACGATTAGTGACGGCGACACTATCTATAGAATAATAAATAATAGTAATAGAAATTCTCAACACACTGTAGGTCGACATTAGTCATTATAGGCAGGGTTCGTATTTCGTGGGTACCTAGGTTAACCCAGGGTTATTATTATAGCCGTGGGGAATGGGTAGCGATCATTTACCCTTTACCGAAGGGGTATGGGGAAAATGATGGCTAGCTACCCACGACAATGGGGAATTACCCATCACGATTACACATTACCCACAGGGTAATGGGGAAAATAATGGGTAGCTACCCACGACGATGGGTAATGGATAACCCATCCCCATTTTTAATCGAAAATATGAAAAAATTAGAAAAAATTTCTATATCTCGAAAACTATTCCAATCGATAAATAACTTATTTTCCAGCTTTCTACGGGTTTTTCAAAAACTGGTCCAATTCGAATGGAAGATATTTCTCAAAAAATCGGCAAGATAGGAAAATCGCTAAAATAGAAAAGTGACTATAAATCGAAAACGTTGCGTCCAATCGAAAAAATATTAAAAATTACATTAGGTGTCAGGGGACACCTGGTTGGAACGAAGTTCCTTTCGCTATATATTATGTATTAGTTAATTCCAACACGCCTAAGGCGCCTGTTGAAAAATACTGTAATTTAAATAAATCTTTAAGAAGAGATACTTTTTGAAAAATGATCAACTTTTTTTAAGAAATTGTTTATTTATTGAATGAAATTTAAAAAAAAGTATATTTTTAGGTCCCTTTTGTAAGAATATGTATTATATTTTCCCGAAAAGGTACTTTCTTTGATGACTTCTTTTATTAAACGCTAATATTTTTATGTAAGAAAAAGCCTAATAATAGTATGCACTTTTTTTACAAAGAAATTTTTTTTTTTTGGATAATGTTAGTTTTTTAAAAAAATTTACTTATTTTCAGAAAGGCTACTTATCAAGAAAAGAAAAGAAAATATGTTATTTTATTTTCAACAAAAGCTACTTTTAAGAAATTTAATTTTTGTAAGAAAAGGTATGGTTTTTTAAGAGAAGGTATATTTTTTTTGAAGAAAATCCTTTTTTTACGACAGAATATGTACAATTTTAGGAGTAGGTACTTATCTCAAAAAAAGTTATTTTGTTTTGCAAGAAAGTTACTGCTTAAAGAAAATATGATTTTTTAAGAAAAGGCAATTTGTTGTAAGATAATGTACTTTGTTAAGAAAAAGTACTTATTTAAAAAAATTACTTTTTTTAAGAAAATGTACTTTTTGTAAGAAAATTTAATTTTTTAAGCAAAGGTAAGATAAGGTATTTTTTAAGGAAGGTAGATTGTTTAAGAATATCAATAGGTATTTTTTGTTGAGACAATTTACTTTTTTTAAGAAAATGCACTTTCTTAATAAAATTACATTTTTTAAACTTCTTTCACTTTAGCTTTTCTACTTTTTATTCGGTTCAAAACTGCAATATGTAATAAATAGGCTCCACCTAGAAAATTTCCCAAATGTAATTCCATGCTCAGGGTTGTATGTCATGGATTTACCAGTCGTACACTTTGACTTTTCGAAATTTACTTTTTATTGGGTTCAATACTACAATATGTATTACACAGGCTCCACCTAAAAAACTTCCCTTTAAACCAAACTAAACACCCAAAAAAAAGAGTAGGTAAAATGAAAGATAATATTGGTAATGACAACAACTTTTGCTAGTCAAATTGTGCCCAAGGGCAAAAAGTCTTTGTTGTTACATACCTAAAGCTGTTGACTTTTCATAAACTGAGTAATTACGCGTCGTACAATTATTACTTGAAAAATCAGAAACAACAACTTTTGTCTTAAAAATAAAGGCCAGTTGTTGTTTTTAAGTACGCGAAACATAAAATAACAACAGTTTTTCTTCTTTTTAACAAAGATAAGTTGTTGTGATTAAGTACGCTTTGCATGAAACAGTAAATCATAACAAATATCGTTATACCAAATACTAAAATCTTTAAAACAAGGAATTTGCCTTTATTTTGAAAAGAACAGTTTTGTACTTTTGATTTTAAAAGCACAATCGTTAAAATTTTGAAGAATAAGTTGTTGATATGAAGATTTTGTCTTTGATATAAAAACTTTTTAGCTACAGTTTTTTAAAAACACCTTTTCTTTAATTCAAAGTCGGTTTTTTTTTTTGGGTGAATCAAAAGTACCCAATATAGTTGATAATGATGGGTTGTACTAGAGTAGTTAAAAAAACAGTAGTTTAAAATTTTTTCACTTAGCCCCCATCCCGCAACGTGGGACAAGGAACTTTGTTACGAATCGTGGCTATAACTCGAAAACGGAAATCGAAATCCAAAAAATAATAAAAATTTTATCTCAATAGGAGGCTTTAACCACTGAATGTCTTCAATATGGCATCACTTTTTTTTTTTAAAAAAAGCCTAAGTCTAAAATTTTTCAAATAAGATAATCGCTAAAACGCCCTCATGCATATACCTCGGAAACGGAGCGTCCAATCGAAAAAAATAGTAAAAATTTTACCACCATAAGAGACTTTAGCGACTGATAACTTTATGAAAAACCTTTAGAAACCGGGATATAGACATTTTTTATAACTTTTTCATATTTTCGTTCGAAAATGGGGATATGTTACCCTGGGTAACCCATTACCCATCGTCGTGGGTAGCTACCCAGTATTTTCCCCATTTCCCTGAATCCAAAAAATCATTAGTAGTAATAAATCTGTTCATCCAAAACTGTTTCAAGATGGGTAAAAAAAACAATGCAATAGTCTTCTGTTATGTCTTATTTAAAAAATAGTAGAATAGTAGTACTGGAAATATACGAAGGACGATAGTTACTAGCTTAGATTTCTCTTTAGCACCAATAGCGGCTGTATCGGCAACATTCTAAAACTTTCTAAGCAATTCTTTCACACATTCTAATATATTAAATATCCCTTAACAAATTTTAATTTTTAACTATTACTAATTTTCAATTATATCATTTACTTTTGTACATCACTGTTGCATGCGTTTCTACATAAATAAATTTGCGATATGCATTCCTGGTTGTGCATAACATTTGTTTGATTTTAGAAAATATAATATTTCGACATTTTATGGTACAAACTATCATTATTTTGGTAGAATAGCAAAAACGAGCCATAGAATGTTAGAGAAATATGCCCGCAGTCAAATTAATTTGGTAATAAATGAACGTTTTGTGCGGTGGCTATTTGAACCAATTAGAAACGAAGTATTTGTACTGATATGATTGTATTCCATTGAGTTAATACTTCTATAGCGAAGAAATATTTCACAGAAACATAAACTTAAATTTATATTTAGCATTTGTACATATTTTTCTTTGCAATTTGATGTTGGCATAATTTAAATTATTTTGTCGGTACTTAATGTTGTCATTGTCTATTAGTTTCAGCTAATGTGGAATCACTCAAATTAGGTTCACAGCGGAAAAGAGAAGAACACTTGATTATATTAGACTCCTAGTGGCATGTGTCATATACATATCTTCTGGATATTATTCTAATGGTATCCACTGAAATTTGAGCTCAGGAAAGTTTTTCGAAAGCAGGGAAAAGCTACATGAGGTGTCAGGGGACACCCGGTTAGACCGAGCGCTACAAAAGTTTTATTAAATAAAACAAAACCTTTTTTAGATACCAATGAAATTCTTTATTCCTGTGAAATTACGTTCGATGCCATTATGTATGGAACTCGATTTCTTTTGCATGGTAATTTTCGACGGTTTTCAAGCATAAATCGGCCGATACTGCTGCAATTTCACGTTCGATATTCGTACGAAGTTCATCAATCGTCGCTGGCTTGTTGGCATAGACCATAGACTTGACGTAGCCCCACGGGAAATAATCTAACGGCGTCAAATCGCATGACCGAGGCGGCCAATCGACTGGGCCATTTCGTGAGATAACACGTTCACCAAATTTGGTTTCCACAAAATTGATTGTGGCACCCGCTGTGTGGCTTGTGGCGCCGTCCTGTTGGAACCACATGTCCTCCAAGTCCATATTAACCAATTGGGGCCAAAAATATTCGGTTATCATTGAACGGTAGCGATTCGTATTCACAGTAATGTGCCGGTCTTGATAATCACGGAAGAAGTACGGCCCAATGACGCCGCTAGCCCAAACCGCACCAAACCATAATTTTTTCGGGATGCAATGATGACTCATGGATTACGTGTGGATTGGTGTCTGACCAATAATGCATAGTTTGCTTATTGATGAAGCCATTCAACCAGAAATGAGCCTCATCGCTGAAGATGATTTTCCGATGAAAATCCGAATCATTTTCAAGTTGTTGCTCAGCCCAATTCACGAACATACGACGCTTATGGTGGTCAAGCGGCTTCAGTTTTTGCGTCAATTTGATGTTGTAAGGATGTAGGCCAAGACCTTTTCGCAAAAATTCGCCACAACGACGTCACAGAGATGACCAACCCTTGAGAACGACGTGTGAGGGACACATTTGGGCTTTCTTGAACTGAAGCAATATTCTCGACACTACGGGCACTGCTTTGTCTCACTGGCACGGGAACATTTTGTACTATGCCTATGGATTCGAATTTTTCCACTAGACGCTCAATTGCTGATCTGGTAGGACGATTATGACGACCATAAATTGGACGTAGCGCTCTTAAAGTTGAGGCCACTGACTCCAAATTTCGGTAGTAAATTTTAATAATTTCGACTCGTTGTTGGCTCGTATATCTTTTCATGATGAAATGGCAAACCTTACTGAAGAGAAATGTCAAAAGAGCGGGAAAAAATATGGCGTCGTTTGCTGTCCCTATCGATTTACTTTTGTAGCGTCACTGTTGAAAAGCCCTTTAGTAGTTAGTTCCAACACAACACAATTTAAATGGATATTTAAGAAAAGACAAAATGATAATTTTTTTCGAAGAAAAATGTTTTTTTTATAGGATGTTTATTTTTTTTTAAAGTATATTTTTAGGTCCTGTTTGTAAAAATATGTATTATATATTCCCGAAAACGTCCTTTTTTAAAGAGAAGTATTTCTTTTATTAAAAGCTAATGTTTTTTAAGAAAAGGTACTTTTTTTAAGAAAAATGCATGAGTATGAATTTTTTATAAGATAATGTATTTTGTTAAGAAATGGGAATTTTCTTAGAATTGTTCCTTTTTCAAGAATACGTAAATTTTTAAGGGTAGATACTTATCTCAAGAAAAGTTATTTTGTTTTGCAAAAAAGGTACTTTTTAAAGAAAAGGTAGTATAATAAGAAAAGGCAATTTGTTTTAAGAAAATGTATTTTTTTAAGAAAAGGTACTTAAAAACAACAACTTTTTTTAAGAAAAGGTACTTTTTGTAAGAAAATTTACTTTTTTTTAAGCAAAGGTTCTTTAAGATATGTTACTTTGTATTTTTTTTTTTGAGGAAATTTACTTTTTTTAAGAAAAGGCACTTATTTAAGAAAATTTTCTTTTTTTAAACTTCTTTCACTTTGGCTTTTCTAAGTTTACTTTTTATTTTGTTCAAAACTACAATATATACTAAATTAGCTGGACCCAGCAAAGTTCGTTTTGCCTGCAAAGTTTTTGTAATGCTAAAGTGTGAACAAGAATACAGTGGGCAAATAAGTCTGTAGTTGTCTGGAATATTATGATGAAGAATGTAAAATAACTGTTTGTTAGAAGAATTTGATTAGATTTGCTGATTTGTCTAAAAAGCTTCTAATTATACTATAATAGCTGCTCCGTTGCGCTCCGCTACCCCTGAATTGTAATTTTAATGAAACACAATTTTGTTAATTTTTATCTATTTATTCAAGTGCTCTGTTTTTGTCATCTGGTGCAAATATATATATGTAAGCCTGAAGGTTTACAGTACACGAGCATATGCAACATATATTGTCCGTGGGAAAAACACGGATTTGTCAAATTTAAGCCTCAGAGTTGAAGCGACTGCCCTTGCGCTTTATTAATGGTCATCGCAAATGGCAACCGAATCGGAAACTTAAGTCTTTTGAAATCGATGGGCATGCCTGTAAGTATCTTAGGAATGCGTGGAATCCGGGCATCGGTTCCATTATAATTTCCAGTGATTATAGTAGCCTCTATAAGATTATTCTGCATTTTTTTTAAAAAATGTATTATTGGGATAAAGATGTTTAGGATGCTTTCCAAACTGACCTCAACGATGTTCATTTTCATTCGTACCTGTGGTCACTTTTTTAGCTTCATGGTCTGAACTTTTTAATAGCCATATTTTCATTGGTTTTCACCAAAAAGTAATTTGCATCATATCAGTAGTATATGTACCGAACCTCAAACTATTGTCCGTACACCAGCCAGTTGTGAACTGGTGTGAATTTGGTGATTCAAATATTTTTTTTAATCGGCCATATATGATACAATTGTTTGATATAGTATATATAATAGCTAAATAATTGACGTGTGTGGGCAGCGCCTCGTCCCTTTGTGGCATCTTTCGTTCAAATAGCCTGTTCGTTTCTGTAGGCCAACTGTAGCATATTGTACAACAACACATATACCAAATTGTATCTTCATACCTCTGATAGCTCATGAGATATAGCCATTTTAAATTTCAAGTTGTAAGGCGGTGCCACGCCCTTTACCCAATCACTACCAAGTATAACTAAGTATAAGTATAACTAAGGACTATTAGGGCTATTAGTAGGTCATCAGCACCTCATTGTACAATTTCCATAACAATCGGTCTATTATAAAAGGCTTCATAGTGATTTTTGAAAAGGGGCCGAGGCACATCCCACTTCCACCCTAGCTGTAATTCGAACTGTACGAAAAACTTATATACCAAATCTCAACTTCATACCTCTGATAGTTCATGATATATAATTAATTTAAATTTGAAGTTATGTTAAATTTGAAGAATATTTTCCAAGTATAGCCAGGGACAATCGGTCTATTAAAGCCTTATCTACCAAATATCATATTCAGACCTCTGATAGTTCATGAGGTACAACCGTACAAAGTTTCAAGATGTATGCCACGCCCACTATTGCGATCGCGCCCATTTTTTGTTGGATCACTAATTTTGCTGCCAATTTCATCCACACAAATGTTCAAGGCGATTGGTGGAACAGTCTTCCTGATATTGCGTTTCAAAAAATATGGGCGGGACCACGCCTACTTCATATATCAAACATTCAAGTACTCTATTTTCCCCACCGACCACACAGCTACATCCTGTGAAAATTTCAAAAAGATCATTCCAACCGTTTTCGTGGCTATACGAGGCTATATGAAATGCAACCAAACGAAACAAACACATGTGATTTTTGTAACACATAACGGGTTTTTCAACAGGGACGCTACAAAAGTAAATCGATAGGGACAGCAAACGACGCCATATTTTTTCCCGCTCTTTTGACATTTCTCTTCAGTAAGGTTTGCCATTTCATCGTGGAAAGATATACGAGCCAACAACGAGTCAAAATTATTAAAATGTACTACCGAAATTTGGAGTCAGTGGCCTCAACTTTAAAAGCGCTACGTCCAATTTGTGGTCGTCATAATCGTCCTACCAGACCAACAATTGAGCGTCTAGTGGAAAAATTTGAATCCACAGGCACAGTACAAAATGTTCCCGTGCCAGTGAGACAGAGAAGTGTCCGTAGTGTCGAGAATATTGCTGCCGCTGAGGCTTCAGTTCAAGAAAGCCCAAATGTGTCTCTCACATGTCGTTCTCAAGCGTTGGGCATCTCTGTGACGTCGTTGTGGCGAATTTTGCGAAAACATCTTGGCCTACATCCTTACAAGATCAAATTGACGCCAGAACTGAAGCCGCTTGACCACCATAAGCGTCGTATGTTCGTGAATTGGGCTGAGCAACAACTTTAAAATGATTCGGATTTTCATCGGAAAATCATCTTCAGCGATGAGGCTCATTTCTGGCTGAATGGCTTTGTCAATAAGCAAAATATTCGTTATTGGTCAAACAGCAATCCACACGTAATCCATGAGTCATCATTGCATCCCGATAAAATTACGGTTTGGTGCGGTTTATGGGCCGGCGGCGTCATTGGGCCGTACTTCTTTCGTGATGATCAAGACCGGCACATTACTGTGAATGCGAATCGCTACCGTTCAATGATAACCGAATATTGTTGACCCCAATTGGATCATATGGACTTGGAGGACAAGTGGTTCCAACAGGACGGCGCCACAAGCCAGACAGCGAATGCCACAATCAATTTATTTGGAAACCAAGTTTGGTGAACGTGTTATCTCACGAAATAGCCCAGTCGATTGGCCGCCCCGGTAATGCGATTTGACGCCGTTAGATTATTTCCTGTGGGGCTACGTCAAGTCTATGGTCTATGCCAACAAGCCAGCGACGATTGATGAACTTCGTACGAATATCGAACGTAAAATTGCAGCAGTATAGGCCGATTTATGCTTGAAAACCGTCGAAAATTGGGTTCATGGCCCGTGGTGGCCATGCAAAAGAAATCGAGTTCTATACATAATGGCATCGAACGTACTCTCACAGGAGTAAAGAATTCCATTGTTATCTAATACCGGGTTTGTTTTATTTAAAAAAAACTTTTGTAGCCCTCTTATTGAAAAACCCTTTATTACTTAAATTAATCATTACCATTGAAAAAAGTCTTAAAAAATCATTATATCATTTTTATAATAAATATCATTTTTATAATAAAACTCATAATGATTACGGTCCCTGACTTCAGTGGATGAACGAACAACAGACGACGACGGTTTCGGAGATAAGAGAAGACAGTCCAAATTATCCAAGTTTGGAGTTACTGGCACAATTAAATTACGTCACTAGAAACTTTTTTCCATCTTGGAGAGGACGAGATGTCTTCAGGCCATTTAATAGTATTAAACATATCCCCCAACGATTTAAGTTTAAAAATAATACAGACAAAATCAGTATTTAAAGTTTGAAATCCTGTCTTTGCCTCCTTAAATAGCTTAGCTCCAGCGAAGCCCACTTTCCTTAGCCGTAATTTTATCATAATCCCTTCCATTGAAGCCAGTACACTTTACATGGGCACGACTATCACAAAGCCAACATTGAAGAAATCAACCCTCATATATGTCCCTGACTGTACAAATCCTAAAAGAAGGCAAAATAATACTGGGTTGTATACAGGGTTATAGCATAATACGATTAAAAAAAAGTTGTTTAGTTGTCATTTAGCCCGCAACATGGGATAAGGAACTTCGTTCCACTAAGTTTGTTTTACAACCTATACTTTTCCTTAAGTTACATTCATTTCCGCCTAATCCCAATTTAATTAAACTATATCGCATAAAAAAACAAAACCTTCACGACTAATAATCTCACCAGAGTAATGGCGTTATAAATGAGTAGTATATGAAACATAGAGCCTAAGTACACTTTTCAGCTTATAAACTGAGGGCCTTACTAGGAACCTGATAAAAATCATATACATACATCTCTTGTGCATTACACCCTGAAAAAAAAGGCCTCTGTAACATATTCTGCAGGAACCATGTATATGTTTGGAACACACTTCAAACATTCATTATCAAGCTCTGTCAATCTTATACGCAACGCAAGCTCTGTCAATCTTGTATACATTGCAGCAATGCTAGTTTCAGTGGTTACAAATGAATTAGCACTTTGATGTAGTTCTCATTCGCGTTAACGCGGCTAAAGTAGTTAATGATAGATTTAACTAGCCTCACCATTCAGTCGCTTCCGAGCGCACAACCCGAAAAGATCATTGCATTGGATCTGGGGCTCTAGTTCTGTATAGGCCAGGAGTACTTTTCAATAAATTTACCGATTATAGCGGTTTCGGCTGACTATTCGTCTACAGCGGCTTCGGCTAACTAACCCATTATAGCGCTTTCGGCTGACTATTCAACTATAGTGGCTTTGGCTGACTATTTATTATAGCGGCTTCGGCTGACTAATCGATTATAGCGGCTTCGGCTGACTATTCACTTCTAGCGGCTTCGGCTCAATATAGCGGGTTCGGTTGAATATTCTATTATAGCGACTTTTTTGACTTTTCAATTATAGTGACTTTGGCTGACTATTCGATCATAGCGGCTTCAGATGACTATTCAATTATAGCGGCTTCGGCTGGCTATTTGCCATAGAGGGGTTCTTACCGACTATTCCCCTGTGCTGTTCTTACACAATCCATTCAATGATTACCATTACCGAACCGTTCTCACCGGATATCTAAATCACATTCCGTGTCAGTAACCCGCATACCCGATCTACATATCGAATTCCAACAAGCGCGTGTACAACACTAAGTTCCCGACCATCTTAAAATCGGCCAATCCGCAATGTGCCCCCGTGGAGTATGGTCAAGCCAAGACAAGTGCCCCCACAAGAGTGTCGTCAATCCAGACGAGTGTTATCAAGCTGCGACGAGCGATGGAATCAGTTGATGTTATTTCTGTAAATCAAATTACTTTGTAAATTAAAGATTCTGTTCAAATTTCGAAAAGTCTGGTGGATCCTAACGAAAGACTCTGAATATGAGTGAGCTTACCTCAGCCCTCAACAAAATCACGTTACAACATCTCTCCCTTGCATCGATGTTACCACGAAGAATGTGCAATGAAACATCAGATGAGACAGACGGCACCTTTAGGTGTATTTAGTCTATGGTGTAACTTATGTTTATTTTTCTTAAAGAGATCAACGTGAAACAATATAAAGTTCAAATACGTAATTGTTATCTGTTTGTTTTAAACGGACCTACATTTTACGAAAATATGTTTATAGGATATATGGAAGCCTCAGGATATTTCTTTGTATAAAAAAATCAGATGGACTATAGCGTTCCACTTTGAATCGATTCAAGTTTTTCGATGTTTTTTACTATTTTCTGGGATTTGAATTTTCAAAAATGATAATGCAAGGATTTTGCGGAGGAAACTCTTAGAATGCTGATTTAGTTAATGTAGTTTCAAGCAGCTAAACTATACAAAAGTCCAACTGGCGTTTGGGTTAATTTGGCGCAGAATTGCGTCAAAAAAATAATTTTAAATATTACTAAAATTCCTTTAGTGTTTTATGGAAGCCAACAATTATTTAATTGAAATTCTCATTGTGGACAACGAACGCCAACATCTCATTGTGGACACCGAACACAAGCAAGCCATTGATTATTAGGGCTTACCACGGCAACAAAAGAAATCTTAACATTTATGAATGTTACAACTTTGAGATATCATCAAAATTAATCACGTACTTGAAAAAATATTACGCTATAACAAAAAAATCGAACAAAATGGAAAAACTCTTAGCACCTAATATGCAGGATAAAAGTGTACAACGGACACACACGCACACACACATGGGCATTAAAAGTTTTTCCATTTACTGCTCGTATAAGATGAATATTTCTGACATCTTAATAATGACACTGGCAAGCATACGGCAACGTATCCGTAAAGTGTTTGGTAATCCTTTTCATATGTCCCGTAACTTGTTGTTTGCTGTTGATGATATTTGTTGTTGATATGTGTTGTTGTTGCTTTTGGTTTTTGTTTTTGACATAACATGACTTCTTGGCATTGTATTAATCCTTGCAAATACTCGTCCGTACGTACTTAGTTTAGTAGTTCTACCTACACATACGATACAGTACGTAGGAGCCAAAGTCTGTACATACCTCCACAAGTTGAGATACTAAACAAAGTTTTGTTATTAAAATCGTGCTGGTATTTTTTTTTTGTTGTTGGTTGCTTCCTGCCCACACCACATAATGGCTTCGATTTCGAAGGAAGAGTAGTACTTGTATGCCAGTACCATAGTTTTTTCATTTGATGAATATTTGGCTGCAACTCTTACATAAAACTTCGAACTGGCTACAGCAATGCATGAAACATGTTGTATTGGAGCTTTAATTTACTGTGATCCTTAAAAAGATGTTGGATGACCACTCTGTGTCAGCTATGAAAGTCAATTTCGTGCTGGTTATTATCCTGTGGCCGTCGGTGGTGCGATGGTAGTATGCGCGGCTCTTGTACATGAGTACGTGGGCTCGATCCCTGCTCACACCACCTAACATATCTTTCGACGGCGGTCACCTCGCTTAGTGACTGCGGCACTATCGAGTATTTAGCCATAAAAAGGCATCTCAAAAATACCGTTTGGAATCGCTGTAAAACTGTAGGCCCCTTTCAGTGAGTATAAAACTAGAAGCTCTTCCCAATCCCTTCGTGGTATGTAATAGGAAACCATTGCTTTCGACATTTCTAATCAACTGTGATATACTTGTGAAAATATTAAAACATCACGCGATATGTGTATAATCGATCAACAAAATCTTCTCTTTTAATATTCCCGTTTAGAGTGGTGTGAACTCGCTTAATCAGATACAATTTATTTTAAGCCATTTCCATATTCCTGTCCTATGGTGCTTAATTTTCAATTTCCAACATTATTTTGTTGTACGATCATATAGTTCAAGTCAATATAAACTAATTACACGCTGAAAGAACAGCCTCTGTAATATATTCTCCCAAGCATATTCTGCTGGAATATGTACCTATATGTGTGGAACAGACTTCAAACATTTATATGTTTGTAAGCCCCAAACTCAGGTATATTTAAATGCAAACATTAGCATGTTTACTGACAAATATTTATGCTTTTACGAGGGAACATATGTGTGCTTCATGCCAAACATCTATACAAGTACGTGGAAGCATTCGCGTGTTTCTCCCATATACTTACGTGGAAACATATGCGTATTTTCTCCCAAACATAATAATATTTAGAGACGAATTATATCTTCTTTTTTTATTTTTATAACTAATTCTATAAATATAACGGGTTTTTCAATAAGAGCGCTACAAAAGTTTTTTTAAATAAAAGAAAACCAGTTTTAGATACCAATGAAATTCTTTATTCCTGTGAAAGTACGTTCGATGCCATTATGTATGGAACTGGATTTCTTTTGCATGGCCACCACGGGCACGCTTGCAGAAGTCCAGACGCTGAACCCAATTTTCGACGGTTTTTAAGCATAAATCGGCCGATATTGCTGCAATTTCAGGTTCGATATTCGTACGAAGTTCATCAATCGTCGCTGGCTTGTTGGCATAGACCATAGACTTGATGTAACCCCACAGGAAATAATCTAACGGCGTCAAATCGCACGACCGAGGCGGCCAATCGACTCGGCCATTTCGTAAGATAACACGTTCACCAAACTTGGTTTCCAATAAATTGATTGTGGCATTCGCTGTGTGGCTTGTGGCGCCGTCCTGTTGGAACCACATGTCCTCCAAGTCCATATTGTCCAATTGGGGCCAAAAATATTCGGTTATCATTGAACGGTAGCGATTCGCATTCACAGTAATGTGCCGGTCTTGATCATCACGGAAGAAGTACGGCCCAATGACGCCGCCGGCCCATAAACCGCACCAAACCGTAATTTTTTCGGGATGCAATGATGACTCATTGATTACGTGTGGATTGCTGTCTGACCAATAACGCATATTTTGCTTATTGACGAAGCCATTCAGCCAGAAATGAGCCTCATCGCTGAAGATGATTTTCCGATGAAAATCCGAATCATTTTCAAGTTGTTGCTCATCCCAATTCACGAACAGATGACGCTTATATTGGTCAAGCGGCTTCAGTTCTGGCGTCAATTTGATCTTGTAAGGATGTAGGCCAAGATCTTTTTTAGCAAAATTCGCCACAACGACGTGACAGAGATGCCCAACGCTTGAGAACGACGTGTGAGAGACACATTTGGGCTTCTTGAACTGAAGCCTCAGCGGCAGCAATATCCTCGACACTACGGGCACTTCTTTGTCTCACTGGCACGAGAACATTTTGTACTGTGAATGTGGATTCAAATTTTTCCACTAGACGCTCAATTATTGATCTGGTAGGACCATTATGACGACCATAAATTGGACGTAGAGCTCTTAAAAATGAGGCCACTGACTCCAAATTTCGGTAGTAAATTTTAATAATTTCGAGTCGTTGTTAGCTCGTATATCTTTCCACTATGAAATGGCAAACCTTACTGAAGAGAAATGTCAAAAGAGCGGGAAAAATGTGGCGCCGTTTGCTGTCCCTATCGATTTACTTTTGTAGCGTCTCTGTTGAAAACCCTTTAAATCCACATTTAAAAAAATAAATGGTTTCCCATTACATCCCATGAAGGGACTGGGGAGAACTTCTCACAATCACTGAGCTGTGCGCTTTCCAGTTTTCACTCACTGATGGGGACCTACAGTTTTACACCGATTCCGAACGGTAATTTGAGAAGATTTTTCATGGCTAGATACTCGATAGTGTCGCCGTCACTATGCGAGGTGACCGCCGCCGAAAGAATTTTTTTTTGAAGGTGGTCAGAGCCGGGTTCGAACCCAGGATCTCATGTACAAGAGCCGCGCACACTAACCATTGCACCACCGGCGGCCACAAAAAATCCACATTTACTTATGTAAATAACACTGTGCGACACCAAAAAAAATGATGGGGTCTGTCAACGGATTCTGGTAGAATGGTCTTAAAAAAAATACACGTGTATCGGCGTTTTGCCATATCTGAACAGAATATTTTTTAGGGCGGGTCAAAGTTTCCGGCCCTAGGAACTTTCCTGCAACATATCGACATGGAAAATTGTGTGTTCCTTACTTCTGAGGTACAAAATGTTTTCAGAAGTTGTATAGAAAAGATTCAGATAAACATTTTGGTGGAACAAATTAACCCTCTAACTGTCACGTATAACCATAATTTTTACGTTTTTTTGAAATCTCGCAAAAACTGTATTAACCAAATACAAAAGGAATGCCGGTAGGGGACAATAAGTACTCGCGTATAAAAAATTATGAACATCCTCGTATTCAGGTCGTCAATACGCATCTTTGGAGACCGACACCTCGATTGAAATTCCAAAAACAGCTGTTTTCAGTACAGAAGATGAGAAGAGTCACAAGCTTCGAAACTATCGTCCGCCAACGTGAGTTCAAATCCTGGTGCCGTCTGTTTAAATTTGTTCTAATTGCAGAGAAACTCTTGATCTGTGTAGCCCATAAGAAATAGAAAATTTTTCATCTAAGAAATAACTTCAGATCGAATCATATACAATAAAAATTATGTGGTAGAGGCCGACATAAAACACTAACAAAAATACAATAGTTATGTATGACCGTAATATATGACCATCTCAATTGAAAAACGCTTTGAAGGAGAAAATAAAGTAAAGATGATTTCAGAATATTGCTGTTCGTTTCAAAGACAAACTATGATGCTGAAATAAAATGAAAACGCTCAATCAAATATTTTTGAGTTGAATGACCAAAACTTGTATTTTTCGTAAAATTTAGTTTTAATGAAAACTTCAATAACTCAGTCAATTAACAACAGATTTTTAAAACCTAATGTGCATTTTACTACTTAGTAAATATTTGGATTGATTAAATTCAGAAGTAGTATGGGTTCATTATAAAATATTTTGTAAAAATATCGCCAAAATATTGGTTTAAATATTTATAAATACATTTTCTGTCCTCTTACCATAGACGTTCTAAATCAACAACATGAAAATAGTTGAAATTCAAATGCCATCAATTTTCAAGCTCTCGTTCATTAAGAATATCAGATTTTGTTTAAATTTTTGACAACTAATCGATAAACCCTCGCCGTCGTCTAAAGATGTGATGTTGATATTGAACTGTAATGATGTTGACGTAAAAACTACAAAACCCGTAAAGGGTCGAATATTATAGGCTTGTTTATAGATTAAGAAAAAAAAAATTTCTCTTTAACAGTCATTATCACCATTTCAGATTAATGTATTGTAAAGGCTTACTCAAAGTATTAACTGTCAGTTTTTATTGAATTATACTTCTGGAGATATCACATTTATGATCAAATGACCCTTTTAAAATTTAACTGTAATATTGACGCTCTAATTTTGAGAAAACCCGATTTTGAACGAGGTTTTGACTTATGATGCGCGACTCTTGATCACGAGCAATGGACTTCGATCCCTGATCTCACCATCTTAAATTTCTTTCGATGATGTTCAATTCGTTTAGTGAAGTCAAAGCTACCAAAACATTAACCCTGAAAAAACTTCTAGAAAACTCGTTCGGAGCCGGTATTAAACTGTGGGTCCAATCGTTGGGTGTATAACTCGAACACGCACAGCTTAGGTTAAGTTAGGGGGAAGTTGCTGTTACTATTGACAAATTTAATCTAACATAGACGGTTGTGATACCATGGTGCGTATTATCCCGTTCCAGTCATTGAACCTCTAAATTAACCTGCTGTGGTTAAAGGACGTAGAAGCCGTATGACACTTAACCCGATATTGTAGGATGTGGCAGAAAAAGAGACGCATATTAGTCCCCGGTGAAACAAGTTGTACTCTGCACAAAGGTCATTCTGATCACGTTCTTGAATGCCTTTTAGATCCAAAATGAGGTTAAATCATACGTACAAAAGTGAGGTAGATGTTCGACGCTCTCATCCTCTTCGTCATTCCCATAACATGTGCAGTAACCAGTTACATGAGCGGAGATTCCTAGACTAGGCACGTGTTTGACACAGCCGCTACGATTACCACTATCATAGGGACATTTAGTTTAGGAATTGATATCAAGCCTAACGTACGGTTCAGTCCATTACATGGCCGTACGTGCCTGATAAATCAGTATTTTTTGTCTCCTGACCATCTAACATTCGCATGTCTACGAGCTTTGGCTTTAAGCAGAGCATGTATGCCGAAAGAGGCATACCCGATTGCTCCATATACAGTGGAATGGATAAGGTATTCTGTAGTCCCGCCAGCTCATTAGCTCTTTGGTTCCTAGGAATGATCCTGTGCCTCGGGACACATTTAGGCTGGCTATAAAACTGCGTATCTTTCTCATTTCAGCGACAGATGAGCGACATTTGTGGGCCGTTCTTGAAGACAGAAATACAGATCACAAAGAATTTATTGACTGTAAGAGTACACTCAGAGAACTAATTGTTTGAAAAGAGGTCGTAGCAACCGTAAATTCGGCTGTTGCCTCCGAATTGAGGTTGCCACAACCGAATAGAGGTTGCCACAACCGGATTGAGGTTGTTACGACCGAATTTAGTATCCACAACCGAAATTCGATTGAAGCAACCTCGTTTCAGAATTGATTCGGTTGTGACAACTGAATCTTCAAATTATATTCGCTCAGTCAACTAAATTTTTTAAAATTTCGGTTGAAACAACTGAATTTCAAATTAATTCGGATGCAACAACTGAAATTGGTACCTAATTCGGTTGGGGTAACCGAATCTGGTCTTAACCAACCTCAATTCCGTTGTAGTAACAGAATTTGACATCAATTTGGTTGTAGCTATCGAATTTGGTTCAATTCGGTCACAATAACCGAATCTAGCCTTAATTCGGTTGCAACGACAGAATTTGGAGTCAATTCGGTTGCTGTAACCAGATTTCTCATGAATTCTGTAGGTACAACCGAATAAATTTTCAATTCATTTCATTCTGACGTTTAAAATTTTATAATCAAATATTATTTAAAAAGTTAAGTAAAATATATTTTGATTTAAACCGTCTTATTTTGCAGATGTTATTTAAGCAGATATCAACAGCAGATATATGTATATGCGGTAGTCTGGATACAAAATGGCTTTGGACCTAGAGCAACCGATACAACACGTTAGAATTAGTGCGGTGTCCCATGATGGCCGGTACTTCAATAAAGGCTAATTAATTAATTTACAAAAATACAAGAAAATAAATCAGCACTTAATAATAAAAACAATTTAATAATTCATTTATGACAGTATCTAAATTCGGTTGTAACAACCTCTAATTCGGCTATGACAACCTATAATTTGGCTGTGACAACCTCTAATGAGGTTGTGCCAACCTCTAATTCGGCTGTGACAACCTCTAATGAGATTGAGTCAACCTCTAATGAGGTTGTGCCAACCTCTAATTCGAGTGTGACAACTTTTAATGAGGTTGTGTCAACCTCTAATGAGGTTGTGTCAACCTCCAATTAGGTTGTGTCAACCTCTAATGATGCTGTGTCAACCTCTAATGAAGTTGTGTCAACCTCTGATGAGGTTGTGCCAACCTCTAATTTGGTTGTGACAACCTCTTAATTCGGTTGCGGCTAATTCGGCTGTCTCAACCGAATTTTTCTGTGAGTGTAGGTGTTGATAGCCTATTCGGGGATGACGTTTCGTCCCACCCGAAGAGAAACTTCTCTGATTGTCATGACTTCTGGCTGAAAGGGACTACAATGATCTGGTAGCAGTTGCACAAGGTCTAGAACATGCTCTTGAGAATAGACTCCGAAACCTTACTTGGCCATCTAGTTTGAAGCCATCTGAGTAGAAGCTTAAATACAATCTACAACCTGGCAGTCCTGCCTGTCTAGGCTATGAGTCGAAAAGTTTATCTCTAAGGTAGAAGTGGGTGGCATGTAATGCAATTCCCTTATTGATTGTCACAGATCTCTTAAAATCGCCCAATATCCATATGGGATGGTGGTTCATTGCGGGGAATGGCTTAGTCGAGGTATTCCCTAGTCATTGGGATATATAATATTGACCCTAATCTTGCGTGCTTATCTCGTCATTCTCTGGCATATTCTTGTATAACAATAAACTATATGTACATAGTAGGCACAGGGTGATTTTTATGTTCCCGACCGATGTTTTTGACCGCCATTTCTGTTTGTTTGACATTTTTCAGTTTGTGTATAACAGTTGTGCAGACCAGTCGATAACAATTTATTATGGATCATCTAAGGCATCAACAAAACGTTGAAGTTATTAAAACATTTTATCTTCGTAATCGTTCAATTTTAAAAACGCGAAGAATTTTTCGGGACTTATTTGGTTTAAATAATATTTTGGTTTATTTGGTTGCCGACCAAGCCAATCATTCAGCGGATTGTAAAGAATTTTGAAACTTTATATACACTGGGAGATTAAGTCAAGTCTGGCCGAACTCATACCGCACATACGGCACAAAACAATTCAGATGCTAAAGAACAACATTATTGAAGAAATTGGAGCAATAGCACCCGTAATATGCCAAAATTTAATTCAAAATATTGTTAAAAGTGCACACATTTGCGCAGCATCCAGAGGCTGCCATTCAGCCGATATTATATTTCACACATAATTGTTATAACACAGGCGTTCATGGAATAGAATGTTATTAAAACATATTGTAGCGTTTAAGATTTATTTAAAAAAAAATCATCGCCCTGGACCGTAAAAGTTACCCTATATATCTATTAATTTTGCTTGCAATACTTCAGCCTGAGCCAATGCGATTTTTTGCATGAAATTAAAAGGATTTATCAAAGAGTTATCTTTTATTAATATTTATGACAAACCACAACAATATTTAATTTGTTTCCAATACACAAGTAAACCTGAATTTTTTTGTAATACAGATCCAATTAAAATGGGGGAGAAAACACGGCACAATTATATTTTGCGCTGCAAACACTGACAGAAATAATAAGGACGAATCCTATTAATCATATTAAATTACATTAAGTCAAACTATTCGGAATTGAATGTCGTTCATTGTACACCTTGATATTTTATTATAAGGCAACTACGGACATTGTCACTGGCTAATAAGTTGTTCTGGTTCTTGTTAGGGGTTTAACAGTTGATCAACTATTAAACCCATGTACACTATATATCCATTAAAAGATAATGGCTCCAGCAAACTTTCCTGAGTCATCACTATTTAATCACTGATGTATTTATATGGATTTTTATAGTCTTTAATGCATTTTCCATTGAGTGATCAATTACTTTGAATGTATTAATGCAGTTTTTTTCACTCAATTGTTAATTACAATATGCGTATTCACGCACATAAAATTATTGTTTGATACAGCATTTTTATGCAGGTTGGTTACACTTTTGCAATTATCACTTTAATTAAATTCAATTGTAAGTGAATTTCACACAACATCGCTCTTTTTATCAAACCATACAAAAAAAGAATGTTAAGCAGAATTGAAAAAATAAAACTTCTTCTATGGACCTGGAAAGATAAAAAAAAAACAACAACAACAATAATTTATCAGAATTCATTTTATTCGAATTGGTTAAACAAAAACAATCAGTTTGTAATTAAGCATTTAATTTAACGTATTCCATGATATATTATTAAATCGAATGATTTCTTCACAATAATATGCAGCAATTACGTACGACATTTCGTCGGTTTTTGTATGAATCTCTGTAAATGTAAGTCAATTACCACACCATTTCCACATCTAATAGTGAAATATTATATAACAAATTAACAAATACATTGATATACATGTGAAATTCCAATTGATTTAAAACCCAGAAAACAACTATCAGTCGAATATATAAATTTTGGGATTTTTAAAAATTCTCTTCCACTTCAATTCCAACCGTTGAATATTGTAAGGTGCACCTGAGAATGTTGTTAACATTTTGATTTTTTTCATTTAAAACAAGCACATTGATCTTATTTGATATAAACTCTGTACAAATTATTTTTGTTCAAGATTTTATTGAAATAATTCGGTAGTTTAGAGTGTACTTTAGTTACCTAAATAACTGTTTAAAATATAGATTATTTAAAGCTAGCAGTGCAAATCTGTGTCACCTTATAGCCAATTTAATTTCTATATAATGTAATAAAACGGGGTTTTCAATAAGAGTGCTACAAAAGTTTTTTAAAAAAACAAAACCGGTTTTAGACACCAATGAAATTCTTTATTCCTGTGAAAGTACGAAAGTACGCATGGCCACCACGGGCACGCTTGCAGAAGTCCAGACGCTGAATCCAATTTTCGACGGTTTTAAAGCTTACATCGGCCGATTCTGCTGTAATTTCACGTTCGATATTCGTACGAAGTTCATCAATCGTCGCTGGATTGTTGGCATAGACCATAGACTTGACGTAGCCCCACAGGAAATAATCTAACGGCGCCAATCGCACGACCGGGGCGACCAATCGACTGGGCTATTTCGTGAGATAACACGTTCACCAAACTTGGTTTCCATTGATTGTGGCATTCGCTGTGTGGCTTGTGGCGCCGTCCTGTTGGAACCACATGTCCTCCAAGTCCATATTATCCAATTGGGGCCAAAAATATTCAGTAATCATTCAATGGTAGCGACTTGCATTCACAGTAATGTGCCGGTCTTGATCATCACGGAAGAAGTACGGCCCAATGACGCCGCCGGCCCATAAACCGCACCAAACCGTAATTTTTTCAGGATGCAATGATGACTCATGGATTACATGTGGATTGCTGTCTGACCAATAACGCATATTTTGCTTATTGACGAAGCCAGAAATGAGCCTCATCGCTGAAGATGATTTTCCGATGAAAATCCCAATCATTTTCAAGTTGTTGCTCAGCCCAATTCACGAACATACGACTCTTATGGAGGTCAATCGGCTTCAGTTCTTGCATCAATTTGATCTTGTAAGGATGTAGGCCAAGATCTTTTCGCAAAATTCGACACAACGACGTCACAGAGATGCCCAACGCTTGAGAACGACGTGTGAGAGACTTTCTTGAACTGAAGCCTCAGCGGCTGCAATATTCTTGACACTACGGGCACTTCTTTGTCTCACTGGCACGGGAACATTTTGTACTGTGCCTGTGGATTCAAATTTTTCCACTAGACGCTCAATTGTTGATCTGGTAGGACGATTATGACGACCATAAATTGGACGTAGCGCTCTTAAAGTTGAGGCCTCTGACTCCTAATTTCGGTAGTAAATTTTAATAATTTCGACTCGTTGTTGGCTCGTATTTCTTTCCGTGATGAAATGGCAAACCTTACTGAAGAGAAATGTCAAAAGAGCGGGAAAAAATTTGGCGTCGTTTGCTGTCCCTATCGATTTACTTTTGTAGCGTCTCTGTTGAAAAACCCGTTAAAATAGTTCCTATTTCAGCATCGTTTTTGGGGCATGTGCTATGCCCTTCATTTTAAGTTTAGTGCACTTTCATACAACGAAATTTTGGCACGAGGTTCCTTTTCGCACTTTGGCGGTTGGGGGCTAAATGAAAAAAAATTAAACAGCTTTTTTAACGCTATTATGCTACAAACCAGTATTAGCAACTATATTGGGTACTTTTGCTGTGATTTGTTTTTAGACTGATATATGTTGGGAATTTCTTCTTGAATGGGAAGTTTTCTAGGTGCATCCTGTAATCTTTATTTCGTATATATTGTAGTTTTGAATTCAATAAAAAGTAAATTCAGAAAAGCCAAAGTGTAACAAGCTAAAAAAGAAAATTTTCTTAAATAAGTGCACTTTTAAAAAAAAAGGAAGTTTTCTCAAAAAAATATCTATTCATATTCATAAGCAAAGTTGGTTGGTTGGTTGGTTGAAAAGGCTGCAAGACAGCACGCTGTCTAGCACACTTAGGCTAAAGAAACCCATTGCGATACCTGCAGTTTCCTCCATAGCAACTATTGACTAGTCGTCCAGCCAATATGCCCTTTCAATAAATTTGTCTATAAGACCTACAGGAATATCCTGTAGGGCTATGGTACTAACTAGATGTTTTCCGAATATCCTACTTCTCAGTCGTGCCAGGGCAGGGCAATCCAAGAGAAGGTGTTTCGTCATTTCTTCGTCCTCTTCCATGCAGCATCTACAGAGAGTGGAGTTTCTATGTCCCAATTTACGGCGTATTTTCCTACAAGACAATGTCCCGTAAGTGTTCCTATCTTTGTGGATAACCTGCCTCTCGGCAAGTTAATTAGTTGCCTAGACCTCTTCCTGTCCACCTGTGGCCAGAGGACCCTGGCTTGTTTGCAAGTTGAAGTAAGTCTCCACTTGTCCTTGAACATATTATTGGCCCACTGCCTGTTCTGCAAACGGCAGGTAGAGATTGGCTTACTAACAAAGTAACTTTTCTTAAAAAATACCTTATTTTAAAGAAGTACCATTGCTTAAAGAAATTAAATTTTCTTACAAAACATACCTTTTCTTAAGAAAAGTAGTTTTTTAAAAATAAGTACCCTTTCTTAAAACAGTAAATTCTCTTACAACAAATTGGATTTTTTAAAAAAACTGAATTTTTTTTAAAGTGTACCTTTTTTGTGAAACAAAATTAACTTTTCTTGAGATAAGTACCTACTCTTAAAAATTTACCTATTCTTAAAAAGCCCAATTCGAAAAAAAATTCCCATTTCTAAAAATAAGCATTTTCTTAAAAAAAATGCCTTCTCTTAAAAAAATACATTTTCTTACAAAAATTCCTTCTGTTGAAAATAGAATAATAACTTTTCTTTTCTTGTGTTAAGCAGCTTTACTGAAAATAGGTAAATTGTCTTAAAAAAGTAAAATTTTCCTAAAAAGAGTACCACTGCTTTAAAAAGTACCCGATCTTAAAAAAAAAATTCTTTGTAAAGAATTCATACCCTTATGACTCTTCGTACAGAAAGTACTTCTTCTTAAAAATAGTTCCTTTTGTTAAAAAACTATTAGCTTTTAATAAAAGAAGTAACTCTCTTTAACAAAATACCTTTTCGGGACAATATTATACATATTCTTACAAAAAAAACCTAAAAATATCCTCTTTTTAAATTATTTATATTAACTTCACCAGTGTATATGCATGCCGAGGAAACTTTGGATTGATTTTTAACCCTTTTCCCTGATCCAATCGAGCTGCAACTGCGCAAACTAATGGACTATCAAAATATGGACCCACAAAAGTTGTGGGGCCGGCGGGCTGTTCGGAAAGAGAACTCCCGCAAAACTGAACCAATCTTTATGAAATTTGTTACGGGACAAAATTTAGTCAAATGTACAGAAAACTTGGCGGATGACCGGTTGGTCAACACGATGGATCTCGTAAAGTACAAGCGATCTTAATGAAATTCGGTACTCGGCAATGTTTTCCTAAAAAATAAAGACTAACTACAGCACCACGCCTATTTGCGTACCTCGCATACAAAAGTGGCTGGCCGACTCGATATATCCCGTATACCACAACCAATCATACCAAAATTTGGTAGCGATCAATATTTTGTGTAATACTATATAATATCGAATGAACAACTTTGCCGTGCCCATGTGCCCATTTTTTACCTCCCATATAAATCTTGGGCAGACAGTTGACTGATAGGCACGATAATTCCCCGTAATCACTTAGGATCATAGTTAAGTTGGATATTGAATAACATTTAGCGCAATGTCAGTCACCCTGCTGTTGAATATTGGCACATATGCCACCCGTATTCGTTTGCTTACTTGAGCAAACTATTTTTTACTTAAATACATCGAAATCGAAGCTAAAAAAATTTATGCAGTTTCCGCAACTGATGGTTTGAAATGAGGGTTTCTCCAAATTTTAGATGTGGGACCAAAATTAGACAAATATTTTACTTTACAATCCCATGGGACTTCGACTGTGTTAACTTTGTGGACTAAAACATTACTTGCGTTTTTGTGTGAAGTAATTTGTTTTGATTTGCACTGTTAACAGTAATTTTCTATTTTTTGCAGTACTTTAGTACAGTATATATTGACAACTGAAGAATCGGGAAATAAATAAGTACAAATGGCACCAATTATTACAAGGCCATTTACATTTCCGGCCAAGGCACTCTGGCAACACCATTGTAAAGTGTTAAATTTTTTAGATTAACGATACTTAGAAAGTTTTGACGTGAGAGCATTAGTTCTGGATAATTCAGTGACTCGAAAATTTCAAATCAGAATTTTAATGTTTATATATCGATGATGCACCATCATCCTTCAGTACTGTGAAAAACGTATAACGAATTTGATTGGCTTTGACGTTCGCTTAAGGACGCATTTCTTGTAGGTTGTCCAAAATCGGTGGTTGTGCCAGAACTCGTATTGCAAAAAAAAATTAAAAAGTAAACAAGTGTGACAAATTTTGACGCCATATGTTTGTGTTTATCGACAACGTATTGTGAATTGACGCCAACGTTATTATTATGCACGTTGCAGGATGGGGGCTAATTGAAAAAATTTTAAACAACTTTTTTTTAACTACTTTATTACAACTCACTATTATCAACTATATTGGATACTTTTGGTTTGGTTTGGTTTAACGGGAAGTTTTTTAGGTGGAGCCTGTTTATTACATATTGTAGTTTTCAACCCAATAAAAAAGTAAATTTAGAAAAGCAAAAGTGCAAGACTGGCGAAGCCTTGAAATCTAACCTGAGCATGGAATTATATTTGGCAGCACACTTACTCTTACACTCGGACTTTTGGTTTGGTTTGTGTATACACTAATACATGGGGAGCAATTTGTTGTTTAATGGGAAGTTTTCTAGGTGGAGCCTGTTTATTACATATTGTAGTTTTGAACTGAACAAAAGTGAAAGACGTTTAAAAAACTACCTTTTCTTTCATGCGCACCTTTTTTGTAAAACAAAATAACTTTTCTTGAGATACATAAGTATCTAATCTTAAAATTGCACATGTTCTTTCGTAAAACAAGCTTTCTTCAAAAAAGTACATTCTCTTAAAAAAATAAATTTTCTTACAAACTTTCCTTTTCTTAAAAGTACCATTTCTTAAAAATAAAATAAGACCTTTTCGTTTCTTTTCTTGACATATGTAGCCTTTCTGAAAATAAGTAAACTTTTCTAAAAAAATAATCCTTTCCTAAAAAGAGTACCGATTTAAAAAGTACCTGTTCTTAAAATAAGTACTTCTTTGTGAAAAAATGGACTCTATTAGGCTTATTCTTACAGAAAGTACTTCTTATTAAAAATGGTTCATTTTCTGTAAAAAAAACATTAGGTTTTACTAAAGTAGTACGTCTCATTAAAGAGAGGACCTTTTCGAGAAAATATAATATATATTCGTACAAAAAGGACTTAAAAATTTACTTTTTTTAAAAAAAAATAAATACAATAAAAAAAAATTTCTTAAAAAAACTTGATAGTTTTACAAAAAGTATCTTTTTTTTAAAGAACCATTTAAATTATAGTAATTTTCAACAGGCGCCTTAGGCGTGTTGGAACTAACTACAACATAATACATAGCGAAAGGAACTTCGTTCCAACCGGGTGTCCCCTGACACCTCATGTAATTTTTTATTTTTTATGCAGGGTTGTTATTTCATTTTGAAATTAATCTACAACTATGGGGGTTACTTCATTTCTTATTTGGTGTTTACTTTATTCCGACTGGGTCTAGTTTCATATTTCAACTTTTAGTATTACTGAGCTTTATCTCATTTAAGCACTTTGGCTTCATATATATACCAATTTTTACTAAGTAGACTAAGCTTACGTTAACAATTTCCCTATATACCGTACAGTCAGTTTTGAATGATGATGGTTGATCCCGAATTTTAAGTCATATTTGGGAGTGATGTAAAGTAATAGAAGAGTTACCAAATCAATATTCAGATTATAATACTCGTGCAATGTCGCTGAAACTTGCTATTTTTTTTACTGATATACCTAAACCTAAATAAAGAGTGGGCCATGTAAGATTTGGAATTTGAACCCCCAGTTATGTCGCAGCAGATGGCCAATTTGACGTTTACGAAGTGAAAGATTACACTGTGCGACACCCAAAAAAAAATTATGGGGTTCCGTCAACGGATTCTGGTAGAAAGGTCTAAAAAAATATACGGGGGCGTGGTCAAAATGTTCTACAAAAATTATCGCCATAATATTTTACTATATGTGTCCGAACTATCCAAAAGAGAAGTCTTACCCCAAGTGCTAGATAAAAGCTGAAATATGACAAAATTCATTATATAATGTGGACTATTTTTAATGGAAACAGCAAAATGACAAAATTCATTATTAACCCTTAGAAGGCAGTTAGTTTTTGCTTATTATCTATCACTTGGGCTAAGATTTGTGTTTTGGAGTGTTCGGACACGTAGAGTGAAATTTTATGGCGATAATTTTTGTAGAACATTTTGACCACGCCCCCGTCAGTTTGGAGCAGTTTTTTGCGAGTTTAAACAAACGAAAAAATTATGGTTATACATGACAGTTAGAGGGTTAAATCGCTCCACAAAAATGTTTATCTGAATCTTTTCTATAAAACTTCTGAATATATTTTGTACCCTAGAAGTAAGAAACACACAATTTTGCATGCCGATATGTTGCAGGAAAGTTCCAAGGGGCGGAACCTTTGACCCCCCTAAAAAAAATTCTGATCAGATCTGGCAAAAACGCCGATACACGTATATTTTTTAAACCTTTCTACCTGAATCCGTTGACAGAACCCCATCATTTTGAAGAAAAAAATATAATTCTGTCACACAGTGTTATCAGTAAAAGGTTACAATTTGAAAAAAAAAGTGGGAAATATAAAAACTTTTTTCTACAGTGCTGAGGCCAAAACGCAAACTGTAAGAAATCTACGAAATAAATTCGGTAAAAATAGAGTACCAGCAACGCAGTTTGTGGATCAGTTTGTGAAGCGAGTTCGTCAATCAGCGTCCTCACTGAACAAAAAAAAATCGTTCACGTGCTCGTCCAGTGCATTCAGTGGAAAACACTGTCCCAATAGCTTATAGTGTGCTCGAACAGCCATTATAATAAACTAGTAACCGTTCGCAGCAATTGAATATTGTTCTCAGTTCATTGCGCAGAATTGATCATACAGACTTCGGTATGAAGGCTTCTAAAGTCGAATCAGTCCAACAACTGAAGCCTCGTGACCATCCGATGCGCTTTCGCTGCGCTGAATGCGCTGAAGATCGCTTCAGATTGAGGATTTTTAGCGGAAACAAAATTGATGCATTTGGGGCTCGGACAATCCACGCGTCGTCGAGGAGAAGCCGACGCATCCACAACGAGTAATTGTTTGGTGCGGTTTTTGGCATTACGGCATCATAGGTCAATTTTTCTTCGAAAATGTGAAAGGAGCCGCCGCTACCATCAATGGCGAACGTTACCGTGCTATGCTCAGCGGTGTTTCTTTGTGAAGAGGATGAAATGAACGACGTTCGGTTTCGAAAGGATGGCCACACAGCCAACGTAGCAATCGAACTCTGCACACTGTATTTGAAAACCGCATAATCAGCCGAAACTCGGAAGCCCTTTGGCCGCATTATAGCTGTGATTTGAACCCGTTGGATCATTACCTCTAGAGCGCCGTGAAATATAAGTTTTACGCGAACAAGTCCGAGTGTATTGTGGCCTTAAACCAAGAAGTAGGGGCGCAAAGAATCGAAAAAGTATTCAAAATTTAAAATTTTATATTGCCCACACCTTAGTTTCCCATTACATCCTATGAAGGCATAAGCTTACAGGCTCTGACTTGGACCTGCAGTTTTTCATCGGTTCCCAACTGTATTTCAGCAAGGTTTTTCATGGCTATGTACGAGTACTCGATAGTCGATCTCAAACATCAAAAAGGTTGAATTAGATGTTTATAAAACTCATAGTTTTCCATTTTGTCCCAAAAACCGAAACCGGTTATTAACCCGTTTCTACATCTCGCTTTAACCGAAACCCTGTTTCGCAAAAAAAGTTAATATTTGAAGAAACCGAAAACCGACATTTTCGAAAAACCGGTTTTTTGAATACACTACTGGAAATCTATAAAGACCCTAAAATAGCCATGACATTATAGGTCCCGATTACTGATAGCCCTAGTCGCCGCATTAATTTAATAATATATAATTTCCAGTTCATAAAGAAGCGTAGCTTAAACGTAGTACCTGTGATCAATTCTTGAGTCTACCCAACTTTTCCCCTCTCTACATATTTTCCTAAACACCAATTTAATATTTTTTGTATAAATTCGACATCTACATCTTTAAAGACGTTCAATGTAATTGAAAGTACAAATGTTCGCCACAATTTTAAATTATATAGACATGTGCATTAGCCAATGCCCACTTTCTAATGAAACTCATACCAATATACCGACTGATACTTTATCATGCATTTGACATAATGCAAGCACAAACATTGTGTATAATTTCTACTAAATTCAAGGCAATTCCTGGTATAAATATTCCAAATGAAGTGACTATAGATAATGACTAGTACTAACCATATTTACATTGCAGTTGTCATTACGATAAGGTGTACCTGCAAATGCATAAAGCAAACACCAATTTAGTGTTTCGGCCACAATGTTATTTTTACAATGTCGACTAAAATTGTACACGATAATGACAGTCAAATATTTGTAATTAGGATACAATTGACAGTGAAGTTTCTGACCGACTTGGTGAATTGTGCATGAATTGACACTAAGAATGATTTCGAGTATTCGAAGAAAAAATTTACGGATATCTGTGAGTGGGGTTGCTTGAATGTGCGTTACAAATTTGTGTATACGAATTAAGCTCAGTTATCGACCCAGAATAAGTATAATACATGGAACGTATATCATTTCCATGTCTCTGTATGCTGCCATTGTCGGGAATTGTGGGGGGAATAAGCAATTTATAGCAGCTTGACTATCGCAGATTATGTTGATAACCTAGGTAGTTATAACGGAATCAAATGTGGGTTACCCCAGGTTCAATAAATCCCTCGTTTAAACATGACATGACCCACGAAAAATTTTTAGTCCGGAATGTTGATCAGGTCACCAAGTGTATGCACAGTTAATCTAGTATTATCAGCTGCACATTCTCGGCAGTAATTGCATGTAGGGCACTCAGGTTAGTGGTTGTTTCAATTTAGAAATGGAACAAATTCGTCACAGGAATAAATATGTTCGTCGCCCCAACAACTTTTGTCATCGAAAGTGAGTTAACGTACGGTTTCATTGCCGCTATGAAAATGTGTTCATCAAAGCTGTGGTTGTTGAGGGAATGTATGTGTTGCATTGCTGCAATAAATTGTTATCATTGCTGCAATGAACATGATTAATTGTTGCAATGAATTTGGTTCACTGCTGCAATGATTTTGTTGCATTGCTGCAATGATTTTGTTTAAGTTTGAAACTATTTATTTATTATTGCATTGGTGGTATGTATTATTCAAAATTTTGTTTTAATGATTTAGTAAATTAATTTCTTTTTTGCTGAATATGTACTTAATCTTCTAAATCTGTATTATGCACCCCACATGCCCCAATGTAAGAAGATTGTGGTATTTCAGGGTTTAATGTGTCTATCGTGTTCTGGTCCTACAAATAAATTAAAATAGATGGATGTATATCTAGGTAGATTCGCGTTCATATATGTGTCGAAGATATATTGATATATGCATATGTACTTACCATGAACATAAGCCACACTACCATTACGCTTTTTAATCTACATGTAATGGAACATTAGATTTCGGTTCAGAACTAACTTCCCTTAAGACAAAACCACACCATATGTATTCTTCAAATCATATACTCTTGTTGTATTGAAGGTACTTTCGTTCAATTCAAGGGCCAATTTTCCTCTTCATAGAGCCAGCGATCGCTCTGTAAGCATTTTCTTTAACTGACCAACTTGGTTTATTTTAATCAGATTGTGAAGTTTTTATTTTAGTCTGCCCAAATTTACTTGAAACACTATGTTAAATCTATATCTCTGGCTTCGACTGTCCGCATACTTGTCGTTCGGTTTTCATCTATCGCTTCTTGATTGAATTACTTTATGCAACATTTTTGAAGTCATCGACTGCAAATACCCTCTCGTGAGAAATTTCTCGAAGTACAATATACTTTTTAAATTTTGCTAGTTTATCTGCTGTTCGGATTTTATGGCCTCGTGTGTATTTTGGCTAAAACTTAATTATTCCGAACAATGTGCAATTTTTCTAACAGCTATATCTCAGTGCAATGTGACCATCGGTGGTGCAATGGTAGTGTGCGCGCCTCTTGTACATGAGATCCTAGGTTCGATCCCTGCCCAGACCGGCGACACCATCGAGTATTTAGCCATGAAAAAGCTTCTCAAAATACCGTTCGGAATCGGTGTAAAACTGTAGGTCCCAATCAGTGAGTGAAAACTGGAAAGCGCACAGCTCAGTGATTGTGAGAATCTCTCCCCTGGCCCTTCATGGGATGTAAAGGGAAACCATTTATTTTGTTTTATATCTCAGAAACCAATAGGAGTTTTGTTTTCCTGTCTTCAGCACAATTGTAGCTATCGACTAGGAGAAAAAAAGTGTAAAACAAACTAATCCCAAAACTTTGCAAAAATTTCGAAAAATTTTAATTTTTTCCATCTTTTTCACCTGGCAATCTGCGGACTTACGTCAGTTTTTCACACAAACTAAAATTTTTAACTAACATCTCGTAAACCATACACACAGATCTCATTTTTTGACTTTAGTTGATTCAAAATAAAAAAAAAAAATTATTAATTTTCCAGCTGTGTCTTACATCGAAAATTCGAGAAATGTAGCAAAAGGCATAAAAATAAATAAATTAATCAATATCGTTTGCAGTTGATGCTCTCAGCGAAGCCGGTGAAGTTGATGCTGTTGGGGTCTTCGCTGGTGGTTTAGGTCCGTGATATGAATCATCATCATCTGAGCTTCTTAGCATGGAATGACATATTTTTGTGTGTCCTTAAAATATATCGCCAACCGCGATTTTAGTGCACTATGACTACAACAACAAACTTCTGCAAGCACTGATTCCAGCTTTTTTCCTGAAGATAATTTTTCCATTGGCATGGTGACCTGATGTAATGGCTCTCCTTGTTCGATTCGGTGGTTAATTAGTACAATACCTCATCGAAGTGGTGATCCAGAAATTGTAATTTCAATGTCATAGATGGATTGATGTTATGAATGTAGTTGAATATTGTTTTCACCAATTTCTTTGCTCGTCTGACTGGGCACGGTCTTTCTTACAACGCCCTCGATTACAGCTATTAGTGCGTCCCAGGCTCTCCGGTGGTTGTCTGTCAGTACGTTCGTGAATATTTCGCCTTGCATTCGTTTTTTATATCCAGACCATTGATAACACCTGTTGAAACTGATTCTAAGAATTAAAAAAAAAGGTTAATAAAAATCAGATCAATAAGATCAGTATTGTAGAGAGGGTTTCTCCAAATCACTGCCATAAAATACATGTGTGTTGTACTTCATTTTCAATCTGATATTTAGTACATAACATGGGGGGAAGTATTTAAATTTGATTGAATTCAAATAAAATCATTAATTACTCATTATTGAAAAAAAAATGGTTTCCCATTACATCCCATGAAGGAATTGGGGAGAGCTTCTCACAACCAGTAAGCTGTGCTCTTTATAGTTTTATACTCATTGATTGGTACCTACAGTTTTACACCGGTTCCGAACGGTAGTTTAAGAAGCTTTTTCATGGCTAAGTACTCGATAGTGTCGCCGTCACTAAGCGAGGTGACCGTCGTCGAAACAAATTTTAAGGTGGTCGGAGCAGGGATCGAACCCAGGATCTCCTGTGCAAGAGGCGCGCACACTACCCATTGCACCACCGATGGCCACTCATTACTCATTATTATGCAACCCAAAAAAAATCTCAATTCTTCTCGAAAATATGGGCCAAAAATGGTGAAAACGGACAGAAAAAATTAAAATATCTCAACTTTTTGCAATTTTGGTTCTGCTCTGACCACCTTATATTCCTTTCCACGGCGGACACTTAGCTTAGTGACGGCGACACTATCGAGTTTGTAGCCATGAAAAACATTATCAAAAATACCGTTCAGAGACGGTGTAAACCCGTAGGTCCCAATCAGTGAGTGGAAAACTAGAAAGCGCACAACTCACTGGGTGTGAGAAACTCTCCCCAATCCCTTCATGGGATGTAACGGGAACCATTTTTTTAGATGCATTTTTTTCGGCTTAGTTCATTTTATACTTTTTTCTCCTAGTCTGTAGCTACAATTGCGCTGAAGAGAGGAAAATAAAATTCTAACTGGTTTCCGAGATATAGCTGTGAGAAAAATTGCATGCTCTTCGGAAAAATTAAGTTTTGGTCGAAATATACATAAGGCCATAAAATCCGAACAGCAGCTAAACTAGCAAAATCAAAATAGAGTTTTGTTAATTTTAATAATTACGTCGAGAATTTTACACGACAAGGAGTTAGCATTTTATGAGTGGCACTGTAGCACTCATGTCCACTTTAATTGGTTATTTTGGTATTTTTATCTCCAGAGTATTTCCAACTTGACATCGAAGGCGCTGATCAAATTTGGTTGAAATAGAGTGCACCCTGTGGTATTTATAATGCTACATAACGGTAGCAAAGGCACACACATTTATAGTTTGGAAATTTTACAAACATTTTTTCAGTTATTTTCTAGCCCTAATATGAAATGCGTCGACATACACGTACACGGGAATCGAAAGGATTTTTTATCGCGGATCCCAGTATTTTTGGTACGTTAATAACAAATCAGAACTGCATTCTTTGTGTACCTTTTGAATCTTCGTTGCATAAAACGATATCAACATCCGTACAATTTATAGTAACAAATTATGTTAACATTTTCCAAAATGTGATGTGGCATCTCATTTTTAATTCCTGTGCATTGTTTTTTCTATATTTTTGTGTGCATATCCTACTTGACGTATAGAAAATCCTGTTGCTTCAACTGTTTTTGGCCCGGCCTAATGAATATCAATGTAAATGCGTTCGGATGTACTAAACCGCGTTTTGGGAGAGTGGGTCTCAATGCGAATATAGATTTAGCTCCGGTACCTGTAGCCTCCTATTTGAGGTTGAAATTTAAGTCTTAAATGTCTTTCCGAGAAATACTGGTGATTGTGGTCTATATGGGCTTCGGCCCTGCCATGATGGACATATGTACAAAACAAAAATATTGAGAGAATATATTTTAAAAAATCAATATTAATATTATTTTTATATTTTATTGGAAAATTGTTCAAAGCAAAAAAAAAATTACTTTAAGAGAATTCTGAAAATTTAAAATAATTTTGAAATAATTATCATTAAAAAGCTGTAGACTAAAAATAGTAAAAGAAGTTTTTCATAATTTGGATATTTGACAAGTTATTTACTTACAGAGCCCATCACGTATTTTAAACCAAAGATCAGAGTAAATTTTTGAAAAGGTTTGATTAATACTGAATTACAATCTGGCCCACCTCATCAGGGGTTTGAGATATCTTAACCTAAATTTCAGTGAAGCCGTATTTTTTGTTATACTCGTGACGTGATTACGTCGCAAATTAATCTTCAGTCAAGGTCAAAAATGGTTATGCCTCTTTTTCAAGAATAGTGAAAGTTGCATACTATAGAGTTTCAACGGGAACCAAGAACTAAATATTTTTCATGGCTAAAATACTTTCATTTTTTACACACTTATTTGTACGACAATGTATTATAAAAATCTTGGTAGTCCTTTGGTATGAGAATTTTTAATTCTTGTAGGTGCCCATACTTTGAGGCTTCTATTGAGCAACTCGATGTGTAGAGTTGCTGCTTCTGATCTTGAATCAACATCTGTGGCGCCCAGTTTTCAGCAAAATTCATTTTAAAATTAATTAATCCTTCGGCAGTGTACTGATACGCAACAACATCGTTCACACAGGAATCTCCAACTTTGCGTCCTTGTCTTATATTTTTGTTGAAAGCAGGATCAAATTTATAAAAGTCGGTATGCTGTAGATACGTTGTTTCATACGGCCTTGGATTTGGCCTTGCCGAATGTATAATAGTCCGCAGGGACGTAGACTTCTTTTCGCTAGGATATTTTTTTGATATTTTTGTGATACTTGACCACTCAAAATGCTGCTTTCGCGCCTTGAACGAGCAGTTTTCGCTTCTTTCATCTGTACTTGTTCATACCTTCCATGTTCATTTTTTTTTAGAGCCTAAGTAAGACTTTCCTTTAACTCTTAACTTCGCATTCTTATGCCTTTTCCATTCTTACGTTTCCTTGCTCTTGATTCTTCGATTTGCTCTATTGATGAACCATTATTATTATCAATTTCTTCTGCTCCTACCTCTGCTACCGCTGCAAAATTTTCGTCGTTTTCTTGTGGACCATATAATTTTCCTGGATCAGAACTTAAATCAGTTTCATTGTCTGACAGTTGTACACTGTTTGATTCCATGTTTTTTCAATGCAGAATGACACAATTTATAGGTTTTATCTCGAAAGAACACTCCACGCGACGGCTGATCAAGATGGAAAGAGAGGAAGACAATAGCGGAAACAGCTATGACGCATTTTATTCTACACATAGTTTGGTATGCATTGGACTGTGTCAATGCAACCAACTTCTCTTTCGTCTGTGTTTTGTTGACATTTAGTTGACTTTAGTGCTTGGGACGCCGCTTGTGGGACTCGTGCGCTTGACATACGTCCTTTTGCAGTAACCAAAACAAAAATGCTGGGCATTCGTCATATTGCAATAGTGCGCAAAAGCTC
Source organism: Phaonia tiefii (assembly GCA_963931995.1). Classification (NCBI taxonomy): domain Eukaryota; kingdom Metazoa; phylum Arthropoda; class Insecta; order Diptera; family Muscidae; genus Phaonia; species Phaonia tiefii. The sequence continues at coordinate 164,999,075 of OZ008370.1, read as the reverse complement.
TCTTCAAATTGCCTGAACGATATAAGATAAATTGCATTTGTAGGAGCGCCATTTTTGGTTACAACGCTACAATAAAGTCAAATTGCATTTTTTTCACATACAGCCTATTGCATGCACCACGACGATATTTTTGCTTTTATAAAATTATAGAATAGACTGACCCAGTGTTGTGTCTATCGTCTTCTGTACTCATCATCCTATCCCCCCTCTGTTAAATTCTCAAACTTTCGTGAGTAAATACCAAGTTCCCTCTCATTTCCCTAGCCAAGATTTTGACATTGTCACACTCTGGAAGATGTCCATTCTCAATAATGTGCCTTGCGTGAGCTGTCATGTCCTCCCCCTACTTCATACTTCATAGCCGTATAGTTTGACCAGGAATCTTATCCCCACGAAGTAAATGCCCAACAATTCGAATATTCACTAGTAAAAATTCGGTGTCGCAAATATTTCCAATATTCTGCTGACCATATTCCCTGTCGTGCTCATCTTCCGCCAATATCCCTTTGATACTAATCAAACCTTAGAGTGCCGCCGATTCCACGTAATCCCGTGTCAAGAAATGGTAATGTGTTGTCATTTCCCAGTTCCGAAGTACATCCCACCCTATCGAGATTCTGCAGAATAATCTCATTGTCAATCCTTTCAATAATAGCAGAGGTATCGTCAACATATTCGAATATTGTCTCGATTCCGACGTTTCCCGATGCAAGATCCCCACCAGTTGCGTCCAGTAAATCGTCCATGATATTCAAGCATGTATTTAAATATTTTCTTCATTTGAACCAGCGTTACAAAAAATAAAATCAGTTGTTTGAATGATCTTATTATATTTTGCTTCATGCATTTGATTTGTATAAAACGACAGATATTTGGAGAATATCGAGAATAAAAAGAAAGTAAATATTAATGTTAGTTAATGTATGAGAAATTAATTTTATTAAATATTAAATATGAATTTCCTATGACCGCTTTACCTGGGATACGAGGCGCGTCATTCACTTTACTTTAGTATATTTTGCAATATATAAATGTTTCAAATATTTTGTACTTCCTATTGCAAGGAAATAATAGTCGTTGAATTTCCTTCTATTACGGAGACAGCAATCACCGTTACTTTGTTGGATTCTCAAAACCCCTTCATTACCGAAACAACCACTGGTTATTTTTTGTGTCGAAAACGTTCGGTCTTACAAATTAATTTATACATTTTCACAAAAGTGCAGGCCGGTATCTCCATACACACATATTTATGCATATACTATATATTTATGAATACGCCCGATCTCTGGTAAACACCGGCGGGGGTTGTTATTAGTTTATACAAAAGTGGCATCTGTAGTTGCTATCAATCGACAAAAGAGTCTGTCATCTCAAACAGAAATAAAAGTACTAAATTTATATCTGAAATAAAACGCAAATTGCAAATAACTAGCAAGAGAATTCAACGTCATGGAGTTAATAGCTCATCAATGATTCATGCGGAAATCCGGTATGTCCGACAACATCCGGTAATGCGAATGAGGATATATGTGTCTGTGGCTATGCGAGTATACACGTATATTAATATAAATGTGCCTTTGTATATGTTCTGTGCGATAATCTTGTGCAACGAAATGCTTTTGCATATCACATTGTAGTAGCATGCATGGCAAGTGAAACCTAAAAGTATGCAATCAATTTTGTTCTCCCGTCACTCTCTCTCTCTCAAACACATATCCATACTCCTAAACCCACTTGCATGCATAGAGACACAACCAGCCCATAGAGTAATATATATATATATGGAGTTAATATTTCGGTCAGCAAATTTATGACATTTGGCCTGGTGTGATATGAACGTTAGATGCTGGAAAGAATTTCCAGAATACCAGACAGAGACAATGGTTCAAACCAACCAACAAGAAAACAATCACGGCATTTCGTTTTGGGTGTTAAAATTATTGTGTTAAATTCAACGCAAATGTATACTAACTATAAAAGATAACAAAAAAGTTTAAAATACGTTTAAATTTCACAGTGCTCAACCACAACGACATGACAAATTTAAGTCAACCGTTCTTGTAACTCCACCTGGTGTAAGCCGACCAGCTCCTATCACACCGACCTCACCACGAAGAGTGTGAAAAGAAACTTCAAATGAGCTAAATATTTTCTCTATAAATATGTGAACCAGCCTTCGAGTGCAATTATTATAGACATTGTAAAAGTTCACAAGTACGGGGGAACTATGTCTATGGGTGTGTTTGTGTGTGTGTGTTTTAACAAATATTTGTTGCCGTACTTATGTATGTGTTGAAGCGAGAGTGGGAGAACGTGTGGTTTTGGCAGTAAATGCATTACGTGACACTATAAAACTAACAACAATGGCAATAATAATACTCACATAAGTCAAATTAACAAACGTTTGTTAAAATTTTAGTTCGAACCCTATATTAGGTTAAGGATGACATTATTGATAAGATGTAAGCCAAAATGTTTCGAAATTTCACTGGCAGCTATTTTGGGAATAGGACAAATAGCTGCCTTGCATGTTAAAGGACATGAGAAATTCTTCTAGACGGTCGTTGTATTATTTTTGATCAAATTTGGACAGCATTCTGTTCCACTTGAAGAGACTCTGGCTCATGTGAATAGGGTCAGATTAGCACACGTAACAGATGCAAGTTGAAATGCAACAATGATCATACAGATTATATTAAATATTGCAAATTTAAAACAAATTAGTAAGTCTTATAAACCTGCTCGATTTACTGCGTTTAATTGCATTCTCGGCCCAGACTTTGCGATTGATCATGCACAATCGCGAAATTTGGTGGATCACTTGGACATTGGCTTAAAAGTCTATTACGTTCGCCGTATTTTGAAACTAAAAGTACATCATATTTCGCAAAAAGTACATTAAACTTACAAGACCATTTCCATTTGAAATTTAAAATAATATGAATTGAATTTTAAAAATTGCGGGATGGGGGCTATATGAAAAAATTGTAAACGACTTTTTTAACTACGTTATTACAAACCATTATTATTAACTATATTGGATACTTTTGGTTTGGTTTGGTTTAACGGGAAGTTTTCTAGGTGGAGCCTGTTTATTACATATTGTAGTTTTAAACCCACCAAAAAGTAAATTTAGAAAAGCCAAAGTGCAAGACTGGGAAATTCTTGAGCATGGAATTACATTTTGCAGCACACTTACTCTTACACTCGTACTTTTAGTTTGGTTTGTGTCTAAACTAATATATAGGGGGATATTATTTGGTTAATGGGAAATTTTCTAGGTGGAGACTGTTTAGTACATATTGTAGCTTTGAACCGAATAAAATGTAAATTTCGAAAAGCCAAAGTGAAAGAAGTTGAAAAATATAACATTTTCTTAAATAAGTGCGTTTTCTTAAAAAACGTAAATTTTCTCAAAAAAATACCTATTCAAATTCTTAAACAGAGTACCTTTTCTTAAAAAATACGTTATCTTAAAGAAGTACCTTTGCTTTGAAAAGTAAATTTTCTTACAAAAAGTACCTTTTCTTAGAAAAAGTAATTTTTTTAAATAAGTGCATTTTCTTAAAAACTAAATTTTCTTTAAAGAGTACCTTTTTTGTAAAACAAAATAACTTTTATTGAGATAAGTACCTACTCTTACAATTGTACATGTTCTTTCGTAAAAAAAAGCTTTTCTTCAAATAAGCCCTTTTCTTAAAAATAAAATAATACATTTTGTTTTCGTGAGATAAGTAGCCTTTCCGAAAGAAAGTAAATTTTCATAAAAAAATAACCCCTTTCCTAAAAGGTACCTGTTCTTTTTCTTTAAAAATTAACGCTTCTTAAAAAAAAATTCTTCTTTATAAAAAAAATGCATACTCTTTCCTATAGAATGCACTTCTTAATAAAGATGGTAGCTCTTCTTAAAAACAACATTAGCTTTTAACAAAAGAAGTACCTCTTATTAAAGAAAGGACCTTTTCGGGAAAATATAATACATATTCTTACAAAAGAGACCAAATAAAATATATGTTTATTTAAAAAAATACATTCAATAAATTAAAAATTTCTTAAAAAAATTTATCATTTTACAAAAAGTATCTTTTCTTAAAGATTCTTTTAAATTACAGTATTTTTCAACAGGCGCATTAGGCGTGTTGGAACTAACTAGTGCATAATATATAGCGAAAAGAACTTCGTTCTAACCGGGTGTCCCCTGACACCTCATGTAATTTTTTTCAAAATTAAAATTCATCAATAGGAGTTTACAGTATCTATATGAAATACATCAATTGAATTTTAAAACACATCAAGTGAAATTTAACGGACGTCAATTGAAATTTGAAATACATAATTGAAATTTAAAAAACTTAAATTGAAATTTAAAACACATTAATTGAAATTCAAAATTTAAAAATTCCTTAAACGATTCAATGAAAAATGTATAAATATATTCGATTTTTAAATTTCAATTTTTGTCTTTCAAATTGCAGTTGATGTCGTTTAAATTTCAATTGTTATATTTCAACTTTTTAATTTCAATTGATGTCTTTTAAATTTCAATTGTGGTTTTTTGATATTTCAATAGAATTACTTCAAGTTTCAAATAGAATTTTTATATTTCAATTGATTTATTTTTGAAACTCAAGTAGAATTTTTAAATTTCGTAATGGATTTTATTATTCGAATTTTTAACGTTAATAATTTGTCTACAAAAATGTAAACTCGAGATCAGGGTTGTACAATTCGATACTTCGAATTCAATTCAATTCGAGTTCCTTTTATTCGATATTTCGATTCCCGTCGAGGATCATCTTCAAGAATAGATATTTGAGTAAACAAAATACACAAGGTTCAGTAAAATGCAGTGTACTACCCCCTTCCTCATCTACCCTCTTCGATGAGTATTGTATTGCAATAGACGACGCAAGGGAGGGTATAAAATGGTTTCAACTTACGCGGGCGGTCCCAAAACTAGCCGACCTGAAGTGTAGGTGGTGCCAGTATAGGTGGTACCTTTAAGTTTCAAGGCGCCACTTTTTTTAGTATTTTTATTTGAGCCATCACAAGTAAACGATCTCAGTGAACTTGTAAACATGGACGAAATTGGCCATCGTTATGTAATTAAATATTTCCAGTGGAAAGGTCCCAGCCCAAGCAATATTAAAGCCGAGCTAGATTCTATACTGAGGGACTCTGCCCCTTCGTTCACGACTGTCAAATATTGGGTAACAAAGCTTAAACGAGGCCGTACGAACTGTCAAGACGGACACCGTAGTGGTCGACCAATTTAGGTGTCCACGCCAGACACGGTTAAGAAAACCCACAAAATGGCATTGGATGATCGTCGGCTGAAGGATCGTGAACTACCTGAAATGATAGGCATTTCAAAAAGTGTTTCACATCGTATATTGACCGTAGATTTGAAGATGAGAAAGTTGTGCGCAATGTGGGTGCCGCACTTGCATTCTATAGAGCAAAAACAGATTCGTGACGATGGAGAGTGTTTGGCGATGTTTTCCTGCAATAAAGCCGTATTTTTCCCTTGATTTCTAACCATGGATGAGACATGGGTCCACCACTTCACACTTGAGACTGTCAAAGCAGTGGACTGGAATGGGAGAATCGTGTCCAAAAAAGTCGAAGACGGTTCCATCTGTAGGCAGTATCATGGCGTCTGCTTTTTGGGATGCGCATTGGATAATTTTTGTTGATTATCTTCATAAAGTAAACACCAGCAGCGGCGAAAATAATGTAATTCATTGCAGCGTTTAAATGACAAAATTATGGAAAAAGGCCTCATTCTGCGAAAAGGAAATTATTGTCTCATCAAGTCAAAGCTCTTGTTCACACATCCACTATTGCGATGGCCAAAATTAATGAACTAAAGTTCGAATTGCTTCATCACACAACTTTTTGGCCAGATTTAGCTCTCTGGGGCTATTTTATATATCCAAACGTGAAAAAATGGGTCTGTGGTAACAGATTTGCCAACAATGTTGAGGTAGAGTCTGCGGTTAATCTCTATTTTAAGTAGTTTGAAAATTGTTAGTATGACCAGGGTATCGAAGCTATAGAATATCGCTGGAAAATGTGCAGTGACCTAAAAGGAGATTATATGGAAAAATAAAGAAAATTTTTCCCAACTTTTTTCTGTCTTCTTCGTGAGGTTGGCTAGTTTTGGGACCGCCCTCGTAACCTTCTGTTGTTTGTTGACTCAAATATCTATTCCTGAAGATGCTCCTCGTCGGGGATCGAAATATCTAATGAAACTACAATATTTATACAACCCTGACGTCGATCTTGGTCTATTGATGAGAAATAATTATTTTTAAATTTCAATTGTTTTTTTTTATTAAATTTCAATTGGAAATAGTGTAGAAACAAAACAACTATTTACTATCATATGTACCTGAACGTACCTACAATTCAGCACAAAGTACATGGAATGTTACAGAAAATAAATGTACTGCCTAAATATATAAAATTGATCAACAATATTCCAAGAGTTTCGACAAGAAGCTTATCTGCTCAAATGGGTATAAGCACACAGTCATTGCAGTCAATTATGCACAAAGATTTTTACTTATTCCCATATAAAATTCAAATGGCCAACAAATTGAATGCAGCAGACTTCACAATTTTTGCCAGAAGATGCTTCAAATGGTGGTAGAGGACGGAAACATGTTGAACTGTCTTTTCAGTTTAGACGAGGCCCATTTTGATTGAAACGGCAACATAAACAAACAAAATTGTCGAATATGGAGTGCTTCCAACCTACAGATCCTCCATGAGACTGAATTGCATCCACTTCGTGTCACAGTGTGGTGTGCAGTTTCATCACGCTGCATTGTCACGCTGCATTGTCGGACCGAAGAAAACGGTCACACCGTTACGATTACTAGAGAGCGTTACTTGAGCATGTCGAGAGAGATTTTGTATGCAGAATCACGCCGAATGAGAATTTCGTTCAACTCTGTGTGGTTTCAGCAAGATGATGCAACTCCTCACATAGCCCGGCCTGTTATGACAGAATTGCGACGAAAATTTCCCAATAAGCTGATATAAAAAAACTCCACGTTCCGTTGGCCCCCCAGGTCGCCTGACCTTACTGCACCTGACTTTTTCTAGTGGGCATATTACAAACAGCAAGTCTACAAAGCAAAAACCAACAACTTTGAATGAACTAAAGTAATCCATTCGAGAAACAATTGCGGCTATTCCTGTATCAACTCTCCAAGCAGTAATGAACAACTTTTTGGTATGATTGCGGCACATGCATCAACGAGCAGGGGGAATTTAAAGTCCATTATTTTTAAAACTAATTCAGCTATATTTAATAAAATTTAATGAGCTTTAACATGAATAAAAGAAAAATTAATTCATACACTGAAAAATAAGTTATTCAAATTCTTAATGTAGCAATATTCATCAGCCACCCTGTACTTTGAGGTATTTTTCAATAGCACCATTCCAAAAACCCGCCGATGAGGGTCTGTGGCTAGACCCAAAGTAGCTGCACAGTTTACAAGGAACCATGAGAATATATTATGCAAACGTTTTAGAGAACTACATATATGACATCTATTCAATACATATATGAATACAATTCAGTTCTATTAAAAGAGACCGAATAAATGAAATACTCACACAAGTGGAAAATGAATTTTAGCAAAACTCTCATTCAGTAAAATTCTTTTAGGACCGAAGGTGAATTACTATCGTTGCAACCGACTATAATATCTGCATGCGAGTTTTTACTATTATTGTTAGTTAATATTTAACCAAATATGTTTTTGGTATGTAGTACATATACTACTTCAAACTTTACTGGGGCTTTTCTATAATTTAATATGTAAATTTCTGAATTTTACCTGGACATTATCAATGTGTCTGCATCTAAATATATACATATCTGTAACTATATAGCTACAACAATTGCAATAATATCAACAATTTCAGGAGCAGAGTAATAACCAGTAACGCAAACGTTTTTACTGTGACATTGCCACAGCATTTTAAGGTTAAGTACTCATTTGCAATATTAGTTACTGTCTCGGTACGTGTATTTGTGTTCATTTCAATTGTTGCAGCAACAAAAAAGTTGTTACAATTCATTTGTCTGTTGCTCTGTTGTTTGTTGCACCGGAAGTGATGACATTTTACAAATTATTACTCACCCTTCACTGTGGTGGAGATTTCAAAAATGTATGTATTTTAGTTATGCATGTCTGCATTTGGGTATATACAGATACGTAATGTCGACAAAAATTAAAAGTTTTTAAAATTTGGGATTTTCAAATTTTTTACTACATAATTTTCTACTATGGTTAGCTAATATGGGTCATAAGATATTCGTTCAAATGCTCTACATTTCTCATGGAAATCCAAATCTACGGCAGCTAAATACTAAGCGTCTTATTCATAAAAAGTTGTGAGAGGTTTGAGATACGATTTCTATATGATAAACTGTCTCTCAAACCTCTAACAACTTTTTATGAATAAGGCCGCAAAAATGTAAACAAACCACAAACAAACAAAATAAAATATACTTCTACATATGTGATAATTTAGAATTGCGCTTCGAATGAAACAGTCTCCTTGAGAAAGTGCACATTAATTCCCCCAACATATAGAGCGCTTTGCCACGTTCATGTTAATATCTCATTCAAAATACTGTTCGGAATCGGTGTAAAAACTCTGGGCCCCAGTCTGTGGGAATAAAACTAATAAAACTTTTTTATCTCGAAGTGTGCCAAGAGGATGATAATTACACTGTGTGTAATTTATTAAGTCGTGGAAATATAACCATATACGGACACCACTACGTGACAACAGAACAAAAAAAAAACCCCGTGTCTCCCAGTTTTGCCCAAAGTCATGCACTTTTTTTTATGGGCCCCCAAAGATTTGGGGCCTCGGTGTCAGTTTTGCAAAAAATGTGATCATTTTGTCAGACTCATATCTTGCAAACTTCGATTCGATTTTTGTTTACCTTTTTTCCCCTATTCAGGTCCCTTGGTAGCAAACCGTTTAAGATTCAAGGAAACAATCAACTACAAAATGTACCTAAGATCTCAGTAAATAACTTTCTAGAACATTGAACTTTCTAGGAATGATTCTTATATTGTGGACTGCGTCCCTTGTTGCGTGTGCTGAGCTTACTGCTTGAATGTGCTGCTGCGGTCGGTGAGATACCATAGTACCTCAATGTTGAAGTAAATTTTGAATCAAAATTCCGAACGGTTTGCAAGATATACGCCTGACAAAATGATCACTTTTTAAGAAAAATTACACCGAGGCCCCAAATCTTTGGGGGCCCATAAAAAAGTGCATGACTTTGGGCAAAACTGGGCGACACGTGTCTTTTTTTTTGGTATTTTATTACGTAATGGTGTCCGTTTTTCGTGTTGCTCTGTATTATACTGGCTATAGACTCTTTTCTTAAAAATTGTATTATTGTTGAAAGATTGGAATTTAATTTTGTACCGCCTTTAACTTTCTATTGATTAGTGATATTATATACAGACAGAATTCGGAATAGTATTAATATTTAAGTCGGAATAGTGTTAATGATCAATTCCGCTAAATCTAAAGGAAATGTTCGTGTTGTACTGTACGTCCCAGTAATCAAAACCGGAACATAACACGACAACAGCCATTCGTGCTTGTGTCCGTATATAAACTAACGTGGATGTAAAGGGTGTCTCATTAAGATTGCACTTTTTTAGATTTAGTGGCATTTTTTGTGCAAGTGGAAACCCTGAAATTTGGCAACTGTCACACATGTTTATTCCGATTATAAAAAACGCAGAGCTTTACGAAAGAACAACGTATTATAGTTGTGAAAACTTATTACAAAACTTTGAGAGTCATGCTGAGACCTCTGGAAAACTTTGAAGTCTAAAACGCCGACAATTCGTTCAATAGGTAATGAAGCAAAGTGACATCAATGCCAAAAAAAATCATCCTCTCCGACGAAGCGCATTTTCATCTGAATGGCTTCGTGAATACACAAAATTGTCGAATTTGGGGCTCAAAAAATCCTCACGCAATCCATCAGAAACAAATGCACCCACAACGAGCAACTGTCTGTTGCGGAGTTTGGTCAGGCGGCGTGATTAGGTCTTACTTTTTTGAAGATGAGGCCGAAGTTGCAGTGACTGTGAACGGCATTCGTTACAGGATCATGATAACGGAGTTATTGTAGCCTCAACTGGACGGCATGGATCTGGACGACATGTGGTTTCAGCAAAATGGCGCCAACTACCACACCGCATATGAAACAATCGATTTAGAGAAGCAATGATTTCTAGAATAAATTATCTCAAGAAATTCTGACACCAATACCATGCGATTTTTTTCTTTGGGATTTTGTGAAATCTCGGGTTTATGCGAATAGACCACAAACAATACCTGAGCTCATATACGAGATCCAACGCGTCATCGGCGAGATACAACCACACCTCTGTGAGAAAGTCGTGGAAAGTGTCATGAAAAGAGTGGCTGTCTGTCATCAGAGCTGTGGGGGGCTGGGGGGCTGTGGGGGGCCACGGATATTTTATTCCGTACTTAATCGAAACATGTCTTCTTTACAAACCAATAATAAAGTCCCAAAAAAAATGGTGTCCCGTAACATCCCATGAAGGGATTGGGGAAAGCTTCTCACAATCAGTGAGATGTGCGCTTTCTAGTTTTTAGACTCTCTGATTGGGACCTACAGTTTTAAACCGGTTCCGAACGGTATTTTGAGAAGCATTTTCATGGCTAACTACTCGATAGTGTCGCCACGTTCTCATGAACAAGAGGCCTATCTCATAAAATTAGTTATTTTATTTTAAAATTAAAATGTGCATACTTACTGAGACACCCCTTACATTAAAAACAATTAATTGAATATGTCCGTAACTGAAATGAAACTTTGTTATGTTTTATCGATATCCCCAAAATATTTAGCATCTAGTAGTTCTCAATTCTGAGCTAGAGCTATTCAATATAATCATATATGGGCTTTTTAATTTGCATTGGATTTTAATTTGCTTTAGTCTACCTAATGCAACTGCAGAAGAATTACCATTGTTCGCCATGGCAATTAAAAAATTTGGAATTTGCTTATATGGAAGCAATGCAAATGCAGGTTGTGGAACCGGGTGCCAATTCTAATAAAATATGGGAATTCTTTTAATTTTTTTGGAATTTGTTTGTATGCTGGCAATTCCATTTTTAAATTATTTTATATGTAGAGGTTTGTCGATCGATAGGTGTTGTCTCGTAGTATTAAAATACAATAGTAGTATTAAACTAGAAATTATAATTGTCATATAATTAATTAACCCCAACCATGAATTAAAAGATATATTCTTTCCAATTTGGAGAGGTGTGTTACAGTCATTGACCAGAACTCTAGGCGATTTAGGTTGAATTAGAAGCAAGCAGGAATAGAATACGACTAAACTCGACTTCTTGGTGACATCAATATATTGTAGCGAAGAGTTTGTGGCGATGCATACTGAACGTCCATTGACTGGTCTGAGAAGGATAAGCCGTAGAAAAACTAAGGTTTGTCACAATAGAATTACAACATTCTTCTTTTAAATTTAAATTTTTGGTTAGCTGATGAGAAAATGATGAGAAAATGAGAACTTTAGAATCCTAATTATTGACTGCATGTCCGGTGTTTTATAACCAAAGGGAATCTAACACGCATTTTTATTATACCACCATATTAAAAGTGAAATTGACTGCTGAAAGAAATTTCAATTGCTTTACAGATTTTGGTTTATGCCCACATGTCTGTGTTTATAGCTGGAAACAGCAAAGTGTCATTACTTGAACTTCTGCTCTCTTTTGGTCATGTGAGTGCTTTATTAATCATTTCTATAATCACTATAATAGGTTTAAAAAACATTCCACGCACTCAGTTGTTTTAGTGTTCGTTTTTGGTAAATTATATTTTTTTATATAAAAAGGGTCCTCCATTTCGTGGTTTCATACACCCACACTCCTCGGAGTGTGAAGCCATTCGTGGTTATTATTCGGCGGCTATCTGCCACGTTTGACGTGGAGGATATAAAAGGCTATTTTTAGGGTCTAGGGCTGAAGCTCGAGATCATAGGACTGACTTAAATGGATGGCGATCGTTGGCTGATAAAGCTGTCGAACGACTCTGATTTGGTCAGTTTCCATGAACTGACGAGCATTCTCAACTGCCGTGTCAGATTTGAGCGGTTTAAGAGGGGTGGACCGACGCAGTGCTACAGGTGTCAGCGGTTTGGACATGTGGCCAGGAACTGCAACATGCCTTCCAGATGTGTGAAGTGCGCAGGACCACACGAGTCGGAGACGTGTGATTTACCCAAGAAGGGTGAAGTCGTGAACGAGGTGCCAGTGGAGGACGAGATCACTGGGGAGGTGACGATGTAGGCCCCACGCAAGGTGAAATGCGTGAACTGGGATGCTGAGGGTCACACGGCCGGGGCAAGGGATTGTCCAAGGAAGATGGTGATTGCGGCTAAGATGCGTGCGGTGCGGAATGGATCGAGGGTCAGTGGACCGACGAATGCTCGGGCTACAACGATGAGGAGGCCTGGATTATCGTATGCGAATGCGGCAGGTGGTGCTCACAGCTTACGTGGAAATTCGGGGCGTATTGCGGCTCCTATGGCGGCTAACTTTGGAGGTCCTAGGTCTGCGACAGGGACTTATGCGGATGTTGGTGCATTGAATGAAGATTGTCGCCGGATGATGGGAGGCGGCATATTTAACTGCATGATGAAGGTCCGAGATTTCGCGGGAGCTATGAGGAAATCCGGGATGAAGCTGGAAAGATGCGGGCCATGGCGGCCTTTATGGAATCTCTGTTTCTTTCATGAACGGACGACTGAAGTTCATCTTTATCAACGTGAACTCCATTGTTCGGATCGGTTCAATTCATTCCTTATGATGGCGGAACATGGACTTGGTGACTGGCATAGATTGAATGTCAGGGGTTATGTGACCCACAAATGTAATTCGGGCGGAGGTCACGGTAAGGGGACGGCGATACTGGTTCGGGACGAAACTCATTGCATCAGGCTAGGCGTGGATACCGGTATTATGCAGAACACTGCTGCCAGGATCACCAGGCCAGGTGTCACCGCCATCTCATTGGTTTGTTTGTATTTGCGTCCTAGCGCAGTACTTTCCGGCTCTGACCTACTCACACTTAGTGAGCTGGTGAGAGACGGGGATGTTCTGATTGGTGGTGATTTAAATGTCAAACATCCTGACTGGGGTGGATCGGTGGTTAATGCGAATGGACGGAGCTTGCAGAATTTCCTGTTGGGGTGTCCGGAACTAGATGTCTTTTCTGCGGTGGAGCCGACCAGGGTTTCTGATACTACAGCATCATACATCGATATTTTCATGGCTTCTCCGGGCATACGGGTGTCTCAGGAGCTGAGGGTTCTGGATTATGAGTCGGTTCACAGGGCTGAGGAGATTCGAGTTGACTGTGGCGTGCTGGTTCGGCGAGAGCGGCCAGTAGTTTACATCTTTAGGAGGATGAACGTGGATCGGTTCAATTCATTTCTACGGGGGTCTCTTCCCTCTGCTGCTGTTCCTGTGGATCGCAATGTTACCATTGGCGAGATTGATGACTGCGTGGAAACTATGGCCGAGTCATTTCGACAGGCTGCTGTGCCGAAGATGTCAATTGGGAATGGTGGGCTGCCTGACCTCCCTCCCAGGATAAGTGACCTTATTAGGCAGAAGAAGAGGCTTCGGAGGACTCTTTGCAGGACGGGGGATTTTTCCCGCATATCAACTCTCAGGGCTGGGATAAGGCAGCTGAGTCGGATCATCGATGGTGCGATTGCTGAGTTTGAGGCTGGTTTCTGGACGGATCGGCTCAATGCTATACGGGTGGACAGCACTACATTTGCTAGGGTTAAGGCGGCTGGCGGACTGCGTCGAAGGGATCCAATCCCGGATATGTTGGACGAGGGCGATGTGCCCATTATTGAGGAGGTAGGCAAGGCTAATCTCCTTGCGGCGGGTTTTTCTGCGGTACATGGCGTGAATGGTCACCTGAGGTCTGGTGACTTTGGTGAACGGATTACTGCTGAGGCAGCTGATTTGGTGGGCCACATACCACGTGTTGCATTTGGATCGGGGATCATGGCTAACGGCGCAGTTGGTTCTGGGCGTGTGAATGACCTGATTATCAAGGCTGCGGATGTGGGTGGCGCTCTTAGGAGGCGTCCACCTAAGAAGTCGTCTGGACTGGACGGCATTCCTGATGTTGCCTTGAAGAGGACTGATTCCTTCGTTTGGACCTTTCTGGCGGTTCTTTTGAACCACTGCATCAACTTCGGCTACTTCCCTCGGGCCTGGAAGAAGGCGGCGGTAGTGCCTATTCCCAAGCCTGGGACGGATCGGAAGACGGTCAGTGGATATAGACCGGTTTCACTGCTTTCCCCTTTTGGAAAGCTTCTGGAGCTGTTTGTTCTGAACCATGTTCGTGACCATTTGGCTGAGCGCGGCATCTTGCTGGACAACCAGTTTGGTTTTAGAGGGCGGCACTCAACATCGCATGCGCTGATGGTGTTTTCTGACTACGTCAGTAAGGGTCTGAACAGAAGTCACGCCACGATAGCTGCTAGCCTTGATTTTGCCAAGGCCTTTGATACGGCTTGGCAGGCGGCGATATTGGTGAAACTGAAGGCGGCTGGATTTACTGCTGACATACTCAGGATGGTTGCTGGCTTCCTAGCGGACAGGACGTTCCGTGTGAGGGTTGGCGATTCGCTCTCTGAGGAGAAGGCGGGTGTACCGCAGGGCTCGCTGTTGGGACCTATTGTACAACATTCTTCTCAGCGATATCCCCCTTCCTCCGTGGGGGGATTTGTTGCTGGTATATGCGGACGACATCCTTGTTACAGCTTCTGGCTCTAGTTCCAGCAACGTGAATCATAGGCTGAACGCCTACCTTGGGACCCTGAGTGGGTTATTCTCCAAGTGGGCAATTGGGATTAATTTGGCCAAATCAAGAGGGATCATCTTCAAGGGGAAGCGCAAGAACCTGTACCCGAACTCCAGGGGCTACATCCCCAGGCTCAAGGTGGGAGATGCTGATATCGGCATTTCGAAGGATATCGAATACCTTGGGGTAGTGTTCCACGAACGGTTCACCTTCGTGAGCCATGTTGACTACGCTTTGCGGAAGGCAAGATTTGCCTTTTCTGCATACTACAGGCTGTTGGCGAGGGCGAATGGCCTGAGTACGGAGGTACGTCTGCTGGTGTACAGGCAGGTCATAAGGCCTGTTTTGGTGTATGCTTTTCCGGCCTGGTTTCCCATCTCGTCGAGTCAGATGGAGAGGCTAAGGCAGTGGGAGCGGAAAATACTCAGGACCTATACTGGGTTCATGGTGGACTCTGCTCTATCTATCCTGGGAAAAGCGGCGGGTGTGGATAATGACCTGGTTAGGGAATGTTTCGACACGACGGATGCGGACAGTCTTCTGTCACGCTGGTTCCTTGGACCAACGGACCTTCTGGCCCTCAGTAATGGGGGCTACCTAGGAACGGACGAGGCTTTATTGTTTTACCACAGGAGATTCGGTACGCTGGGTATCGATGATCCTGTGTATAATACTACTGAGTAGTTTTTCTTTCAATCGAGGTGGAGATTGGACATTTTTTGGAATTTCTGGTCTAATGACTTAGACTTGCTGGAATTCTTGTTTTTATTTAGTTTTTAAGTTGTTATTTGTGTTTTAAGTTTTTATTTTTAGGTCACGACGACAAATGAGGCGTTCCCGTTTAGTTTAGATTTTTCGGGAGAATATTTTTTTTTCAGCGTATATAATTTATAATTAAGATTGATGTATGTATGTAGTGTTTTTTGGTGAGGATGGAAGATTCCGAAGTCCACCCAAAGGGTGTGAGGGAATTAGATATAAGTAATAGTAGGATGTATTTATTGTGTACCAGTAGTATGTATTTGATTTATCTTACAATAAAAACCTGTTGAAAAAAAAAACGTGGTTTTAAAACCGCCGGTCTGGCAATGCTCTCAGCTGTTAAATATCTGTCGTCTAAAGTGTCATATATTTAGCGAAAGTTTTGCCGTTTACGAAAATGGATCGTTTAACAACCGAAGAACACGTTAAAATAGGTAAAACGTACTGCAAAAGTGGTGATTCAAATGTGGCCCCTTTTCGAGCATTACGGAGTGAAATTTTCTTCAGTGATGAAGCTCAGTTTTCACTAGGTGGTTACGTCATCAAGTTAGATTACGTCAACAAGATCTGTGGGGGTGCAAAGAACCAGATAGTGATTGTGGAAGAGACATTGCATCCGGAAAAAATTACTGTTTGTGCGCATTGTGGTCTGGAGGTGTGATTGGGCCGTATATTTTTTTAATGACGCTGGAAGAACCGTTACCATCAATTCAGAGCATTATGGCCATATGGTAACCTGCTTTTCTTGGCCTGCAATTGAAGATTGTGAACTGGACGATATGTGGTTTATACAAAACGGTGTAACGAGCCACACAACTCGACCGATTTTGGCGTTATTGTGGGAGACTTTTCGAGAACGCGTAATTTCTGGTTTTGGCGACATCAAGTGGCTGACAAGATCATGTGATTTGACGCCGTTGGTCTTTTTAGCGAGGTTACGCAAGATACCGTGTCTGCGCGGATAATACCCTAATGTTGGAGCATTTGAAAAGCAACATTGGCCAAGTTATAGCCCAGATACCCCCCGAAATGTACGAAAAAGTGGTAAACCATTATCTTAAAAGGATCGACTGCTGCAACCAATCCAGTTGTGGTCATTTAGCTGACATTGTATCATACATAATAGTAAGGTTCATGCATTATGAGGAAATACAATTTTATTTAACTTTACTTCGACACCGAAAAATGGATAACCCTTCCTAAACACTCGGTCTATAAAGAACAGTTACAAAATATTTTTTGGAGATAAATTTATTAAAAAATTTATAACTACGTATTGTAGGCTCTAGTGAAACCCGCGATTCTTGATATAACGGGTTTTTCAATAAGAGCGCTACCAAAGATTTTTTAAATAAAACAAAACTGGTTTTAGATACCAATGAAATTCTTTATTCCTGTGAAAGTACGTTCGATGCCATTATGTATGGAACTCGATTTCTTTTGCATGGCCACCACGGGCACGCTTGCAGAAGTCCAGACGCTGAACCCAATTTTCGACGGTTTTCAAGCATAAATCGGCCGACACTGCTGCAAATTCCACGTTCGATATTCGTACGAAGTTCATCAATCGTCGCTGGCTTGTTGGCATAGGCCATAGACTTGACATGGCCCCACAGGAAATAATCTAACAGCATCAAATCGCACGACCGAGGCGGCCAATCGACTGGGCTATTTCGTGAGATAACACGTTCACCAAACTTCGTTTCCAATAAATTGATTGTGGCAATCGCTGTGTGGCTAGTGGTGCCGTCCTGTTGGAACAACTTGTCCTCCAAGTCCATATTATACAATTGGGGTCAACAATATTCGGTTATCATTGAACGGTAGCGATTCGCATTCACAGTAATGTGCCGGTCTTTATCGTCACGGAAGAAGTACGGCCCAATGACGCCGCCGGCCCATAAACCGCACCAAACAGTATTTTTTTCGGGATGCAATGATGACTCATGGATTACGTGTGGTTTGCTGTCTGACCAATAACGCATATTTTGCTTATTGAAGAATCCATTCAGCCAGAAATGAGCCTCATCGCTGATTGTTGAGGCCTCTTAAAGTTAGCCTCTTAAAGTTGAGGCCACTGACTGCAAATTTCGGTAGTAAATTTAAATAATTTCGACTCGTTGTTGGCTCGTATATCTTTCATGATGAAATGGCAAACCTAAGTGAAGAGGAATGTCAAAAGAGCGGGAAAAAATATGGCGTCGTTTGCTATCCCTATCGATTTACTTTTGTAGCGTCTGTGTAGAAAAACCCTTTACATGGTGGAGGGGTCTCAAGAGATGCGTATTAATTATCAGAACGACAAATTTGATTACGAGTGTACTTATAATCCTCTACCGGCCGTTGCAGTTTAGATTCCTAGTGTATTTGGTTAAATTTTTTTTACGTTTTTTTTCAATATGGGGTTCAGCCGAGCATAATTAGAAAAATATATCAGTCAAAACTTTGAAGTCGTGCTCAAGCATATTCTCGGAATTTTCACATATTTCCCATTGCAAATAGAACTATATTTATTGCACTTTTTAAATTTAGTAAATTTTTTTGTGCAAGTGGCAACTCTGAAATTTGGCAGTTGTCACATATGTTTATTCCGATTATTATTCCGAATCATCAGAACATTTCTTCTTTACAATCCAATAAAAAAATAAAAACTATCTCAGAAAATACGTGTCTTTGTTTTAAACTGAAAAAGTGCATCATTACTGAGACACCCGGTGTATACGAGTATTTGATGGCACGAGTATTCTCATGTCAAATTCAAAGAGAAAAGTAAATTTAAAAATTGGGAAGAAAAAGTATTTTTGATTGACAATTCAAACTGCTGCGGTGAAAAAATAATACACTATCAAAATTTTGAAAATATATTTTTCTGTTTATGCTCATCATGATACGTCATTTGAGCCCCATATTCAACACTAGGCTTATTTCCAAAATACAATAGGAATCGAAACTTCAACTGCCGGTAGGGGACTATAAGTAATCTCATATAAAAAAATTTGAAGTTCTCATACTGAGCTGTATAATATGCATAAAATAATATATTTGAAACAACCTCCTTATCTTTTTCACCGTCTAAATTTTGCCAGGTCCAATAGAGGCAACAAACTTATACCTATAAGATATAACTCACTGATGTCAGAAAGACAATTCTTTATCAACGTCTTACCTCTCTGGAACTCTCTTCATCATTCCTTTCAAACTACCAGCAATGCAGTGCAATTTAGGGTAAAATTAATGAAATATTTTTTAGACAATAACTAATTTGCTTTAAACTACATTAAAAGGGTCGTTTTGTAATATTTTTATTGTAATATTTTTATTTTAATTTATATTAATTTTTATATTATAATCTTTTATTTTATTTTTAATTTCATTTTATATGTTTTTATAATCCTTTGGAGTATACGTGTACCAGAATTTTAATAATAAGTTTTATAAGTTTCTGCAAAATTAAAAATGCATTTCCATCGCAAATTCCTATGCTGTAATTATAAGATTTTTATGTCTTGTTGTGTAGGATAGACAAATAAATAAATAAATAAATAAATAAATAAATATCGTTGCACCGTCGAATCATTGATAACCAACGGACACTTCCAATAGTTTTATATACAGGGCAAATACTAGTTGGAAATCAACTCAAGTATTGGAAATTCCATAATAAACTCAATATTTTGATTAGAATTCATAATTATCATCTATCAGAAATATATGTCGATGTTAGTGATAAACTAAAAATAGGTAAAAATATGTTGTTACTGCAGAAATTAAGTTGTATTAACAAATTTTAATATTTCTAAAACCTCATTCATCTGAATTGGAAGATACAACTAATAAAAGTACAATATTAGAATTCGTGTTCAAACATTAGCCACTGTAATCATAATTTAGATTCTGTTACAAAGTTAAATAAATAAATAGTTTCCCATTACGTCCTATGAAGGCATAGGGGAGAGCTTGTCACAACTAGTGAGCTATGCGCTTTATAGTTTTACACGAGTGCTTTTCAGAAAAACTATTATTTTAAACAGAAAATGACAAACAAACTTGTGAAAAAACAATAAAGTATATGAATATCATCACCGAAAAATATGGTAAGTACGATACACGTTTTCACATTTTACACCGTATAGACCCAGACCTTTTTATGATTTGGACCAAAACAACGGTTGACATACATACATTTTTGATGTGTTCACATCTATAGCGGCGTAAAGGGACTAAATTTATCAAAGTCAACACATGCAAACAACACACAGACAGGTTTTCTGCTGCTGCTAAAACCAGATTTTATGCTGCTGCTAAAACCAGATTTTCTGCGACTGCGAAAGAGAATAATGTGACGTGTTAAACTAAAATTAGCGAGCAAGAGAGCAATGAAAGAGTGGTGTGGCAGGGGTGAGGCAAACGAAATTGTGTCTATAGCGTGTGTATTAACATAATAATGTATGTATGTAGATGTGTCTGTTGCTGTTGTTGAACGGAGATATAAAGCATAGCCACGCAAAAGAATGCAAAAAAAGAATGGGCTTGGGCAGTCGACGTTATGGAGACATACTAATACGTCAGCTACTTCGTACAAAGTATGTGTGATGTTGTGTGTTGGGCTGTTTCGTTGCTATTGATATGGCAAACATGTGGTTATGTGACACACGTATACGTCAGCTACTTCGGACAAAGTATGTGTGATGTTGTGTGTTTGGTTGTTTCGTTGTTGTTGCTATGACCAATCACAGCGAGTCATTTGATGTTCAGCATTGCCCGGTGTATACAAAAACAAGTAGAAACGGTGTTAAGTTCGGCCGTATCGAAGCTTATATACCCTCCCCAATGACAATTTACACTAACACTCTCAACTCTTTGCATTCCTTTAACAGTTTTTGATGTGTTAACATCTATATGCGCGGGTACGGCCTAAATTCACTAAGTGAATACATCCAAACTTCGACTGCGATCACACATTGTTTGCCGTTAAACTCCACCGAAACGGCTGGACCGATTTGTATAAAATTTTGTGTGCATATCGGGTAGGTCTCACAATCGGCCAACATCTATTTTTCATACCCCTAAATGATAAGGGTGACCCACTCCTATTTAGAACACAGATTTGTCCGACTGCGAAACACAGATTGTCAGACTGCAAACAAAACACACACACTGATATAGCGGCAGCCAATTGTGGTATTCTGTTGGTGCGAAGCACTCTCAGTGCAAAGAGAGTAATAACGTGGTTATACGTATATAAAAATGAGATAGAAAGAGAGCAACGAAAATTGCGGACTTGTGTAGCGTATGTACGAACATAACAATGTATGTATTTACGTGTGTCTGTTGCTTTGCATTCTCTTTGCTTTTTGTGGGTATAAAATAAAAGGTATTAAGCAAGAAAATAATCACACTTGTTTTTAAATGTGTTTAAGTGTTATTAAGTATTAATATTACTTAAATCAAAAGTCATCATATGATTGAACGCTGGTTTTTATTTTCCAATGTAACTTTAAGCTTGTTTTGGTTACATATTCGCTTGTTTTGTATGAAGCACTTAGCGAAGACTTAGCGAGAACTTAGCGACGAGATTCATTTTCGCTAAGTTTAAAACAACAAAATTTTGACATCTTTTACCGTTTTTAACCATTTTTCATATTTTTGAACAAAATGACTTCTCGCTAAAACTCCGTTTTCTTTGCAACTTAGCAAGCGATAATCGCTTGCTTATATCCAAAACACGATTATTTACAAATGTGTTCATAGAAATCGAACAAGTACCGTGTAACAAAAAGGTGTTAACACATCGCCCGTGAGTTCGAACACTCATTGGATTTTTCTATACGAAATCAAAAAATTTTCATTAAAGTCCAGTTTGTTGTACAGTTTGTTGTTAGCTACAACACAAATATGCCAAGTTTATATACATATCTCACCACACTAGTTTCTGAATCACTTGAGTTTTTATATTTTACTAGTATTACCATAAATTGAGGTTAAGTGAGACTTTTGAACACAATCGTTGAATCTGACGCCACTATTGATGCCTTCCCAAACATGCAACAAATTGTGGACACTTGTCTGGAGGAACTATTACTGTGGAGGACATAAATTAACTTATACGTCAGTACCATCGACAACTATTACTGTGGAGGACACAAATTAACTTACACATACATGTAATATTTTTAATTATAACTGCTTGTATGTAGTTCCAGAGCTCGTGTCACACATACACATCACCGTGGGGATTGGGTAATGAAAGTTTACGGAATGGGAAAAATAATGGGTAGCTACCCATGATTATCCATTTCATGTGGCGACCTTTACCCATTACCCACGGCGATGGCTATTGCTTTACCCAGGATAACCCATCCCCCTTTTTGATCGAAAATTTGAAAAATTTAGAAAACAATTTATATCTCGGGAACGGAGCAAGAATCGCACAAATAATAAATTTTTGGAGATTTCTAAGAGGTTTTCATATAGTGGTCTAATTTGTATGGAAGAATTTTTTTAAATAAATCCCCAAAATAGGAAAATCGCTTAAGTAAAGAAATTACTATAGCTCGGAAACGGTGCGACTAATCGCAAAAGTAGTATTGTTTTTGGCTCCACAGGAGGTGATGTCTTGAATACGTTATCACTTTATTTTTTAAAAAATATCGCTAAAACTAAAAATTCCTGAACCGAAAATCGCTAAAACGCCCTTATGTCAATATCTCCGAAACAGAGCGTGCAATAGAAAAATAATTCACCAAAATATGAAAATCGCTTAAATAAAAAATGGTTATAACTCGGAAATTGTGCTTCCAATCGCAAGGATATTAACTTTGTTACCTCCACAGGAACCTTCAACCAAAAAAATCGGTATCACGTATGTGCGTTTTAACGAATTTTATTCGAAAAAATTTAGTTTAGCAGATTTTTTACTTCCTATGGAGGTAAAGGAATTAGTATTTTCTCGGTTGGACGCACCCTTTCCGAGTTATAGCTATTTGTTTAGTTTAACGATTTTTTAAAAAAAAGTCGTCCAAACGAATTGGACGATTTCATGGAAAACCCATAGTTATTTTTCGATTGAACCCCCCGTTTCCGAAATATAGACATAATGACATTTTAGCGACTTTTACTCGAAAAATTTTAGGTTTAGCGATTTGCTTAATAAAGTGATACTGTATTAAATAAATCTATTGGTTACAGCCTTCCGTGGATAAACAATTTATTATTGCAACGAAGTTCCTTATCGCACGTTGCGGGATGGGGGCTAAATGAAAAATTTTTAAACAACTTTTTTTTAACTACTTTATTACAACCCATTATTATCAACTATATTGGGTACTTTTGGTTTGGTTTTGTTTAAAGGGAAGTTTTCTTGGTGGAGCCTGTGTATTACATATTGTAGTTTTGAACCCAATAAAAAGTAAACTTAGAAAAGCCAAAGTGCTAGACTGGCAAATCCATGAACACAACCCTCAGCATGGAATTACATTTGGCAGCACTCCTACAATGGTACTTTTGGTTTGTGTCCAGACTAACATATTTCTTGCTTAATGGGAAGTTTTCTAGGTGGAGCCTGGTTATTACATATTGTAGTTTGAACCATAGATACAGTAAACAAATAGATGAAGCACACGTTTTGGGATAATTTTAGTGTAATGGGTAATTTTCTAGATGTCGTTGAAAGCAATAAATGTAATTTTTTTGTTCCCAAAAAATGTCAAAAAAAATGACAATAAAAATTTTAAATTTCATATCAAAAGAAAAAATAATTTTCAACAAAAATATCAACAATACAACACGTAACTTAAAAGAAAATCTGTTAAAGGAATGCAAAGAGTTGGGAGTGTGAGTGTAAATTGTCATTGGAGGAGGGTATATAAGCTTCGGCCCGACCGAACTTAACACCGTTTCTACTTGTTTTTGTATACACCGGCAATGCTGAACATCAAATGACTCGCTTTGTTTGGTCATATCAACAACAACGAAACAACCAAACACACAACATCACACATACTTTGTTCAAAGTAGCTGACGTATAGATACGTGTGTCACATAACCCCATGTTTGCCATATCAACAGCAACGAAACAGCCAAACACACAACATCACACATACTTTGTACGAAGTAGCTGACGTATTAGTGTGTCACCATAACGTCGACTGCGCAAGCCCATGCGCTTGCAAATGAAATTTTGCGTGGCTATGCTTTATATCTCTGTTCAACAACAGCAACAGACACATATACATACATACATTATTATGTTAATACATTCGCTATAGACACAATTTCGTTTGCCTCACTCCTGCCACACCACTCTTTCATTGCTCTCTTGCTCGCTCATTTATTCTCTTTCGCAGTTGCAGGAAATCTGGTGTTAGCAGCAGCATAAAATCTTGTTTTAGCAGCAGCAGAAAACCTGTCTGTGTGTTGTTTTCATGTGTCGACTTTGATAGATTTAGTCCCTATACTCCGCTATAGATGTTAACACATCAAAAAGTACCTGTTCTTAAAAAAGTATTTTTTGTAAAAAAAATTCATACTCTTAGGCTTTTTCTTAGCTTAGTGACGGTGACATTATCGAGTATTCAGACATGAAAAAGCTTCTCTAAATACCGTTCGGAACCCCGAGTAAAAGTGTAGGACCCAATCAGTGAGTGTAAAACAAGAACACGAACAGTTTAATGGTTTGTGAGAAGCTCTCCCTAATCCTGTCACGGGATGTAA
The DNA here is from genome assembly GCA_963931995.1 of Phaonia tiefii. Taxonomy (NCBI): domain Eukaryota; kingdom Metazoa; phylum Arthropoda; class Insecta; order Diptera; family Muscidae; genus Phaonia; species Phaonia tiefii. The sequence goes on along the minus strand of OZ008370.1, from coordinate 164,974,654 downwards.
CGGGAAACCATTTTTTATTTTAATAAAACAAGTACCTCTCATCAAAGAAAGGGCCTTTTCGGGGAAATATAATACATATTCTTACAAATTTACTTTTGTTTTTAAAAAAATACATTCAATAAATAAAAAATTTCTTAACAAAAGTTTATCATTTTACAGGATCCATTAGAATTACAGTATTTTCCAACATGCGCCTGTGTGTTGGAACTAACTAGTACATAATATATAGCGAAAGGGACTTCGTTCCTTCGTTCATGTAATTTTTTTTTGCGATTCGACGCACCGTTTGCGAGATATAGTAATTTTTTTATTTTAGCTATTTTTTTAATTTGGCTATTTTTTTAAATAAGTCGTCCATAAGAATTGGAACACTTTATGAAAACGCCTCGAAACCGGGAAAGTTTATTTTTCGATTGAACGCTCCCTTTCCGAAGTATACATAATGGCGTTTTAGCGATTTTTTACTCGTACAAGTTTAGAATGAGCGATTTGTTTAAAAAAAGTTATGCCGTATTAAACACATCCATTGGTTACAGCCTCCTATGGAGAAAAAATATTATTTTTGCGATTCGACACACCGTTTCCGATTTATATGCATATTTTTATTTTAGCGATTTTGTTATTTTGGGGATTTAAAAAAAAATCTCTACGAATTGAACCACTTTATGGAAATCCCATAGAACGCCGCAATAATTAGTAATAATCATTCGAAGCTCCGTTTTCGAGATACAGATATTTTTTTAATTTTTCTTATTTTTGATCAAAAATGAGGATGGGTTACCGGGTAACCTTTTACCCACGAAATATTTACATATAAAATAAACAAATTTAATAACAGATTATTTTTTTGTATATGGCATGAACAAATGGTTGTGACAGCTATTAAATTCAAGTAATTAGTTGAGCATACCAATATGTGACCCTTGCGCTCCTAAAACCACTTAGTGCGTCAAAACACGTTTTTGCGTAAAATGCAATTAAAGTTCCCCCGCTGTGTTGCATTTTCATAGTTTACTGTTTTATATAATTGCATGTTTACATTACTTACCGATGTTTTTGAGACCTGCGAGCGGTTTCATATGGCAATTGAAATTTTTGTTACAAACAAATCAAAAAAAAAGTGAATTCATGACATTTGACACACTACGTTGCTTAAGCAGGGTCACATATATTAATTGGTACAACCGACTGAGTTTTTATATTTTTCATTGATCCAACAAATAGAATGTTCACCACTACAGGATCATTTGATTGCTACAACTAAAACTCGAGTGCCGGATTACATTTACATATTTCTTGTAACTTTGGCTTCAACTAAATATTTAAATTGCTGCAACCAGAACTGAATTGCGGATCAATTGATATGCACGATAGTTGGTGATATGGAACACAATTCTTGGTAATCACAACTGAAGAATATGGTAGTACAAGGGACCGCAAAATTTTAGCTGGCTGTAAATATAGTTGAGACAACGAATGTCTTCTCTGTATGAACCCACCACCAGACTCATTAAAAGTAGCACAGGATGGCGTTTCTAGCGTAGTGCGAGCAAAAGTGGGGTCCTCATTACGAACAACTGTTGCATACACAAAATAAACAAACACATGACTATACTCAATTCAATTATTGGCGTGTAATGAAAAATAATCATATTCCTTAGAAGAACACTATATTTGAACAGTAGAAAACCTGTTGTATGTCTTGGCTCTTTTAATTAAATGCACTAAAATGCACTCTAAAGTTAATTTTCACATTTAACTTCACTGATTTCTTAGGATTTTTTATATCTATCTAGCGACTTTCAATGCCTTGATATTCATTGCGTTCCTTAATGTTGAAGTTTCCCACTAATGTAATATATTCTGATTGAAAATTGACGGCAATACGAACAAATAAATTAACAAGAGCCACTCCCCAACTTTGGGCATTATGTGAAGTATTCTCAATTTCAAATAACATTATATACTCTCTTTTACTTCAATCATTCACTTTACACTTGACGATAAACCAAACACAAGAATACAGGCAAACAGACCAGGACATTCATTAAAAAATTATAGCGACACTTGTTTCCTTCTGCGCAGCCTTAGACACATAAAACTTAGGTAAATATTTGCAATTCATTGATGTTATTGGAGTAACAGAGAGCGCAAACATTTAAACAAATATAAAAGCGTATGTATTCGTGCATTAACATTAGGATGACGCAGATTTAAATTTCTCCTTCGTATTTAGTAGATATACGCGATAAAACTTTCCAGTAACCATGTAAAGATTTAGGCTGATTAAATCATTAGCGCTTGTTATAGGAGTGTCCAAACTCGAAACAGAAATTCCGGTAAAAACGGTGAACCAGTTTTTTTTTGCTACTAACCAAGTGTCGGTTTTTTAAAAACGTAAATAAATGTTGAAACCCGGTTACTTGAGGTCGGTGAACCGTTTCACCGCGTTTCACCCAATTTGTGCTTAAATAAGAATGATTTCAGATAGATTCCTTCAATAAGAATTAAATAAATTAATCAAATATTTTTTTTTCAAAATTTGTAATTTAAATATGATTATCAATATGGTTTTGAAACAAATTCATTTTAGGGCCCATGGCCCTATTTCTATCGATTTTTTGACCTAATAGGGTATTAAACGCTCATAACAAAGAAAATAAAAATTTCGGTGCAGGTTCATATTTTCGGAAATATAGGCCTCCAAACTTGAGTATCTTGGTAAATTGGGTACCATTACAAAGCCCTTTTGAAATTTTATAACTCTGTGTATAAATATATTTCTTTTTATTAACCCATTAGGGGCTGGCTAAAAACGGGGTTTTAGCCTCAGTTTTTTGATAAAAATAAATTTTTTTTTTCAAAAAATGCCCTAGTATACATATCGTCACTTTCCCGGCAATGACTTTTTTCCATACTCTCAAAATTTATGCCAAGCTCCACACTTCGATATACAGATAATGTCCCTTGCATAACCACGTCATGAGTTATTAACCAAATGAAATGGTAATAACCGACAAAATAAAAAATCAGCTACTAGACAGGAAGTTTTCTTCGTTTCCTGAGCAATTTCTATTTTGTCGCTTAATACATTCTGCCGGTATATATTTTTACTATATTTTTACTAAAGTCCGATAACAGACAAGTCTCAGACTCAACAATAACCCTTCAAAGACCGGAAGTATTAAAGTCGAAAAAAGTTATTTAAGTTTTTTCTCTTATTTTTAAGATTTTTATTAAAAATTTTTGTATTGCTTATATAGAGAGAGATTTGCTGAATCGTCTCTTGGGATTGTGGTTGCTGTGGACTGTAAATTAGCTTTTTGTATGTTAAGAATTCCTAGTGAGAGAGATGGAATTCTTTATCACTTGCATAAATTCTCAGAGATTGAGAATTTATGTAAGTAGGATTAGGGTTAGTGAAAGAAAGAAAAAAACCAAATGGATTAGATCCAAGATGTTTTAAAATTCAGATTTTATTTTTGAGACTGATGCTCACCTTGAGACTGTTGCTGCCAGAATACTTTTTGATATACATTTTGGTTATAGGAAACTTCTTTTTATCCATTTTCTTTACTTTATCCAGTTATCTTGGTAAAAAACAAGTCACAATAAGTTTTGGTTGTAATTTAGTATACAGTACTATTTAGGGATGAAAAGTAAAGGTACTAACAATAGTACATTTTTTACATTTACTCAGCTTTAGATAGATAAATGGTGGTTTCACAGAAATTCATTAGATTATATGCTAAGGTAATTCAATTTGATATTCTTATGTAATTTTATCATATTATAAGTACAATGTTAACATTATACATGCAGCCGGGTCAGCATTTATGACGGAGCATGTGTCGCACACAAAACGGTGGCCAAAGATTTTATGGCTTCCGATAAAATCAACTGGTTTGGTACTGGCTGGGCTTTGGATTGCCTTGGTGTGGTATTCTTTGATGTCGCGCTTGGTGATAGGTATTTTGAGGATGTCTTCTGTGGCGATGATTTCTTCGGTTGCTTTGGAGTTCGTTTCCATAATTGTAAGTCCTGACTCTGACGGTTGGGTGGTGTAATTCTCGGTTTTGTACTTCGATGTAGCAGTGTGTGATGATGATGTTGACATCGGTTGCAGGTATTCTTGGAGAGGCACTTCCTAAAAGTATGGCTCTTCGCTAAACAATTAATGCAGTACTCATATCTCTTCGCGACCATGTTCCTTTCCTGTGAGTCCATGGCCAGAAATTATATGCTAAGGTAATTCAATTTGATATTCTTATGTAATTTTATCTTATGTATAATGTTAACATTATACAATTTTTTTTTAGAAATGTTTTTCGTGAACAACAATATTTTAGGGGCAATTGAGCAATTTTTTTAATTTTTTTAGTGGATGTATAGAATTTATTTTTAAATAAAATTAAACAACAAATTTTTCCGGAGGCCCATATTTCCCGAGTTATCGCCCTTCAAATTTCGGATAGGTAACATGTTCGGCTCGAGTAAACTTTCAGCAACGTCGAAATGAAAAAATTAAAATAAATTTTTGAAAATCGTTAAATTTATATTCCACATATAGTCGCACAGGCAGGGAGGTTTAAATTTCCCATGTACCTTAAGTCGATGTGTGGCAAAATCAGAAAAATCCCGCAATTTTTTTTAAAATAATTTTTTAATTTTCCTTAAAAATGTCTGGTCTTTGAAGGGTTCAGGGGAAGTATTATATTTAAAAAAAAGGTTAGTTAAGTCTGGTGAAGTTAGGTTAAGTCTGCCATATTATCGGAGTCTAGCAAAAAAGTCCAAAAAAGTCCACTAAGGATTTTTTGCAAATAGAACATTTTAAAGGGTTAATAAAAGGAAATATATTTATAGACAGAGTTATATAGTTTCAAGAGGGCTTTGTAATGATACCCATTTTAAGCAGATCGGATAACAAATATCTGAGCGACTATATACTCAGGCTTAAGGGGCATATATCTCAAGAAGTTGGACCCGGTGCCGAATAAAGCTAACTTTTTGAACTCAGCGCAGAAGGCTTTGTCGCTTGTGAAATTTTGGTGTAGATCAGAGCACGGGCCCTAAAGTGAATTTATGCCTTAAACACGAATAAGAATAAGAATCTGTCGCTAGAAAATGACAATCTGAAAGAATTTTTTTAGGGCAAGAGGAGTCTTAACTTTTACCTGAGCAAACGTAAGTACAATATTTTTTGAATTAAAAAAAAGAAATTTTAAATTACATTCTGTTCAATCTAAAAGCTTGCGGCCAATCGGTTGTCGTATGATGGGTCGTAATGAAATTTGATGACACCGCCATTAACAATATACAATTATTAGTGCATACATTTTTTCTTAAATTCAAATCATTTCGTATTGAGATCGAAATATTTGAAATATATATCCATGTGTTCATTTCATTTCAAACTACTTTACATTGAGTACCAAATGTGTCAAATATGAATAAGTTCAGTAAAATTTAGGAATTTACGATATATTGGTTAATCTTGTTAACTGATTAATCGACGGTCTTCCCTAACATATGTTCAATTAATTAAGCGATAAATTGGTTACGGAAAATCAAGAAAGCTGCGTGTTTATATGGCGTTTTCAAATTTGAGTGCCATGATTTCTAAATGATTCGGTCATTTGTAGTATGTCATGATCTAACTATTTTTTCATTGTATTCAGTAATGTTTATAATTTCATCATGGAGAGATATAGGCAAAATAACGTTTACAAATTATTAAATTTTTTATCAAAATAATAGTTCTCCAATTGCAACTTTTCGTGCGCTTTTGTCATTTTATGGTCGTAATAATCGTCCGCCTGTGCTCGCTATTCCTCGAATTGTTGCAAATTACGAGCGTATATTTTCTTTACATAATATTAAAGTGCCAATAAGACAAAGAACCGCTCGAAGTAATGAAAATATTGCTGCCGTTAAGGCAAGTGTTGCTGAAGACCGCAATTTATCGATTCCAAGAGGTTATCATTAATTGGGACTGTCTCAAAATTCAACCTGGCGAATTTTGAGAAAGGATTTGGGCTTGAATCCATATAAAATGTTTGTCACTCAAGAACTGAAGCCATTGGACTACCATTGAAGCCATTGTACTAAACGTCATGAATTTGCTGATTTTTTCTTGGAACAACTTGAAAACGATAACGATTTTTTTTAAGAAAATCATCTTCTCCGCTGAGGCTCACTTTCATCTAAATAAATAACTGGTAAATGAACAATACTGTCGACTCCGATGCGAAGAAAATTATTCACGAACAACCATTACATTCACCTAAATTGACAGTTTGGTGTGGTTTTTGGTCTGGTGGTATTGTCGGTCCGTATTTCTTTCGAAATGAAGCTGGTGGCCGTCGGTGGTGCAATGGGTAGTGTTCGGGCCTATTGAACTTGAGATCCTGGGTTCGATCCCTGCTCTGAACACCTTGAAATTTCTTTCGACGGCGGTCACCTCGCATAGTGAAGGCGACACTATCGAATATTTAGCCACGAAAATGCTTCTCAAAAATACCGTTCGGAATCGGTGTAAAACTGTAGGTCCCAATCTGTTAGTTTAAAACTAGAAAGCGCACAGTTCACTGGTTGTGAGAAGCTCTCCCCGATTCCTTCATGGGATGTAATGGGAAACCATTTATTTTATTTTTATTTAACCTGGTAACACCGGTACTGTCAATGGGCAGCAGTATAGATCGGTGATATTCAACTTTTTAACGCCGAAATTAGAAGAAGTTGATCTTGACAACATGTAGTTCCAACAAGACGGGGCTACATGCCATACAGCATGTCCAGGAACCGAATTATTGCGCGAAAAGTTTGAAGATTCGGTTACTTCAAGAAATTGTGACAATGAACGTCCTCAAAGAAGTTGTCATTTAAGACCATTAGACTATTTCTATTCTTCTTGTGGGGTTATTTGAAGTCATTGGCCGTTTTCAATAAACCAGACTTTCTTCAAGCTTTACAAGTCAATATTGAACGCACTGTTCATGACATACGACTTGAATTAGTGGAAAAAGTGCTCGAAATTGGGTTAATCCAAATCGTTCCTGCAAAATAAGCCATGGAGGCCATTTTATTCAGAACTATCGATTGTGCTTCACATCAAATACAAAAAAAATTGAATTTCCTTAACAAATAGTGTGATGTTTTTTATAAAGAAATCATATCACTCAAATTGGAAAACCCTTATATGCAGATCGTGTGAAGATTGTGTTTATTAAACCCAATATTTTACCCAGACTGCAAAAATTTTTTTAATTATTTTATATACTTTACACTTAATTATTTTATACCTTTTTGCCTGTCACGATTTCCCTTTCAACAGTTTTAAACAAACAGGGCCGCATTTGGGACACAAAAGCACAACCTAGAAAATACAATGTATTTGGATATAAGTATACTACATTTGCAACACATAACGGGTCCGCCAAATAACTTTTTTTTTTTAAAATGCTATAAAAAAAACTACTGAATATTTTCTCAAATTTCTTTTTTTATTTGAAAGTACAATCCTTCCGGTTAATAATGGAGAACAACTTCATTCAAATGGCTGCCTCGGCTGGCCATACAGTAGCCTACACGATCGGTCCAATTTTTAAGCACATTATCGATTGTGTGCAGCTGTATTTCACCAATGGCTTCACGAATATTGTCCTTTAAAGCGTCAATTATCTCTGGCTTGTCGGCGTAACACTTATCTTTGAGGGCACCCCACAAATAATAGTGCAACGGTGTCAAATCGCAGCTCCGAGGTGGCCAAACGACATCAGCTCTGCAGCTGATAATGCGATCTTCAAAAACAGGGAGCAAATCATCGAGTGTAGCTTTGGCTGTGTGGCACGTAGCGCCGTCCTGTTGAAACCAAATGTTGCCAATATCCCCCTCTTCAATTTTTGTGAACAAAAATTCGTTCAACATGGCCCGATAATGATCGCCATTGACTGCAACGGCCACACCTTTCTCATTTTCGAAGAAAACTTACCAAATTATGCCTCTGGACCAAAATCCGCACCAAACAGTGACTCGTTTTGGGTGCATCGGCTTTTCAATGTATCTGTGCCCCAAATGGGCCAATTTTGCTTGTTTACATACCCGCCAAGATCAAAATGAGCTTCATCTGAAAAGAGTACTGTTTTGGCAAAATCGGAATCTTCTGTAAGTCGGTCGCAGGCCCATTTTTCCCAGCGTTGTTCAAGCGTATACACAACCATATGCGTCAGCGGAAGGATAAAACTAATTATCTGTCAGTGTAACCATTCACGAAATAAGCACTAGTTGAAAAAAAACGTTAGATGGCGGATCCTTTACTATATTTTGACGCAGCATATACAATTTTGTTTCTGAATAACTTTTTTACTAAAGAAAATAAATGACTTTTAGTGATTCAAATCTTTGTTAGGACATTTACAATTTTTTCTGTTAAGTTGAAGAGATGATATCCGTCAAGTGGCTACCACCAGTGCTGGTACACATTTGCGCCCTTTTCATCGCATTTTTCATGACTTACCGCAAGACTTCCTGTGATAACTGATCGCATTCCTGTCGACTATTCTTCTTAAGTTTTGCGATTGTCTTAGGCTTGTTGGCATAAACCCGCGACTTCAAGTAGCCACAACGAAACAGGTCTGGGATGGTTAAATCGGGCGATGTTGCTGGCCATGCCAAAGCACCAAAACGGGAGATTTCGCGATCAGGAGACCATTCCTTTACAATATTCATTGTGGCTAGTGCTGTGTGTGCGGTTGCACCGTCTTGGTGAAACCACATGTGCACTAAATCCCGTTTATCCAATTCCGGCAGTTAGAAGCCTATTATCATGGTCCTGTAGCGTTCGCCAGTAACAGTGATCGAATTGCCGATGGCGTCCGCAAAAAAATACGGCACAATCACTCCTCCCGCCTGAATGCAGCACCCCACAAGCTGCTCTGAGTGGATGTAATTGGCCTTCAAGCATCACACGCGGATTTCCAGTGCCCTAAAAACGAATATTTTTCTTACTGATCTCGTGAATCTCGACGTAGGTAAATCCCCGGGTCCGGATGGTATATCAGCACTGGTCCTAAGTAAGTGCTCTTCAACGCTGGCACGCCCACTGCGCAACCTTTTCAATCTTGCATACCGCGCTGGAGTTTACCCGGCGTGTTGGAAGGTAGCCAACGTCCAGCCTATTCCCAAAAAAGGTGATGCAAGTGACCCCGCCAATTACCGCCCAATTGCTATTTGTTCTGCGCTCTCGAAGGTTATGGAGAGCATGGTTAACCACCATCTTGTGAAGTATCTCGAGTCAAATTACCTGCTTAATGATCGACAGTATGGCTTCCGTAGGAGAAGATCTACGGGAGACCTGATGGCGTTCCTTTCGGAACAGTGGAGTCCATCCATCCACCGGCTTGGTGAGAGTAAGGTGGTGGCTCTAGATATTTCCAAGGCCTTCGACAGAGTTTGGCATGAGGCACTCTTGTCGAAGCTGGCTGCTTTTAGTGTTGGTGATAATTTCACTCGATTTATATCGAGTTTTCTCAGGGATCGCACTATAAGAGTTGTTATAGATGGCATCTCTTCCGATGAACATAAATTAACGGCAGGGGTACCACAGGGCTCTGTTCTCTCTCCTTCTCTTTTTCTTATTTTCATTGACGATCTCCTGGGTCGGACTGTGAACCAAATCTACTCTTTTGCGGATGACAGTAATCTCTGTCATTCATATTCATTCGAACACAGGCCAAATCTTCAGGAAATTAGTGATAAACGTCAATTAATGAATGAAACACTCAACCGCGATCTCGAGGCCATTGTTGAGTGGGGTCGATTGAATAGAGTAAGTTTTAATGCGGGGAAGACCCAGTGCTGTCTGCTTTCGCACAAGTGGACAGCTGACCCAGTCGTATCGTCATTATCTATGGATGGTGTGGATATTGTGGAATCAAACGCTCTTGATGTTCTGGGCATGAAAATACAATGTGATGCTCGCTGGGCAAAACATGTATTTGAAGTGTCGAAAGATGCATCGAAGTGCCTAGGCTTTTTAAAGCGGTGCTCCATCTTCACTCCATCTGATCTCCTTAATATCTACACCACCTACATCAGGCCGCGAATGGAATATAACTCCCATATATGGGCAGGTGCTCCAAAGTCATCTTTGGAGTTGCTGGACCGTGTACAAAGGAGAGCAAAGGTGTTGATAGGGGACAGTAGGGTGTCCAGCTCTATTGCCTCCCTTGAGCATCGGCGTAATGTGGGTTGCGTGACACTGTTCTATCGGTATTTTCACGGTGCGTGTTCCTCGGACATCCGTCAACTTATACCAGATGTGAGGACATTTGGCAGAGGTACGCGGCTTTCAAGGAACTCCCATCCGTTTACTATCTATTGGCCAGTCGATCGCACAACACACTACAGAGAAAATTCGTTCTTCAGTCGTACGGTCCGTATGTGGAATAAACTTCCCGCAAGTGTATTTCCTGCCAATTGTGACATACAGCGATTCAAGGCAAATGTAAATGAGCACTACTCCCTCTTTCCACCCTCCTCTACCTAAATTTCCGTCGCCAGCACAATGCATTGCATTTATAGGGGGCATCCCCTGAGTGCTGGTCTTAAAAAAAAAAAAAAAAAAAAAAAAAAAACCGCTAAGTGGAAATGCACCTCATCGCTCATGATGATTTTCGACACAAAATCGTCGTCTTCATTGTTAAGATTGAAGATGTTTTGACAGTAATTCACACGCGACTGACGGTCAGCAGGCATTAACAGAACAGTAATTTTCACTTTGTACCAGAACATGTGCAAGTCTTTGACTAAGACTCGCTGTAGAGTCCGTCTGGTGACACCCAATTACGTGGCCCATCGTCAGGGATATACTCGATTTTCTCGACCGGACGATCAGTCCGGTGATGGCTACGTCTTCCACAGTCTAGTGTGGTTCAAGTCAGTTCAATTTGAGAGGCTAAGTGCCGGTTTATTTACCCAGTTGGCGCGACACGATTAGGAAATCAACGTCGAAATTCCCGCTGCGCTAACACCGCCGACCGATTGTTGGTAAAAAAATCGGCAAAATTATTCCACGCTCTTGCGGAGTATAGCGCTTCATGGTTTGTCTGTTTGTGTACTGCAGGTTTCTTAGTCACAAGTGTAAAATATGATTAGCGTACGACACCAGTTGAAAAAATTATAAACTCTTCCTAATATAGCGGACAGAGCCACACATGCTCTCAACAAGTCGCTACAAATATCTTGCCTAAGAACGACTCCAAACGGAAGGAAGTAGCCACCCTGGTGGAATGGAGAACCTGCGGATATAAGGAAGACATGCCGATGACCATTCAACCAAGTCTTCGAGAGATAAGGAGGACTGGGATACTTTCGAAGTTGAGCTGTGGGAATATAAGAATGCAATCAGATGAGTCAAAATAAACTCGTGAATGCTCTTCTGTAAATTAAAAGAAGATGGATCCAATGCATCGAGGCAATGGAAAATACTGACGCCAGGCAATACGACGATAGGCTGGCTACCTGAGGACTCTTATGGGTAGTAGACAACCTGCAGTGGTAATTCACTCAATCTCATTATAGGCATCCATTTCAGTGGCAATTCGCTGAACGAAGCGGACATTGAAATTACCACTAAATCCAGTCTAAAAAGAGTTATAGGCACCATCAAGGCTGTGGCTAATCTATGGATCCCCTGGCTGATAAAGTTATGCATCGCATGCATAAGCTTCAGTTACATTCCTAGAGGAGAGAGGGATACAAAAGCAATGTTTATTGCCAAAGCGTGAAAGGCCTGTCACACTGCTCCTAAAAACTTTAGACTTATAAGCCTGTCATCGTTCCTACTGAAGACTTTGAAACGGCTGAAAGACGTACACTTGCGGGCGAGTAGTGATGTAATATGTGAGATGTTGGTCAGCATGCGTATTGCAAGGGCAGATCTACCGAGACTGTACTGCACGGACTGGTTGGAAACATGAATAAATCTTTGGCTGCTAAGGTGTATTCGTTGGTATCCTTTTTAAGCACTAAGGGAGCGTCCAATAATAGTACTGGCTCTATCGGCCTTTAAGGTATACGTGGATCTTATAACAAATGTAACCGCAAATTCAGCTGTTGCCACCGAATTACGGTTGCCGCAACCGAATTGATGTTATCACAACTGAATCTAGTCCCCACAACAGAAATTCGGTTGAAATAAACTCATTTCATAAGCTCATTTATACCAGCTATAAAGTCATTTCACCAGCTATGACAATGAATATGATGAGGTTGTGACTACATTTACTTCGGCTGTGACAAACCCTGCTTTGGTTGTGACATCCTTTAATTCGGCTGTGACAATTTCTAATTCGGTTGTAACAAACTCTAATTCAGATATGATGACCTGTGGTATACTTATTGTTGTGACAACCTCTAAATTCAGTTACGGCTAATTCGGTTGTCACCGCTAAATATTTCTGTGAGTGTGCTCACAAGGAGACATGTAACATCTGAATTGGGTACCTCGGACTCTACAAGGTATGTTATCAGAGGCACACCTCAAGGAGGGGTATTGTGTGCACTTTTATAAAACCTTGAGCTGAATGGAATGCTGGTCAACCCTGAAAATGTGGGTGCGAAAAGTTATAAGGCGCACACCAGTACCATAACGTTACTCTCCAAGGCAGCTTGCGGACTTTGTGTATATGGTAGGGATGGACGCGAGTCACGCAATTGGCGGCAATCACGGGAATCATGCGCGATTCACGAATGAGTGTGAGTAGGACCAAATTTCGCGTGCGTGAACGTAAAATATATAACTGGTATCCCATTACATCCCATGAATGAACTGGGGATAGCTTCTCACAACCAGTGATCTGTGCGGTTTTTAGTTTTCTACTCACTGATAGGAACCTACAATTTAAAACCGGTTTCGAACGGTATTTTGAGAAGCTTTTTCATGGCTAAATACTCGATAGTGTCCCCGTCACTATGCGAGGTGTCCGTCGCCGAAAGAAATTTAAGATGGTCAGAGCCGGGATCGAACCCAGGATCTTATGTACAAGAGGCGCGCACGTATGTTTTGCGAATGTTTGATTTCGTTGAATTACAATTTTCTTATTACTCGTTAAACAAAGTATTTGTGGAAGACTTCTAATATGATTTCTCTCTTACAATGCTTCTCTAACCATCTTCTGTATTCCATGGAACTCAGCTACAAGCGACGAAATGCTAGTGGAAATAAGAATTAAACTTCTTTTCAATAAAAGTGATAAAATGTTGTCTAAACGACTTCAGTTTATTTGATAAATTTATTAAATAATGCACTCAATTTAAAATTGGGATTTGCATTTAAGTGTAGTAGTGTCTTAAACCCGAATTTCATCCTCTTTACGAATCCTGTTTACTAATCTTGTTTTGGACATATTTTGTAATACTAGTTTGAAATGTAGCAAATGTTTTATTGTTATAATCCCGCTTTATTATGTATATATTTAATTCCATCATAATTGCCTGTTGGAAAGTACTATAGCATAGTATTTCGGAATTCTCTGCTCTTTGCGTCAATATTGTCACAGATAATAATAAAATTATAGGGAAAATTCTAAAAACGGGTCATCTTAAAACATACATTGTCGACACTTAAACGAGACTTGCGTCATTTATCAAACAAAGACTGTTAGTCGTTCATGGGTTTGCCCGGTTCATGACTTCATACATACGTTCGTGTCTTAAGGCTTAAGTATCTTCTTCCTGTTGACATTCCTATTCCATTGTGTGCGTATATATCGTCGTCGATATTTTTTATTTTATGATCTTAAATTAAGTTATTTGCTTCGACAATCGATAGTGGACACCGGAGATGATTGGTTCATTCTTATGTTTGTTTGTCTTAGAATTTATTTGATTTTCTATTGAACGTTCTATGTCCAGAGTAAATGTTTTGAAAAGCGAAATATTTTTAACATTTTGTTAATTTGTGGTCATGCCTCGGCGGTTGATATAGAGAAAGAACTCAAATGAACAGAGGACCTATAGCCGTTTAACTTGACTATTAGTTAAATGAATTTAATGGAAAATATTGACAGACAATGTGTTTTCACCCCACTTCCGGCAGGTGTTGTTCACATGCCAATACTTCCGACAACGAGCAAAAATTGCAAGATTTTGTCGCGCCAAAATATATGATTGTAAGTAGTTGAAGATTTAATCATTAAGGCTGCATTGGTGCCCCCTAGGTAATTAAAGAAAGGCAGACTGCCAGTGTAGTGGGCGTATCTGTGTCCAAACATATTTTGTTTGTTATTTAAGAATAAATGTTTGAGGCACAATGATTAATATGTTATAATACACTCCGGTTCACTAATTTAAAGGCACTAAAAACTCCATATTCAGCAGCCTGTATCTTTTGCAATTTGTAACCGATTACAGAATTTTAAAATGGAAGGTAGACACCTTGAGATATAAAAATAATCATGACAATAGTGGTTTCTTAACCAAAGAAATTTTTTGAGCAATTTATAAAAGAAAGTCCAAAAATGTGTTCTTTTTGGTTCACTTGAAAAAAGGCACTTTAACTAATTTTAATGAAAAACAGTTTTTCTTGCTTTATAATTTATTTTACTTTATTTAAGAACTATTATTAATGGGTACAACCCCCTTTGTTTTTAAAAACTTCAAATATACGAGTACTGGTTTTCATTGAGAGATAAAGAGAATTTATGTAATCCAACGAAATTTGATTCCAAGAATCCTTAATGGCCTGAATTAATGACTGGTTGTCATCAAATTGTCTACCTCCTTCATAGACCTTACGAGATAATCAACTCCAGACATTTTCGATAATGTTTAGAATATTAACATTTTGACTTGCAATGAACTCCTTTACTACTCTGGCGTTGTGTATAGGGTCTTTATCCTGTTGCAATATCCAAGATATGGGACCAAAGAGTTCACTGAACTTCGGAAAAGCCAATTTCGATAACGTTTAATAGTTGCACCAGTCATATTTGCACTTTGAAATTCAAGGTCGATGGTGCCATAGTACGTTATAGCACCCCACACAATAACACCGCCCTCTCGGCTGTGATGTCGGTTCAAACAACGCTTTTCTTTGCGCAGATCATGGAAATAATAGTTGTAGCCATCAGGCGCATCTAAATTAAACTTCTTCTCATCGGTAAATACAACGGTTCTTCAGTCATTTATATGACCTCTTGGCTTCACATCCCATACCATGTAGTCTCTTGCGAATTGCAGCCGCTTTTCCTTACGAGGAGCATTAAGTGGCGGCTTTTATTGTAATTCAGGTATTTAAGATAGTCACAGCTCTTAATTACTCTGCGTACTGATGACTTGCTCGCTTCCACTCCAGCTTGAGCTCTTATTTTTGACAAGGATTAGGCAGAGTTAGAAGCAATTCTGATGATTTTTCTTTTCTCATACGTAGATAAAGACAATGAAACCCTTCCTTTACAATTTTTCCATATGATGTAATTGTCGATAACTGTTTGGCTACGTCCAATTTTTTTTAGCTATTGCGCGGTTAGAATATCCTTCAGAAAGGTAAACATAGATTTTAGTTTTTCCGAGAGATTTAGAAATTTTTGTTTTGCCACTTTACTCGTCAAATGATTAAGATGCAATAAATTGTAATAAACAAACGGTCCGTGTAAAAAATCATCGCTTACTTTAAAAATATTAAAAAAAAATAATAAAGTGCCTTTATTCAAGTGAACCCAAAAAATATCACATTTTTGGACTTTTTTATAAATTGCAAAGAAAAAGTTCTTTAGTTGAGAAACCACTATTGTCATGATTATTTTTATATCTCAAAATATCTAGCTTCCATTTCCATTTTAAAATTCTGCAATCGGTTACAAATTCCAAAATATACAGGTTGCTGAATTTGGAATTTTTAGTGCCTTTAAATAAGTGAACCGGAGTGTAAATGGTTTTGTGACCCAAATATGGCTTTGTTTGCTGAAAACTGCGGAAAACGAAGGTCAAGGACAATAAAGAGACAAAAAGGAATCAGAGCTTCACTTTATAAAAAGCTATACAACCGCGAAATATGAATAATTGTTTGCATATTATTATGGTGTTGATTGTTGACCTTTTGGTGTTTAACTATGTCTACTTTGACTAGTTATCCGGCCGAACGAAATCTATATTGACTGAAGAGGATGAGTCAAATGTGGAATATGGTATTAAGTGTAAAGGTGATAAAACCGACATATGCAATAAGATATATGTCGGCACTACGGGGACTGAATTCGATACTCGACTTTTACCACATGAATCTGATTTGAAGACTACCGGTAAACCATTAGAGCAGGAAACAGCATTAGCAGTGCACTGTGCCATTGCAGGGCATACCCCTGATTTTGACGACGTCGATATCCTGTCAGAGGAACGCGATTACTCACGACGTTCCGGTGGTGAAAAGACCCAATTATGAGACTGACGTAGACGAGTGCGCTCGGATATATCGACATGCGATGAGCGAACACAAGAGAAGACCTATTTAGTTGACGATGGCTTGCATACCGCATATCACGACCTACGCTTTTCTTTTAGTTTTTTGCGTTTATTGAACATGTGGATAATGTTAATTGTAATTGAGTTCTTGTTTCGTTATTACTGGGTGATTTTTTAGCAACTTTATTTTTGGCAACACACTGTTTTTGGCTGCTCAGCTGTTTTCGTGTAACATGTTACTTTCAACCTATAATTTTACCATGAATCGACGTACAAACGAACAACACTTGCAGATTATTGAATTTTACTATCAAAATTCATGCTCGGTTAAGAAAGTACGAGTACATCGTGTACTTCTTCTATTTTACGGTCAGTTTGGGCGACCATCTGAGGCGGCTATTCGGAATCTTGTGACTGAATTTCGATCCAAATTTACATTATTGGACATTAAACCACCAATACCAAATGAAAGGGCTGGCCTTGGCTGATATGTGGTTTCAAAAAGACAGTGCCACATGCCACATGGCACGAGGAACAATGGTTTATTTTACGTTTGATACCGGTAAATTGGCCGCCTAGATCGTACGATTTAACGCCTTTAGATTATTTTTTCTTGGGCTGTGTTAATGCTCATATCTATGGGGACAAGCCCGCAACGGTTGCCGTACTGGAAGCCAATATTGAAGAATTTATTCGTGACATACCGGCCGATATGTTGGAGAGAGTATGCCAAAATTGGACCCAGTAACATTTACATGAAATCATTTTTAAACATTGAATTATATAGGCCCTTCTATCGACTCGAATATAGATTTCAATCATTTCTCTAAATTTTATGTGTTTTGAAAACTTTTGTAGACTGAACCCCTGAATATGATTAGCGATACTAACCGAAATACCGGGAATTAACTAATAAATGCTATAGAACAGTGGACTCACCTGGATTTTCATTTTCTAACCTCAAGCCGAACAAAATAGATATAGTTAATTAATACTTTTATTCTGTTGTTCGACATTTTCCTTATTAATAAATAATCAATATTCTTCGAGCTTGAGGTCAGTTTTGCTGTTGTTGTATTTATTTTCCTCGGTATTTCGCTACTCCTTTGTGTAGCATCATCAGGAGATATGAACAATATTTAACAATTGTTATTTTGTTTTAATTGTTAAATATTGTTCATATCTCCTGATGATGCTACACAAAGGAGTAACGAAATACCGAGGAACATAAATACAACAACAGCAAATCTGACCTCAAGGTCGAAGAATATTGACTATTTATTTATAGTTAATTAATTTTGTTGCTACACTTATGGGGTCCACAGGTCGTGAAAAATCGGTATACCTAGGAAGATATGGTGTGGGTAGTGGAAGGAAAGGTATTACCGTCAGAAAGTCAATTATATCTTTACTTTTCTGTGGGACATCTAAGAGTCCATACAATTCTATTTTAGCATATATTTGGGGTCTTGGAATTCGGAAAATGGACCAACATTCAAAACATTGTGAGTGGGTACCCAAATTAAAGGCATAATCAATTAATATTTAAATTCTAGTAATTTTGTAGGCTTTATTACTTAAAACAATTACGAAGCTGCAACGACGGTGTTGGACCTATCCCAGAGGAGAAAATCACCAAAGGACCATCACTCAAAATACTTTATAAGACTAGCAATAATGCCGAAGAACCGAAGCCGTTGTATGGCTCTCCCCAGAGGCGAAAATCCCTAAGCCTGAAGAAAGGTCGGCCACGCAGAGATTTTTACTACATCTAAATCTATTCCGAAGGAGCGAAGCCGTCGTTCGACGCACCCCAGACACCCAGACTGCTTCTCAGAATTCTAAAAAAACACGTTAAGCGTGAAGTAAAACGCAACGTAGGTTTTAAAAATCCGGTGGTAGTTCACTGAGGTACTGATGTTTTCGTTTGAACTACATTTGTGCAAAAACACAAGTTTTTGTTATTCAACTAAAAAATTGTTGTTTCAAAGTTGTCTTTTTATTGCAGCATCATTAGCTTGTTTTTTAAGTAAACAGCAATATTCCTAAATACTACATATTTAATTTTTTCCTTCAAAGCGTTTTTCAATTGTAGCCATTTATTTGTGAAAATGTTCGCCTTGTTCATCGCTGGACTGGCGGAGGATATCTGGGAAGAAGTCCAAATACATTTTTATAGACACGTTGCAGGCCATTTCACCATACGCAGTTAAAAAATCACTGTGGCCGTCGGTGGTGCAATGGTTAGTGAGCGCGCCTCTTGTACATGAGATCCTGGGTTCGGTGCCTGCTCTGACTAATAAATAAAAAGTGGCCTGCTCTGACTACCTTACATTTATTTCGGCGGCGGTTACCTCGCATATTGATGGCGACACTATGGAGTATTTAGCCCTGATAAATCTTCTTAAAATGCCGTTACGAACCGGTGTAAAACTATAGGTCTCAATCAGTGAGTATAAAACTAGAAAGCGCACAGCTCACTAGTTGTGAGAAGCTCTCCTCAACCATTTTTTTTTTTATTTTCTTAAAAGGTCGCTAAATATCGTGACATAATCGAGACTTCTGTGATTTCCAAGGAAATTGTCGAATAGCGCATCATCCATGTACGATTTTTAATTGTGGTGTCAGAAATGGGAGGTTTAAAATATTTTTCGTGCGTATTTGATGCGGCTCACGAGATGGTACGCGACGCGACTATCCCCTTCATAAAGATAGCTCGGATGTTTTTTATTGTCATCTTTCATACTAAATACAATTGTCGAAACCTTTAAGTCAGCGACGACTTTCTATTTCTGCGTGTCATAGCTGAAGAGGCGGAGTAGTTTATCCATTACTTCATTAGTTTCTTTGGTGCTAGTAGCATACGCGATTGGTACTGATGGTAATGGATTTCCGGTATGCAATAAAACGACTTTCCGGCCTAGATATAATATTACAGATTTCGTACACAGCAGTAAAAACCGCAACTTTCTTGAAGAATACATACTTTTACATAAACAGTTCAAAAAAGGTACGGCATTCCATCGATTAATAATTTTGATTCAATGCCGACACTATAAGATGTTATAAGAAAATCTGTTTTCACCAAATTCAAAAGCTTTACTCGAGACCCGAGGATTTGAACTTGAACAAAATGCCATTCCGTTGTCTGTCATTTGGATGGAAGGAATTCCACTTGTTCCAAATCTTTTTCAGTTGCATCACTGCTTGTTGTCGGAACATCAGCCTACACAGATATTAATTTTGTAACAGTCACATCATTTGCCTACTTAATGTTTGGCGCTTTTTAAAAATGTGGCCTGACAAATTGGATTGGCTAAAGTGGCAATCGTCTCGTTCATAATACGACTGATGATGCTAAGTCGTAGGCACCGAAAATGACCATCGCATTTCTTTAGTGAAGCATGTGTGATTTATCAATTCAGGCACAGTGAGTAGGCATCAACTTGTCACGGACTTGGAAACTAGGTATATGCCAATGCGTGAGCTCTCCTGAATTATTTGTTATTCTTACGAAAACCAAAATTTTTCATTTAAATAAATGTATCAGACCTTGGATGTTTGTATGAACTTTTCATACATCAACTTATAAACTATTTAATTTTCTAAATAATTTAATGGTTTAGGTAATAAAAATTTATGTTTAAGGTTAATAAAAGTGGAAATTAAAGAACAAATAGATAGACAATGCAACCGATAATAATGTATATATGTATATGTATGTGACAATTTTCATCTTAATTTTGATTTTTGAATTAATCACAATATTTTTCACCCATTTTGTCCCAGTGTGCGACGATTTAACCAGAGTAATCGCAATTTCTGTGACAGAAGTTTTGCCACCGAAAATTGCTACATTGTGGTCAATTTATATCTCATAGACCAAAGCCTTCTCGCCTAAGGATAAAATTTTTTTTAAATGAGATCTTACGTTTTTTACTTCCAAGTCCATCAAAAATTATAGGATAGCATTGACGTGCCACAGTAGAAGCATTGTAGGTTGGCTGGTTGGTTGAAAAGGCTGCAAGACAGCACGCTGTCTAGCACACTTAGGCTAAAGAAACCCATTGCGATACCTGCAGTTTCCTCCATAGCAACTATTGATACTCTTTTGCCGGATGAACCTTTGCCGTAGTACCCTGTCTAGCTAACGAAATCCGCTACGCAATTGCCTGGAATGTCGC
Source organism: Phaonia tiefii (assembly GCA_963931995.1). Classification (NCBI taxonomy): domain Eukaryota; kingdom Metazoa; phylum Arthropoda; class Insecta; order Diptera; family Muscidae; genus Phaonia; species Phaonia tiefii. Next base: position 164,954,009 of record OZ008370.1, on the reverse strand, counting down.
TGTGTCCCGGTACCCACATGAGCCTGATGTGAAAATACTCTGCCACCACCCTACGTGATAAGTGGAATTCATGGCAAACATGGCGTCCATTGATTTTATGGCAGCCTGGCTGTCTATGTAGATACATATTCTCGGGAGGGTTGTGACACTACTTTTCAGTAGTTCAGCAACCTCCAGTATGGCGGTAATTTCCGCCTGAAATACACTACAGTGATCCGGCAGCTTGAAGGAGATATTTATATTTAGGTCCGGTTTATGGACCCCATAGCCTATTTGCTCATCCAACTTCCCAGGTATTCCTGTTCGGAATAGAAGTCCTTAGATTTGTCGCTGGTAGAAGGTATTGGATACAGTAGTCCGTTTTTACTGGAATAGAGTTGATCCAGTGTAGTAATTCATCGTGTCCGGAATGCCACGATATCAAGACGACACAATCTCTGATTCTCACCAGGGATATAGCGGCTGCCGATTCGGCCATGATATCAGAAGTACAGCCGTTCAGGTAAGTACTTAGTGCAGTACCTGACGTCGTGCCCATTGCCCCACTAACACTAATCAGTGCTGGTCTTTGAATTTTCATCAATGAATTCAGAATATATATCTCTTTTGGAGGGACATCCACCAAACTACGATGCCATAGAGAAGTATTTGTCTGACTATTGCCTTATAAATCCACATGGTGATCTCAGGAGACAGTCGCCAGCGGTTTCCATTACAATATGGTAATTTGTATTCAAAAATTGAACAAATCGGGATTTGTTCTAAATACATATTTGTAATACCGGCACTTCCCTCGAATTCGAATTTTTTGCTGGTTTTGTAAGCAAGAGGACAACTTATAAATACATACTTGTCTTTGCCTGACTGGTCATAGAAAGCATTAAATTATATAATGTGGCGATGCCACAAATGCACTGCCCAAGGATGATAAAGTGGCATCCCGTTCACAAAGTGCTACATAAATATTGTTAAAATACATACAGGCAATAGCCATAAAAACATTTGTGGCTTCAACGAAAACAAACGCTTTCACACTATTGCCCACAACTATGTACAGAATCAGTTCAGTTTACCCCAACAGTGAGTTAAACGAGATCAGATGATGTGACTACTACAAATTAAATTTAGTACAAAATTCTGAAATTAACATCATAGTTATAGTCTTGGAATCTGTTAAATTGTTGTTATTATGAAAACACTCGACACGTCTACAGCAATGACTGCGCCTAAACAATTTATATTTCAGTTATTGTTAAGAAATAGAAATAAATTGAAAGGGTCTTATATCTCGCCAATCCGCCTATCTTTGTTATTCATTCATTATGTTGTTGCACATGAAGTTTAGCTTTGTCTACCAATAATTATTTGTAATCGTTCCCGTTGCGCTTACTGTAACTACTTTATATACTACAATGACATTGATAGTATGGAACGTGCTTCTGCAAATGTTTGTTAAATTTAACTTAAGTGTTAAGTCTAACAGTAAAACTACACCCTTTTTATGTCCTGGCGGCTACGTATACTGCGCCTTATTTGAATATAATTATTAAAGACAACATTGAGAACGATCTAGTGCAATCGAAATTCCTGTTCTTTTCTGATTGCCTCCTGTAGGGTTGTAATTCGCAGTCTCTGACTACACCCCCGGCTTGTAGTACACCACTTATTTTCGTGGTCATATTCAACTAACACGGAGTAACTATCAAAGAGCACAGATTATTATTCACATATTAGTGAAACTATGTGTTTGCATGGTGTGAACGTCAAATACAATTCTGACAATCTTAGGTTTATTGGAGCAAATGCTATTATTTTTAACCGTGCATATATAAAAGCAGGTTTGCCTCTAATGGGATTTGTGGTATAATTGTTGCAGCACAAATGCAACTTGACACAACAGACTATATTGCTACTCGCTTGTAAGCACCTAATGTTGAACTCAAATTTAAAATCGAAAGAAGTTTTATACAAATGTCCTCAATGTAAACTTGACTAAATAGGTGTGTTGTAGTAATATTGTAAACACCAATTTCTCATTTTTCGGCATGTTTCCAGGGACAATTATTTTGTGTACATACATGTTGGTCAACAATCAGTATCCTGCAAAAAAAACTGATTGTCATTCTCCAGCTTTGTCAAGAATACGCAGAGTGGGTTGTGCTTATAAATGCCAGGAATTCAAAAATGATTTCTACAAGGAATGTCCCACTAAATAGTGTATGGTATTTTAACCCTTGGGTCAATTTGACCCAATATCGTAATTTGTTAAAAAAAAACACGACATTTGTGGGAGAAATTCATTATTCTATTTTTTTACCACAACAGAAAAATACATAAAAGAAAAATAGAGAATCTATTGATAAATAATTCACTATCTATCACTGTATAGAAATCTAATAATTATCATTTCGTTTCATGGAAAAAAGTAGAAACATAAGTATATATTATTTATTTTTCTTGCAAAACAAACTGACTTACATAACTGACATACAGGTTTTGAGCTTTTAGGTTTTACTGTCTCTTATTTGGTAGGACACTCGAATGTGCGATTATGAATTTAAAATTTTTTACAACTTGAGTATGTTTTACAAATTTAATGGGCGATTAACAATGTAACAACATCGATCTACGCAACATCACCTGCAGTTCCGCAGATAAATCCTGCACCTGAAAGTTATATTAGGATTTCAAGCTGGATTTGTTTCACTCATATGTCGTTCAAAAAACAAATCAATGTTTTTCCAGCTAGTTATTTGAATAACTAGTGGTTTTATATGGAAAGAGAAATAAATCTTGGTTTTATATCCATATTGTTGGTTGGCCAAGGGTTGTTTGTTAAAATTTGATTTTCTTGAGCTTACCAGCTTGAAGCCGTGGTTACTCTTGCCAAAGAGCCCTGTGATGTTTTCACAAATATGAAATGGGGTTGCAGCGTTCTCTGTTGGTTTGATCTTCCAGAATCACGCCTTTAATACTTCGTTTGACGATGAGTATTGATAATTTCCATCATCATCATTTGCTAACAAAATTTCGCTCTCATCACATAAAACTTCAACTAAACTGTGTCCATTGAGTGGCTACGCCGTGGACGAATCCAGGTTTTGATGACCAGCTGTCGTTTTACTATGGATACTAATGACTAACAGGGTTGCATGTTGTTAAAACAAACATATTCATATTAGAATTAGAGAGAAGAATCAACACTTGACTAACGAATGACTAAGCCTAAGAAATGTGGCCGTCGGTGCTGCAATGGGTAGTGTGGGCGCCTCTTGTACATGAGATCCTGGTTTCGATCCCTGGTCAGACCATCTTAAATTTCTTTCGGCGGCGGTCACTTCGCATAGTGATGGTGACACTATTGAGTATTTAGCCATGATTGTTTGGGACCTATACAGTATTTTGAGAAGCCTTTTCATGACTAAATACTGGATAGTGTCAAAGTCACTAAGCCAGGTGACGATCGTCGAAAGAAATGGATGGCGGCAAAGCAGGGATCGCACCCACGTACTCATATACAAGAGTCCCCCACATACCACTGCACCACCAACGGCCATAAGTACCAATAATCTATCATACTGATTATCAAGAAATCCAAATGAAGATCGAGCCAGTTGCGGAAGTATGTTACCCTCATTTTGTAAGGCCCTTGATCCCTCTGGGTTGTTTTTGGGTCACATAAGGAAGGAAGGTGGTTGTATGGGAAAGTTCATCTGTAACATTGGTTGATACGACATTAAGCGGGGTGTTCCCGAATTATAGAAATGTCTCCTATTTCCCGAACGCAAAATCATTCAAATTGGTAACAATAAGATTTATTTAAATTACTCTAATCGTAATTACCTTTGGGTCAAATTGACCCACAGGACAATAGATGTATATATTTTACATATTTGCCTCCGGAGAAAACCCGAATATGTTCAACCATATCTTTTTCTTGCCAAGTCTTAGTTTACCATGCCGTTGAGAATACATATCGTAAGTTTCAGCTTGATAACTTGTAATTTAGAGAAAAAAATTGCATTTAAAATATAAAATTAGGTCAATTTGACCCAAGGAGTGCTGAAGGGTTAATCAAAATATGCGCTCCTTTTTAATAACGTTTTTAAGCACTATTGTAACTGCATTATATAGTGGTCTTTGGAGAGACGCTACTGTATTTTCAGAAAAATATCGGGTGTTTTTTATAGAGCGATACAACTTTGAGTTGACATCACTGCTTTATTTGACCACCCATTTAACAGCTGATAGTTGTTTTTTGTTTAGTTTGCTTCGACATTGCATTATGAATCGACTTACACCAGAGCAACGCGTGCAAATTGTGGAAATTTTTAATCAAAGTAATGGTTCTGTTCGTCAAACTTATCGTGCAGTTCGTCCATTTTATGGCGTACATAATCGTCCTGCAGAGCTGCTAATTCGAAGAACAAAATGTCGCATTTGGAGTGAGGAGAATCCACAACCTTTTGTCGAAGCACCATTACATCCACAAAAAGTTAGTGTTTGGTGCGCTTTATGGGCTGGCAGAGTCATTGGCCCATATGTCTTCAAAAACGATGATGGTTAGAATTTTACTGTCAATGGTGAACGGTATAGGAACATGATTCGAAGTTTTTTCGTACCTCAGTTAGCTGGCATTAATCTTGATGATATGTGGTTCCAACAGGACGGAGCCACATGCCACACAGCGGGCGCTACAATTGATTTACTCAAGGAAACTTTTGACGAAAAAATTATTTCACGAAATGGCCCAATTAATTGGCCCCCAAGATCGTGTGATTTAACCCCATTGGATTATTTTCTTTGGGGTTATGTAAAGTCACTTCTATACGTCGATAAACCACAAACAATTGAACACCTGGAAATCAACATACGAAGAGTTATCGGCGAGATACGGCCAGAAATGCTGCGAAAAGTTTGTGAAAATTGGTGTTCCAGATTGCGCCTTGTACGAGCCAGCCGTGGCGGCCACATGACCGAAATCATATTTAAGCATTAATGTCATAAAATTTTCTATCCAATAAAGACCGTTTCATTGATATCAAAAATACATTACTATGTTTTATTATGACTTAAACTTGTGTCACTCTATAAAAACACCCGATATATATATGACTTCTCAAAAACATTTATAATTGCATTAGCCCAAATTTTTGTATTTTTCGCAACGACCTTATTTCAGTTAGATTTGAATTTTAATGTATGAGAAGTTCGTTCTACAAGGTTCCAAGGTCTGACACATTTTGAAGAGAAAAATGCTTGGTTTTTCGTTGGAATAACAGATAAATCAGGAAGCACACTCATTATTAGACGCCTACTCACTGTGCCTGAATTGGAACCATTGGATAGATCAATTATACTTATATATGCAATTTTTGCATATGTGAATTGGTATCGATTGAAAAATCCCTCAGTACCAACTCAACCTGAAAGTCATTTAGTCCAACAATAACATAATGCGTTTTTCCTCCAAGTTCCCTTTTCCTCTTACATTCTCCCAGGGTATAGTTTCATTTCTCTGTGAGATAGTTTTTCGAATAACCAGGCTAATGTCAGTTTTGTTTCAATTTGTTCGCAATGACCTTACTTCAGTAAGTTTTGAACTTTAATGTACGAGAAGTTCGTACTACAAGCTTTAAAGGTCGGAAACACTTTTCCAAGCGAAAAATGCTCAGTTTTTCGTTGGATTAATAGATAAATCAGGAAAGCATACTCACTGGCATGACTAGTTTCGAACTCCGTGACAAGTTCAACATCAGATGCCTAAACACTGTGCCTGAATTGGTACCATTGGATATATTCTTCTTATAACAATTTATTTAGTTTAAAATATTTCGATCAAGGGTCTAAGTAATATAAAGAAAATACAAAGATTTCATAAAACACTAGCGAAAAGTGAAAACACTAAATTTGCTCCTGAAATATATCTAGTCTCTTAGAGATTATTGAGTAGAAAATTGTCAATGATATTCATGCATATAATTACATTCTGAGGCGTTTGGCTTGATGGCTCCAGTAAACCACAACCTATCTTAGTAAAAAATCAATTTTTTTTGCAGTTTTGTACCTCCCATATAAATATTCAACAAACCCAATTAGGATCCGAACTAAGTTGTGTATGAAATATTTTTTAGCGCAACCTCAATTTTCTATTGAATGTCGTCACAATTACCACACCCATTCGTTCAACGTAAGGGTGAGTATAGCGGTTTTTTTTTTTAACAGAACTCGTATGCAATGAAAGACCTAGGGTGAGAGTATTTGAAAGTCGGTTCACCCGACTGAAATTTATGCACTTGTTTTTACGTTCGCACAATATTTCGATAAATTCCCTCTTCTGATCTTCCTAAATACGACTGATCCGCATAAGCAACGAAACTGTTTCGTCGACTGTAAGTCTTTTCAAAACTCAAGAGACTAAATGAATAATTACAATAAACTATTGGAACAGTAAGAGATAAGACATATAACGAAAGGCTGAACTTTATACGCTTACCGGTTATCCCATTTTTATCCAAATGCAGTGACGAATCGAAAAACTGTCAAAGAAATCATGTCTGCAATTTTTCATTTCAGCAAACAACCTAAATGTTAGTTGTGCGAGACTTTCCGTTGCAGAAATTTTGAGATGATTACGAATATCTTTCATCCATGCCACGAAGCGTTGTCCTTTCAGTGGGTAGATAAAAGCTCTCTCCATATTCACGACATACACCCTACTTTTATACTACTACTACTGTACTACTACATACATGTACGCTTTTATCTTTGCAGGAAGGGAGACCTGAGTTGCGACGCTAAATTTTTTTGCAGACTAATCAATGATAACATCATTCGAAGTGGAAAACCGTAAGTTTTTCTAAGCCCGATACTTGAATTTTTGTGTGCAAAGCATGGTTTAAGGGACTATTATACCTCTCAATTATGTTTCTTTTACACTAAACTCAATATTAAACCGTCAATAAATCCAAGCACTTTGTACCGACTTGAGACCGCCAACACATATCGACAAGACATTAATGACTAACAGCTTGACTAAAGACTTATTTGCAGGTTCTATCAGCAGCGGTTTTAATCTCCTCTTACACTGAAAGAATAACGCTTCGTCGGATGGATGAAACATATTCGTTAATGCTTTTACGTTGCTACAATGAAAGTCTTCTATATCCGATAATTTAGTAGACGCTGCAACGAAAAATATCATAAATGATTTCTTTGACAATTATTCATTTCGTTGCTGCAACAACTTAATTTTTGTTCCTTCAACAATTTTATTTAATTTCAATTTTGTAGAAAACTGGGTTTAACATTAAAAAAAGGAAACACATGAAATTTGAACTACTGAAATTTGGTTTATCTGACGCAATTTCATTGCTGTAACGAAACAAATTCATTGCCGCAATAAAATATATTCATTGAAATGAAACAAATTTGTTGGATTATGAATCAAATTTATTGGAGCACCAACCATGCTTTCATCGCAGTGACGAATAATTTGCAGTTGATGAACACATTTTCGTAGCGGGAATGAAACTGTACGTTAGCTCACTTTCGATAACAAAAGTTGTTGGGGTGATGCATATTTCCATACCTGTGACGATGCTTTTCCGTTCAGTGTAGTGCGAACATATCGTATCCACTGGGAATTAACACTCGATGTAGAAAAACTTTGAAGTCCTAGTTAGTGGTTTTAATAAAAAATCCTAATAGTTTAATATTTATCAAACGATTCATGTTTACTATGGAGAAAATTAATTGTAGTGCAGCACACCCTAATTTCCATATTACAGCTATTTCATTTTATATACACATATTTGCTGGTTTAATTATTTGAATTGTCTAACATATCTACTTAATTTATAGACAACAATTTAACTTCGAATAATTTGTATAATATGTGGCTTTTGAAAACATCTTGCAGTGATTGTAATTGCACTCAAACTTCTTTATTATCATCGATAGAAGTTGTTCACTCGCTCGTTCGTTGTCCTCTGTTCCTCAGGATACTGCTAATGATACAATGAAATGGAAATATTTTAAGTATACTATGTCTGAGATAACGTCAATTGAAACCTCAAAGATTTTCTAAAATTACAATTTAAAAGCAAAGTGAAAGCCACAAAATCAAAGATATCTTTAATATCGTTGCACATTAATGTATTCTTGTTGTGCTTCAATTTCCAACAAAATGCAAATGAAGTGTGCAAAAAGGTGCAAATGTAACAAGGAGATTGTTTTAAGCATTTCGAGCAATTGTGAATTACGATTATTGCTAGTCTCCTTTGTACTGGCAATAAGAACAATGACAGCGACAGGTGAGATGAAGTCGAAATATTTTGGCAAATCTGCATCGTCCGTGGGCCGGCAATTGAGTGGGTAATATTTTGTTATGACTATATATGAACTTCATGGACCTTTTGTGCTTTCACTGAAAATTTTCAGTTTCATGTTGTCCATTTTGGTTAGAGACCTCATATAATACCTATAAGATACATTCTGTTTAGCGTGCATCTTGCCAAGCTGTTAATACAAATATGTATAACAATGGTCACTAAGAAACCAACGTAACCGAAAGACTATATCCAATTTTGGAAGCAAGAAACCAAAATTCTTAACATTTTTGTCTCTTAAGTAAGACATGATGTACCCTATGAGGCCGTTTGAATTATACGCTCATACCCAGGGACACAAATACGGAAAAAATTAACACGTACGAGGGCGGTCCCTAAACTGGCCGGCATGATGTATGGATGGCGCCTGTAGTTTCAAATAAATATTTGGTGAAAATATATTTGGAAAAAAAATATATGTTTTAAATTTCAAGGCGCTACTTTGAGTCATCAAAAGTAAAGGCTCTCAGAGAATGTGTAAACGTGGACTCAGTCCAAGCAATATTAAAGCCAAGCTAGATTGTACTCCGGGGGAGTCTGCTTCTTCGTTTTCGACTGTAAAATATTGACAAGCAGAGCTTAAACGAGCCCGACGGGCACCGTAGTTGTCGACCAATTGAGATGTCCACGCCAGACACGGTTCCACAAAATCCACAAAATGGTATTGGTTGATCGTCGGCTGAAAGTGCGTGAGCTAGCTGAAATGACAGGCATTTCAAAAAGTGTTATACACCGTATATAGACGGAAGATTTGAACATGAGAAAGTTGTGCGCAGGATGTGGGTCACGCTTGCTTTCAATAGAGCAAAAACAGAGTCGTGAAGATGTTTCAGTAGATTAATTGGCGATGTTACACCGCATCTATTTTTGCATCGATTTGTAACCATGGATGACACATGGGTCCACCACTTCACACCTGAAACAAAGGAACAGTTAACGCAGTGGGCTGGAATGAGAGAATCGTGTCCGACGGTTCCATCTACTGGCAAGGTCATGGCGTCTGTTTTTTGGAGTGCGCGTGGGATACATTTTATTGACTATCTCCAGAAGGAAACAAAAATTAACCACGAATATATTTCTAATTTATTGTAGCGTTTAAGTGATGCAGTTGTGGGAAAAAGGCCGCATTTGGCGAAAAATGTTGTTTCATCAAGACAATGCTCCACTTCACATATCCACTATTGCGATGGACAAAATTAATGAATTAAACTTCGAATTGCTTCATCACGCACCTAATTCTCCAGATTTAGCTTCCTCGGACGAACTTGAAAAAATTTCTCGGGTAAAAGACTTGCCAACAAGGAATACGTGGAGTCTGCTGTTGATGGTTATTTTAAGGAGTTTGATAGTGCTTAGTGTAAACAGGGTATGCAAGCCCTTTAAAAATTGTATCGACCTAAAAGGAGATTATGTTGAAAAATAAAGAAAATTTTTCGCAACATATTTGTGTCTTCTTTGTTAAATCGGCTAGTTTTGGGACCGCCCTCGTAGAATAAGACATCCCAACAAAAAATCGTGTTTGCTAAAAACCTGTACTGGAAATGCGTTGATTGAAGTGTTTGTTTTTCGAACAAAATTCCCACTTAGAAGGTTTTGATACTGTCACTTGACTGTAGTATGCTTTTAAGAAGTGGTTTACTGATAGTAGAAGAAGTTATTTTATCTAAGATTGTAACACTGCTGAGAGTTTTTAATAAATTGTGCCGAATTTCACTGCCTTTTTATTACTTCTCAGAAGCACTTCAAGTACAACAATCCAAAAATCTTTATATTATCCTTTACTGTGTTGCAGTTTTAAAGCCAGAAGAAGTAGAGAGCTTTCAAAACCATGTAGTGCTTCAAAATTTTAAATATTTTTTGCTGGGTTATTATATCTTTCGAATCTTTGCCTGAAATTCATGCTAGGACGTTTTGTGACGATTTAGCAATGTCTGTCTGGTTGTCTGGCAGTCTGGTGGGTCAACACGATAACTTCCTTAAGTTTTTAATGATCACAATGAAATTTTGTCAGTGACTCCAAAATTTGGTTTGGGATTGAAAATGGGCTTTGTGGCCACAGTCCTTCTGATACTTCCCGCACAAATGGAGATATTTATTACAAAATAATGTTTCTTCCAAACCGATTTTCTGGAACATGGGATTTGTTTCAACTCAGATATTAGTTAATCAGTAAATATGTAATTAACTGGAGAAAATTGACAAACCCATTCTGGTAACTCCCATACAAAAACTGGGGCCGCCCTTGTACCGATTCGATAAGTCGCGAAAAACATTTCCGATCTTACAGAAATAAGGTATGAGTCTTAATTTTTCCAAAGGTCAATCAACTACTAAAACGCGGTTGATTTTGTCACACTCTGTTTGGTGCCTCCCATATAAAAATTGTTGGACCGGCTGGTGGGTCGACAAAATAACTCCCGTAATATTGAACCAACTGTTATGCAATTTAATATTTGGCAATATTTAGACAAAAGGAATATTTCACCATTCCCAATTTAGACCTACCATATGCAATCGGGCGGATGTCCTATTATTGATGCGCTATCTCCCGTATACCACAACCGATATTAATAAAATTTAGTTCTGGATAATATTTTGCCAATCGCAACCATGCACCTGCAAATTTACAGCTTTGCCAGGCATATTGTTTACCTTCCTTACAAAAGTTGGGCAACAGTCCGTCCGCTTGGTCGAAAATAAATCTCCCGTAAACCAAAACCGATCTTAATGAAATTTGGTACTGGACAATATTTTGTCAAAAGCTAATATGTGGCAGTCGGTATGGCGAAGGATTCAAAATGCATTACTCTCTTTTTGGCAAAATTTTGAACATTCATAATTTTGATGTGGAATGAATGTAATATCATTGTCGAAATGGTGCATTTATAATGAAGTATTCTAGAGGGTGATTCAGGAAGTTCCGGACAAATTTCTCCAGCGTATTCCTTGGCTCATTTCATGATGAAAAGTCCACTAGGACCATGTCCGAAAATGCAATGGTGCGAAATGGCAGCGGGTTAAAAATTTTCGAATTGTGGGTAAAGTTGCTAACTTCTGAGCCATATAATTTGAAATATTTTATTGAACAAATGTAATTAGATAGACGATAATTTCATGAATCTTCTTCCTATTATACGCAAGCTGTATTACCTATTATACGTAAGATGTACAATGGTTCAGAATCGATTTCCATTAGCCCAAATTCAATATCTTTTGATATAGTAAACATGTCTGCGTCCTGTGATAACTCAATTGAAGGTAGGGAGTGAAGGATTAGGGCGAGATATCAAGATTAAAAATCTGATGAGTGGGAATGTTTGGTAAATATTCCAAAGTTGGCTGCCAGTTAACCCAATCATGACGGGAGCATTATTTTCTGAATTTTTAGCTGAAACTTTTAATTCTGGCTAATATGGACCCTAAAAACTCGAATCTGATATCAGATTTCCGATCGGATCCTTTGGGAGGGAAGTAGCGGCTGATGCCATATGGCATCACCGGCGTTGCGTGCTCCCAACACTATAAAAAATTCATTTCTTTTTTTCGTATCTTTATTTATTTTTCCAAGGCATTTAAACATCTATTCGAGAGATATATAGACTGAATTGATAATAAGGAACCAATATGATCTTAAATATCTGATATTGTATGGTAAATCTTGAAACAGTTGGTGTCAACACATAGGGCAACATCGCATTTTTCACATTTTATGCGGCTTTGGCGTTTGCAGAGAAAATTTGCACAGCGTCGTTTAGTACCTTTTACTAGGTAGTGGGCTTTTTGATCGAAACGGTCTTCCTTTGGAAGACGAGAATGCGTGGCTGAGTAGTTCCTAACTTCTAAGGCAATAGAGTGACAATAGTGTTGAGCAATTCTCCGTTGGAAATCAAGTTGAGAAAGTGGTTTCATTTCTGACTTACGCTGAAGCAGCCATGCATTTTGGATGGTCACATCAACCAGCCAAGTAAAAATTGACCACCACCATCCTTTTTTCCGAATTACGTGTAAATGAAACTATAATTGTGTGTCTGATTTAATACTAATAAATTATATTTTACCAATGCGGTAGCGTCCTATATTTTGATCCATGCGATCGACCCCTCCCGTGTTCTTGTTATAAGCTTCAACAGCCATTGGTCTCTTAATCTCAGTACGTTTTCCATCGACGCGACTGTACCGATTAGCCTTTGAAATAGGAAGCAATCCGTGAACTGTGGAAGCAACTGCAACGCAGCGGTTATCTGTCCATTTTGTAATGCAAATTTGGAGGTCCTTGATTGTTGCACTCTCCATCGTTCCACGTGCGGCCATATTCATAACTTTATTATTTTTCAAGTGAGATGCAGATGGAATACGCGTTTCACGAATAGATCCAGTACCATTATGGCCAGGTTTCTTCAAATACCCAAGTGCTGGTATTCCCGTAAAAAGGTTGTCAAAATAAAATGAGAAACTGAGGCCCTGAAGATCTTCTGGGAACTCATCAATCATTTGAAAAAGTGGGGCTATGCATTTGGCGTAATTTTTTTCCAAGTCCGGATGAATGCGAGGGTTTTTGCCTTGATAAATTTTAAATGAAACCAAGTAGCCTGAAACTGTATTCAAGCTCCAAACTTTGTAGCCAAACCTCAGAGGCTTTCCCCTTATGAACTGTTTGCAACCATGACGTCCATAATATGCGATCATTGACTCATCGTAGGACAAACATTGTTCTGGATGGAAGTTTTCCTTTTTAATATTAATTTTTTTTAATAAATGTATGTACCACTCAATGAGTAAAAAGCTATCGCGATGCATAGCCCTTGAAATCATTTCATTTCGTAGATCGGCATCTTGGCTCCAAAATGACTTCTAAGAGGTATTGTTAGGACTGTAGCCGCTGGCAATCATGATTCCAATAAATATTTTTAATTCATCGGTTTTAATAAGGGGATTCTGCTGAGAGCAGAACACTGCATATTCATTGGAGCGCTGGGATATCATTTCCAAAAGTTCGTTATCAAAGAACTTTTCAAACAATTCGTGAGCCGAGGCGGCACAATCTAAATAACTTGCATTTCGAAAAAGTGGCAATGAAGTTTCGATAGATTGTTTTGCCCATATATGTGTTTTTTTTTAATTGTGGGGTTGTGTCGTAGAGTGGTACAACGATATCTTTACCAACGTATGAATTTGATTTGGGTGTAGCTGTATGATCATTATCATCAACTTTTTCATACCCTTTGGATGTTTCATTGGATGTAGCTGTAGGTTCATTACCATCAACTTCTTCATTACCATCAACTTCTTTTCCCGTGACCCAGCAAATACAATTTCAGCTTGTGGGTGTAATTGATTATGATGCAAACTATAATTTGTCCGCCCACTCCATCGTCAGAATCATCTTCTGCTGAATCATAGTCAGCTCCTGGGGGCTGAATAAAAACGCCGGCAACTTCACTCTCAGCCATAACATTTACAAAGTCTATAATTTCATGAAGTTTCATACTGTAAATAAAACACATTCTAAATGAATATAGATTTCCTATAGGCACATGTATCAAAGGCCGCTAGTAGCGGAAAGTGCCGGCGATGCCATATGGCATCAGCAAAATTAAAACATAAATTTTTTTATTTAATCAAAATTTTTTTTTAAAATTTAAACTTTTTAATTACAGCTCATTTAATGATCTTTTTGAAATTGTATACTATTTTATAAAAAAAAAAATATGTTTAACTTATGTTTTGTTCACTTACTATCGCCGCCCACTCATATTTTCACTTTTTCAACCACAAAAATTATTTTACAACTTTAAGCTCTAACTTCTTCAACAGATTCACACTGACTGACGACTGCAACTCCAATATTGTAGCTTTGATGCAACTTCGAGGCAGAAAACTCAAATATTTCAACAAACATGATCATTCCTGCCGCTTTAAGAGGCAAATGAGTCATCATTGCAGTTGGTGCCATATGGCATCGGCGGCATGATTGGGTTAATGCGCTTAACCTATTCTACTTAGAACCACTAAGCATTAGCCGAGTAATATTCGAAATATGTAGTTTTTTATTTTTTTAACAAAAAAAAGTCGTTTGCGTTGACTGCCCTGTGGGTTGAATACACTATTTTTTGTTACACCACTGTATTTTGTTTTTAGAAATAGTGACTCAAATATGCTTCACAGCCAGATTTATTTCGATTAAATTATTTACCTCCTTGTACATCCGAAAACTTTTGACTCAACTCTCGTTTACTTCAAGGAGTGTAGTAAAATGTACTCTTAATTTATTTAAGTACTAATATCAGTGATAAAATCAGTGTAGCATCTTTAATTGCATTATTTGTGTGTGATAAAAACCAATGATTGCAAATAATTTAACAAATGGAAATTGCAACATTTCTGGACAAGGCAAGTAAGTAGCAAAGTGATTGTATTCAGCATAATAGAATGTGATATGCCCTATTTCAACGATTGTCTCCTAAAATTATTCGGTTTTTATCCAAAACAAAAATGAAAAATGATAAACGTTTAACCGCTGTAAATATTTCGTAAAAATAATTTTGAAAATATGTCTTTAAAATTGATAATTTATACAAGGTGGCGCAAAAGTAAACTTCCGATGCTTTTTGGCTGTAATTTAAAAAAAAAAATGAAAAACTTTAATTCTTCTTGTGGATTATTTTTATTTGGTCTTTTAATTTTTTTTACATCAAGTCGAGAATATGATGTCATGTAAATGGCCGCCGCCACAGTTGATTGTCATTTGAGCCCTTTTTATGGCATTTTCCATCACTTTGGCCAAAACTTCCGGCGATACGTCCTCACATTCTTCACGGATATTGTCTTTAAGAGCTGCAAGAGTCTGAGACATAAACCCGCGACTTCAAAAAGCCCCACAAAAAGAAGTCTGGAGCGGTCAAATCAGGCGATCTTGCTGGCCAGTGCAAATCGCCAAAACGGGAGATTAGGCGCCCGGGAAATGCATCCTTCAGCATATCGGTTATGGCACGTGCAGTGTGTGCCGTTGCACCGTCTTGTTGGAACCACATGTTTTCCAATCCCAATTCA
Organism: Phaonia tiefii; assembly: GCA_963931995.1. Classification (NCBI taxonomy): domain Eukaryota; kingdom Metazoa; phylum Arthropoda; class Insecta; order Diptera; family Muscidae; genus Phaonia; species Phaonia tiefii. The sequence goes on along the minus strand of OZ008370.1, from coordinate 164,938,569 downwards.
TCAAGTTGTGGCAAAAAGAACTCGTTGATCATTGCTCTGTAGCGCTCACCATTCACAGTAACCGTTTGGCCAGCACACCATACAGTGACTTTGAGCGGGTGTAATGGCTCTTCGTGGGTTACACGCGGATTTTCAGTGCCCCAGAAGCGTAAATTTTACTTATTTACGTACCCGCTAAGATGGAAATGGGCCTCATCACTCATGATTATTTTTGCGAAATGCATCCTCATGATTCCTGGCAAACCCTATAGCTATTTCAGGACTAGTGACAGATGTTCTTTATTAACAGTTCGTTTGAAATGATGCAATTGAAAAGAATATCACAGTAAATGCAAATAAAAATTCAAATCCATTGTGAATTCCCAACTAATCAAGTATTCGAATATTATCGCAAGGAAAAACATACGCAAAGCTTCTTAGGCCCAATTTTGACTACTCAATCATCTTTGATGAACAATCAAACAGAATTTAAACTCTGAATTAATTTTTTAAGTTAATAGTTAATTTTCTGTTTAATCAGCCAAATTGGGGCATTTAAACTATGATCAAATGATCATATGATTTCGACAGAAAACAACAAGAAGAATAAACACAAAGCTTCTTTATTTGTTAATGTGAACAATTGTAATCACCATCCTAGTTGGAATAACAATATAAACCTATCATTTAACTCGTAGTGCAGTAAGAACTTTATTTCTGCTCAAATATGCTCCAAATTCACTAAATATTTTGTATTTTATCACTTCACTTTTGTTTTGCAAATGTCGTCATTTTGGTGCATCGTAACGATTAACCGAGAAATTTATGAATACCGGGAATTTTTCGTAGCATTTGCCACTGTTGCCACATGATAGTAAGATTACGTGACAAATCACTGAAAAACTCTTTTCGTATTTAATGTCAGATCAAACAAAAATCAAAATCCACTGATTACCAATTTAAAGAACCAGTCAAAAATTGTGCCTTAATATATCTGGATAACCATCGGGTTCCATTGTACACACATGATTTTTGTTGTTGCCTAAAACTCAGCACCTTCGCTGTAGTCTACGTTCAAATTCACTGAGGTGATTTTTACACAATCGGTCTGCTGTTTTAGAACTTACTTGATGTCCTTTTTAGTTAAGCAAAAGGTCATTCTGTATCTGAATTATCTCTACATTTATTAATCAGTGATTAATAATCATCATAGTGAAAATCTCTTTAAACTTTGAAGTAAATAAAATAGTTAAGGAACCTGTTAAGATAAAATTTAAATATCTCGATTGCTCCCTAACCCAACATCGTTGCAATCAAATTATTTGAAAGGTTTTCAATGCGGAGGTTTCAATTGAGTTATGCTTTAAAATTTGGTCTAGTTATGATTTAACTTGTACGGCCTAGGATGGGTTCTATCGACTACAGAGGTTACAACTACACAAGATTAGAAGAGGGATGAGTACTCTAGTTACAGATGATAATGCGCCTACCACGTGTAACACTTTTATGACAAACAAGTTACGGACATAAGATTTGATAGGGTAATATATAGACGGCATTGCCCGAACATAACACGGGTTGCGTGCAACTTACCACTTTTCCCCTTGTTGTTTCCTGCAACAACTGCATTACATTTTACCTTGTTTAAGGTGAAAATCATGGTCAACATTAGTATAATACCTTGTACCTAACTGTATATTAGGGTGTACTTAGAAAACAATTTTTGACGTGTCATGACGAGCGTAAACAGAAAAATATATTTTTAAAATTTTAAACGAGTATTTTTTTCACGGCAGACACCTTTTCTATCTCAAGTTTTTTCAACTAAAGTTTCAATTTTCTTAATTTTGTAGTTTACATGTAAATACTATAAAATATGTGCAATAAAAATAATTAAAGGCTTTTACGAAAACTACAATAAAATAAGACTAACACAAATTCAAATTTCTGCCGTTAAAAAATGTTATGTCAAAATTTTAAAAATATATTTTCCTACTTATGCTCATCGCGATATGTCGTTTGATCCCAATAGTGACCAAAATATATTTTGAAACGAAGTTCCTTATCCCACGGTGCGGGATGGGGGCTAAATGGAAAAAAAATTAAACAACTTTTGTTTTCACACTATTATGTTACTTATAGTGGGATAATTGTGGGTATCAACTATATTGTTTTCTCTTGCTTTGGTTTGTGTCTAGCTTGGATCGTAGAGAAAGAAATTAACTGGATGTCTCACATATGTTGGGATATTTCTTGTTTATTGGGAATATTTCCAGGTGGAGCCTGTAACCAATATTTAGTACACTTATATATTGTAGTTTTGAACCCAAAAAAAAAAGAAAATTTATGGCTTTTTCTTACAGAAAGTACTTCTTCTTAAAAATAGTATCTTCTCTTAAAAAACATTAGCTTTTAATAAAAGAAGTACAAAAATTACCTTTTGGGAAAATATAATACATAATTGATATGGGAACGCCGATCTCCCGGCTTGGGAATGATATTGCCGCTGGTGCGGATGGGCTACCCGCTGAAATTTTTAAGGCATTTGGCGAAAGACTGCTAGCCCACATACATCGACATATATGTAGTATATGGGTGGGGGAATTTATGCCTGACGATTGGAGTCTCAGTGTATTATGTCCAATATTCGAGAAGTGTGCTCCGTGTGTCTGTTCCGACTACCGCGGTATCAGTCTTTTATCCATCGCGTATAAGTTCTTGTCGAGCGTATTATGTGGAGGACTGGGCCGATTATTGGAAACCTTATCAGTGTGGTCAGTGTGGTTTTGGACCAGGAAAGTCCATGACTGGCCAAATATTGACGCAACACCAAATCCTGGAAAAGACCCACGAACATTAAATCGAATACATATTGAAAGACCTCATTGAACCATTCTGTACCAAGCGACGACTGAGACAAGGCCACGCACTTTCGCGCAAGCTCTTCAACATCTTAGCATAGGTAATAATGAGAAAACCTGCAGTAAATTCGAACAAGACCATTAACACGAAGTGACATATGCTGACGACATAGATATCATTGGGCGAAATTTTCGAGAGGTTACTGCAGTATTTTCAAGAATCGAAAAAGAATCAGCGAAGGTGGGTCTTGCTGTTAATGAGGGCAAGACAAAATTGATGGTGTCAACAGCTGGAGAAACCCCTCGCCTTGGTCCGCACTTGAACGTTGACAACCGATTTAATTTTGAAGTGGTAGATGAATTTGTCTACCCTGGATCCGCCGTGAACAAGGACAGCAACGTCAGTCTGGAGATAAATTTGAGAATTGTGCTTACAAATAGATTAAATTTTGAGCTCAGCAAGCAGTTTAGGAACAAAGTCCTTTCTCGGCGGACAAAAGTCCAGCAATATCAGACTATCATTTTACCTGTCGTGACATATGGCTGCGAAACTAGGATCCTATCGCAAGCGGATGAAAAACACCTGCGAGTATTCGAGAGAAAAAGTTTTCGTAAAATATATGGTCCTGTTAGGAAATGCGGGGAGTACGGCGTCACTGGAACCAAGAGCTGTATAATTTATATTCTGACGTGGACATAGGTAGGCGGATCAAATTAGGCCCATTGCGTTGGCTAGGCCATATTGTCAGAATGGATGAAGATGAATCAACGCGAAAAGTTTTCGGTAACGTACCCGATGGATGCAGGAAAAGAGGACGACCAAGACTCCGCTGGAAAGACCAGGCAAAAAAATCTCTGGTGTTACCAACTGGCGAGAAAAGGCGAACTGGCTCTCTCAGTTGGAGAAATATGTTGAAATTTATTTAATTTGTTTATTTAATTAACCCATTAACGCCGGCTCCCTTATTAGTGGGAGAAAAAGGTTGAAACTTAGTGGAGGATGCCATAGGGTCACTCATATTCCGCTCACAAAAATACAGCCCCGTATTTCCACCCACAGCCCGTGCAGGGGGTGGTGCGTTTTCGCACCCGTCGGCGTTAGTGAGTACAATTTTAGTACTGGCAAGAGTTTTTGAAAAATTGCTTTTCTTCTTTCTTGCAACCAATCTAGTCACACAAGCAGAGTTTTTTTAGATTTGAAATGACAGTGAGTATTGATTCCAGTGTTTTCTGAAAAGCAGTACTTTTGTTTTGCTTCAAATTGTTTTGATGTGTTTCATGTTTTCGTTCTCATTTATTCTTCATTTTGTTTGTAAATGAATGATCACATAAATACAAGTTTGTTTTGTTAGCAGTGAATGTAGTATTTGACGCACTCACTTTTGAAGCGAATGTCTTGTTATATCATTCAAGACATTCATTGCAGACGTTTAATCCAAGTAGCCCTGTGGGCAGGCCGGCTACGGTAATGCTATAGGGATGCTGTTATTCGTGATAACCTGTCTATCTGTATGCTCGCAATTCGCAGTAAAAAAATCACAACATTCAGTACCCGAGTAGGTAACACATCCGGCTGCAAGTGCTGAGGTCATGCGTTCGAATCCTGAGGCTTACTTACTTACTTATCCAGTCTCGGACAACCCCTGGGGGTCAGGGACCTTACAAAACGAAAATAATATATTTCGCCAACCAGTTCGGTCTTTTGCTTTATTTCTCCAGTTGGCAATACCACGTGTACGCTGGGATCGTTAACCTGATCCCTCCAGCGGAGTCACGGTCTTCCTATTTTTCGTCTTCCTTCGAATTCTGGTACAGTTGGACTTTTGTTACTCGAGAAAGGGCTTTATCTCTAAAGTGATGGCTTAGCCCAAAATAATATCTATTCGCAAGCACAAGTCTCCACTTGATCTCAAGGCTGACGTTGTTGTTTTTGTTCACGGCAGATCTGAGGTATATAAATTCGTCCACTACCTCGAAGTTATAGCGGTTATCAACGTTCACGTTTTGGTCTAATCGCGTGGAGGCCCTGTTCGTTGAAACCATTAATTTTGTCTTGTCCTCATTTACCGTCAGACCCATTTTTGCTGACTCCTTCTCAATTCTCGAAAAAATCGCAGTAACTTCTCTAATTGTGCGCCCAATGATATCTATATCATCAGCATACGTGAGCGGCATGCCTTTTGCTGCTGATGGTTTTATTCATGTTGACTGCAGCTTTTCTCATAATGATCTCCATTAAGATGTTGAAGAGATCGCACGATAGGGTGTCGTCTGGCCTGAGGCCTCGCGTTCGGTAAGATCCTTACCAACTTTCACTGCGGATTTGGTGTTTGTCAGGGTCATCCTGCAAAGGCGTATGACTTTTGCAGGAATACCAAGCTCAGACATTGCTTCGTAGAGTTTCTCCCGTATCGGACTATCGAAGACCGCCTTATAATCGATACATAGATGATAGGCGTCGATTTGTTTTTCGTCAGTTGTCGATTTTCCGGGCCTAATGCCGCACTGGTATAATCCAATCAGGTCAGCGATAATTGGTTTTAATCTTTCGCACATTATATTTGATAGAACTTTATATGCTATGGATAAAAGGCTTGTTCCACGGTAGTTGGCACAGATACTCGGGTCACCTTTTTTAAATATGGGACATAGTACACTGAGACTGTAATCGCCGGGCATTCAGTCGTCTAACCAAATTTTGCTAATGAGCAGATGCATGCACCTTATCAGCTCATCCCCGCCAGCCTTAAACAGCTCCGGCGGTAATCCATCGGCTCCTGCGGCTTTGCTGTTCTGACCTCGTCTTAGATCTGATTCTTGACCGAAATTTTGCATAAAAGAGATCGTGAGTGCTTCATTAGCGTTCGCACATACGTATAACCAAAAATATTTTTCTTACCAAAAATGTACTCATTAGCGCCGACGGGTGCGAAAACGCACAGCATGAACCTGGGCAAAGACGTTTACATGCACAAATTTGAAATTCATATGAGTCAAATATAGGGCAGAGGGCTACCGATCCATATTATTAGATATTTTTTAATTATTTGTTTTCTATCTGTTTTATCTGTGTAATAGGGTATTTTTTTGCATTTGGAAAAACATGTACTTGGCGATGCGTTTATCGTCACGTAGATAGCGTCGTATGAAAAAACAGTCTATGTAAAATATGTAAAAGCATCCAACTTTTATCCATACCAAAAGACAGAAATGCGATATCAATTACGAAACATTTCCTATGAATTTTCAAAAAAAAACTATTTTTTTGATGCGTTTTTGCACCCGTCGGCGTTAATGGGTTAATATGTGTAAGACGTGTGACCTCAGGAGGTTGTAAAATAGTCAATAAAAGTAAAGTAAATAATACATATTCTTACAAAAAGGAACTAAAAATTTACTTAAAAAAAAATAAACATTCTATAAAAAAAATTTGTTCTTAAAAAAAGTTTTTAATTTTACAAAAAGTGTCTTTTCTTAAAGATCCATTTAAACTAACGTATTTTTCAAAAGGCGCCTTAGGCGTGTTGGAACTAACTAGTACATAGTATACAGGGAAAGGAAATTCGTTCCATGTGATTTTTTTTACTCAGCATTTTTTTATGCAGGAACGATGTATATGTTTGGAGAATCCATATACTTACGTGCAAGCATTGGTTTCGTGACTTGAAAATCTGCTGCTTTTTTGTTTATATCTTGTCTGTTACTTTTTTGTTTTCAGGAGTGTTTTGAACAAACGACGCCATATTTGAGTCACAATAGGATATATTATAATATATTAATCGTTGTATCTCCAACATGTATTATTGAATAGCAAGTACCATGTGTTTGGACACAACTATACTATATTTGCGACAAGCTGCACACACGTTGTGCTTTCATCCAAGCAACAACAAAGTAAAATTCAGCAGTTTTCAACAAACCATAATCAGCTCTTTAATACGCGTCTTTGAGACCCCCACCCCATGACTACACTTCACAAAAACAGAATTTTCCAGTACACCCTACTGTATATATATATATCTAAATATATAAATATTCCTGGTAACTATTTATTTATTAATATGTTTACTACAATCTATATTTATTACAAAAATATCATTCTGCTGTTTGGTTATAACAAGACGTAGAAACAAAGTATCCTTTGAAGTAGCATAAATTTTATTTCGATTGGAATTTTTTAAATTAATTCCAATCCTAGCAGTAGTTAGTCAATAAAATGATTAAAATTGATTACATACTATTATGATAAGATTGTGTCATTGCATTTTTGTCATATGCAATTGGCAATTAATACATTTTATGGTACATATATTACATTGGAATATATACAACATTTGGTATTTATATATATTTAAACTCTTATGATATCATTCAAATTCAAGGTAGGAAAATTTCCAAACTCATTATGAGTTCAAATAATTTTCAATAGTTTTACAAATGGAAATTTGGAAGCTTGTAGTGAAATCGAGGCAGTTGAACAATTTAAATGTGGAAAAATATTCGTAAATCGAAATTTTTAACAGCACACTATACAAATTAGGAGGATTGGGGCGATCAAAGTTATTTAAAAGCACGTGAAATGACGACCAAAATTTTTCCATTTCCAAAAAAATACTGATTGGGCACCGGTAGTACATCCGAAATACATGTGTTTAGAATTTTAGAACTTGTGCCAAATATTGGGTGTATTAAACGACTGTTGTAATTAAGATTACTACATTAAAGATTAATTAATTGATGCCCTTGGTGGGCATCGAAATAGCTATATTTCCAACCATCCACCGGAATAATCAATTTCACTGCCTTTTGCGATAACTACGTTCTATTACAAATTATTTCCAATAGTGACGATGATCAGCAGAATTATGAATAGAAAACGAAAACTTTTACAGATAAATAAAATAAAAGTAAAATCGGAAAGAATACGCAGACGCACTGTAAAGCCTACGTATACAAGAAGTTCTGATTATTGATGTGTTCGGTGAAGTATTGTGTTGGATGTTTTCGCACTAGTAGATGTGTTGAAACAATTCTGGTTAACTTGAGAATTGTTTATCCCTATAATTTGTGATGATATACCTAAATACTTTGTGGAGAAGGGAGCTGATGAGATGCTTTGGTGGGCATAGAAATAGCTATATTCCCAACCATCCAACAGAATAATCAATTTTACTTCCACTTGAGATAACTGCTTTCTATTAAAAATTATTTTTAATAGAAAATATGATTTTACACCGAATTATGAATTGACAACATAAAAATACTTATACAACATTAATAACATTAATTATAATTTTTAACAACAATTAAATATAAAGGGTTATCCATTTTGCGGTTCCAAAAGTAAACGTAAATAAATATTTTTTTTCATGATATTTCTTTTTTATTATAAAGATTGAACGTTGACATTATGTGTGAAACACTATATCAGTTAAATAACCACCACACGAGGTGTTTCAAACATTGATTCTTTTGAGGTAATTTTCGACCTTTTTTGACACATATTGGGCGGTATCTCAGCCATAACTTGACGAATGTTGGTTCTTAAGTGCTCAAGAGTTAACGGTTTATCTGCATAAACACGGTCTTTCGCGCGTAGCCCCACAAAAAAAGTCTAATGCTGACAAATCGCATGATCTTGGTGGCCAGTTGATATCGCTACGACGAGAAATTACGCGGCCAGGATATGTCTCTTGCAATAAAGCCATATTCACGCCAATTCTGTATGGCATGTGGCACCGTCTTGTTGAAACCACATATTCTCCAAGTCAAATTCTTCAATAGCAGGCAAAAAAAGTCAGTTATCATATGACCATAATGCTCCGAATTGACGGTGACAGTCGTTCCATCGTCGTTTTCGAAGAAGTAAGGTCCAAACACACGCACCAAACAGTGACTTTTCCTGGATATAATGGCCTCTCTTCAATTTCTTGAGGATTCTCAGAACCCCAAATATGACAATTTTGTTTATTAACATACCCACCGAGTGAGAAAAGTGCTTCATCGTTGAAGAAAATTTTGTTCGAAAAATCGCCGTCCACCGCTTGTTGTTCAAGCACCCATTCCACGTATCTACGACGTTGTAAATGGTCAGCTGGCTTCAGTTCTTGTGTGAGCTGGACTTTGTATGGAAGTAGGTATAGATCGAAAAGCAAAATACGCCATAATGTGCCGTAAGACAGTCCTAATTCCTGAGAACAACGAGGAATCGTCACATTCGGGTCTTCGGCAACACTTTCACTTACAGCAGCGATATTTTCAGCGGAACGAGCGAAACGATGATGCACAGGCCTCACAATATCTGTAACCGCTCCTCTCTCTTCAAATTTCGTCACAATTTTGCCAATTGCTTGCGTAGTTGGACGATTATGTAAACCATAATCTCCTCTTAAATCACGATATGTGGCAGTGCCAGAATCACCATTTTTGTAGTAGGTTTTAATAATTTTTATGCGTTGTGTGATATTTAAGCGATCCATTTTCGTCAAAGTCAGACTTTCAACTGAAAAGCAAAAAAATTGGTTTAACAACTTAGTTTGACAGATGTCGAATTCCAGCCCTATACTTTTGAAACCACGACATGGATAACCCTTTATTAGCATTTTCCGTTGAAGAACTGACAATTATATCGTTAAAACTTCTTCAATTTATTTATTTTCTCTACAATTGTTTTCCTGTTTTTCCAGATGATAAGAGAAACGCGTAATGTCTTATACAGAATGTATACAAAATCGTTTCTTATTCCACAAATAAAACAGCGTAATATAAATCAAAGTAAATAGTATTAAAACAACTTTTTGTTTGTTTTATTTTTTATATTTTGCTGAATTAAGAAAACTGCCATCACAAAGGGGTATAAAGGTTACTTGCTTTTTTTTTTTATTTTAGATATACGGTCCTCAAATATATATTCTTAATTTTGCCACCAATTTCATATATATAATCTGTAAACGTCTACTTAACTGCAGAAAATGGGCGACATTGCCAGGCCCACCCCATTCTGGTACTGCACATACAAAACTTGGGCGGGTGACCGGTTGATCGGAATGATAACGCTTAGAAACCACAACCAATCCTAATGACATTCTGTACTAGGCAATATGTTGCTAACCTCTACTGTGTTATTAAAAATTGACTACTGTGCCACTCCTAGTTTCACACCTTCCATACAAAAGTTGGGCGTATTTCCGATTGACCGACTCGATATCTCAAGTAAACCACAACCGATCCTAATAAAATTTGGTACTAATTAATATTTTGGCAAAAGCTAATGTGGAATAAACAATTACCAACTTCGCCAGGTTGATTTTTGTAACGCCCATGTATAATTTGGAAGGTGGTCAGAAAACTTCCCCAAAACCACTAAGGATTCGAACTAAGGTGGGTATTAAAGAATATTTGGCGCAACTATTGAATATGGCCACAATAGAGGCGTTTTGCAACAGAACTCGAACGCAATAGATGACATAGGGTGACGATATGTTGAAGTTGGTTCACGCGACTGAAATTTATGTACTGGTTTTAGTTTTGCTTTACTATTTTTCTTATGTGATATAAAGGGTTTTCCAATAAGGCCTTGACAACTTCTTTTTGAAATAAAACGCAAACCATTTGAGATATTTCCAAAACTTTATGATACAATCAAAACATTTATGAATGGAATCAAAATCAAAACATTTATGAATGGAACTCGACCTCGTTCATATGGCCACCGCGGGCATGTCGGCAGCGGTCGATTCGTTGGACCCAATTTTGGATGACTCGGTCACACATTTCGCGTTTAATGTTGGCTCTGAGTTCTTCCAACGTCGTCGGCTTGTTCGCATAGACCAATGATTTGACGTAGCCCCAAAGAAAAAAGTCTAGAGGCGTTAAATCGCCCGAACGAGACGGCCAATTGACTGGTCCATTTCTTGAGATAACACGCTCACCAATCTAATTCTTCAATAAATCGATTGTAACGTGTTCTGTGTGGCTTGGGGCATCGTTCGGTTGAAACCACATGTCGTCCAAGTCCATTTTTCCGATTTGGGCCAAAAATAATCGGAAATCATGGCGCGATAACGATCGCCATTGACAGTAACGTGACGATCGTTATTGTCGACGAAAAATATGGCACCAAACAGATATTTTTTGTGGATGAAGTGGTGTTTCATGAAACACATGTGGATTTTCACCAAACCAATAACGAATATTTTGCTTATAGACGAACCGATTGAGCCTAAAATGAGCTTCGTCACTGAAGATGATTTTGAGATGAAATTCATCATCTTGACGCATCTTCTCCAGAGCCCAATCGTAGAACGTACGTTACGTCAAATGGTCTATCGGCTTCATTTCCTGAGTCAGCTTGATCTTGCATGGGTGTAAACCAACATCTTTATGCAAACTTCGCCACAAAGTCATCTTGGCGATGCCCAGTTCTAGAGAACGCCGCGGAATCGACTGAACGGCAGCGATATTTCCGCCACTTCGACCAACCCGTTGTCTCACTGGCACGGCAGCATCACACAATGATTAAGTAGCTTCAAATTTTTTCACTAAACTTGTTAATGCTTGTCTACCAGGGCGAGAATAATGTCCGAAAATTGGAGTTAACGCTATTAAAGTTGCGGTCACCGACTCCGAATTTGTGGGCCGTATTTGCTGCGATACCAATAAATATTAGTAAATAGATAAAGTTGTTGCGACTCTAAAAACATGTCAATTTCATGTCCTTACTTTGTATTACTCCTAATCAGTCATTGATTTTGTTCATCAAAATCGAAAAAAAACCTTCTACCATTTCTATGATCACTTAACTTGATGTTCGTAGATATCAAATGCAAAATAGAAAAAATTGTTTTCAAATAAGTTATATTCTTTAAAGGGTGCTCCGGTTTAAGAACAATTCCTATTAAAAACGAATGTTTATATTAAATGCCAAATTAACAATAATATGAAATTACTTACATAAGTATATAGGTACTATATATAGCTATTTCAATGCTCACCAAGGCATATCATCAGCTCCCATCTCCACAAACATAGAACCCAAGTATGTTTTAAGAACAACATTATAAAATAATTTGATTTTACAAGTATTATATTTTTTTAAGTAAACTTTCTTTAAATTTTTATAATTAAATGTTCTTAAAAATAATTATATTGGTACTAAATTAATATTCTTAATTATAAAAAAATCGAAAATAAGTTCGTACAATTTTATTCACTGCCAGCTGCTTCCACAATACAATCCTCGATACGTTTCATTATATTTATATATTGGTCATCCAAACAACAATTGCAGTAACTCTCTTGCACCCGGCTGCTACCCTCCAAAAATTTTTGAATTTGCGTTTTATCGTAGTATGCCCAATACTTTGTCTCCTCACCCAGTATCACAATGGCATTATTATAGCGGCATCCGTTGATTGTGAATAGGTTCATATCGCCAGTTAAAACCCTCCACTGGCAGTAGCGTACATTCATATCTAGTGGGATTTTTGATTTCTCTATCTGCATTATACGTTCGAACTAAAAATATACCAAAATATTCAATTATTAGATATTATTCACAATGAGACTTTCATGTCTGTAGTGTAGATACTTACCCAATGTTGAATTTGAGGCTTGAAGCCTTTAACTGAACGTCTTTTCCTCGATAGAGAAACAGGATAACCTCTGTAAGTAATTAAATATTATAATTAAATAATTAAATATATAATTAATAGCAGTAAATGATTAAACATTTCGAGTGAATTTCTAAAAGTTGTGTAATAACGTTGAACTTACAATTCTTCCAAATACATTAACTCCAAAACAACGAATTCCATTACTTGCTCTGGTACCATATTCGAGTATTAATATTTATTTGTTTTCTCAATTGATCTTCAGTTGATGCGTTGCTTTTCGTGCTGAACACTAATTTGCAATGGTTATGTCTCTGTGCCGACGCCACCTTTTATACAAACTGTGATCATAGTCCTGTCGCTGTCCTAAGCTACCTGTTTCTGTAATTATTTTCTGAAATACCATTTTCAACCTTGGTACCAACTATAGGCCCTAATGTCACATATAATGATATTTTAATGAAATTCAGTAAATACATCTGCTTTGGGGTTTTTTTTTATAATCGCACAAGTAGGAAAATTCGATCAGTGACACTTATAACGATGACCATTCCGAGAATTTGCGCAATTTTATGTAAATTGGTCATCAATTGTTTATACCTGCCGACAGCGTAAGTAAAAATGTGTGTGTGGAAGGGTTTAGACAGATTTGAGTGCGGGTGTGTGTGTGTGTGTAGAAGGATTCTATGCCCAAACCAACAGTCTGTAATTAAAGGGGTGAAAATAGCCTTGTGACAACCAAATATCAATAGTGGCAAATATAATGTGTTTATTATCCTGCTGGTCAAAGAGGGATGTACGTAACCTGACCAACCGTCTCGCCTTTGGCAGGATTATCCCGCTTTTCGACGTCTCATCGAGCCTTGGATGTCATTCCCTCTGTTTATGGACGAATTCCGCTATATGAGGTTTTTGTCTTTAGAACTAGTAAAAAATAATTTATGTACATTGAAAGTTATATTTTTCAATTTAATATTTCCAACTGTCAGACAGGTCTCAAAACAAAGTAATTTCAAATTACACTGGAGTTGTCGACTTCAAATTTCGGTTGAGATGAAATTGTTTCTTATTGTAATTAGTTAATTTGTTATTCTAGCTTTTTAAAAATTAAAAAAAAAAATTCATAAACAAATTTTTTTTTAACAATATAAAATTATATATTAAATCAAGATTAATAAATCGAAAAAAAAATATATTTTGTTTTAAAACGTTATTTTAACTATTTTTAAGTTTTATATTTCGTTTATCTAAATGTTAGTCCATTTGCTAAAAATAACAAAATCCTGCTTTTTGGGTCAAAATTCCGCTGTTTGATCAAAAACAGTGGATCAGGCTACAGTTTTTGATTGACCCAAAAACTTGGGATTTTTGTATTTAAAATATTATATTATACACTATTAAATAAATAAAAATATTTTTATTCACCTAAAATTAGATTTAATAAACAGAAGGCATTTTTTTGTTAGGATTAAATTTAATTATTTGTAACGCTTTTTGTGATTAAACATAAATCATTATTTTATGTTATATTTTTTTTTTTTAATTTAAAAATTCCAGTATTTTTTCGTTACCCGCTTTGTTGCTAAAGATTTCCGCTTCAATACTTTTGTTCGAGTTTAATGTTACGAGATTTATGGGGATGCGGAAAAATCGACATTAAACTCCAATCAATTATCTTCAGTCAGTGTGACCTTTTATCCCAAGAAGGTAAGCCGCTTAAGATGAAGCTTCATAAATATCGAGTTGATCGTCGGGAATTGTAAATTGAAATCCTACTTGCGACAGTTTATGTTTTTTTTTGCTCTGACCAAAATTGATCTGTCAGTTCATAACAAGTCTTTTTATAGACTCTTTTTACAACCAAGCGGGATTGCTATCTAAAAATTGGTATTGACAGCATGAGATGAGATGTCGAAAAACGGGATATTCTTGCTAAAAGCGAGATGGTTAGTCAGGTTATACAAGGTGGCGCAAAAGTAAACTTCCGATGTTTTTTGGCTGTAATTTAAAAAAAATAATGAAAAACTTTGATTCTTGTTGTGGATTATTTTTATTTGGTCTTTTAATTTTTTTTACATCAAGTCGAGAATATGATGTCATGTAAATGGCCGCCGCCACAGTTGATTGTCATTTGAGCCCTTTTTATGGCATTTTCCATCACTTTGGCCAAAACTTCCGGCGATACGTCCTCACATTCTTGACGGATATTGTCTTTAAGAGCTGCAAGAGTCTGAGGCTTGTTGACAAAAACCCGCAACTTCAAAAAGCCCCACAAAAAGAAGTCTGGAGCGGTCAAATCAGGCGATCTTGCTGGCCAGTGCAAATCGCCAAAACGGGAGATTAGGCGCCCGGGAAATGCATCCTTCAGCATATCGGTTATGGCACGTGCAGTGTGTGCCGTTGCACCGTCCTGTTGGAACCACATGTTTTCCAATCCCAATTCATCAAGTTGGGGCAAAAAGAACTCATTCATCATTGCTCTGTAGCGCTCACCATTCACAGTAACCGTTTGGCCAGCGACGTCTTCGACGAAAAAAGGTCCGATGACTCCTCCAGCGAAAACAGCACACCATACAGTGACTTTGAGCGGGTGTAATGGCTCTTCGTGGGTTACACGCGGATTTTCAGTGCCCCAGAAGCGTAAATTTTGCTTATTTACGTACCCGCTAAGATGGAAATGGGCCTCATCACTCATGAATATTTTTGATGAATGATTTTTGATGATTAAGGATGGCTTGAGCGTATGTTAGACGCGATTGGCGGTCAGCAGCTAACAGCTGATGCACTGTCTGGACTTTGTACGGAAACATCTTCAAATCTTGTACCAAAATTCGTTGTAAAGACCGTCGACTTATACCCATTTGCGTGGCACGTCGTCTGGTCGATGTCGACGGCGCATCCATGACATCCTCGGATACAGCCGCAATATTCTCTGCAGAACGGCTACTCCGGGGTCTGCCACGCCTGGCAGCATCTCGTGTTGTGCCAGTCTCTTCGAGGCGAGAGGCTAAACGTCGCTGTGTTTCACCAGTAGGCGTTGGACGGCCGGGAAATCTGCGACGGAATTCACGTTGTGCCAAAGTCACCGACCGATTATTGGTCAAATAAATAGTCAGCAATATTCCGCGTTCTGGAGCAGTGTAGCGTAACATTGTTTATTAATGTGTATTTCGCATGTGTTTACTATACAAATGTCAAAACAGAACTGACATTAGGGGCCAATCGCAAAATTTATAGCATTTTATGATAGGAGGATTACTTTTGCGCCACCTTGTATATGCCAGATATTCTTCCATCTGTTGGTAGGGTGGTTTTCGTGGTTGCTAAAGATACTATTTAGCATCAATTAGTGTCTTGAGACGCCGTTTTGCGTACCACATCTCTCCGGGCAGTCGAAAGTACCCTGTCTATATTCAGCCGGTTAATCGGAGATACCTCATTAGATCCCCTAGATCTATCTCGTGTATCTAAGTGAGGTTATTCAGGAAGGGACGGCCCATAGTCTTCAGGCGTCTATTCATCAGAGCCGAACAACTGCAGAGGAGATTCTCCACCGTCTCCTCCTCCTCTGCGTCATCGCAGGCACGGCAGTTAGCCTAGATATGTCTGTCTGATTATGGCTGATCAGAGAGGTAGTCCGGTGAATGTTATATTCTGACCATGTGTTTCTGGATACACGGTACGTTTCCGTCCTACTCCATCTGGTCTTCACTCGTTCAAGGTAATGCAGGAAAATAAATCTTTTAACCAACCGTATAGGCGTTGCGACTGACGCCATGTGGAGTTCGGTGGAAGAGGATCCTGCCCTGGCTAGTTCGTCTGCCATTTTTGTTCCCTAGGAAATCCTTGTGGTCTAGTATCCAGGTAAGAACCACGTTGGCCAGGCGGCCTAGCTCGACAAGTTTTTCCTACATGCTAGATGCAGTGTTGTAAGATTTAAGTGATAGGAGAGCCCCTTGGCTATGTACAAATATTCCAATGTGCTCTGTTCTTCGCTGTAGTATAAGGAAAACGCTGCACTTGTCTGGGAATTTGAATGATAAATTGAGGCTGGTTTGAATGATAAAACACCCAAGCTGGTTCCACATTCCATTTCGGATCCGCCCTTCCATCTAGTATCAGCATCGGGAATATAGTTCGAGTTTTCAGTATTTTCGGTAAATTCGTCAGTGTATTTCCTGAACTCAGTATTTCACTTAAGTTCACAAATCTATCATACCACGCTGAAACAAAAATATGATGCCGAAATTGTAAAGAACACTGGCGAAAAAAACCTCTTCACCGGAATGATAAAATTAAATTAAAAAAATTCACTAAATTACATGTTTCAAAATTACAGTAGCTTCGGGTTTAATGACATATAACATTTTTATAGATTACCACTATCAAAATTGTATCAAGTATCATTCTCCATACAGGGCTGGTCGTGGCAGTTACGCCTTGATTCTTACATTTAGATTCTTCTATCTCAAATTGAATGTTATTACCTTTTGCTAGTGTTTATTTCACTATTTTTTAAAGTTTGATGTCGTAGTTTTACTGTTCTGTACTAGTTTCGATATTCCATTATACTGAGACCGACCAAAATGTTAAATAAGAATTCAATGACGATCGGGTCATAGGCGGATTTAATAAATTTAACTTTTTTCAACAATTTTATTTCTATGTGTAGTTGGAGCTTTCCATGAAAAAGGGGAACTCTGAACTGTTTTACAAATATGCATTTTTTATATATTATTGCACGTACATAGTGAGATTATGTTCTCATCTAAAATAATTTACAAAAGTTGTAGTGAGTATGTCTCATTTGTTGTAAATACCGTTATTTATTGAGAGTAACAACAAGTCGGATTTTTTCATTAGTCTTTACACAACTTTTTGCGAGGTCGCTGCCGCTATTGTTTATCAGATAGAAACTAGATTTCTGTTCTAAGTTATAGTGTATGGTCCGCTGTATTTAACTGCATACTCATTTTTTTGGTTAAGTGTTTTTTGATAAGAAATTAATCATAACGGAAAGGTAAGTTTCGATGTCCCATACGTGACGCTTAATTCCTTTTTCTATTAATAATTGTAAAACAAGTCGACTATACAAATTGAATTTTTCTGTTAACAGTTAACTTTTAGCGGTCTAAAAACTGGTGAACCAATTTTGTTTGAAATCGCTTTGCTTACAATATATTCTTGGTGATAATAAAGTGTCTGTACGTGACGCCGAAGAATAAGTTATCTGACATCTTCAACTTTTACTGGCGTTTGTAATAAACAAAGCCCTTTTTTGTACTGCAAATCTCAATAACGCAAAAATGAGCGACCAGCAACCATCAACCAGTGCTAGCCGCATGCGAAAATTTCGAGAAAAGCAAAAAGAGGAAGATCCTAATTTTACCGCTAATGAGGCTAAAAGATTGCGTGAGCTTCGTAAACGAAAAGCAGAAAATCTTTCTGAAGGTGAGTTAAAAGCAATTTCACTTAAGGAAAGGGATAAGAAGAGATTGCAAAGGGCAAAAAAAGCGGGTGGAACTTAAAAATCCTACTATTTCTCCTGTAAGTACTTAATCTCCGTACAAGTCGAAACAGACTTTATCTAAAGCTGTTCAAAAGGCTCTAAAAGCACTGTCTCAATCACCAAGAAAGAAAAAAAGCGGTTGTTACAGAACTAGCGCGTAAAATGAACATTGCTCTAGCAGAAAGCCCAAACATTAGCACATCAGGTGACGATACACGTTATGACGATGTGAAAGCATTTTACTATCGTCCGGATATTATGTATACCTGCCCAGGCGCAAATGATTTCATCGTTGTTTGGGAAAACGGCATTAAGAAGAAGTGTCAAAAGCATTATTTGACTTTGTACCTACGAGAAGCCTTTTGCATTTTTAAAGAATTTTTTCCTAATATCGAAATTGGATTTTCAAAATTTTGTAGTCTAAGACCGAAAAATGTTTTGCTAATGAAAGACACACCTTCAGACCAGTGCAAATGTTTAACTCATGAAAATTTTATGTTCAAATTGAAAGGGTTGAAACAAAATTATTGTAACGACTGGTGGACTATGATTTTATGTGATCCTTCTTTGGATTCGAAGTGCTGGCAAAATTTATGTGATACTTGTTCTGATGGCAAAAAAATATAAATTTCTATGGATTTAAGTACAATCTGTGTATGGAAAGAATGGGAAAAAAAACTCAGAAAATAAACTACGTTTAGTAAACCACGAAACAAGTTCAGGTGAACTTAAAGAAAAATTGATTGATTTTATCCATATTATGATGAAGCATGTTAATTTAAAACGAGTTCAAGCCGGTGAATTTCAAAAAGACCAACGCAATGAAAATGTGCGAATCCTTCAAGTTGATTTTGCGATGTCTTTTGGCTGTGAATACCAGAATGAAGTTCTAAGCGCACTCTGGTCACGAACAAGTGTTCTTTTATTTACTGCTGCAAGTTTTTACAAAGGCAATTGCCAAACATATCTTATATGCTCAGATGCAAATTCGAAAGACAAGGATACAGTTTTTGTTTTCATCAATAAGTTGTTTGACTTGATGCATAAAGAAAATGAAGACTTACCTTCAGCGGAAATTATTTGGAGTGACGGCCCTTCATCGGAATTTAAGAACCGTTATATGGTTAAACTAACATCAATGTTGAGTGAAAAGTACAAAAGGCCCTTTTATTGGAAATATTTTGCTACATCGCATGGAAAAGGTGTGATAGACGGAGTTGGTGGAAATATCAAAAGACTGGTAAGAGAGAAAATGATGAGCCAAAATGAACATGTTGTTGTCCAATCAGCCAAGGACTTTTCTGATTTAGCTTCTCAATTAGTCACAAAAACCCGTGTGATTTATGTGCCATCCTCTGAAATTTATGAAAGGATTAAAAGTGCATCGCCGTGGGACAATGCCAAAGCGATAACTGGAGTTTCCTACTTCCATTTTATTAAAACTGAGGAGAAAGTTATGGAGTGCAGAAAACATTGCCTTTCCCAAGACAAAACTGTATTTACCTATTGATTTTTACATATATTATAGATTTAAGTTGAACTATGTCCCGTACGTGACGCGACTTGTCTGTACGTGACAAATATAAAAAAATGTTTTTGAATTATAAATAGGTGTTTTAATTAATATTTTTTTTCGCTAGTAGCAAGCATGATTCTTAGTTATAATTTCCTTCGAAGACACTTTTTATGCACCTGTAATATATTCGCTGAAATCTGAATAAAACTATAACGATTTCGAATGTTGGTTGACTTGATGTGTCCCGTACGTGACGTGGGTTGTTTGCATTTTTCTTCTGTATTTCATGACTTTTTTTAAATGTTTCTGCGCACTATTAAAGACTAGTATATAATCTATTAAATTAGAGAAAAAAAGTATATATCTGATAAAACAATTAAGTGCTATATGTAATATAAACCGTAAAATTAGTTGAACTTGTCTGTACGTAACAGTGGAATGCACCAGTTAATCTCTTCCGGATACATAAAATAACGCCCGAGATATGATTATTTATGGTTTTGCATTCTATGGGTATGCAAAACCTGACCACCAGGTTGTGACTAAAAAGCGGGACACAATGGGTAAAAAAAAGTATATTTTTTGGTTTAGGAATATATATTAGAATACGACTAAATATATAAAACACAGGGTTTAAATTTGAATATAATATTTTTTTTAAAAGATTCAAGTCGCGATGAGAAACTGAAGTGCGCGAAAAAGTCAGATCTGCCATTTGTATTTTTTATTCATAAAGGGATGGTTAAAACCTATCAGCCGATACCTTGATCTTTTCAATCTGATATCGTATTCAAAAGTTATTCTAACATTAACACAGGCATCTCTGCACAAAAATGCTGCAGATGACCAACTTTACTCTGTTATAAAACATGAACCGTGCGGAGTTTCGAGCTAAAATCAACCGCATTGTAATGGCGAGTAACAATAAAATAAGTAAAAATATTTCATCGAAGCCGAAGAGTATCAAGTTCCAAAGATGGCTTTTGTATTGATTTTTTACGCTAATATACAAATTTTCTATTGAAAAATCGCGGTCTCGATTTTGATTTTAATACCATGGTTTCTTGGAACCATTTTCTTAGAATTTGCCGTAGATTACGTTACTGTTATACTCTTGATCGGCAAAAAAAAATTGACCCACCCTAATATACATATTTTCCGCAGCATTTTGTTCGGATCTCTGGGCTGACATAGCCAAATATTTGTTTCTCGCAAGAGGGCATTATGTATGAAGACCTTATATAGCCCAGAATTACATCTATTCTTCTTTTATCAAGCCCAATTCTACGTTTCTTCGCAAGGCTGTTTGATTCTCGGAATCTATATCTATGTATATCAGCGGCATAACTGAGAAACATGTTACAGCACATTATCTGCTTATGATCTGCACTAGGATGTTGAAGAGATCGCACGATAGGATGTTGCCCTGTGTTCCTTCTTCAGAGATATAATAACTTAGCGAGGATACCAACTAACCTCGGACACATCTTCGTAATATTTTGACAGTATCAGGGTTTTGAAGGCAGCCTTATGATAAATAAATCGATGCTAAATACCAATTTGAATTTCGTGGCGTATTGCCACAATTTGACGATTTATAAGTATTTGTTCGGTTGTGGATTTTATAAAGTTCGGTCAGGTCGGAAACAATGGAATTTTGCTTGAGATGAAACATATTTCACAATAGTTTGAACGTATGCTCAGTTCATTAGTCTTAGATACAGGATAACCTACCCTGAGTCTCTAACAATTCTCCAACTAAATTTTGCTTATGATCTGGTGCATGTATCTTATCAGCTAAAGCACACAACAGCTCTACATGTAGTTTATTGATTTGAAACTCGGGGAAATACTTGTTCCGTTCTTGTCTCCTCTGTTATTAGCTTGATTCCATAATCTCTACTGGATTCACAAGTAGTGCTGAGAAATTGTCTCTCCGTATCCTCAACATACTCTGCACGTCTATGGCATATTCTACATTCTTATATTTAAAAAAAGGGGCCCTGAACCGTGGTTGTCAATTCAGCTTTTGAGTACGTCTTTCTTTTCACACTCACGCTTTCTCCACTGCCGGTTTACCTAATCTCAACATACCGCTGCGTCACAGCTTGCGTTGCGGCTGACTGAAGAATTGCCATACGTGGAGTGACATTTCTGCATTAAAACCAATTTCATAACCACGTAGTAGTTTTTATGCAATGGGAAATGTGTTTCCACTGCGGTTCCGAACCATTGTGAGGAGCTGCATCCTACGCTAGAAGATACTCCTCTAGTGTTTGCAGCTTTCGGATGCCCAGATTTTTCTTTGACTCGTTTCAAACAGTTTTCGCTCTGATTAATTTTGTACCAGGTAATGATCCGAGTAGATAAAAGTGCTTGGAATTAAATGCACATAAATCATACTGTAAGAGTGCATAGCCAAGTGAGGTTATTAAAGGTGTTGGTGGCAGTCAATGAACGACTCCCCTAGACTTATTAATAAATTAAGCATTAACCCCACCCAAGGATATTCCTGTAGGTCTTATAGACAAATTTATTGAAAGGGCAAATTGGCTGGACGACTATAGTCAATAGTTGCTATGGAGGAAACTGCAGGTATCACAATGGGCTTCTTTAGCCTAAGTGTGCTATACAGCGTGCTGTCTTGCAGCCTTTTCAACCAACCAACCAAGGACCACTTGGTATGCTACAGAAAGCTCAAGATCATGTCTGAAATCTTGTCTGAAATATTTCTCACAGGTCCCTAGATAGGTTGGATTCCATAGGAGAGATCGTCAGGCTAGTGCCTGATAATCTCATTCAGGTCCTACATTGAAAAGATGACATCGAGTACTACTTGACTAGAGTCGGTAACAAAATCGGATCATTGTTCACAGTCGGCATGCTATCAACAGCCGTGAATTCGTAATTCCGATTTTATACCTTCAGGAGTATCTGCCCGAAAGCAAACGAGACCACGCCACCTATTTTTTTAGAAGTTGCAATGACTCGTTGTTTAGGATGAACATGGCATGTGTACGGACACCATCTATATAATCCAGTCGTCCGATTTTCCAATTGTGTGTTGGAGGTTCCGGATTACTATTCTTGCGAATGTACTCCATGGCCTCATCAGGTGGGCTGGCTGACATTCAGGTCTACGCCCTGGGCGTGGATGGGAGATCCACCCCTCGAGCAACATCTAGTGCTGTCGCTGGCCTCATCCCACACATTTTTCAAAGATGTACGGTACTGATCTACTAACCGCTGATCTCAAAACCCGTTGATCTCCCGGCCTTGAAATCAGTCTAAATGGCGACATCTTGGAGTAGGTCTAAGCATCTCCTTTCGGATCAGAATGTATACAATGCGTCCAAAACATATTTCCACTTGTCATCCAGAATGATTCCGTCCTCCTCCACTTTGTCAGCATCCGCAATTGACAGGTTGTCTTTTACAACCTTACTAAAGGATAATTTACCAGAGTTCCAACTAGCTACCTTTGTCCACTTCGGCTGTTGGTGTTTATGGGTGACCGAATCCTATTCACCACTTGTTTCGACGTGAAAACCGCTGTAATGTCTCGACTATCCATAACATTACGATTTCAGATAATATTTCTGTTTCACAGTGTGAGTCTCCTGGTCGACATTACCATCGCTCTTAATATTCTTAAGTGCTTGACGACGAATGATAAATTACATTTTGTTGGATTGCATGTGAGGCTTTTTGCCTGCGGCTAAGGTACCGATATGTTTACCAAATGCGCTTCCTATCCTCGCCAATGTACTGGCAACGCTGGACCTGACATTGGCTAAGTTAATAGACTCTTCAACATTGACATTAGAGTGCTTTCCTCCAACTCTATGCCTAGCAGTCTGTCATTGTTGTTGTTGTGTTATTATTTTCTGTTATATTACTTTGCATGTAATTCCCACTAGTACAGCGGATTGAATTGAGGTTAACACCCTGTAGTTCAGTAAGAACTTTGTCGACGGCGCCAAGGCATTAGTGAGGCACCGCTAAAATACAGTAAGTTACCCTCGACTACAAACTATTCATAGTCACGATACGAATTGCATTCTGAATAGTAGGAGTTAGTTTTGAATAGAACCACTACTGTGATAAAGTATTAGTCACTAATATGGGGCCCAGACGCTGGCCAGATAACAGTCCATTGTAAACAGACGCCTTTGACCGGGAATATACGGAGGGGTCACTTTACTGGTTTCAGCCCTCCTGAAAGTGTCCCCTGCGGGAAGGTCTTTTCCGCACTTTTGTGTTATTTCACTGTACGCACTTGGCTCTGCCATTTTTGATCGGTTACTGCTTGTTCTTCGCAGGTAACCTACATATTTGCAGACTTTCCAGCTCTACACCACCTGCTGTGCCCCATGGTAGACTGAGTTTAGCCGTAGGTATCAAACATAGGTAGCTACTGTACTTATAGTTACCTTCCACAGGTATTTACTATAGGTATGAAGCGTAGGCTACTACTGTGCGTGCCCCTTTTTCAGCACCTACCCCATGCAATTTCCAGTTATCAATCTTTTTCTATGGTTTTGTGATCACGAGACACCGAAGATGTTCTGCCGATGTATCTAGGTAAGAGATTCGAAGTAACAAACAAGTTTTTCCGGCGAACTCTATCAGTCTGATTCTACTACTGGAAGTGTTCGTACGAATACTAAACATTGCGACGTTTGGTTGAAAGACATTTCGCTGAAAATCTTGGCAGGAAAGATTTTAATGTCATGGCCAGGTCATCGATCATGTATATTTGTTTGATCTCGAAGTCATTTTATTCGTCCGGAGCAAGTAGATAAAGTAACGAGCTGCTGTTTTGTAAACAACAAATCTGCAAAGAAATTTATGTTCATTACCGTGTAAGCCGTATTAACCCTAAACATGTATTTTGGGCAAATTTTGCCCAAACGCATTTTTAGCTCAGCGTATCTGGCATGTATTTAGTAATACCGGAATAATATTTCTTGACAATTAAGTTTTTACGTATATTCAGCTGCGTTGAGAAAATTGAAATCCACCAGAGTTTCCCCCATAAAAAAAGTAACGAATTTGTTATCTTGGGCAATTTTTGCCCAATACAATTTCACATTATTTTCGCAAGCATTGTTTACACTGTGTGCTTTAATTTTCGATTTCCGGGAAATCCCTGATCAACATCCATTTTTTTGTATTGCTGTAGCTACATTCGCGACAATAACGGCTGCACTATATGCCTTGCTTTTACGGATTTTGGGGAATCCCCAATATACGCACACTTGTTTTAGAGCCTGGTACATGCACGTGTATATCGAACGAAGTCGTAATTCCTGAAAAAAGTCAGAGAGTGGCACCCGAACTTGCAGAAGAATTCAATGGCCGAAATATAACCTGCGATAACCTTTTTACATCATACGATCTTGCTGCTGAACTTCTGTACATGTACATGCTGTACATGTTTCCTGCATTATGTTGCGGGGGCCGTTATTTTTCAGCGTGTATAGTTGGGACTATTCGAAATATAAAGTATTGCTACCAATTGGTAATGTATACCAATTGGTGTCACTTTTAGAAGAGACTGGAAAATTTCTCGTAAAGTCCTAACTCTGGTGCGTGAATTTTACTTACCTACTCACTTTTATTGACTATTTTAAAACCTCATTAACCCTGCTGTTAGATTAGGACCATTTGGTCCAAATTTTTTCTGTTTTCCCTTGTAACTTTGGAACGGTGATATATACTGACTAAATTTTTCTGCTAATGGGGTCTTTTAATAAAACAATGTTATGTGCGAAAATTAAATTTTCTAACTTTATTCAGGACTGAGAAAAATACAAAATGACGAATCTTAGATTAGAGGACCATTTGGTCAATAGTACATTTTTTCATTACCAAGCGAATGTAAATTCATGTCAAATATTTAGAAGATGTTTTTGATATGTCAAATACTTGCTTTAGAAATTATTGAACCAAAATAGTTACAAAGGATAAGATAAAATTATTATTTTGGATGAAAATTCCAGTATGGACCAAATGGTCCCTCAATCTAAGATTCGTAAGTTTTTTCATTACCAAGCGAATGTAAATTCATGTCAAATATTTAGAAGATGTTTTTGATATGTTAGCGGATGTTTTTGATATGTCAAATACTTGCTTTAGAAATTTTTGAACCAAAATAGTTACAAAGAATAAGATAAAATTATTATTTTGGATGAAAATTGCAGTATGGACCAAATGGTCCCTCAATCTAAGATTCGTAAGTTTTTTCTAATCTAACAGCAGGGTTAAGCAAACAAAATTAAATCATTAAACAAACAAAATTTCAATATCTTCTTCCTACTGGCTCTATCCTTCGCGTTTTCTCGCCAGTTGGTAACACCAGGGATAAAAATAAAAAAAAAATAAAAGGTTTCCCATTACATCCCATGAAGGGACCGGGGAGAACTTCTCACAACCACTGAGCTGTGCGCTTTCCAGTTTTCACTCACTGATTGGGACGTACAGTTTTACACCGATTCCGAACGGTATTTTGAGAAGCTTTTCCATGGCTATATACTCGATAGTGTCGCCGTCACTAAGCGAGGTGACCGCCGCCGAAAGAAATTTGAAGGTGGTCAGAGCAGGGTTTGAACCCAGGATCTCATGTATAAGAGCCGCGCACACTAATCATTGCACCACCGACGGCCACACCAACACCAGGGATACAGAGGGATTTTTTGCCTGGTCTTTCCAGCGGCGTCTTCGTCGTCCTCTTTTCTTGCTTCCATCGGGTACGTTATCGAAAACTTTTCGTGCTGGTTCATCTTCATTCATTCTGACAATATGGCCTAGCCAACGCAATTGGCCTAATTTGATCCGCCTAGCTATGTCCACGCCAGAATATAAACTATACAGCTCTTGGTTCCAGCGACGTCGGTTCTCGCCGTTTTCCCTAACAGGACCATATATTTTACGGAAAATTTTTCTCTCGAAAACTCCCAGGTGTTTTTCATCCGCTTGCGTTATGACCCAAGTCTCGGAGCCATATGTTAAGACAGGTCTGATATAGCTGGACTTTAGTCCGCCGAGAATGGGCTTTTGTTCCTAAACTGCTCGCTGAGCCCAAACTAGCATATATTTGCAAGCACAATTCTCCTATCTATCTCCAGGATGACGTTGTTGTCCTTGTTCACGGCGGATCCAAGGTAGAAAAATTCATCTATCACTTCAAAATTAAATCGGTTGTCAACGTGCAAGTATGGAGGGAGTCGAGAGGTTTCTCTAGTCGTTGACACCATCAATTTTGTCTTGCCCTCATTATCAGCAAGAACCAGCTTCGCCCAATGATGTCTATGTCGTCATCATACGCCAGCACCATATGGCTTTTCCTGTTAATGGCCTTGTTCGTATTTACTGCAGCCTTTCTCATTATTATCTCCATTAAGATGTTGAAGAGATTGCACGATAGTGTGTCGCCTTGTCTAAGTCCCCGCTTGGTACAGAATGGTTGAGTGAGGTCTTTCCCCACTTTCACTGCTGATTTGGTGTTGGTCAGCGTCATTCTACATAGGCGAATCAGTTTTGCCGGAGTCCCAAGTTCAGACATAGCTTCGTACAGATTTCCCCGTATGGGGCTATCCAAAGCCGCTTTGTAATCGACAAAAAGGTGGTATGTGTCGATTTGCTTTTCGTCGGTCTACACCAAGGTTTGGCGCTGCGTGAATATTTGGTAAGTCGTGGACTTGCCTGGTCTAAACCCGCTGATAAGGTCCAATCAGGTTTTTAATAATTGGCTTTAGTCTTTCACATAATACGCTCGACAAGATACCATACGCGATGGATAAAAGGCTGATACCGTGATAGTTGGAACAGACACACGGATCACCCTTTTTGAATACAGGACATAATACACTGAGACTCCAATCGTCGGGCATAGATTTCCCCAGCCATATACTGCATACAAGGCGTGAATTTGACAGAAACACAAATTTTTCCGTATAGATTTCGCAATGTTGGTCATGGTGGTCCAGTCAATCGCGTTAATCTAATTTTTTTCGACACTACATCAAAGAATCTAGAGCGCGTTTAGAAATGCAGTAATGCAGGGATTTGAGAAAAAGGCATCGCAGAATTTTTTCAAGTCTCGAAATTAACGGAGATTAATATGTATCAATGATATCTAAATCAATTGAATGTCTGTTGTAAGAATTATCATCTTGGATAACGAAGTGTCATCATAGTTCACTCTAGGCGGGCATTTTGGCACTTTTGTCTCCAGAGTATTTCCAATTTGACTTCGTAGGCGCTGATCAAAATTCGTCGAAATAAAGTGTAAGCTGTGGCATTTTTAATGCCACATAACAATATCGATGGCACGTTGCACTGTGGGCGAAAAGGCTCATCTAGCGGCGTTTAATTAATAGCGCTTAGGGAATTTTTTTTTGTTTGTGTAATATTTTTTTTTAGTTGAAAATTGATTAAGTTACAATGTTAAAAAAAGAGAAAAATTTAAAAATATATTTATATATTTTTTTTTTGTGAAAGTTGCTACTTATTTTCGTATTTGAGACATTTTTTTTCATTCAGGAAAACATGATAAAGTTAATATATTTAATGTTTCACATTCTTTTAGGCTAAAAGTATATTTAATATTAAAAAGTATATTTAATACTAAAAATTGTTTTTTTTTTGAATTTTTTATTCTTTTTCTGTTGAAATAACTATTTTTGGACTTATTCAGTCATCACATAATTGTGTGAGAAAACAGACTGATATTTTGAAGCGGAAATTTTTGTTATATTGACTAAAATGCAATAAATCAAAATAAATGCAAATAATATTTTTTCTATTAGCTTTTACTTTTAAATTTATTTTAAATTTTCAGATTAAAGAGCACTACTCACTGTCTGATAAACTAATATATGACATATTAATTTCTTCATCTGGATTAGAAAGAAGACTAATAACATCGTTATCTAATATATCATCCTTTTTTGGAGAGGACAATGAACTTTTCGATAACATGGTATTGAAAGGATCTGAAGAAACATATAATGTATGTGTCAAGACTTCCATTGTGTTTTTCATCATTAAATTTGCTTCTATCTATGACGTCATAAACATAGGATTCCACAGCAGAAAATTTTTTAGAAGCATAATTTTCCTCATACCATACCAGAAATTGGTGTCTAACAACATTGTAGCTAAAAAAATTAATTTGTAAAAAAAAAATTGTTGCCTGTAAAGTCGGTTTTACGGGCGAAGATTTTACGTGACAACGTCTTTTTCTCTGTAGAATATTTATTGATATGAATATAATTAAATTGCACAATAGGAACAAGGAATTGAATGAAAATAAGAATTGCACAAATTTTAACTATAGAAATATACCTATTTTGTTTAGATTGATTTGATTTTCATATTGAT
Source organism: Phaonia tiefii (assembly GCA_963931995.1). Classification (NCBI taxonomy): domain Eukaryota; kingdom Metazoa; phylum Arthropoda; class Insecta; order Diptera; family Muscidae; genus Phaonia; species Phaonia tiefii. Next base: position 164,909,706 of record OZ008370.1, on the reverse strand, counting down.
TAGATGTTAAAATTCTTGCTCAACACAGTTTAAATCAAGTTTTCTTATATCTGCCACTTTTTCTTAATATTTGTAATTTTAAAGAATCAATTCGAAAATCAAAACATTTATTCAGATCGAAGGTTCAAATTTTTGCTAAATAAATTTGAAATTAATTAAAATTTGTAAAATAAAAAAAAAAAACCAATGAGTGTTAGAACTCACGGGCGATGTTTTAACATTTATTGAAACTTATGGTTTAGGAAAATAGAAGTAATTTCAACACCATCTAGGTACCTGTGCGATTTCTATGAACACATTATCAAATGTGACATTATAAACAATAAACATATCCTTTATTATAAAATATAAACATTTCTTTTATTATAAAAAATAAACATTTCTTTTATTAAAAACAAAAGAAAATAATTTACTAACCAAAAAGTATTTCAATTCATCATATTCGCATATCGTTTTTAAAGCCGACCGCAGCTCTCTGTTTCGTTTTGGCTACCTAATTCATATGAAAATTTCTACACACAAACATACACTACACATATCATAAAGCCAAAAAACAAAAAACAAAAAAAAACAAAAAATAATACCTTATCCAATGCAGACTGATCTAAATCAATATTCATACACACGCACATATATACGCACATACATACTTGCTCAGTCGTCATATATATGATGTGCCAAAAAACAAAAACACTCACACCACCGACCAACAGCCACTAGAAGCCAGCAAAGCAAATCGTTTCTGGCACACAAGTAAACACACACATCCGCACACACAGAATTATTTATTGAGTGGGAGAGAGACGCAAGGCATTCGGCGGGCCTCTCTCTCGTTCGGTGACTCATCGTAACGTTACCGGGCGTTACACTTTTTCATAAGTGACTCCCAGCCGCAACCTAATTTAAGACGTTGTCACGTCAAAAAATCCAATGAGTGTTCGAACTCACGGGCGATGTGTTAACACCTTTTTGCTACACGGTACCTGTTCGATTTCTATGAACACATTCGTAAATGTTACATTGGAAAATAAAAACCAGCGTTCAATCATATGATGACGTTACAGTTAAATAATATGAATACTTAAAATTACATAAAGACCCAGTGCAAGCACATGTGTCATTATTTTCTTGCTCAATACTTTTTGTTTTATTCCCACAAAAGTCAAAGAATGCAAAGCAACAGACACTTGTACATACATACATACATTGTTATATTCGTACGATATAACCGAAGATCAACATAAAATACTTTTTTAATATTACTCCAAATTAATACTCCAAATTAAAACACTTCAATCTCGGCTCGCCGATATCGGATCGCCTTAATTTTTGGCCTAAACTCTTCGTCGAAACCCGCACTAGCTTTTTAATCCAAAAATTAATAAAATCGGCTATGAATTTTCGGAGAAAATCGCGTGGGAAAATTATATGAAAATCGCCCAATAATCACTTTCAATACCGACTGCCAAGCAACGAACAAACAAACGATGATAAGGCAAAACCGAAGATCAACATAAAACACTTTTTTAATATTACTCCAAATTAAAACACTTAAATCTCGGCTCGCCGATATCGGATCGCCTTAATTTTTGGCCTAAACTCTTCGTCGAAACCCGCACTAGCTTTTTAATCCAAAAATTAATAAAATCGGCTATGAATTTCCTGAGAAAATCGCGTGGGAAAATTATATGAAAATCGCCCAATAATCACTTTCAATACCGACTGCCAAGCAACGAACAAACAAACGATGATTTACTCTTACAAACCTAACACTTGCGTATGTATTAAATTTATAGTTTACTGCCCTAGAGGCGCGCGTATAGATGTTAACACATCAAAAAGCTGCGAAAATAAGCATCTCATTCTGGGCATTTCACATTCCAAGACACAGATTTAAAACGAAAAAATTAAACCGAATTTCTACAACAAGTGAATTTATTGGTAAACATTATAATTCTTAATAGCACTTTAAATGGTTGATGTCTAAACACGAAACACAAACACAGGTCACAAACACATTTTTTTTAGTTAATTCAACCTTTAGCTTTGATTAAAAAAACTAAAATAATTTTACTGTCACTCCGACAAATTTAATTAGAAATTGCAGCTGGTTGTTAAAAAAGGCGGGAAAGTTTTTGGTTGCAACTGGAGCAACATATGTTGTGTTTGAAGCTTTACAGCTGAGCGAATATTGAGAGCAAAACAAGATGAAAAATATCAATGATCTGTCTGATGTATTACTAATCGAATACAAAACTGTTTTTGCGCCGTTATAGATTTTGAAATTTGAATTAATCGGAGCTAGACTGTCCGTTTCTCCCACAGTGCGTTGTAAGCATTTTAAATTTTTTGATGTGTTAACATCTATACGCGCGCCTCTAGGGCAGTAAACTATAAATTTAATACATACGCAAGTGTTAGGTTTGTAAGAGTAAATCATCGTTTGTTTGTTCGTTGCTTGGCAGTCGGTATTGAAAGTGATTATTGGGCGATTTTCATATAATTTTCCCACGCGATTTTCTCCGGAAATTCATAGCCGATTTTATTAAGTTTTGGATTAAGAAGCTAGTGCGGGTTTCGACGAAGAGTTTAGGCCAAAAATTAAGGCGATCCGATATCGGCGAGCCGAGATTTAAGTGTTTTAATTTGGAGTATTAATTTGGAGTAATATTAAAAAAGTGTTTTGTTGATCTTCGGTTTTGTCTTATCATCGTTTGTTTGTTCGTTGCTTGGCAGTCTGTATTGAAAGTGATAATTGGACGATTTTCATATAATTTTCCCACGCGATTTTCTCCGGAAATTCATAGCCGATTTTATTAATTTTCGAATTAAAAAGCTAGTGCGGGTTTCGGCGAAGAATTTAGGCCAAAAATTAAGGCGATCCGATATCGGCGAGCCGAGATTTAAGTGTTTTAATTTGGAGTATTAATTTGGAGTAATATTAAAAAAGTATTTTATGTTGATCGTCGGTTATATCGTACGAATATAACAATGTATGTATGTATGTACAAGTGTCTGTTGCTTTGCATTCTTTGACTTTTGTGGGAATAAAAAAAAAAGTATTGAGCAAGAATATAATGACACATGTGCTTGCACTGGGTCTTTAAATAATTTGAAGTATTAATATTATTTAACTGTAACGTAACATTTACGAATGTGTTCATAGAAATCGAACAGGTACCGTGTAGCAAAAATGTGTTAACACATCGCCCGTGAGTTCGAACACTCATTGGATTTTTTTTTTTAAATATTTTATACCCCTAATGTCTCGCAAAGGGACATCCATGACGCTGAATGAAAGCCTTCGAAATTCACGGGAATCTGAATAATTCTTACTTACATAACTGCTTACTTTACGAACATTTGAAGTCTTGGAGAGAGTTATTACACAATACGTGGACAAAACAACATTGATGTCAACATTTTCTCAATCCCCAATATTAAAACATTTTGATTTTGGCCCGTATATTCTATAGTCTCCAGTGTGTATTGCAATGTGTTACAAATTGAGTAATACTATGAATATACCTCTATCCTATGGCAAAGGTTATAATTAGATGCGCAACTCCAACTATTTTCGCTTCAATGGAAATACTTCATGCTCTGACTCTAGTGTGGTGCTGCTGACTGTACCATATTTCCTACATATTTTGGAGACAAATATAAAATTTCCTAACAATTATGGTTATGTTAAATGGTTTACTGTTTCAATTAAACAAAATAGGATCTAGCTGTTTAAATTCAGTATAATTTCCGAAATAAAACAGGATACACCGGCATACAAATAAATATATACATACCTAGTGTATGTGATTGCTTCCAGCCATGTGAAGATATATTGTTTTCCCGATTCCCTTTTAATTAAAAATTTTGGCTGCCAATAGATCGTTTACCGCTGCAATACAATAAAAAAAGGAAGTCGGAAGCAAAACAATAATATTTCCTTTCGCAATGAAAATGTTCAACCATCAGTGCGAACTGCAGTTTGGAAACAATGGATCCATCATACAAATAAAAATTTTAAACTTTGGACAAAATCACATGAATTGTATACCACAGCTAGACACACATATACTAGATATATTAGGTATTTAGCATTGGCCGTTTGAGGCTCCCTGGACAAGTGGCATTGATCTCGTATTGGCTACACAATGCTACAAAAAAAAACCAAGCACGCACACACGTCCCACACACCTACACCTACATACAGTTGGCAGAAAAACGCAATCCCCAAAGTTTTTTTTTTTGGTTGCTCAAATCTATGGAACTTCTATTCCCGCGGAAAGGAAACATAGGGCATTCGAAACAAAAACACAATGGGTATATGAGTTCCAATGAGAGTGCGGTTGACGGCGGCATGTTGGCTTGTGTGTGTGTGTGTGAGTATTCCAAGGCATGTGGTCAGTGGCGGAAATTCAAAACATTTTTATTTACTTACGGCTATTGCAAAACAAACAATAGGAAGGAGGCAAACAAAAAAAAGAATAACGTATTCACTCGAATGGAATTTGACGGTTTGAGGTACAAATGAAATGTAATGCAATAAAACGTAATAAAAGTTCGTTGGCTGAGGAATCAGCAAAAAACAACACAAATAACTACATTTAGATCTAGTGACGGAATTAATTGAGCATTACCACGTTAATTTGTATCAACAAATACCCGATCTTTATTGATTACCAAGTATAGGTATGAACACTAGAAGAAAGCAATTGGTCAGAGGGCTACATTATTGTTATCGCCTTACACTTTGAGAACCACAGGCAAATATGTTTGCCGTAGGGTTTTTGGCAAACCAGAACACTGTATGTGAGCAAAATCCTGAATTGGGTGAAACAAGAACTCAGCATAATTTTGGTACGCTGAATTTAATGGTATTTACCGTTTTTTGTCTATCACGTCAAAATTTTGAGATACTTGAGAACACATTTTGCATGGAAGTAAAAACTACTTTTATGGGAAACTTCCGGTTTATAAGTAATGAGACGTTTTCTAATCTCGTTCTCGTTATTTTGATAAAACGCGAATGCGTTTCATTCTCAGATAAGGAACAGCCAGACAGTTCGACACCAAAATTCAAGCGCCTCCCAAATATCAGAAAATACCGGCATGTTATAATATTGTTAATTAGAGCGGGCCGAAACAAAAGATGAAGCTACAGGATTTGGTTAGCAAATAATTCGTTCTGTGAGTTAAGTAGATACACGCACAAAATTTCAGGAAAATCAATTAACTTCCTGACCTCCCACAATGCACTTGAAATAAAAACGCGATGCCAGAGCACATTTGGGAACATTTTATACTATTTGGTTACATTTTCGAAGTTGGAGGCATGGTGAAATGTTTGTAGCAAAATGTAGCATCCTTCTCAAAGCTTACTTACTTACTTATCCGAACTCGAACCCAGGGGGTCAGGGACCTTACAAAACGTACATAACGTATTTTGAAAAAAAAAATTGAGCTTTTGCCTTATCTATCCAGTTGGCTACACCAAGTATTCGCAGGGATTCGTCAACCTTATCCCTTCAACGGAGTCTTGGTTTTCCTATTTTTCGTCTTCCTTCCAGTTCGGTTTCGAAAACCCTTAGTGTTGGTTCATCTTCAACCATTCTACTTATTCTTGATCCGCTTAGCTATTTCAATGTCGGCATATAGCTCATACAGTTCATGGTTCATGCGTCGCCGATACTCGCCGTTGTGCACTATAGGGCCATAAACTTTTCGGAATATTTTTCTCTCGAAGACTCCTACACATGTTTCGTCTGAGACCCAGGAAGGGTTTCTCCTGGATCGGCCTATCGAAGGCCGCCTTATAATTGAGAAACAGATGATAGGTGTCGATTTGTTTTTCATGGGTCCTCTCCAGGATTTAACGTGGCGTAAAAATATGGTTAGGTGTCGTTTTGCCAGGCCTATAACCGCACTGGTGTGGTCCCATCAGGTCAGGGATAATTATTTTAGTCTTTCGCACATCATATTTGATAGAACTTTATATGCTGTGGATAAGAGGTTTATTCCACGGTAGTTGGCACAGAGACTTAGGCCATTTTTTTATATGGGACATAGTAGGCTGAGACTCCAATGGCCGGGCGTGCATTTATCTAACCAAATTTTGCTAATGAGCTGATTCGTGTATCTTATCAGCTCATCGCCGCCAGCCTTAAAGAGCTCCGCCGGTAATCTATCGGCAGATGTGGATTAGTTGTTCTTAAGCCGGGCAATAGCTGTTCCGACCTCGTCTTTGTTAGGAGGGGGCAATCGACGTCGTCGTCCAAATTGTGGCCGACTGCCTCATCGATATTGGATATCTCAGGTACCAGTAGCGCGGAAAAATTACCTCTCCATATTCCCAACATACTCTGCACATCTGCGATGAGATTTCCGTCCTTTTATTTACAGAAGGTGGTCCCTGAACAAATTTATTTGCCCGGTTTTTTACTTTTCGATAGAATTTTCGGACTTCGTTCTTTCATATGTTTAGCTCCAATTTGCTCACTCTCGCGCTTTTTCCATTGTCGTTTTTTACATATAAAGAGACGGGTTACCTTCTTTTTTCCCCTATACCGCTTAGTCGCAGCTCGCGTTATAATTGATTTATTACATCGGTACAGTGGTTTAGGTACACTGAGCAAAAATTTAGATCAGGCAAAAAATCAGGAAATTAAGGAAAATATAACATATTTTTAACTCTTATTTTGTACAGCTTAAATCTTAGTGAATAATTCAAGTCACTTCAGCAGAAAATCCACGGATAGGTGTAACATTTATCAGCCATTATATAGTGGTACCACAATTTCAACTTTTCCCGTTTTATACATTTTTTTAGCGTTTGATTTTGTTAGTATAGAGTCTCTATTGGTTTTAATAATTCCACATAATACCCGTAATAACATTACCGTGTATATAAATAAAGGTGGAAGTAATTGTGGCTCCTCCTTTGTCGTTTGTTGATTTTAGAAACCGTTTCTCTGATGAGAAACCAAATATAATCACCCATAATTCGTTCATTCTAATTTTGCTGGTAGCGCCGCTCAATGGACTTCATTTCTGGGTAAGACCTGCCATCGTGCTCGTTAATAATTTCCCTGAGAGTTTTTGAAATAGAAATTAAATCCAAATACAAACAATTTAAATATGACAAAATATTTATGCCTCTTGGAAAAACATAGATCGAAAAAAAGATAAGAAAATTAAATACGATACCAACACCTTCGCAATTCTTCACAATTCTTCCGCGAATCTTCAACAATTGTTTTATACTGCGGGCTAGTGTCTCCACGGAAGTGAAAAAAAAATATTGTTTCCATTACATCCCATGAAGGGATTGGGGGTAGCTTCTCAAAAAGCGTGATCGCAGTTTTACATTGGTTCCGAACGGTATTTTTGACAAGGTTTTCAATGTCGAGCTTAGTACTCGATAGTGTTGTCGCCACAAAGGGAGGTAACCGCCGTCGAAAGGTATGTTGGGGATCGTACCCACGTACTCATGTACAAGATGCGCACTCTACCATTATATGCTGCAATCTCATGCGATGACAAATATGTTTGCAATTTTTCATCCTTTAGCAGTTTCGTTACCTGTGGACCATCAAAAATGCCTACCATGATTTTTTAGAAAAAAAGAATTTTATTTAAATAAGGTTCGCTAATAAGCTAACAATTTACCTTCCTTACTTTACGCCCTGACAACGTTTAAGGGTTTAATATGTAATGGTGGCAGGATAATACATTCTCTCGTGATGAGGGTCATATTCTTATTTTTGATTTCACCCACTGTTATCTCTTTGACCATTGCGTTCTTTTATAATGGTCTTCCCGAGCGCGGCGCGACAATATAAATAGCAATATTGTGAGTATCCACATTCTACATAATATGGTCACTACTTTTAAATCGCAACAAATTGTCTACTCATGTTCTTCATACTTGATGTATTTCAACCAGTTTGTCATTGCTTCGGAGGATTTCTTACTATTAACAGCATGTGCGGTGGGGATCGATCCCTCCTCTTTACCATGGCCAAAAAAGAACCGGCATTCTTTTGAATTATATGGTTGTTTAAGCTATGTTTTTGTCCTTGCAAAACCATATGTTATCAGTAGTTCTAGAACATTTGTATCTGTATAACGATATCTGTAGTACAATACGTTTACACCCGGGGCCAAAAAATGTTATTATTTCATCTGAGAAACAGGAAATACCGATTTATTTAAGTGAGTTTCAAATCTCTTACCCAATCATTAATTTCAGCCTGAGTAAAAGGATATTGCTTTGGACTCGCAGTAACGTTACTGTGTAGGGTGCTCTTGGTTGTGTAAAATAACGAATCCTAAAATGGATATTTAATTACATTCGGACAGGTGGGGATCGGCAAATCTTCCGAAAGGGTAGCTACAATCGTGACATATTCCACTTGTGCATAATCCCACCGTAGACTCCTTCCAAATCCACTCTTTTTACTCAGACAAAAGTAGCAATTGGTCTCATGTCTGTCTCGAATTCATTGGGAACCCAAACCCAAAGTATTGCGTACATGAATAAAAACTCTCATAAAATATGGAAAACCATAAAATAACAATTAAAATTACTAGGATATGATCTACTTTATTCTGATCCCAAGAAAGGATTGAAAACATTTTGAGCAAAAAAGCAACACCTTTTCGTACAGTCGAAAACGCAGCACGTGTAGTATTACAACCATATTTGATATCAGATTAGGCTTTCGAATGGAAGTCATCGTGGAATAAACCCTTTCTTAAAACAATAATTTACAGCATTGTATATTCAAATACGGCAGCCTTAATAAACGATATAAATAAAACAAGAAACACTCTATTATAAATACCGAAAACACCCACGCTAAACCCGAAAGACTTGAAATTATTCTGATTACACAGTGGAAGTCGGAAAGTGAGAAAAGGGGAGTGACGACGGGTTTAACCTTATTCAGGTACGAGGCATCGAATTGAATCATTAATTTTGGGAGTTTCAATTACGGGTTCATACAAACTATATGTACGCTTGTCTGACGTACTATTTTCATCAGCACGAGTACTTTTTTGCTCGTTGTACTGTTTTGTGCATAACCCATACAAAAGTAGGTGAGAGTACTTTTTTTCACCTAATATACATTTTTTAAGACTATTATGTTTTTCTTAATTTCAAACCCCAATTAAACAAAGTGTTTTTATCCAAAATTTTTCTCAGTGTAGAAAAAAGTAAAGTTAGGTGAAATTGATAATTAAGTGGAATTTGTTATTGAAAATGAAGATGAGTAACTAAATGTAGTTATACACAGAAATGTTTTCTCTTATTGGGCGAAAGAACCTGACTACAAGAAATTTATGAACTCAAAACTCAAACAAAGTCGGAAAAATCCATTTCGTCCTAAGTTCTGAATACAAGAGGCCCAAAAATGTGGATTTGGAGGAGCTTTGTTCCGATATGTTGAAGCCCAAAATGTTTGGAAAAACTTTGTTAAAGAAAGTTTACCGGTCCAACCAACCAAATAGAAGTTATTGGCTATCAAATTGAGTCAAAATCGAAAAAACATCCACTCTATTATTCAAACTAAAAGACAATTTTGGTATGAAACCGTAATATAAGCCAAAACAATAATAATGATGCAGTTCGATTTCTCGTACCCGAATTAGGGAAAAACCATGCTTTCCTGCCTTGTCTACGAAATTTTTTGCCAAACACTGTCACAGTGTTATGTGTTGTAATTTCCATATTTATACATATAATTTCTTCAGATGTTATTCGTTTTCTTCGTTAGAATGGAGGCTATTTGAAACAATATTACAAAATTTTACCAATTTGTGTGTGATTTTTATTTTTTTTTTTATATTTTCTTCTTTTTTTTAATTTTACAATATATTGCTTATAATTTTATTTTGTGTTGTTAATAATGTTTACTATTTATATAATTTTTATAACGCAGAAGCTGTATCCTAGTTAGAATTGTAGGTGTGACATAGAGAATTAAATAACTAAATAAAACTATCCCCAAAATAGTAAAAAGTATAAAACGCTGTTATTTAGTTTATTATTTAAGAAGCCTAAGAATTAAGAATTATATATTATATTATATATTATATCCATTTAGGAATTATATTTTCGTATCTAATTCGTGATATGCGAACAAATTAAACAATGCTGTGTTTCGTACTACAACCCATTGAATCAGTAAGGACTCATAATCAGGACTCATAATCAGACTTTCCATCAAAGATTTGTACACATATTCCCAGCGGTTGTTTTTGAAGAAGCTTTTCTTGTGTAACAAATCGATATTGTGTTCCAAATGGCTCATTACGTCCTATCAACGTAAGATTCGATATTATTGAGATTCTGTAGCGGAATAACATCTTAGGTTGCTTCCCCTCTAAAATATAGTACCCTGTATTTTTTATACTGCCTAAAAAGTCAAGCAACTTATGTAGAAAAAGGCGAAACAACAAACTCCGCACAAGTGCGTATAAATTGGAAAGCGACGTGTAAGTACGAGGTTGCTATTTATATATCGGGTCCCGGCGATACCAGTGTTGTCAGATGCAAGCTGGAACTTCTGTTGGGAGGTTTGAAATCTTTCAGCTTAAACACATATAGAACATTTATACTTACGAGCACTATTTGTCGTATTTACTGAGTGTTGCAAAATTGATTTCTAAGGATTATTGGCGAATGTCTCAAACAACTTTCACCCATCAAAACTCACTGTAAATCGCTGGCATCAAGAGTTCAGTTTCGGGCGCCGATCACTTCTGTGGTTTTGCCTGAAACCATCGATGCTGTTGGTGAACTGATAAAGCAACTCCGACATGTGGCATACCATGAGATTTAAGCTTTCTTGGGCATTAGTACCCCTAGCATCAATAAGATACTGCATGTTCATGCATGTGCATGTTGGATCCCATCTAAATTGGCGAATGCTCAAATCAGAAAGAAATAAATCAGAAAGCAAAGAAATCGGAAAGCAAAGAAATGTTGAAAAAATACAACCGCGGTAACTTAAATGCAGTGTATAACATCGTCACATGTGTCATGATACTATGCATATGGAACCGAAACAAAACAGCAGTCGACCGAGTGGGTCTTTCCATACGAGCGTGGAAGAAGTACATCGAAGCAAATGACAGCGGTTGTAACTTAAACAAATAATAAACGACGAAATAATACAGTTTTGGAACAACCGTTTCTCAAAGACAACATATTTTTCATTAAAAACTATTTGGAACTAAAACTCCTGTCTGTAAAATCTGTATTTTATTGTCGATTGGATAAAAATACTCGTATAACCTGTTTGTAGCTTGTTGCAGATATAGTATACTTGTGTCCAAACACATTGAGTTTGCTATTCAATATTACATGTTAGAAATACAATGTTTAAAATGTTATAATATATGTTTTGTGTCCCGAATAAGGATTTGCTTGTTGAAAACTGTTGAAAATAAAAACATGACAGACATCAGCGAAGTAAAAACGTAAGTATATGGATGTTCCAAGCACGGTTCCTGCATATTGTTACAGTTACCCTTTTCGTCAGCGTGTTCTGTCAAGGAATTTACTGCAAGGCCATTTATTTTATTGGCACATATATCTCCTATGCAACCTTGTATTGACTTAAATTAAACAACATAGCGTTGAATAACGAATACTTCACATTCGATATCACTAGTTGATACGTACATAGTTTTTGTTACCAACAAATTGATTTTAAATTGTCCAAAAAACGAAATTTAAATGCTTTTAAAGCCAATGAAGTTCTAAAAAAAACTTTGCGACATTTCAGGGAAATATTTTGACCGTCGACTTTTTTGCAGCGAAATTTGTTAAACCTGTCTACAGTATTGTGTTGTTTTTGTTAATAACGAATCAATATCTGATAGTCCTAATCTGCCTTATATGCATCCTTTCTCATGGGATGTTTCAGCTAAATGGGGAAATAAATAATGAAAATATATGAGAGACAAGTGGCCACAAACAACCAGCAAATATATTTCTATTAAAATTTAATACCAGGATAATTTTTTTTTTTAAATTTCAGTACTGATGGGATTTGGATTCAAACTGATGCATACGTATTAGTAGTGTCACATTGAATTGTACAATTTGTTAATACAACTTAAGAACTTAGAATATACATATGTATGTAGGTGGTTTCGAGAGTCGACGTAACATTTGATTCGGATTAAATTGTATTTTTATCATTTCAAAACAAAAGAGAATTATAAACAAATAACTCCTGTTAGCTTATTAAATAGGAAATTTAATGTTGGGTTTTCAAATATTTTTTAATTGAATTTAAAAAATAGAAGGAAGTCGGGAAATAGCTAAAAATTGCAGAAACCATTTTCGTTACACGAGAAGAAACTGAAGGATTACAAGTAACAACAATCTGTATAGAAGTCAACAGATGACCTTTACAAATAACCGCTCTATTTATACCTCCTAGCAACTTACAAAATCGTGATAAATACATTAGAATGCTTTGAGAATGCTGCAGTAATCTATATCTTAATGAAGAAGACTTCGGCGTGACAGATATGCATTGGGGCTTCTAGGACAACTACTGCAAAAGACGGAACCTTTCCAGAGCTATAAACAAAAATGGGTTTTGATTTAAAATCAAATAGGTCAGCATATAATACAATATATTTAAACTATATTGGGTCAGCATTTACTTTTAAACCTCCCGACACAATAGGCTTCTTTGTTTTTAAAATACTTTCTTAAACGGATTTGGAAATAATAGATGAAACATTTCTAAACTGTGATCACTCTTCAGTTTTACTTACTCTATATTAAACCATTATTGAAAAGGTTGGTGAGATCTGAATTTTATCTTATCAACCAGAAAACTAGTGGGAATATTTTAATCTACACTCACAGAATGATCTGTTTTAAATGTGGTTAAACAAAAATAGTTTTACATTACATCTCATGAAGGGATTGCTTGAAGGGGAGCTTATAACAACTAGTTAGGTGTTCGCTTTGGTTGCCATGACTGCATTTAGTTTCTACAACTAATAGTACATGTCAAACTCTAATGCGGTTGTGACAACCTCCAATTCGGTTATAATGACATATATGTGGTTGAGAAAACCCCGTACTCCGATTAAGTCTAATTGGATTATTTACTCTTGAAACCATCCTAATATCTTTGAAAAGCTTGGCCCACGTGCTGAGCTACAACATATACAGGTACAACATATAACCGAACTATTCAATAATCACCATGGCGGCCCACATTGGTTGAAGTTCATAGAACGAGTGGCTAAAATTAGAAGAAGTTGTCGAAGGACAATGAAACTTGGTACATAGGCAGTTTTTGTTTGAATCAAGAAATAAATGGAAAAACCAAAATGTTCCGCCCACTTTTAAGCCCACCTCCCATACAAAGAGAAAATTAAATTTTGACCAACGGCATTGTTTTTAGGCACATATCATTTTTAAACACTCAGAATCATTTGTGTGAAATTTGAAAAATATCCGCCCACTTTTACGCCCACTTCCCATACAACTTGTATTGAAAAAGTGGCATAACTCCCTTGATTTTTACTGCATCAACTCAATTTTCACAAAAAATAAGTATTATAATTGTAGAATGGACTCCTAAAAATATATACCTGATCCTCCCACTTTTACGCCCACCTCCCATAGAAAAAACAAATAGAACAAACATGAATAAATAATTTAAGCATAGTCTTTTAATAATTTTTTAACATCATTATCGTTTTTTGCTATTTTGAATTTTTTTTTTGCTTCCAGTACCTGATGGTACGGTGGGTAAATGTCGCATCCAATTTCTCTAGCTATACTGCGCAAAACCTCATATTGAACGCCTTAATGGATTTGTCTAAACACTCACTTTTTTTTTTGCGGCAGACGATATCAACGCCATTGGGGTGTCTTTACAAAAATCTTGTACCTTTGTCCTCTTCGTTCGCGGTTGGGAATCCTCGAAGGCTTTTACTGGACGTCCACGTTTAAGAATATTTGAACAGCTTGGTGATTCATTATTTGTGGTATATTTGCACAGTTTGTAAACATTTTTCAGCCAATTTTCATTAAGATCAAGAACTCTGGTTTTTATGCGTCTTGCTTTTTGCCATCTATCATTGAAGTTTGTTAAAAAGTGTTTTTTCAAAAATCTAGTAAAGACTTCAACATCCTCAGCAGTCATTTCTTCGTTCCTATTTGCAATGACTTTGACAGTAACATTAATATCACGATTGGTATAAATCAAACCTCGCAAATATTTAAATAAGAAATTGTTAAATTTTCCATAATTAATAAAACAAAATCTTGATATCACTTACTATTAGAAATTTATACCCAAATGGAGCGAGAATTTGTTATTGTTTCGCGTGGGTTTGATCTTATTTAACATTTCTCGGCGCGGTTTTTTTTGCATAGGCTTCCTCAGCCCATGGCAACAACAAAAAGCATGAACGAAAATTCATGTTTTATTACTTTATCACTTTATAGTTTTTACTGTTTTTTTTGGAAACTAGCCAGTGGGAGCAGCTGAATTTTTTTTAACTTTTAGCTGAGACTTCGAGCTGTAATTTGACATCTTTCGTTAAACAGGGCTCCACAGGGCTAAAAAGATGCAGTACACTGAAGTTGATGACCATAGAAATTGTGATGTTGTTTATATTTTGTTCTACGAAATGTTTTATTCTTTGTAACTATTTTGGTTCAAAAATTTCTAAAGCAAGTATTTGACATATCAAAAACATCCGCTAACATATCAAAAACATCTTCTAAATATTTGACATGAATTTACATTCGCTTGGTAATGAAAAAATTTACGAATCTTAGGTTGAGGGACCATTTGGTCCATACTGGAATTTTCATCCAAAATAATAATTTTATCTTATCCTTTGTAACTATTTTGGTTCAATAATTTCTAAAGCAAGTATTTGACATATCAAAAACATCTTCTAAATATTTGACATGAATTTACATTCGCTTGGTAATGAAAAAATGTACTATTGACCAAATGGTCCTCTAACCTAAGATTCGTCATTTTGTATTTTTCTCAGTCCTGAATAAAGTTAGAAAATTTAATTTTCGCACATAACATTGTTTTATTAAAAGACCCCATTAGCAGAAAAATTTAGTCAGTATATATCACCGTTCCAAAGTTACAAGGGAAAACAGAAAAAATTTGGACCAAATGGTCCTAATCTAACAGCAGGGTTAAGGAATCATAATATTCAGATATCTGACAATAAAATCCCAAAAAATTATCCAAATCGGCGAACATGAAAAAAATTAATTTCGGCCACTCTTCACCCAATGTACGGCCTTACCAGTGCCAATATTTTCTCCTAGATATTCGCAGGGAATTCTTAAGTTAATTAGGAAAAAGCGAAAGCACACGCTGAAAAATTGGTTGTTTGGTTACAAATATAATATGAAACCATAACATGTGGGCTTATCGCAAATATAATATACTTGTGTCCAAAAAGATTGTGTTTACTATTCAATATAACATATTGG
This sequence comes from Phaonia tiefii, assembly GCA_963931995.1. NCBI lineage: Eukaryota > Metazoa > Arthropoda > Insecta > Diptera > Muscidae > Phaonia > Phaonia tiefii. The sequence continues at coordinate 164,894,195 of OZ008370.1, read as the reverse complement.
AGGCACAATGATAAATGTGTTAGAATATATGTTTTTGCGACCCAAATAAGGATTTGTTTATTGAAACCCGCCTACAACAAAACACAGACAACACAGGAAAAAGAAGCAGCACATCTTAAATTCATGAACAAAATGCAACACGTAAGTATGTATATGGATTTCCCAAACATATACAGGGTGGAGTGGGAAAATTTCCTTTTTTTGCACTGCGGGCTGTGGCGGCACTGTTGGTCGAAGAGAGTGGAGAGTAGTGGCTGACAGGAGATTTGTATTCGTCTGTGTTTCAGTTGCCATCATGTATTCGACACGTGAGGAGAGGTCATTTTGTGTTGAAGCGTATTTTTCAAATGCGCACTCGATCATTGCAGATTCGCTGGTCCCCTACGCGGAAGTGCGTGGGAACGGGAATGTGTCATGTGTACGAAGGGGACTTGAGAGAAGGATTACAAAACATCAAAAGAGTTAGAGCAGCACTACTGCAATCTCCGAAACGCTCTGCTTGGAACCAATCACTTGCTCTTGGCATTTCCAGAAGTTCTCTTCACCGGATTCTTCATAAAGAACTGAATTTTCACCCGTATAAAATGTGCGTGGTCCAACAATTTTCAGCACGGAACTATTTGACACGGCGGACCTCTTGTGAAGACATTCTTGCAACTATACCTCGCGACGCAATGTGTTCTTTTCCGATGAGGCACATTTTACTTAGCCCCATGAGTTTTTTTCCTTTGGGGTTACCTGAAGTCGAAGGTGTATAATAACCGTTCCAACACCTTGGAAGACCTAATTAACAATATTGAAATTGGCAGAATACCAGTCGACATGCTCGTTAGAGTTCATGAACACTTCAGAAAACGTATGCAGCAGTGTGTGGATAGCGAAGGTCGACATTTGCCAGGTACACTATTTAGAACCATGTAATTTAAAAACGCCCTTACTGTCCAATATAATTAAAATATAAAATAAATTTTTCTAAGGTTCATAATTTTTTTATTTTCTTCCCAAATAAGCAAATTACTGTGCTCCATCCTGTACATGGTTTCTATTATACATGATTGCGTGGATGCTCCCTGAACTGACCACCTTACGTTACCTTTCCTCGCTTAGAGACGATGACACTATCGAGTAAATTAGCCATAAAAATATGTCTAAAACCCCGTTCGGAATGGGTGTAAAACTGTTAGTCGCAATCATTTAATTGAACACCATAAATCGCACAGCTCACTGATTGTGGTAAGATCTCCCCAGCACATTTACGGGATGTAATGGGAAAACTTTTTTGTATTATAATTTTTAAAACAAACAATCAAAAATTTGCAGTTTATAAAGACGTGAAACTCCAGTCCTTCTGAAAAAATAGCAAAAAAATAGCCATTACTATTTTATGACCCCAATACGAGAAGAAATTTATATTGTACTGGCTTACTGGTCAGCAAAACATTTCTAATTGAAATACGATTATTGGTTATGGTTGGAATAATAAAGTACATTATGCAGGAAAGTTCAAGGGCATTACTTTCGCACGTAAGTTGTGACGACGAGTTTCCTCATGTAGCTGGGATACGCTCGCGGCGGCTAGGGATTGTCACAGAAATTTATTTATTTTTAATGACAGAGAGTAAAAGATGACGTTCTGCTTTAACTTGTGTTTATCTACTTCAAATCATACGGTGCTTAACAGTCAAGAATGTAGAAAATACGAACCCTATAATAATACTCGCCAAACTTATAGCCAGGACTTTTATATGGATTGACTAATCACTCTCTTGGTTGGTAGGTTATTTGACAGGACTCGCAAGATCTCGGGCGACCTCTTACGGGACACGCTTCTTAACCCACGACTTAATCCAAAGCACTCGCCGGATAACAAGGACTCATCGGAAAACAGGGACTCGCCGGATCACAACGACTAGCGGGATAACGAGGACTCGCACGGTAACACAAGGACTCACAGGAGATAAGAATGACATTTCCCGGGCCACTATTTTAGCATGCAGGATTTTCAGAAGAACTATCAGGTTAAGAAAGACTCACGGGACAACACAAGGACTCACCGGATAACACAATTACTCACGGGATATCAACAGGGCTTGCAGAATATAACGATGACCTCTCACGGTTCACTCGTTAAGCCCAGAGGATATTCTTAAGGACTAGCTGGATTATAATGACTCACAGGACATCACAAGGAATCGCAGGATATAACAATGACCTCTCACGGCACACTCTTATCATCGGTTCACTTTTCTTACATTTCTCGTCTACAGTCGTCATAAAACAGACCGTTTCTAATACGTGTTCCCTTGATTATATCCAATAATTAGCTGTGTCCAGAGCAAGAGTGACGGCAGCTGATAGTAAAACAGATATTCGCATATGGTGACCCGTGGTTAATTACAATGCAAACAAAATACTCAGCTAGACTCGATGGTGCTGCTAGAATCGAGGGTTTCCCACGTCTGTTATTACAAAGTTCATCACAAGATATCCAAATATTGTGAAATAATTAATACTATCTGTAGACCAATTGTGTCGTGCACTCCTTGATTCGTGCTCGCAAGTCAATCTCATTACAGAAAGTTTCGCAAGAGTACTCAATTTGGGGAGAAAAAAGTGTGCTGTAAACATTGTTGGCGTTGGGAACTCTTCAACAAAGATAAAGTATGAAACGTATGCTACAGTTCGCTCTCGTTATACTGCTGAAGACTTTCCACTAAGATTTTTTATCACAAAACGCGTTTCTGGGTATCAGCCAGAGATGGATTTGGATATAAGTAATTGGAAGTTACCTTCTAATATAAATTTAGTGGATGTTGATTTCAATAGATCGCAAGTTATAGATATGCTTATTGGAGCCGATGCATTCTTTGATATTCTTGGTAAACATAAAGTCAAACTTAACTCAAACTTGTCAATTTTACAGGAAACCAGTTTTGGATACGTAGTATCTGGGCGTTACACTCAAAACGATTGTCAGGAATCATATACATATTCGTATACAACGGATTTATCCATGAAGGAAGAAGACGAACAGTTAAATAAGCAACTAGAAGTCTTATGGACCGTGGAAAAGGTAGCAGGATCATCCGTAAGGAAATTAGAACACGAAGCTTGTGAAACACATTTTTTACAACACGTGGAATTTTCCCCTGAGCATCGAATCCAGGTAAAGTTACCCTTTATAGAAAATCCACCTATCTTAGTTACATCACATAGCTCCGCACTAACGAGGTTTTCCAAATTAGAGAAACGTTTGGCACGTAATGAAGAAGTAAGGGAACAGTACATCACCTTTATGAGAGAATACGAAAGCCTTGGGCATATGACACGCGTTAATCCAGATTTAAATAAACCCCATTATTATATCCCCCATCAATTTGTATTGAAGCCAAATAGTACTTACCACTACAAAGTTGAGGGTGGTTTTCGACCCCTCTTCTAAAACGTCATCAATGGACTCGTTAAACGATAAATTACTAACTGGACCAACTATTCAGGATGATCTATTTCCACTTCTCATCCAATTCAGACTTTGGAAATATGCATTATCAGGCAATATCGAAAAAATGTATAGAATGGTACGAGTTCATCCCAGCCATCGACCGTTCCAACTAATTTTATGGAGGGAAAGTGATCATCAACCTATTTCAACATACGCATTAAATACTCTAACTTATGGAATGTCCGCATCACCTTTTCTTGCCATAAGATCAATGCATTTCCTAGCTGATAAATATGAACACGAACACCAAATTGGATTAGAAATAATTAAAAGTAAATTCTACGTTGCTGACATGTTGACGGGAGCCAATGATTTGGAAACACTATTGAAAATTAAATTCGAAACTACATCATTATTATCAAAAGGTGGATTTAATCTTACCAAATTCAGATCAAATTGTTCCCTTCTTCAAGCTGAAACCACCGAAAACAAAAACATAAACATTAACGAAACCTCGGTCACTAATGCATTGGGAATTATATGGAACCCAATTTCGGATATCTTTAAGTTTGCATTCCATCCGAAGAAGCTGTACCCAGAAATCACCAAACGTGCTATACTTTCACTGGTTTCGTAAATTTTTGACCCAATAGGCTTGTTTGCCCTATACTAATCGTACCAAGAGTCATATTGCAAAATTTGTGGATTGCTAAAATTGATTGGGACACAACTGTTCCAAATAAATCTAAAGAACTTTTCACTCAGTTTTTGCAAGATCTGGAACATCTGTCATTGTTAAAAATACCTCGATATATTCTACAACCTAATTCGTTCTCTTTGCAGCTGCATGGATTCAGCGATGCATCCATTCGAGCTTACGGATGTTGCATTTACGTTAGATCCATAGACAAAAATGGCAATATCGTTGTTAACTTGGTAACCGCTAAGTGTAGGAGCTATGTGGGGCCCACTTGCTGTCGAAACTTTTCACTATGATCCAGGGTTTGCAAGGTAAAATCCAGAAACCTATTTATGGACGGACTCCACAGTGGTGTTACTGTGGCTACAAAAACATTCATCTACACTTGTAACCTTTGTCGGAAATAGAATTTCGGAGATACAAGAGGGGACTAAAAAAGCTTCATGGCGACATGTACCGACAACATGCACTCCAGCAGATATGATATCTCGTGGTTGTAATATTCACGAATTAATGGACTCTATATGGTTTTACGGTCCGGCATTTCTTAAGAAGGAATCTCAACATTGGCCTCCAACTCCACTTTTGAAGCGTAACCTAGATGTTGAACCAGCAGTAAGAAAAGTTGTACTGAACGCTCACTTGGAAGAAAGTACAATTCTAGGTTTCATAAATCGCACAAGTTCTTACCATAAAATTTTCCATGTGATCGCTTGGATGTTAAGATTTCGATATAAAACTAAAAGGAATGCTTGCCTAACACCAGATGAAACCAATCGTGCTTTACAGTGTGTTATATGGACAATACAACAACACTATTTCGATGAAGTTTTCAAATTACTCGTTACAAATCAACAAATAACAAATACGCTTAAATCTCTTAGTCTCTTTATTCAAGATATTGATGGGTATCCTCTTATTCGAATGGGAGGCCGATTACAAAATGCAGACATTCCAGAAAATCGAAAACACCCATTTCTTCTACCAAAAAGCTGTCACTTCAGCAACGTTATAGTACGCAATTTACACATCATGCTGGTCCAAAGGCACTTCTAGCATTTATTCCTCAACAATTTTGGATCATTGGGGCTCGAGATATTGCGAGAAAAGTTGTTCGTTCCTGTCCAAATTGTATACGCTACAAACCAAAATTATAACGGCAGTTAATGGGCCAATTGCCGTCGGATAGAGTAACACGATGAACGATGCGGCGTCGATTTCTGCGGACCTGTCTCAACATATTTAAAAATTAGAGGAAAACAGCCATATAAATGTTACATAGCTATTTTCATTTGTTTCGTTACGAAAGCAGTTCACATAGAGGCTGTATCAGATCTGTCAGCGGATGCGTTCATAGCTGCCCTGAAGAGATTAATTGGACGTCGAGGTTTGCCATCCACTATATTCTGCGACAATGCTACAAACTTTGTGGGAGCAGACTCGAAACTAAGAGAACTCAAGAAACTTTTTTTGAATGAGTCTATGTGAACTGCTTTCGTAACGAAACAAATGAAAATAGCTATGTAACATTTATCTAAATAGTTAGTGGTGAGATATCTTCTGTTCTCGATTACTACATATTGTTCTAGCGATATTATCAAATATTCGTTGTCAGTTGGTGTGAGGTAGCTACTGAACTTGCAGTGAAGGCATACTTTTAGGCGAAATTAAAATTTGGCAATTAAACTGAACTTAGCCAAGAAAAAGCTTCTAAAATAATGTTCGGAACCGTTGTAAGGCTGTATATCCCAATTAGTGAGTGAAAAATTAGAAAGCATCATAGGATGTAATGGAAATCGTTTTTTTTAATCAAACTGAATTATCGACCACAAACTGCTTGTTGGCATTCATATGTTAATGAAACCAAATATGTAAATCATTTATCGTAAGAATTTCCTGTGAAAGTCATTGTTTTCGTGAGCATTTTTTTTTCGTGAGCAGCACAATAAATTTGTTGGCTACGTGTTTATTGATTACGAATAGCACCTATTAGTATTAAAAGTCAAGATTGCCTCTCTATCGGTGGAACTGAGGTTGTTAGACTGAACAACAAGTCTTCGTCGTAAGACTGAAACTGTTCCTCGCCCAACAACTTTTGCTATCAAAAGTGAGCTACAGTTTCATAACCACTGCAAAAATGTGTTAGTTAACTGAAAATATGTCATCACTGTGATGACAGTTTTGGTTATTGCGGGAATGAATTTATGAATTTGTGCAATGATTTTGTTTCACTGCTACCGAGGTTGGATTTTATGTTTCGGGATTAGAGAACAAAAACAAATATTAATCATCGAAAATCACTTTGTTGTTTTTCAAAATATTCCCCATGAAGATTTATACACTTTTGCATGCGTTTGAACCAATTGTCGAAACACTTTTGCTCCTCTGATGGAGGTATCTCCAAAAGATGCATTCTAAATGCAGCAACCGCTTCTTCAGGTGTCGAAAAACGTTGACCTGTCAGTTTGTTTTTTACGTACGGGAATAAAAAGAAGTCATTCGGTGCCAAGTCAGGACTATACAGCGGATGACCCATCAAATCGATGTTTTGGGTGCTCAAAAATGCAGTTGTTTCAGCTGATGTGTGAGAGCTCGCATTGTCGTGGTGAAGAGTGATCCGTCTTCGGCGGTTGGTTGTCCTGATTTCTAGGAAGATAACTGGCAAACAAATGGTTGTGTACCACTCAGAATTCACTATTCTGCGTTGTTCTAGTGGTACGGTTGAGACATGTCCGATTTTTCCGAAAAAACAGGCGACCATTTGCTTGGGACTGCTTCGGGAGCGAACAACTTTTGTTGGATTTGCCTCATCTTGAAACACCCATACAGTTAACGGCTGTTTACTTTCGACTCACACGCATAAATCCAGGATTCGTCACCTGTCCCGATGTCATAGACGTGTTTCTAAGTACCGCTATCGTATTTTTGGAGCATTTCTTTCGACCACTCGACACGAGCATTTTTTTGAGCGATTGACAAATTGTGTGGGATCCAACGCGAACAACTTTTTTGACAGTCAAATGTTTATGCAATATTGAATGTATGCTGGTTCTACTAATGCCTAAGGTTGTCTCAATCTCACGATAGGTCACATGACGATCTTGCAAGATGAGTTTGCGCATAGCATCAATGGTTTTCGTAACAACAGCTGATTTTGGACGACCTTCACGAAATTCGTCTTGGAGTGAACTACGATCACGATTTAATTCACCATACCATCAATAAACACTGGTCCTTGATGGAGATTCATCGCCAAAAATTGAATTAAGTTCATCCATGCACTGTTGCTGAGTTAATCCACGTCGAAAGTTGCAAAAATAATCGCACGAAAATGTTCACGATTTAATTCCATTTTTGGGCCGAGATGAATCTTTTAAGTTACTGTAAACAACACAAATAGCGGTCGTATGTCGAAACGTTATGAGTACGCATAACCTCAAAAATGTCCAACTTTACGATGGAGCTGTCAGTTGTCAGATTGCAACACTAGGGTTGGCAAAACCCGAAACATAAAATTCAACCTCTATAATGACTTTGCTTCAATGCTGCAATGAATTTATTAAACATGCATATGAGCTGGAATCATGTGGTTTTGTAGTTTATTACAGTCACTGCATATTTGCTTACAATTGTCTCATTCTCTGTGCTTTCGCTTGGTATCAATCGTTTGACGTGAACGTTTCCCGAGTAGGCTGTCATTTTGCCAAAACGATAATTTAACAACATACGTTCTTGAAGTTCGTAATACAAAAATATGGCATAAAACTAGATCCAATATTTTTACAAAACTTCCACATGCATGCCTTTTTCCTATCACCTTCCGTACAATATGTCTATCCAACATACTTGTGAACATGCAAAAAATTACCATTGTTTAAAATGCGACAGCAAACTTGCCCTTCTTCCCCTTCACTGGGTCCTGACGACCAATCTATGGGATTTGTTTTCTGTTTGTTAGTGAATATAAAGCATATCACAATATATTTGTAGTCCGCCATCTTTTACTTTTCCTTGGATTAAATGTGCCGTTAAAAAACCATTTAGGATTACTTTAATGTGATAAGAAGATAACGTTGCCTGAATACGCAAACAATTCTTGAGCAAACGCAAAAAAGACGTACTACTATGTACGTACTATACCGATCTACGTACATGCCAGCGTAAGCCCATAACAAAACAGCAAAGATTTTTGTAACGTCTTACTTTTCCTGTGAAGGAGCGCGTCTATCATCATCGCTATCCAGCATCCACATCCACATCCACGCCATCATCATCATCTTCATCATCGCATGCAATGTTTATTGGATCTCTTCACTTAATATGTATTTAGGCAAATATTTATGTTTATGTACTTAAAAAATGACAAATTGGTCTAAAATTTTAAATTTTATAAACATTTCTCTTCTTCTTGTTGTAGGGAGAGAGGTAAGGAAACAAAGATAGAGATTGCACGAGTATATGAATATTGCCGGGTAATAAATAATTGTGTAGCCAAGAAGTTACTTTGCTTCAGTTTAATGGAATGCATGGAGCAAATGAAAAGCACAATGAATAATATGAATTTTTTGAAATTATAACAAAAATTTATAAAGATTGTAGAGTTTTAATAGCCATAAGCGATTATTTTATAATGAAATTTGTTGACTGTCATATTAGAGTAATAGACCTCCATGATATTTGCACAGCCAACGTATAAAACACTCGGTAGGCATTCGGTGTCATTTGTTATGCCGCAGTTGGAGAATGTCCCATTTTGTTAATTCAGACTACCAAACCAACAGTGCAATTGTAGACATTTGATCAGTTGTCACTTGAGGCAATTATACAGTTATGACTTTAGATGGTGAATATATTTTGGGGCACATTTCAAAGAACGTTCAACTCAGATTTAATATTTTTGCAAGTTCAGGTATGAAGACATTTTGGATTTAAATCTTCCTCGTTGTTTGACAATTATTTTGCTTGCTCGTTCAAGGCGAATATTCTGCATTACCCCGAGGAAAAAGATAGATGACGGGCAAGTAGTTAGCAGGTGAAAGTTGCAAATACAAATGGTTAAGTCATTCATTAAACCAGATTGAGGTATAAATTAAGTACAAGGCGGCCTGAATAAATTTAAAGTTTGAAACGTCAAAAATATTCAGAAATTAAAACGGTGCGAGATTTTGATATTGTTTCTACAAAAAGGTTTTTTAAGAAATGCAGAATTTATATTTTAAGGAGAGAAGATAAGAATTATGTATTTTTGTTATGCATTTGAAATAGTTTTTCCTAAATATTACTGAAAAATCAAAAAAGCAAAAGAAAATATACATATTAGGATGTTTCACAAAAACAAAAAATTAATGTGAGTCCGATCACAGGGGAGATGTGTAAACAACTAGTAATGAAGTTGGAAGTACTTATGCTTTTAGTATATTTTTTTTAATTAATCAATTAAAAGTATCAAAACTTTCAATATTGTAAATACATAGGAATTTGCTGGTTTTTGTTTGTTTTATTTAACTTATTTGGTTAGTAAATGGGCACACTGCAGTATATATGTACTGCATTAAAAACTAAAGTCAGCAGTAAATTTACTGAATACTGAAAAAATTCAGTAAATTTCTACTGATAATGAAATTTAATTTGCATTACCAGTAAAATCATAGGGCCGTATTCATAATAATCAGTAATCGGGCATTACTGATTACAGAAAATTCAATGCACCTCATCATAACCATATAGGCACTTTATAAAAATTGCTGAAAAAAAATTTTAGTAATCAGTAAACATTTACTAGTTAAAGAATTATTTTTACTGAAATTTTAGTAGTACTGCAAAGTGTCCATCTATGGTAAATGCCTTAAGTTCAAATAGTTAATATTGGCTTATGGTAACTAAAAAAAGATATATAATTTATTGACTCGATTGTATTTAAAAATCTATGGAAAACTGCATCTATAGTAGTGGAATTGTTAGTTGTGGGGGTTTGTGGAGAATTGCTCATATGCAAGTGGAAAACGTCAAATAAAAATTTTGATAATGCTTGCGACTGTGGGTTTGCAAAATTTGTATTAAAATCTCCACCCATAATAATTGGCATGAGATGGAGATTGTTACCCAATTGTCGTGCACCAGCTTCAGTGTAAGGTAACGAAGATATGTTATAATCTTAATTTATATTGGAATCTACTAGAAATTTTATTAGAATTAACATTACCTCCATTCAGCTTTGATACACTTTGTGTTGTTTTATGTTCTGAGTTATAATTTTTTTGGTGTTTTGTAAAATATTTTATTATTTTGTATTTGTTGCGGTTGACAAGTTATTAATCAGCTGTTTACGGAAATGTAATGTTATTTTACAGCAATGGTTTTCGAAAATTAGTAGCTACTATTTCACACTAGATGGTTCTTATATGCAGCTGTTAAGTATGAATGACAATCTCAAAGACGAAGAAGACTTATAGTTTGACAAGTTTAGTTTTTAGTTTTCCTTATTTTGCTCTGTTTTAGTGAATTTTTTATTAAAAGTTCAGAAAATCTTTTTAAAAGTTATTAAAATTAAATGTTTTTGTATTTATTTTATTTATTTGTTTTCATTTGCCTTCGAAAACATAATGTACGACAATTAGTCAAAATTAGTAGCTACTATTGCGCACTAGATGGTGTTGAGTATATTGTATGCAGCGTATGATTACACTAATACACTCATACATACCTCACACCGATTTGATAACGCTTTACGGTTGGTTAACGATTACATCCCACACCTTACTCTAAATTTGTGATTGTATTGTGAAAAAGATTGTTACCCCCAGCGTATAGATGTTTACACATCAAAAATTGCAACTCTTGAAGCGGAATATTAAAGCTTGTGATGTAAAAGAATTTCGAAAATTTTTTTTTGGATTTTTTGAAGACGCGGAAATAGATTTTATCAAAAAAAATGAGGTTATGGAGAAGAAGTTTTTATATTATTTTTTTCTAGTGCTTTTTGTTCATACAACTAAACAATTCTGTTCTTAATGATCAGATCCCACGACAAAAAAATTATTGGTGTAATAAATTATTATATTAAGGACCACTTTGATAGTCTTAAAAGTACAAAATTATTTTTTCATTAATTTCAAACCTCGATAACTTTAAAAATTTTCAAAATTTTTGCAAGATGTTAAATGCCCTTTTATTCGGTACATAGATTTCTTTTCACTTGCGGGAAAATATAAGAAGAAAATTCAAGTTTGAGAAAAATTTTTTCATTTTTAAAATTATATGAAAATTAAAAGACTTTCATAAAGTTTCGTTCTTGGTTAAGTAAAAAAAAAAACATTTAATATACATTGTTTTATTAAAAGCATCAAAAATTCAATTCATCAATATATTTGTATTCCCATATAAAATCAAAAGATACTAAATAAACAAAATCAACATATTTAATGAAGAAATTAAAATTAAAAAGTAAATTTGTATCTAAAATTACTATACGTAAAACTTTAAATGTTGATCAAAACATGTATCCAGGAAAAATTCCATTTTTTATATACAAAATCGAGAAAAGTATTGCTATATTTTTCTAAAGTAGTATTTTCAAATTGGTTTCTGAAGAGCTTTTTCAATGACATTTTTGTTTATATTAGGTATATTTTGTCGATTGTTATCAACGTTAATCAATAAGTTTTGAAAATAATCCTCATTCTTTGTAATTTTTTTGTTATATATTCCAGCTGACGCCACGCCTCTTTCTGATAAATCATTAACAACACATAGTTTTTCTAGTTTTTTCTTTGCAGGAACAGAAGGAAGTAAAAAAAAGGAAGTTGGCAATTTTAATTCCTCAAAACCCCGTATATTGTTGAGGTAACAAAATTATGAATTTCAATTTTTAAAATCTCTTTCAAATTAACGATAGCTTTATTAGATGGTTTATCACAACCTTCTTCAAAATTCAAATAGTGTGAAATTAAAAATAACTATTTTTTTTATCTATTTTTTATTTTTTTCAATATTTTTCCACAAGTAAGATATAAAATAAAGGTATTGAAATTATCTTTGTAACGTATTTAACATCTTCAAAAAATGTGGAAAACTTTTAAAGTTATCGATAATTTTGTACTTTTAAGACTATCAAAGTGGTCCTTAATATAATAATTTTTCACACCAATAATTTTTTTTTGTCGTGGAATCGGAAGAAGATTAATAGGAGAATTGTTTAGTTGTATGAACAAAAAGCACCATGAAAAAATAATATAAAAACTTACTTTTTTTTGATAAAATCTATATCCGCAACCCCATAAAAAAATAAATTCGAAATTCTTTTAGATCACAAACTTATATATTCCGATGCAAGAGTTGCAAAAATCGCAAAAACGCCTGTGTTAAACTCCCTAATATATATGTAAGTCAACTAATTTGGAATTTGTAAGAGACTCTTTCGAGAGCTAAATTCCAACACAAATTGTAAGGAGCAGTGGAAACGACTCCCTTAAAACAATTTCTGTTCGTTGTTGTTTTTCGCACTAGCTTATGTTGTTTGTTTATATTTTTGTATTACTTGACAGCATTCTTGGAATATTCCAACAAAAAAATCATCAGTGTTGCCTCTTATCGCACTCATATACAGAACACTTTTTACTCACGAATCGACAATCGATGAAATTTTTTGTTTCACGCTTAATGTGAAAACTTTTTCGATTCGAGAACTACAGAAACGATGTACAGATGGATCCACAGAACACACGAGTCTCTGATTTCTGATTTTTAGTGCCCACCACGTCCGCCTGATTTAACGGCTCCTGATTTGTTGTCTTGTGGCTACCTAAAGGTTAAAGTCGATATCCAAGAAGAAGTGAGAACGCTGCCACCTGAAATTCTGTGAAAAGTTATGGGAAATAAGATGGAAGGAGCACGTCAGGTTAAAAATAATGTGCAACATTTGAAAGATATTAGCTTCACAACATAATGTGAACAGTTTTTCAAACCAAAGGACGTCTCAGTAAGAATGCACTTCTTCATTTTAAAATAAAAGCATGTACTTTTTGAGGTAGACATGATCCGATTAAGTATGGAATAAAACATCCGTCAAATAGCTACACAGCTCTGATGAGAGCCATTAATATTTTTATGAAATTTTCCATGACTTTTTCAAAGAGATGTGGTTGTATTTCGCCGATAACCCATTGGATCTCGGATTTGAGCTCAGGAATTGGTTCTCACAAAACAGGAAAGAAAGAAATCTTATGGCGTTAAATCGCATATTCTTTGTGGCAAGTTGACATCTGAGTTTCTTGAACTAATTTGTTCTGGAACTCGTCGCTGCAACAAACCGATTGTCCAGATCCATGCCCGTCCAAATGAGGTCACAAGAACTCCATTATCATGTTCCTGTAGCGAATGCCATTCAAATTCACTGCAATTTCGGCCACATGATTTTTCGCATTGAATGAGGATTTTCTGAGCCCCAAATTCAGATGGAAATACGCGTCATCCGAGAAGATGCCGAATGGATTATTCGGGTTTTCGGCGACACTCTCGTTTACAGCAGTAATGTTTTCAAGAGGCCTACTCGCTGTCCATAACCCACCCGGCTTCTTCAAATTTTCTCACCACTCTCCGAATGGTTGACACATTAGGCGCACTTATTTCGAAGCTTGCGAGCGGTCTCAGCATAATTTTCCAAATTTTTTCAATAAGTTTTCTCAATTTTAACGGGTTTTTTTTTAATATTTTCTTTTAATAGTAGGAATAATTTTTAATAAGAGGAACACAAATATTTCAGGGTTTCAAATTACAGAGTTGCATTTGCACAAACAAAAAGCGCAACTAACTTTAAAAAGGGCAATCTTATTGAGACACCCATATAATTTAAATTCTAATAAATGCCAACGTTAAATAAAATCTGAAAGAAAAAATGTATTCATTAAATAAACTATAACGTTGCATATGCGCCACCCTGTATATAGTTGCGAAGTGTTAGCTTGCTATTTAGAAGCTTGCTATTTAGCTCGATTTTAGAACACTGGCAGCCTTGGGATTATATGGCACGAAATACAGCCGTATCTTGGGAAACGACAGAACTAGGATGGACTTTAATCTGCGAACTGTGAATATTGAAAACACAAAGTCTTTTCGGATAATTATGAACAAGATTTAAAACCGAGCAAGGATAAACAACACAAGATGGTGAAATACATCCGAGGGAAGCAGGAAGGCAAATATCATGTGAGGCGATTCCGAAGGGAACAAGACCAGAGTGTTGATGAAGCTGGAGAAACTCTGCTTGAGCCGGTTCATAACTATTCTAATTGGACATTCTACCTTGCAGTAGCGTCTACATAAAACTTAGAGTGCTGATGCAAATGAATGTAGTGCGGCCGAGAAGTAAATCGAAGCGATGGTAACATTTCGTGTCTTTGGCCCGCTTTTGAAGGATTTAGACTCAATTATTCTCTGATGATATAATACCCAGCGTTGTAACAGATTTGAGAAGGAGAAAGTGCCTTTTCAATTATTTCATGTTCTATTTGGACAACGAAGAACGCACAGCAGGTATACGTACTGACTTGGGTGTATGCCCAAATCTAACCTGACCCATACTAAACATTCTTGTGCTCTTATGGACAATAATTTGTTTTTACGTCATCCTTAGAAGATAAATGATAAAATATTACTCAAATGTAGGTAAAGCCCAAATAAATGTGCCAGACCTGGCATGCTCCCGGAGAGCTGTAGCTTTGTCAACGTCTGGTTTTTAAATTTTTGTAGGTACACTTACAATTTTGAGCATATCTTTCGTCTTCTTTGACATATTTGATCCTACTACTACTCAAATTAAAGCAAATTGAAATTGAGGGTGAGTAGTTTTGATGTTGGCGGCTTAAAAAGGTTAAAAAACTGAGTTTTTTTAGTAAAAATGTGGCAGAAAAATTCATATAAAAATTCATATAAAATATAAAACGCGATGCTAACAGCGATTTTGGTTTTTTTACGTATAGCTGGCATTTTTCCAAAGAAAATAAGCACTTACTTAACAAAATCTGACAACAAATGGCGGACTTATAATTTTTTTGGTAAAACACCGAAATTCCGCTATTTCACGATATTTTGATTTTCATTATTTGCACAGCTTACCTACCCAACGCAAACGAATAAATACATTTGAACTTAATTTAAAATAAACAAATTAGTCTTAGTATATTATTTTTTTACGTCTCCTAAATTCTCAGGGAAAAAATCCAAATGAGAATGCAGAAAGTGTATTTTAAGTGACATGTGCACTCCTACCCAAAAATGAAAAAAAAACGAGAATTAAAACGCTATTTAAATTAACATTTGTTTCAAAAAAAACCTACCCGTTGCTTCATAGTTCTTTACCAGATCCTCAACTATGTCCTTATAATTATGGCTTTTGTTGTTTCCTAAAAAGTTTTCCACAACAAGCCTGAAGGAATTCCATGCTGCGGCTTCGATGGGTGATAACAGCTTCGGAAATGTTTCATCTTTCAACATTTTTTTTATATCGGGTCCTGCGAAGACTCCTTCTTTAATTTTTGCCAGCGAAAGGTAAGGGAAAATTGACCGTAAATAGGCAAAAGCTTCACCTTCTTTGTCCAATTTTTTGGCAAAATTTTCTATCAAACCCAATTTTATGTGCAGCGGCGGAAGTATTATATTTTCACGGTTCTCTATTAGTGGTTTGCGCTGAACATTCGCTTCTCCAACTACAGGTTTCGTTCGTTCCGGCCATTTTTTTTGAATATAATGCTGATCATCAGCGCGGCTATTCCAAAGGCACAGAAAACAGCAATGTCGCGTATAGCCTCCTTGGAGTCCACACAGAATGGCCACAACTTTGAGGTCGGCGCATATTTTCCAATTATATTTGCTATACTCTATGCATTTCAGCAAAATGTTCATAGTTTCATAGTTCTCCTTTGAATGAACCGCATGAGCAATAGGAAGAGATAGCTTTTCATTCCCATTATGTAAGAGAACTGCCTTCAAGCTCTCTTTGTTGCTGTCAATAAACAACCTCCATTCATTGGGGTTGTGAATTTGGTGAAGCTCTTGGAACAAGCCGGAAATGTCGCTGCAAAAACATATTTGGTCTTTCTTTGTATAAAATTTTGCATACTGCTGGTGACGCATCCTGTACGCTGTTACTTTCACTTCTGAATCCGCAAATCCACACTGTACCATCCGAGACGCAAAAAGTTCGGATTTCTCCTTAGTGAGACCAAAATCGCGCACCCAATCGTTTAGTTCGGCCTGTGACAGTAATTTTCGCTTTCTGCACGCCCCAAATTCGCTTGCACTTGACTCGGACTCTTGATCTGACGATTCTGCTTTTTGAAGAGATGCACCAGGGCACACTGGATACGGTACATCATTCGAATGTGGTACTGGAAGTGCAAACGATCCCACTTGAGCGTAGTTCCATTTTAAAAATCTCCCTACCCCACTGTTTGTGGTGAGGCAAAAATAACAGTCTGTGGAATGGCATAGCGGCTTTTTCCACATCATTGGTGTATCGAATTTCATATGGCGCCTAAAATTAAAATAAATTACTATATTTGCTTTGCTTAATGTGTTTAAATAAAAATTCTTACCTTCCGCCAGCTGCCCAGTTGGTTAGGATTATATAGCAAAGATCACATAGCGACTTAGGTGTCCATGATTCTGTGATATTTGGTGAAATACCAAAATAATTCAAATAGTGCAATTGCACTGCTGGAGTAAACGTGTGTGCGTGATTATTCTTTATAAACTCGCCACAAACATTGCAGAAATTGTCTGGATTGTTCAAACACTCGAACACACGTAGTCTTTTACTCATTGTCTTACTTGTTGGGTAGGTATTATATGCACTTAAATTCAATTTGTTTCACTTTTTACTCGTACTACTCGCGTTCGTAGACACTTGTTGAATGACAAAAAACGATAAATGAACACCTATAAATAACACCAAATAATGACCACTCACAAATGTGGGGGGAATGTCTGTAAAAAAATCCGATACAGGTAGCCATCGGGAAAACACACATCAATAAAAAAGTGTAATTCCCTTTAATTGACTGTGAACGGAGTAGCAGTCATAAAGGAACACGAAGAGCGTCCACGCACATTCAGAAGCGTATATTACTCTGCAACCACAATCATAAAAATTAAATAACTATTTGTGTATTACTTATTTTTTTTAATTCTGAGAATCATAAAAATTACGTAAACGTTTTTTCCAAACAATTTTGTACATGTAAAGTGGGTTTGCCAAAATTCGTATCGTAAAATGCACCTGTGTTTCTATGTTCTGCATTTTCATTATACCATTTTCTTAAAAACATCGACGAAACGTCCCTACGGTATTGTAAATAGGTTTTTTACAATTATGAAATATTTGTGTTATTAATATTAATTTAAAAATTTTATCAAAACTGCTAAGTGCTGTGACATTTGAAAAAAATTTCCAAAAAAAAAAATTGCTGATTTCACTAAATTTTTGAAATTTCACGTCCCTTGCCAGAACAGAAGACATTAACCCAGGATGGTGAAATTTTGAACAGAAGTAACTTATGTATAGGAGCAACTGTTCCGTTCTATTCCAAAAGGATTATAAAAAACTTGCTTTTTCGATCCCTCCTAGTAGGTTAGCTGTGCAAATAATGAAAATCAAAATATCGTGAAATAGCGGAATTTCGGTGTTTTACCAAAAAAATTATAAGTCCGCCATTTGTTGTCAGATTTTGTTAAGTAAGTGCTTATTTTCTTTGGAAAACGTAAAAAAACCAAAATCGCTGTTAGCATCGCGTTTTATATTTTATATGAATTTTTATATGAATTTTTCTGCCAAATTTTTACTAAAAAAACGCAGTTTTTAACATTTTTAAGCCGCCAACATCAAAACTACTCACCCGATTTGAAAATTTTCTGAGAATGAGTTGTAGACGGCTCAATTTGCTTTAATTTGAGTAGTAGTAGGATCAAATACGTCAAAGAAGACGAAAGATATGCTCAAAATTGTAAGTGTACCTCCAAAAATTTAAAAAAAAAAGTTCAAAAATTTGTATCTCGAAAACCAATCAACAGAAAAATTTTTAAAACTCATTTTCGTGTTTAGTAGGTCAAAATCAATGAGAAAAAGTATGCTAGAAACAAATCACAAAACGACTGTTGGCTAGTGTTATAAGCGCAACACAAAAATAAAAGAAAACTTCATAAAAGCCATCTCCATATGTGTGGACGACCACAGCAATTATTTTAAAGACCATAGTTTACGGATCTGGTCGTAGAATATAAGAAGTTTGTACTTCCGCGACAATGATGTCCAACTGGCGGATATCCTAGAAATGTATCCGCCGCGTCAACAACTTTTGTAGTCCGTGGTATAATATCTGTCCATATTTACAACGATGAGATTCCCATTCTCGTCTTTACAGAACGGGGGCCCTGAAATATACCCATTATTTCCGTTTTTGACTTTTTGGTAGAAATTGTGGACCCCGTTCTTCCTTCTGTATTTCTTTATTTTCTCACTCTCGTGCTTGATACGCCTAAAGAAACGGTCCCGTTGTTACTCCTAAAGAGACGGTTTACCTCCACCGCTTCAGTTGCATCCCGCGTTGCAATTGACTGAGGCATTGCCATAGGTGCAGCGTTCTTTTCATCATTTGCTATGCGACACTCTTCATTGTTGCATGGTTTGTTGCGAAGCGGATTTTCAAAACCAAGTACGGTTGTTGTGGCAGTTTTTGTAGAAACGGAAATTTGTTTATACCCGCTTCAGGGGCGTCATCGGGTGGGGGTGGGTTCTGTGCCAAAAGTTGAGAGAGTTTCCTTGAGTAGGCTGTGGCTACCTCTGGTAATGAATTGCAGCTTTCCGATGTCTAGCTTTCTCTGCGACTGATTTTCGTCTGGATTTTCTCTCTACTTAATCTAGTGCGAACCTTTACTGCCACCAGGTAGTGATTAGATTCGATGTTGCGTCATCTGATCACTCGTACGTCCATTACACTGGATGACTGCATTCCATCAAATACCATGGGCTCAATTTGGTTCTTCGTTATTTGATCAGGGGATACCCAAGTAGCCTTGTGGATGTCTTTATGCTGGAATCTTGTACCACTAATGACCATGTTTTTTTGCCGCGGCAAAGTCAATCAGTCGCATACCGTTGCCGGAACAGTCAGCATGTATAAGTAGACTGAAATTGCCAATAGTTGGATGAAGCACATTTTCCCTGCCTACTTTACCATTGAAATCTCCTAGTACAATCTTAATATCATGGCCAGGGCAGCGGTCATATGTTTCCTCTAGGCCCTCATAAAATATGTATTTCTCATATTTGTCTTCTGTCGGTGCATGCACACAAATTAGGGAATTTACAAAATATTTCTAGGATTGAACCTAGAGACAAGATGTCGCAGTCTTTTGCCAACTATGGATGTTTTTTCTCATGGCTCTCATGGTGGTATATTTCGCAGTTATTTTTCCTTGTACAGTCATATCATTTCCATCGCATTTCCTGGACAGTGCTAATGTCAGCCATATATCTTTAGACGATATCTGTCAATTGGATACTTTCACCGGATCTAGACCTTTTATATTCTTACATACATCCGTATATCGTGGTCCAGATAATATTTGAGGTGGTGTCAACAAGTATGGGTTGCTGATGTTGCCCTTTTCGGTTTTTAATATTCACTGCCATTATGAGTAGTGGCAGAAGGCAAATCCAGTTCACCAGTTCACCATCCAGTTGACTGCAGCCGCCTAGTATGGATCGGACGCTGACTAGGATGAAATATGTCGAACCTGGAATTTATTCCTTTGGTTTCTATGCGCCTTTGGCCCATACTTTGGCTCATCTGCCTTTTCAGGACAGAAGAATATGCCCGATTTCTCGATAAACTTCAGTGACAGGGTCACCTAATAAGCCTGAGATGAATCAGTGATCGCATAACCAATCAGCCTGCTTATTCGTGTCGCCTGGTAAATCGTAATTTTTAATGGTTCATGAGGTCAAATGTCTGACACATATTAACTAAACAAATTACAACATATGCTTCCAACTGGCTCTATCCTCGCCTTTTCTCGTCAGTTAGTAATACCAAGGATACGGAGCGATCTTCTTTTCCTGCTTCCATCGGGTGCATTATCGAAAACTTTTCGCGCTAGTTCATTTTCTTCCCTTCTGATAACATGGCTTAGCCAACGCAATTGGTCAAATTATATTCGGAAGGCAATGCCCACGTCAGAATATAAATTATATAGCTGTTGGTTTCATCCACGTCGGCAATCGCCGTTTTCCTTAACAGAACCATATATTTTCCGGAGAATTTTTCTCTCGAATGCTCCCAGGTGTTTTTCATCCGGTTGCGCAATGACCCAAGTTTTGGAGCCATATGTCAAGACAGGTAAAATGAGAGTCTGCTATGCTGGACTTTTGTCCGTCGAGAGAGGGTTTTGTTCCTAAACTGCCAGCTGAGCCCAAAATAGCATCTATTTGCAAGCACAATTCTCCAATTTATCTCCAGGCTGACGTTGTTGTCTTTGTTCACGTCGGATCCAAGGTAGATAAATGCATCTCCCACTTCAAACCACTTCGGTTGTCAACGTTCAGGTGCGGACCAAGTCGAGAGGTATCTCTAGTCGTTGACACCATCAATTTTGTCTTTTCCTCATCAACAGCAAGACCCACCTTCACTGATTCCTTTTTGATTCTTGAAAATACTGCAGTAACCTCTCGGAAAATTTCGCCCAATTATGTCTATGTCGTCAGCATACGCCATCAAGATATGGCTTTTCATATTAATGATCTTGTTCGAATTTACTGCAGCTTTTCTCATTATTATCACTATTAAGATTTTGAAGATATTGCACGAAAGTGCGTCGCCTTGTCTCAATCCTCACTTGGTACAGAATGGTTCGGTGAGGTCTTTCCCCACCTTCACTGCGTTAGCGCCATTCTACAGAGGCGGATCAGTTTGCCGGAATCCCAAGTTTAGACTTGGCTTCGTACAATTTTCAGCATATGGGGCTATCGAAAGGAGTTTTGTAATCGAAAAAAATATGGTATGTCTCTAGCCTGATCTAAAACCCCACTGATAAGGTTCAATCAGATTTTCAACAATTGACAAGATCTTATACGCGACAAGATCTTATACGCGATGGATAAAAGAATGATATCGCGATAGTTGGATCGTACACACGGATCACTCCACACCAGCGGCTTTATTACACTTAGGCCGGTAGATTGCCGTTCTAATCTCCTCTCGGCTGGGTGGGGGACAGTCTACACTGTCTTCCTCAATTAATGTCTCCTTATCGCAATGGAAGATTCTCACTGAGCGTAGTGCTGAAATGTTTTTTTTACCACATTTTAAGCACCCACTGCTAATCGGTCACCATATTCCATATTCCCTTTCGCATCCTTGGGGCAGCTCATTATGCGGTCCTTTTTTCCATCTTGTTCCCTCTGGAAAAATTTATCCTACACATTTCGGTCTTTTCACACTGTATCTCTGTTCTCACTGCTACTTTTTCGTCCTAAACATTCGGGGTTCCTTCCTCCTCAGCCTTGTGTAACGCTCATTCGCAGCACACGTTGTAACTGACTGTTTTGTTACCATACATGCTGTGTCTTATTCATCAGTAGGAATGCAACATTTTTCATTGCACCATGGCTTATCTTCTAAAGAATTAGACATATGCGACATTTGCCAGCACAAATAGGTATATTACCAATGTCCGGAGATTATTACTTTTGGTAGGCGAAATTAAATCCACGTTGTGGAAAAGAGAGAAACAAATTCATAATGTGTTGTAAACTTTGAAGCAGTACACCAAAACTTGTGGTAAAGTTAAGTATCATCGAACGGAATGTGTTACATGAATATCCAATCATGTAAGTATAGGACCACGTAATATGTGAAAATATTGAACTGGTTGGCGAAATATGTTATCTTCGTTTTGTGAGGTCCCTGACCTCCCTGGGTTGTAACGGGGTTTTCAACAGAGACGCTACAAAAGTAAATCGACAGGGACATATTTTTTGCCGGTCTTTTGACATTTCTCTTTAGTAAGGTTTGCCATTTCACCATGGAAAGATATACGAGCCAACAACGAGTCGAAATTATTAAAATTTACTACCGAAATTTGGAGTAAGTGGCCTCAACTTTAAGGGCGCTACGTCCAATTTATGTCGTCATAATCGTCCTACCAGATCAACAATTGAGCGTCTAGTGGAAAAATTTGAATCCACAAGGACAGTACAAATTGTTCCCGTTCCAGTGAGACAAAGAGGCTTCAGTTCAAGAAAGCCTAAATGTGTCTCTCACACGTCGTTCTCAAGCGTTGGGCATCTCTGTGACGTCGTTGTGGCGAATTTTGCGAAAAGATCTTGGCCTACATCCTTACAAAATCAAATTGACGCAAGAACTGAAGCCGCTTGACCACCATAAGCGTCGTGTTGTCGTGAATTGGGCTGAGCAACGACTTGAAAATGATTCGGATTTTCATCGGAAAATTATCTTCAGCGATGAGCGAAATTCGTACGAATATCGAAAGTGTAATTGCAGCAGTATCGGCCGATTTATGCTTTAAAACCGTCAAAAATTTGGGTTCAGCGTCTGGACTTCTGTAAGCGTGCCCGTGGTGGCCATGCAAAAGAAATCGAGTTCCATACATAATGGCATCGAACGTACTTTCACAGGAATAAAGAATTTCATTGGTATTTAAAACCGGGTTTGCTTTATTTAAAACAACTTTTGTAGGGGCTCTTATTGAAAAACCCGTTATGAGACCGGTTAAGTACACTCCGGTTCACTTATTTAAAGGCACTAAAAATTCCAGATTCAGCAGCCTGTATTTTTTGCAATTGCAGAATTGTAAAATGGAAATGGAAGCTAAACATCTTGAGATATAAAGCATTATGAAAATAGTGGTTTCCTACCTACAGAACATTTTTTGAACAATTTATAAAAATAGTTTAATTTGGATGGGTCTGATGGCTATAACTATTATTTCCATGATCTGCGCAAAGAAAAGCGTTTTTTGAACCTACATCACATCCGAGAGTGCCGCGTTATGGTATGGGGTGCTATTAAGTACAATGGCTCAAGCAAGCTAAGAATCAGTATTGGAATCGGCTTTTCCGAAGGTCAGTGAACTATTTGGTCCCATATCTTGGATATTGCAACAGGATAATGCCCCTATGCACAACGCCGGAGTAGTAAAAGAGTTCATTGCAGGCCAAAATGTTAATATTCTTGACTGGCCACCCTATTCGCCAGATATAAACATTATCGAAAATGTCTGGGATTGTTTATCTCGTAAGGTCTATGAAGGAGGTGGACAATTTGATGACAAATAGTCACTAATTCAGGCCATTAAGGTTGCTTGGAATCAAAATTCGTTGGATTACATAAATTCTCTTTATCTCTCAATGAAAACCCGTATATTTGAAGTTATTAAAAACAAAGGGGGTTGTACCCATTACTAATAGTTCCGAAATAACGTAGAATAAATTAAAAAAACAAGAAAAACTGTTTTTCATTAAAATTAGTTAAAGTGTCTTTATTCAAGTGAACCAAAAAAAAAATAGCACATTTTTGGACTTTTGTTATAAATTGCTCAAAAAAGGTTATGTAGTTAAGACATCACTATTGTCATGATCATATTTTTATATCTCAAGATGTTTGGCTTCCATTTCCATTTTAAAATTCCTTCGGCAAATTTTCATGGAATAACCCATAGAATACGGAAATCATAGGGAAATTGGTGAATTTTTTCACTCCCTACAAATCGACCCGCCCTAATATATATAAATATATTTTATTTAAAATATAAAGTTGTTTCTCTTTTCATATAAAAATATAATTTTTGCCAAAAATTTTAGCTTTTAAAGGGTATTTTAAACACACAAATTTGGACGACTCCGACTCCAGGATAATATTCCAGACTCCGACTCCACATCACTGCCAAATTTTAAAGAGGAATGCACCTTATACCCTTAGCCACCTATTGGAAACCATCATTGTCTTCTTGAAACATATTGATATATATGTATGTATGTCTTTCACAATACTGTATTGATTTTCTGTTTTTACGATTAATTCGCCATTAAAATTGTTTACTCTTAATCATTATCGATATAATTTCACAGACAATCGGTAAGCAAATAGAACGTCAATGTAGACTGTCTGCTTGTCTTGGGTAGTTACTTCAAATACTCACTTCTGAATATATGCATATAAATCTGTAAAAAGTCTACCAGGCAGTGGCAACATCAATTTGTGAATTTTGGCCAAAGCCGTAACACCATAAAAATTATAAATTCATAAATAAAACCAAAAAAAAGCGGCCACAAAATATGGTTCGGTGGCGATAAACGCTGCTGTTATTATAGCGAGGACAAACATAAATAGATAAAGCACAATACGAAAAACAAACATTACTAAAAAAAAAAACAAAAGTCCAAGAGGAACAAAAGCGAAACAAAAACAACAATGTCAGCAGAGACAACGAATGACAACAATGAAATAATGAAGTATAAGAAAACATGAACAGCAATTCACAATACACACACGCACACATTCACTACATTCAAATGGCAAAGTAGGTCTGGTATTTTAAAATACTAAAAAGACCATTAGTTACGCCTTAAAGTATGCTTCAAGGAGATTATCTTACATCAATGTTGATATTTACGTACATTTTCCTTTCATTCGCTTCCTTTGTTCTTCATATCTTCAAAACGTTTGGCCTTAGCATTCTACGGTCCGCTGTATGTGGATTCAATGTGGATTTGTTTACCCACACAATGCAGCGCCCAAATGATTCGCAGCACACTCCAGCAAAATAAGTGATACTATCTAGATGTGCCAGGAGCGTGCATATTTGATTCCCTCCTTAAGCCGTACACCATTTAACGCAGAGGATACTAGGGACATTTAGGAATCAGAGTAGCCTTTATGATTTTCTGTGAATATGTTCCAAGAAATTGCGAATCGCATCTGTTTTCCCAATATATAATATATGCACATAAACATGTTTACAAGTTTTTTTAAAATGATTATTGATAACACTACTCGATAAATGTTAGGTGCCAGTGATGGCCGGGGGTTAGTTATATCGTTCAAAAAAAATTATACGTGTCCGAGCGTTTCTCTGGGTCACGTCTAAGAATCGAGAGATATCGATTTGAAGATAGTAAATATCATATAGGGAAATTGGTCACGATCAGCGAATGAATATGTGCATTGTCAGTTACCATCCACATTTCTTGAATTGCTGCTTTTGGGTCTTTGATATTCCTAAACTGGCGCCGATGGTGGTAAACTTGGGTAGGCAAAATGGACCAAAGTTTCTCGATCGGATTATGATCAGGCCCAAGTGCAGCCTAGTCGAGAGTTGTTATTATTTCTGGACTCCAGAAACTGGAGTTTTCTTAGACCAAAGTACTGTTGCGTTGCCCTGCTGGGAGATCAACTCTGGAACACAAACATCCTCTCCAGAATTAACTATGACGACATACGAGATTCAACTGTAATACTTGGAGCCCATTTTTGTAAAACTAAAACATATTGGAATGGTAGCTCTATAACCTACATCTGGTCAAACCATAAGAGAGCTACCCCCACAATTTCGCCGCTAACGCATAATTTTGGAAAAATCTTTGGAACGCCAGTATGGGTACTAGCCATCAGAAACATCCACATTAATTTTTGTTATCGGAAAATATTACTCCTTATCCAAAAATCTGTATTTTTCAGCGATAGCCCTTCATCATGAAAATTTAAAATTGCTCAATTTTATTCTTTACTTAGCATTCTATATAAATTAACGTTAAGTCAACGTTAACTTTCAAATAATAAAATAACAAACAAAGAAAACTCACTTCTGTTTGAATCCCTGTTTACTACTGTTCGAATAAGCTTTCTTTTCCATGTTGTCTTCATATATATTTCGCTCCTGACAAAGAAAAACAATGTCATTTAACTTGTAAAAGAGATCGAATGATAATAAATCAAATCATTCGCATACGCTTTAAAATTCTTCACCAAAACCTCAGTGCATTGATAGTATCGATACAAATATACTGTTTTTATAATTATATTGCTAGGAGTACAAAAAAATAATAAGAAGCAAATAATGTTTAACTAGTCTTGTATTAAAGGGTGTCTCAGTAAGATTGCATTTTTTAAATTTAGTATAGTTTTTTTTTGCGTAAGTGCAACTCTGAAATTTGGAATCTGTCACATATGTTTATTCCGATTATTAAAAATTAAGCGCCTTACGAAAGAACACCGCGTTTATACTTGTGAAATTTGATTACAAAAATTTGGAGAATTATGCTGGGACCACTCGCAAACTACGAAGAATTTTCAGGGCAGAAAATGCACCTAATGTGTCAAACATTCGAAGAGTGCTCAAAAAATTTAAAGACACTCAGTCGGTTATGGACAGTAATAACGTATTTACACAGCCTTTTATCGGGGCCAGGTTAGCGATAAACTTGTTCTCTAATCTTTGCCGTTTACACCACCCAATTTGAGATTAAATTGACGTTTAAGTTGCCAACTCCGTGCGGCGGCACAAGAGAAAAATTATGATGACAACTATTGGTTGTGCCAGTTTTGTACAAATTTGGAATGTTTTTTTTCGAAATAACAGCCTTTAAATTGGATCAATGAGTCTAATCGGGCTAGTCGATAAAATCGGCTCACAGTTTAAACCAATAAGAGAGATTTATATCGGCGGCGGCGTGAGCTTCAAAAAAGTTTTGAAGAATCAAACAGTTGATTTGTTGGGTATGTTTTTATTATGGTGGCAATTTTTTAGTAACTAACACTGTTGCATGAACTGTACTTACTTACTTACTTATCAGGTCTCGAACAACCCCGGGGGGTCAGGGACCTTACCAAACGAGTATAACACATTTCGCCAACCAGTTCGATCCTTGGCTTTATCTCTCCAGTTGATAATACCAAGTGTACCCAGGGATTCGTCAACTTGATCCCTCCAGTGAAGTCTTGGTCTTCCTATTTGTCGCCTTCTTTCAAGTTCGGTTTCGAAAACCCTTCGTGCTGTTTCGCCTTCATCCATTCTACTGACCATTCTACTGATTTTGATCCGCTTAACTATGTCGATGTCGGGATAAAGCTCCTATATCTCATAATTCATGCGATATGCACTATAAGGCCATAAATCTTCCGGAGTATTTTTCTCTCGAAGACTCCCACAGAAGTTTCCTCTGCGTTCGATAAGACCCAGGATTCTGCGCCATAAAGCAACACTGGTTGTATGATAGTCTGGTGTAGCTGGATTTTCGTCATTCGAGAGAGGAGTTTAACTCTAAAATGCTCGTTCAGCCCAACATAACATCTAATCGCAAGCACAATTTTTCGCTTGAGCTCAAGGGTAACGTTGTTGTTTTTGTTTACAACAGATCCAAGGTATAAAAATTCGTCCACTACCTCGAAATTATATCGGTTATAAACGTTCACGGTTTGGTCTAATCGCGTGTATGCCCTGCTCTTTGAAAGTATTAATCTTGTCTTGTTCTCATTTGCTGTCAGACCCACTTTCCTGACTCCTTCTCAATTCTCGAAAACACCGCAGTAATTTCTTTAAATGTACGCACAATGATATCTATATCATCAGCATACGCGAGAAGCATATGACTTTTCCTGCTGATGGTTTTATTCATATTGACTGCAGCTTTCCTCAAAATGATCTCCATTAAGATGTTAAGGAGATCGCATGATGTGCTGTCGCCTTGCCTGAGCCCTCGCCTGTTTTCGAAAGGTTTGGTGAGATCCTTACCAACTGTCACAGCGGATTTGGTGTTCGTCAAGGTCATCTTGCAAAGGCGTATGAGTTTTGAAGGAATACCAAGCTCAGACATTGCTTCGTACACTTTCTCCCGTATCGGGCTCTCGACGGCTACTTTATATTCGACAAACAGATGATAGGTGTCGAATTGTTTTTCGTGGGTCTTCTCCAGGATTTAACGTAGCGTGAAAACCTGGTCAGTTGTCGATTTTCCAGGCCTAAAGCCACACTGGTATGGTGCAATCAGGTCAGCGATAATTGGTTTTAGTCTTTCGCACATTATGCTTGATAGAACCTTGGCACAGAGACTCGGGTCACCTTTTTTAAATATGGGACATAGTACACTGAGACTCCAATCCCCGGAATGCTTACATCTAAGCAAATTTTGCTAATGAGCTGATACATGCACCTTATCAGCTCATCGCCGTCAGTCTTAAACAGCGCCGCCGGTAATCCATCGGCCTCTGCGGCTTTGTTGTTCTAAAGCCGGGCAATAGCTGCTCTGACCTCGTCTTGGTTAGGAGGTATGCAATCGACGTCGTCGTCCAAATTGTGATCGATTGTCCCATCGTCAGTGGATATCTCAGATACCAGTAGCGCGGGGAAATGACCTCTCCATATTCCCAACATGCTCTGCACATCTGCGACGAGATTTCCGTCCTTACCTTTACATAAGGGCGCCCTGAACTATTCCCATTAGTCCCTTTTTTGACTTTTTGGTAGAATTTTCGGACATCGTTCTTCCTTCTGTATGTCTCAAAATTCTTGCTCTCGCGCTGTCTTCACTGCCGTTTCTAAAGAGACCATTTACCTCCTTTCTTTTTCCCTATACCGCTCAGTCGTAGCTCAGATTGCAATTGGCTGAAGCATTACAATACGTAGAGCGTTCTTTTCATCATTTTGGTGGGTGTAAATGCCGTATAAGACTCCTCAAGGATCTCAACCCAGCAGACAAGAACAGCGCCGCAATTCGTTAAATGGATACTGGAGTGAAGTTAAGCCATGCCAATTTTTCAAAAAGTCATCTTCTCCGATTAAGCGCATTTCTATCTGAATGGCTTCGTCAATATACAAAATTGTCGAATTTGGGCAACTACAACGAGCAACTGTTTGGTGCGGATTTTGGTCAGGCGGCGTGATTGGGCCATACTTTTTTGAAGATGTGGCCAAAATTTATGTGAATGGCATGATAACGGAGTTCTCGTAGCCTCAACCGGACGCCTAGGATCTGGACGACATATGGTTTCAGCACGGCGGCGCCACTTGCCACACCGCGCAGGAAACAATCGATATATTACAGCAACGATTTCCAGTACAATATATCTCCAGAAATTCTGATGTCAACTGACCACCCGTGCGATTTCTTTCTTTGGAGTTTTTTGAAATCTCGGGCTTATGCGAATAAACCAAAAACATTTCCTGGGCTCAAGTCCGGGATTCAACGCGTCATCGATGAGATACAGCAACATCTCTGTGAAAAAGTCATGGAACATTTCATGGAAAGAATATTGGCATGTCATCAGAGCTGTAGGGGCTATTTGACGGATATTTTATTCCATACTTAATCGGAATGTCTTCTTTACAATCCAATGAAATAAATCACAACTATTTTAAAAAATACGTTTTATTATTTTAAAATTAAAAGTGCATTCTTACAGAAACACCCTTTAGCTGTAGTATTTCCAACTTTTTGTTTGTGTACTACATTTTTTTTTTGATCTATATGTAGAATTTCTCTTTCGATCCTTTTTGGTTTCCTCTACTTTTAACCCTTTCCATCTTTTTGTTTATATTCTACACTATTCCTTGAAATAGCTGTAGAATTTCTCTTAGGACGCTTTGTAGCTTCCCCTACGTTTCCACTACCAACTGTCCTTTAAAGGTTAGGAATAAAACAAAATACCTACTGTTTTTCGTGCACCGCCTGCAGTATGATTTAGTTGCGGAATTGTTGCAGTTTTATTGTTCTAACATGTAAATGGGCAAGTTCGCGCATCCAATTGAACATTAATTGGTTAGAATATTCAATAATATACCATCCTTAAGTAATGTGAACTGTAACAAATCCTCACTTTTTTAGTTCTATTCCACCAAAGTTGAAAAATGAGCCAACTGTAGTGTATTTTCAAAACTGCGCTGCCTGAAAAACTAAAGAGCATAAGAAATTAACATCCTTTTCCACAGACACCAAAAACATAGTGATAGTGAACATCTATTCAATTTAATCATACATTTATTGTGGTCAGTCTTTAATATTCTCCCTCTTAATGAAGACGCCTATGATTCCGCTTACATGTAGAATTATTTCAGTTGCGTTTATACACATACTATCATATTCCACTAACACAAAACACGATAGTGGTCGCAAATACGGCCGGCGCTATTGTGACTGTACCATTTCTCATCTTCGTACTTGGTTCCACTTGGCAAACAAAACGGAAATATGCCAGACAGGCATTAAATGTTAGTGACACTAACCCAAGCAACAGTATATACAGGGGTAGGAGTGTATGTATTCTAATGTGATGTCTTTGGTTGTGGACTTGTGTCTGTTTGGGCATTGTTACTCCACCAGTTGATGTTCTCTGCCACAAGGGAGTGACAGAAGAAATGTGAAGCAGTGACTGCAGAAAATATGACGCTTCTTCAATTACAACACACGCATTTTTGGGGCTCATTATATCACTTTATTCTTTCCTTTCTTGTTGTCACAGTGCGGGTCGAAATTACACTAAATATGCTCCGTAAGGTTATAAAATAAGCTGCGGGGGATGTTGGGCAGTGTCTTTCTATTAGAGTGTATTTGTAGTGCTTAATCGTATTCTGTTTTAGAACCTACTCTACATAGTTTCTGTAAACGACTTCGTGTTTTTTGACAACAAAACGAAGGGTTATTGCAAACCTATACAAAGACGCGCATCCAGCATGAACGTCTTTATACGTCCTTGGCTGTCTTTAAAATGAATATAATTGGGTGCGTATCTGTGTGTGGTTACAATAAGGAGGACACTTGCTATAGTACATAGTAATTTTTATTTTCCGAGGCCAAATGCTTTCATGTATTCTGGGTCTTTAGTGTTCTGTTGCTTGCCTGATACTTTCACATGTACATCTTAGATTTCAAAGTAGTGTTTACTGGTGCCCTTTACACTCTACAGTAGATGAACATGAAACAAGTAAAAACATGTAGATATATATGGTTTCCTATTATATCCCGTGCTGGGATTGGCGAGCGCTTCTCACAACCACTGAGTTGTGCGCTTTCTAGTTTTACACTCACTGATTGGGACCTACAGTTTTACACCGGTTCCGAACGGTATTGTTGAAAACCTTTCTCATGGCTAAGTACTCGATAGTATCGCCATTACTAAGCGAGGTGACCGTCGTCGAAAGAAATGTAAGGTCGCACGTTCTCATGTACAATAGCCGGGCACACTAACCATTGCACCACCGACAGCGGCAAGTACAAATTTACAACAAAGTTATGAAATTGAAACGAGTTATTGCAGTAATTAGTACGATTCGCGTAATTATATATTGTATTCATCGGAAAAGAAATAATTAGTGTAGTTTCTATAATAGATTGCATCCGATTAAAATAGGGTTTACTAAACATCCTAAAGTCCATTGCCATGAATTATATTTCAGTCGTAATTGGGAAGGATTGATTTATTTTATTGACGAATTTTATTGACGAATTTGAATGACAGAATTAACTACTAGGGCAACATCATTAAGAAGGCCCCTTAACGCATAGATGAGGACTTACTGCTGGAGGAAAATGCCGAGAAAGAGTATGAAGACGACGGGTCCCGTTACAGTGGCAACCTTAGGGTGTCCCGTCAATAATTTTTTTTTCTGAAGCTTTATTTGAAAGTTTATAGCGTAAAGTATTTTTGAGAATTTTTTCAGATTCTTCGGAAGTGGTGAGGAGGCACAAGTCGAATTTCCTCGGGTATTCCGTGCGTTTTTTGGAATTTTATTTAAAACTCGGTCAATAACCACGATTTCCCTAGTTTGTAAGTCAACATTTTTGAAGCTAAACGTCCAAACTTTTATTCTATAGGCACAAACCACCAGTTTTAGCAATGATTTCCCTCAATAAGGTACCACGTATTAAATTTTTTCGTAAATTTTGGATACATTTTGTTAGTGACGCTTTGTAACTTTTAAAATTCCTATGCAAATTTAAATAACTAATGATGCGCTTTAATAGACCGATAAATTCCAAGCAATTTTGTAACGAAAATTTTGAATTTGCGGTTACTGTTCCATAGTTATACGATTTTGAAGTCTTTTACCCAGTGTATGCAACTAATAATATCATAATCTGTTTGCTATTTTTGCATCGGATTTGCTATAAATTTCAATGAAAATTTAAAACACTAATGATGCACTTTAAAAGATGGGTAAATTCCAATCAATTTTCTAAAAAAAATTTGAATTTTCATCGGATTTGCTTTGATCGTTGTATTATTGAAAAAATCTACATGCGCTAAGTAAGGACAAAGAATTACACGTAGCAAAAAATGGTCCCGGCAACATATTGCAGGAGAAAGGATATGCAGCATGCAACAAATACTTCCATAAATGGAAGATCAAAATTAATCCAAACAAAACCCAAGCCATTGTATTTCCCTTTAATAAGTCGCCAAAGAGATTACCAAATCGCCGACTTAACGTGGGAAATCAAAGAATAGACATCCAAAGCGATGTAAAATATCTGGGCGTAATCCTAAAAAAGGATTAAGAATAATCAAAGCACTGTGGCCAATAATAGGCAAGCGCTCTTCACTTGATTTGAAAAATAAGAACCTTATATTCAAAAATGTATTAAGACCAACATTGACATACGCGTGCCTAACATGGTACAAGGCGGCAAAATCGCACATTATGAAACTACAAATTATACAGAACAAATGCCTTAAAATCAAAAACAAAAAACACTGGTAGAGTATCTCCATCACACATTCTTCACACTGAAACTGGCTATGAAAACCTTAATGACTTCATAATAAGATTGAAAACTCAATACTTCGAAAATATTGAAAATTCTACTTATCAACTGATAAGAGAATGTAAAGAATTAACGTGAAATAACACGTAAATAGAAAATACCAACCTGAAAATTGTATACTTATATTGTATTGCAAATAGTAATACAAATACATGTATTCATGTTTTCACACTGTAGTTGCATTTCTTTTAATTTTTCAAATAAAGGGTTTAAATAATTTCCCTTTAAAAATTTAAAAATCAGACATATACACAATAACTATGCTGAACAATTTTACTCTCTGTAATATCTATGGATAATATCCCGAACCCTTGTAATATGTAAATAAAAACAAATGTAAATAAAGATGAATTTAAAAATAAAAAATAAAAAATGAAAAAATCTACATGCGCTAACGACAAAGAATTACATGTAGCAAAAAATGGCCCCAACAACCATACATATGATTGCTTGCAAACATACACATGTTTCCTGCAATATGTTGCTGGGCCCATTTTTTCTGCATATAACTCTTTGTCGTTACTTAGCGGATGTAGATTTTTTAATGAATATAGTGTTTAGAGCAAATCCGGTGAAAAATTGGGTACGATTTTATAGTATTATTAGTTTCATACAATGGATAAAGAGTTTTGAAATGGCATAACTCTGGCACAGTAACTGCAGATTCAAAAATTTTTCTACAAAATTTCTTGGCATTTATCCGTCTTTTAAAGCGCATCATTAGTATTTTAACTTTTCATAGAAATTTAAAGCAAATCCAAACAAGTTATAATATTTTTAGGTTCATACAATGCGTAAAAGGCTTTAAAAAGGTATAACTCTGGAACAGTAACAGCAAATTAAAAATTTTTTTCCACAAAATTACTTTGCATTAAAGTGCATGATTAGTTTTTTTAATTTTGCAAAGGAATTTTAAATGTTATAAAGCATAAATAAAACAAAACCGGTTTTAGATACCAATGAAATTCTTTATTCCTGTGAAAGTACGTGCGATGCCATTATGTATGGAATTCGATTTCTTTTGCGTGGCCACCACGGGCACGCTTACAGAAGTCCAGACGCTAAACCCAATTTTCGACGTTTTTCAAGTATAAATCGGCCGATACTGCTGCAATTTCAAGTTCGATATCCGTACGAAGTTCATCAATCGTCGCTGACTTCTTGGCATGGACCATAGACTTGACGTAGCCCCACAGGAAATACTCTAACGGCGTCAAATCGCACGACCGATGCGCCCAATCGACTGGGCCATTTCGTGAGGTAACACGTTCACCAAACTTGGTTTCCAATAAATTGATTGTGGCATTCGCTGTGTGGCTTGTGGCGCCGTCCTGTTGGAACCACATGTCCTCCAAGTCCATATTATCCAATTGGGGCCAAAAATATTCGGTTATCATTGAACCGTAGCGATTCGCATTCACAGTAATGTGCCGGTCTTGATCATCACGGAAGAAGTATGACCCAATGACGCCGCCGGCCCATAAACCGCACCAAACCGTAATTTTTTCGGGATGCAATGATGACTCATGAATTACATGTGGATTGCTGTCTGACCAATAACGCATATTTTGCTTATTGACGAAGCTATTCAGCCAGAAATGAGCCTCATCGCTGAAGATGATTCTCCGATGAAAATCCGAATATTTTCAAGTTGTTGCTCAGCCCAATTTACGAACATACGACGCTTATGCTGATCAATCATTTTCTCAGGCTCATATCTTGCAAACCGTTCAGAATTTCGATTTACTCCCTGAAGCTCTTGTCATAAAGAACAAAAATTGCGAACATATAAAATCAAAAAAACTTCACCTTCCAGATCAAAATCGCAAAAAAAACTTAAAAAAATTCGATTTTTTTTACCTTTTTTCCCGTGTTCAGGTCCTTAGGTAGCAAACCGTTCAAAATTCAAGGAAACAATCAACTACAAAAATTTACCTAAGATCTCGATAACCAAATTTCTAGAACATATAAACTTCCTAGAGATGATTCTTAATACTGTTTAGGTAGCACGCAAAAGTGAAAAATTTGCCGAAAATTTTTTAATTTCTTTTTTTTACCTTTTTATCTTGTTCAGGTCCATAGGTAGCAAAAAATGAAATATGCCTGGCCAGAACCATGTGTTTGTCCAAGGGTTAACACCGTTTAGGTAGCGCTTAGGTATCACGCGATCATGCACCGACAGCAGCAGCACAGGAAATGCAGTAAGCTCAGCACACACAACAAGGGACGCAGCACACAATATAAGCTCTTGAATAGCTTTCTAATGTCAGGGCCATTAAGTACGCCTGTTAAATGAAAACAAAAAATAAAGACAGAAAAGAAAACATTAACATAGTGTAAATAGTACAATTAGGTGAACAAAAATTCGTTTTAAATTTACTACAATACCTTTTTTAATTTTGTCATCGCTACGCTTCCCAATTCTGAACGGTTTGCAAGATATGAGCCTGAGAAAATGATCACATTTTTACGAAAATGATACCGAGGCCCCAAATCTTTGGCGGCCCATAAAAAAAAAGTGCATGACTTTGGGAAAAATTGGGAAACACGGGTCTTTTTTTTTTTAGTCATTTATCACGTAGTGGTGTCCGTATATGGTTATTTTGCCATGACTTAAAAAATTACACACAGTGATATCGAACCGTTTTACGTGATTACAGTGTTGGGCTGATGCTGAAACGGACCATTGCTCAGTTTAGTTTAATCGATGTCGACTGTCGTCGATTTTTCGGCATGCACTTCATGTTCAGTCAGTCAAGAATTGTGGAATTTACGTGTTTGATGCAATCCTGGAACTTAAGTTTGGCCTGAGGGAGCATAAGTGTATATCTGAAAATATTTTAGTCTTAGGTTTTAGTTTTGAAGTCAAATGTAAAATGTGTCAAATACTAGTGTAAAATGTAATGCGAACTGATGCGAATCCTCATGGATAATCCATGACCGAATGGGATAGGTCTATAAATAATTTACTTTTCTTTATTGATTATTTTACAACCGCATGAGGTCAGATGCCGTACACATATAAACTAAACAAACAAATTATACAAATTTCAACACATTCCTCCAACTGGTTCCATCCGTCGCCCTTTGTCGAAGGTAACACCAATGATGTGGGGGTATTCTTTGGCTTGTCCTTTCCAACGGAGTCTTGGTCGTCCTCTTTTCCTGCTTCCATTGGGTACGTTATCGAAACCCTTTCGCACTGGCTCATCTTCAACCATTCTGATAACATGGACCAGCCAACGCAATTGGACTAATTTGATTCGCCAAATAATATCCACGTCAGAATACAGATGATATAAATCTGATGGTCTTGAAATGAAAAGAAAACGCTGAAGTTGAATGGGCAAAACTTGTATTTTTAAAAAAATTTACAAAAATGTAGGAACTTTGTTTTCTAAAGAAATTCACAAGTTGTACGGGTCCCTTATAGGGTAATATGTACAAATATCGTCAAGTTTGAAAAATTGCGAAAAAATTTTAAAAATTAATTTCTTGGACAAATACACAGAGATTGTTTATATGTTCTTAAATAACGCATATATTATTTGTAAATCATATACTCCTATGCTTCTTCTTTGAAAATGTTGTAAGAAACTCAAAATCGATTGATAATTGCCAAAGTTACAGCCTTACAACCGCAAATGGAATGAAAACCAGAGATTTACCCGCAAGGCAGAATTTTGGAAGTGTTTAAAAAATGCACAAATTAATTCTTGTTTTACTTGAGAACATCTACAACTAAATTTGTATCACTTCCCAGGTATTTCTATATAATTTTTTTTTAATGACAGTGTAATGCTTAAATCAGAAACAATCGACAAAGTTAGAGAGTGGAAAATAAAATATTTAATCACCTTCCGAATGTAAGCACGTTTTACTTTCCCAAGTAAAACTATGAATTCCATTTCGTGGAAGTATTCCACATAACTTGGCCCATTCTGATACAAATTAGATATTCTGTTACGGCCACTTAAATGTACCTATTAATCCTCCAGCAACATACAATTTATTATAAATATTACATGACCCCCATGATTGACCATTAACATTTTGTGTCATTATGCTGACTCCATATAAATCGCAAATAAACTAACATATGTATGGGTACTACACACGCAACATATGCGCGCATACATGGGTATTAAAGTCAATGTGTGTGTGTAGTGTCACATACGGATCAAAATATTTGACTGTAATGATGTCATTATAGTGATTTCCTTTTAATTTATGGTTTTCCGAT
The DNA here is from genome assembly GCA_963931995.1 of Phaonia tiefii. Taxonomy (NCBI): domain Eukaryota; kingdom Metazoa; phylum Arthropoda; class Insecta; order Diptera; family Muscidae; genus Phaonia; species Phaonia tiefii. The sequence continues at coordinate 164,856,982 of OZ008370.1, read as the reverse complement.
TTATAATTATTTGTATTTTGTTCTTGGCTATTGAATTGTATAACAATCCTGATACAACTCTTCTACAGATACATTCTGTATATAGATGTGTATTTTGTTATGAATCTATTTATAATTTGTGTATATATATCTATATGCAAACCATTTTCGTTTAGTTCCGGCAATAGATGTGTAACTCGACAAACATACAAATTTGATATAGTTTGGGAATTGATTTCAAACGATGATAAGATAATATTTTCGTAAGTAGATCGACATTCACGATTATTTACAGTTGCCGAAAAATAAATAAAATGTGTAGGCTTTATTGCATGTCAACAGAATTTGTTACATCTTTAATACTACTCAGAAACCGGAAAATTTTGTCAAATTTGTAAACATGAAGTCAATTTACGATCTTTTGAAGGAGCAAATTGTCAAATATCATTAACGGTTTAAAAGTTACAGTCAAGTATATGTGTTTCTACGTTTCGGCTACCTTTTCAGATTTCGATTAAAGTTTATGAAAAATTATTTTCACTACTCGTAATTTCAAACACAAACAGATTTTAATAATGGCTGCCTTTAGAGGTTGATGAAAGATTGCTAAGTATCTTAAAATCATGTGTGTGATTTTTTAAGTCATGGAAATATAACCATATACGTACACCACTACGTGATAAAAGGCAAAAAAAAAAGACCCGTGTCTCTCAGACTTGCCCGAAGTCATGCACTTTTTTATGGGTCCCCAAAGATTTGCGGCCGCGGTGTCATTTTTGATTGTTTCCTTGAATTTTGAACGGTTTGTTAAATATCGGTAAAAATATCGAATTTATTAAAGTTTTTTGTGATTTTGACCTTGAAGATGAAGTTTCTTTGATTTTACATATTTTACATCCCTCAGAAAGTAAATCAATAATCGGAACAGTTTGCAAGATATGAGCCTGACAATATGATCACTATTTTGCAAAAATGATACCGAGGCCCCAAATTTTTGGAGGCCCATAAAAAAAGTGCATGACTTTGGGCAAAACTGGGACACACGGGACTTTTTTTTTCGTCTTTTCTCACGTAGTGGTGTCCGTATATGGTTATATTTTTTGTGTTGCACTGTGTAATACAAGGCAATGAAACGGCGTTTATTTGTTAATGTATGAGAAGTTCATACTACAAGTTTACATAGTCAGAAATAATTTTCTAAACTTAACCCCAAAGTACTGCAACTATGCGAAAAAGCAGGAGGAAAAGAATAACAAGAATAATAAAAGTATGTTGGTTTGATGGAAATTTTCGGTGTGAAGTGAGATATAAGACTCTACGATCGGCGTATGTAAATTTGCGTATAAGTTTGAACCGGTGGTATCAATTTAGGCACAGTAGTTAGGCATCTGATGAGAAACTTCTCACTGAGGTGCAACCAGTCCAGACAGTGAATGTCTTTTCCTGAATGGTTTGCTATTCCAATATAACCAACAAATTTTCGCTTAAGGAAACGTTTCTGACCTTTTATAGCTTGTAGTATTAACTTCGTTTAAGGACGGTGGCGAAGGACTGCTAGCCGACATGCAGCAACTTATATGCAGTATGTGGATAGGGGAATCTATGCCTGATGATTGGAGACTCCGTGTATTATGTTCTTTATTCGAAAAAGGTGATTCGTGTTTAAGTTCCGACTATAGCGGTATTAGTCTTTTATACATCGAGTATAAGATCTTGTCGAGCGTATTATGTGAAAGACTAACGACTAATGTGAAAATCTAATTGGACCTTATTAATGTGGTTTTAGACCAGGCAAGTCCACGACCGACCAAATATTTACGCTACGCCAAATCCTGGAATAGACCCAGGGACACCAAATCGATACATACTTTTACAAAGCTGCCTTCGATAACCCCATACGGGGAAAATTGTACGAAGCTATATCTGAACTTGGGATTCCGCCAAAACTCGACTTGGTTCGCACTTGAACGTTGACCTGCGATTTAATTTTGAAGTGGTAGATGAATTTACCTTCCTTGGATCCGCCGTTGACAAGGACAACAACGTCAGCCTGGAAATAAACAGGAGAATTGAGCTTGCAAATAAATGCTATTTTGGACTTAGCAAGCAGTTTAAAAACAAAGGCCTCTCTCGACGGGCAAAATTCCAGCTATACCAGACTCTCATTTTACCAGTCCTGGCAATGGCTCCGAAACTTGGGTCAAATTGCAAGCGGCTGAAAAACACCTGAGAGTATTCGAGAGGAAAATTCGCCGTAAAGTAGACGGTCTTGTTAAAGAAAACGGCGAGTACCGACGCCCTTGCAATCAAGAGCTATATCGTTTATATTCTGACGTGGACATCTCTAGACGAATCAAATTTAGGCAGTTGCGGTGGCTATGACAAGTTAGCAGAATGGATGAAGATGCGCCAGCGCAAAAGGTTTTCGATAACGTACCCAATGGAAGCAAGAAGAGAGGACGACCAAGACGCCGATGGCTGAGGAATCCCTACGTATCTTTGGTGTTACCAACTGGCGTGAAAAGGCCAAGAATAACACCAGTTGGAGGAGTATGTTAACATTAATTTGTTTGCTTAATTAATATGTGTATGACATCTGACCTCATGAGGTTATATAATGGTCAACAAAAGAATAAGAAGAAAGTATTAACCTCTTATACATTAATACGTAAACAAACTAATTCAAAACGCTTTTGGTTGACAGATATTTTGACATTTTCTATGCAGCTCTTTTTGCGACGTGTTCCAAAATTTGTATGGATAAAATTGGTATGTTCTTCGCGTTCCTTGACAACAAAAATTTTACGAGATCGTATATGGACATCCCAATTAGGAAGTGAGAACTGGAGATCGCACAGCTCAGTGACAGAGAGAAGCTCTCCCCTTTCTACTATTTGTTTGCTGCTATTGTATTGCTGTGAGCGACGGTTAGTGTGCGAGAGAACGCGAGTTTGATCCCTGCCCTGTCTAATAAACCATGAAATACCTTCTCAAAAAACTGTAGGTCCCAATTAGGGAGTGAAAACTGGAGATCGCACAGCTCAGTGACTGAGAGAAGCTCTCCCCTATCTCTTCATGGGATGTATGTAATGGGAAAATACTTTTTTTTGTATTCAGAATTTTTAAAACTACATGCGCAAATTGTCAAAAATTGTATAACCTATTTCTAATTGAAGATTTATAAATCCCTTTGACACGGCAATTATAAATAAGAAGATACTTGGTCACATATATCTCGTATTGGTTTGTGTTAATAATACTGTGGATCAACGGGAAATTGCCTTTGCTTTTGCCGAACTAGTTCATGCCAATTAATACGTCATGAACTTGGTGTACACTAAACCTTAGGAAAATTACTACCAAGTCCGTCCTTCGTAGTTTCAATATGTTAGGATTGGTTTGGTTAGAGACACGTATCAACTTCAGTAAACAATAAATAATCAGTCGGTATTACACTGGGTGGTCTGTTCACCCAATGTGAATGTGATAGGTAGAAGCAAAACGAGAAAAATTTTGAAGTCAGAGATATTTGTGAAATATTCAAATGTATAGGCACACCAGGGCTGATCACCATACAGTTTGTCGTAATCAGTGAATAATTCTAGAAACAAAGGGTGTTCCAATTTGAGTGATATGATTTCTTTTAAAAACACACACTAATTGCTAAGGTAATTCAAATGTTTTTATTTATTTGTTTATTTAGAGTGAAGTGCAATCGATACAATTAAATTTTTGAATACAGCGTCTTTCAAATGTCCTTCACGTCTTCTTTTGCAGGAACGAATTCGATGAATCCAATTTTCGAGCACTTTTTCCAATAAATCAAGTCGTAGGTCATGAATAGCACGTTCAATATTTATTTCTAAAGCTTGAAGACAGTACGAGTTATTGCTAAAAACCAATGACTTCAAATAACCTCACAAGAAATAGTTTAACGTTGTTAAATCACAACTTCTTGGAGGCCAGTCAACGTCACAATTTCTCGAACTAATCGAATGTCCAAATTTTCTCGCAATAATTCGGTTATTGTACGTGCTGTGTGGCATGTAGCCCCATCTTGTTGGAACCATATTTTGTCAAGATCAACTTCTTATCCAATTTCGGACATAAAAAGTTGGTTATCATCGATGTATACCGCTCTCCATTGACAGTAAGGGTGTTACCAGCTTCATTTCGAAAGAAGTACGTATTGATGATTCCATCAGATCAAAAACCACACCAAACTGCCAATTTAGCTGAATGTAATGGTTGTTCATGAACAATTTGTTGATTTTCTTTGCTCCAGGATCGAATTTTTTTTTATCTACCGCACAACTCACATGAAAGTGAGCCTCATCGGAGAAGCTGATTTTCTTAAAAAAATTGTTATCGTTTTCAAGTTGTTCCAAGACAAAATCAGCAAATTCATGATGTTTACTGTAGCTCAATGGCTTCAGTTCCTGAGTGGTAACAATTTTATACGAATGCAAGCCCAAAACCTTTCTCAAAATCCGTCAGGTTGTGGTTTGAAACAGTCCCAATTGTTGACAACGTCTTGGAATCGCTAGATTGCGGTCTTCAGCAACAACATCACTTAGAAATCATATCAGTCAAATTGGAAAGCCCATATATATTTTAAAACAAATCTGTCTCAAAGAGAAAGGAGGGCAGACAAGTTAGTTGACTAACCACATGAAGACAAGCAGTAATCAGTAACAACACCTCAAATAAAATACAAACATTCCACAACAAACTCACTAAACCAATGCATTCTTTCTATTTTCAGATACGTATTCTCATCAACGGTTGAAGGAACAGTATCACCATCGATACCCAAAACGCTGCTATCAGTGACTTTGTCAGTAGCTCAATCAGCAATGGTGTCATCGATCGGTATCAGTGATGAAAGTCAGGCCAGTACTATGTTCTTTTGTATTGTGTATATGAATTCATATGATTCCCACAATTATTCCAAGGGATTGTCGACCATCCCCGGATTTCTATTTAACAATTCATTAGCAGATTGAAGATAGATTTTGTGAAGTTTTAGTCCAAAAAATCTCGACATAACAAAATTAAAAAGATTTAGATTTAGGTCCTTTAATGTAATCTCGCAATAGCTCGTTTAATGCTAGTAAATTATTCTTAGCTTCCTCACCCTGAAAATATTGAAGCCCCACACAAAATTTTAATTAAACTTAGGAGTATTTAAACATTTGTGGTAAATGCAAGTCCATAATTTCAGCGTTGTCATACGTAACGGCATTAAAAGGATTTGAGCAAACAACAGCCCACCGACGGAGAATTTCGACGACCCTATTGATAACAAAAGTAAATGTAACATTTCTCAACTGTGTCGTATCAGGGAGTATCCACCGAACAGATGATCGCTAAGTTAAAAAGTTAGAAATTGATAGAAAACAGAATAGGTAGGTGAACGAGCGGTAAGTAAGTGGTGTTTGATTTATACTAACGACAGATAAATTATACCTTATGTCGGTTGCATCGAACGGAAATACACATTACCTTTTATTTCTGTCTGTCTTATGTCCAACCAAACCGTATCATTAAACAGCAAATCAGACTCGAAGACATTTTCTAAATCGACGACCGTAAGAGAGCGGTAAGGGAGAGATAGAGACTCCTATCCATTGCTTTATGATGGAACAGAAGCGTCAACCTTTGAGAATTGCGTCAACCAAATTGCTGCTGGTGAAATTTATATCGGCTTTAATAAGGTAGTCCTTATACATCAGTTTGAATGGTTTACATACTGTTGCCGGGTCGCAGTTACACCGTTAGTGTGGCACCAATGGACAAGTTCAGGCTTGATGTTCGATATCTGCCGCCATTTAAACTGCTGTAAGAACTTGCTCACTTCAATCACATTGGGCAACAGTATTATATTTACAATATTTTATTTGGGAAAAAATATAGAAACTAATTTTTTCAATATATTCGCTCCACGCTGAAAATATATACAGAATACCTGCGTATAAAAAAATATATATGTGACCTGCTCCACGAAAAGGGACCTCTGCGTCGAAAATTTTTTTTTACTTTATGAGTGATTCTTATAGGAATCAATTTCAATTCTTTCACATGCCGCAAACCGCAAGTTTCTATGTCTTTTAGTTTTTTTACAAATCACCTGTAAAGAGGAACATAATTAATGAAATATATGAAAAAATGAACGAAGCGCTTTTTTAAACGCGTTTTTCTCAATAACTTCTTTTCGGCGCAGAGGTCTCTTTTCGTGGAGCAAGTCACATATGCATCCAAGACACTCCCTATTGTGTTTAATGCAGTTTAATTGTCGAATGTAAGAACCAGAATCGTTTCGAAATTATAGAATTGTAAATAATCCACGTCGTGGTCTGTTCTGTCAGCTTGATAGATAGCATTCACAACCTTACCTTGGTATTTGGTTCCCAAATTGATGAGAGGTAATTTTTGCAGCTACCCTATAATGCACCTACAGCTAAATAAATAAATAAAAAAATAAACAAATAAATAAATAAATAAATAAATAAATAAATAAATAAATAAATAAATAAATAAATAAATAAATAAATAAATAAATAAATAAATAAATAAATAAATAAATAAATAAATAAATAAATAAATAAATAAATAAATAAATAAATAAATAAATAAATAAATAAATAAATAAATAAATAAATAAATAAATAAATAAATAAATAAATAAATAAATAAATAAATAAATAAATAAATAAATAAATAAATAAATAAATAAATAAATAAATAAATAAATAAATAAATAAATAAATAAATAAATAAATAAATAAATAAATAAATAAATAAATAAATAAATAAATAAATAAATAAATAAATAAATAAATAAATAAATAAATAAATAAATAAATAAATAAATAAATAAATAAATAAATAAATAAATAAATAAATAAATAAATAAATAAATAAATAAATAAATAAATAAATAAATAAATAAATAAATAAATAAATAAATAAATAAATAAATAAATAAATAAATAAATAAATAAATAAATAAATAAATAAATAAATAAATAAATAAATAAATAAATAAATAAATAAATAAATAAATAAATAAATAAATAAATAAATAAATAAATAAATAAATAAATAAATAAATAAATAAATAAATAAATAAATAAATAAATAAATAAATAAATAAATAAATAAATAAATAAATAAATAAATAAATGAATAAATATATAAAGAAACTAGCTGACCCGGCAGACTTTGTCCTGCAAATTTTGTTCAAATACCGTTAGCAGGAGCAGAAATAATGGATTTTTAATTTGTGGTTTGTATGGGAGGTACCACGTACCTTTGCCAATTGGACCGAATAGTAAATCTAAACCACCCAGGGCGCCACCCAAACGCATACAACAAAATTTACTCAAATCGGTCTAGAAGTTTAGGAGGAGTTCAGTCACAAACACACGTGCAGTAGAATTATATATATAAAGAAAAATAAATAAATAAAAATAAATAAACAATTACATAAATAAATGAATGATGTTTTCTATATATTCTTCGTGTCTGCGAATCTATCGCTTCTGTATTTGAATGTATTTCGCCGATTCCTTGATATTTTCGCGCACCGTACAGAAAACCCTGGCACACCGAATCAAGAAACCGTTTTTGATCGATAATATGAAAATATTTCTATATCTCGCGAACGGAGCATCGAATTGAAAAATATCATATTTTTATGGTTTCTATGGGTTTTCCATAAAGTGGTCCAATTGGTATGGTTTTTTTTTAAATCGCAAAAAAGAAAACTGTCTCTAAAATGACAAATTGGCTATTATAACTCGGTAATGGTGCGTCCAAAATAGTAAATTTATTTACTTCGTAAAAGGCTATAACTATTGGATGTCTTTAATACGGTATTACTTTTTAAAAACAAATCGCTAAAGCCAAAATCTTTCGAATAAAAAATAGCTAATACTCCATTATATCTAAGGGTTCTAAGAGGGTTTCATAAAGTGGACCAATTTTTAAAAATTTTTATAAGAAAAAATTTTTTAAAAGAAAAAAATATGAGGCTTTAACCAATGGATACCTTTCAAACGGAATCATTTTTTTGTAATCCGTTACTAAAATTTTTCAAATAATAAAACATAAGTTCAGAAACTCCTGTGGTAAGATATATCAAATGGGCACACACGTCGTGATAGCAGTAAAATATACATGGGAAAATATATGTCAACCGTTGTTTTTGTCCAAAGCATATCCAATTCTGGGTATATACGTCGTAAAATGAGAATATGTACATACACTTATCATTTCTTGCTGAGGATGATGTCTATATAAAGGGTTTTCCAATTTGAGTGATATGATTTGTAAGTGACGTTTCGTCCATTTGTAGTACATATACTATATATCATGATCTGCAATTTTTTTCCATTGTATTCAGTAATGTTTATAATTTCATAATGAAGAGATATACACAAGAACAACGTTTACAAATTATTAAATTTTTTACCAATATAATCATTCTCCAATTGCAACTTTTCGTGCGCTTTTGCCATTTTATGATCGCAATAATAGTCCACCTGTGCTCGATATTCGTCGACTTGTTGCAAATTACGAGCTAACATTTTCTTTACATAATGTTCAAGTGCCAACAAGACAAACAACCGCTCGAAGTAATGCAAATATTGCTGCCGTTCAGGCGGGTGTTACTAAGGACCGCAATTTATCGATTCCAAGACGTTGTTAACAATTATGACTGTCTCAAACCACAGCCTGGCGGATTTTTAAAACGGATTTTGGATTGCATCCGTATAAAATTGTTATCACTCAAGAACTGAAGCGATTGGACTGCAGTAAATGTCTTGAATTTGCAGATTTTTTCTTGGAACAACTAGAAAATGATAACGATATTTTTGATGTGTTAACATCTATACGCGCGCCTCTAGGGCAGTAAACTATAAATTTAATACATACGCAAGTGTTAGGTTTGTAAGAGTAAATCATCGTTTGTTTGTTCGTTGCTTGGCAGTCGGTATTGAAAGTGATTATTGGGCGATTTTCATATAATTTTCCCACGCAATTTTCTCCGGAAATTCATAGCCGATTTTATTAATTTTTGGATTAAAAAGCTAGTGCGGGTTTCGACGGAGAGTTTAGGCCAAAAATTAAGGTGATCCGATATCGGCGAGCCGAGATTTAAGTGTTTTAATTTGGAGTATTAATTTGGAGTAATATTAAAAAAATTGTTGCCTGTAAAGTCGGTTTTACGGGCGAAGATTTTACGTGACAACGTCTTTTTCTCCGTAGAATATTTATTGATATGAATATAATTAAATTGCACAATAGGAACAAGGAATTGAATGAAAATAAGAATTGCACAAATTTTAACTATAGAAATATATTTTGTTTAGATTGATTTGATTTTCATATTGATTAGATGTTAAAATTCTTGCTCAACACAGTTTAAATCAAGTTTTCTTATATCTGCCACTTTTTCTTAATATTTGTAATTTTAAAGAATCAATTCGAAAATCAAAACATTTATTCAGATCGAAGGTTCAAATTTTTGCTAAATAAATTTGAAATTAATTAAAATTTGTAAAATAAAAAAAAAAACCAATGAGTGTTAGAACTCACGGGCGATGTTTTAACATTTATTGAAACTTATGGTTTAGGAAAATAGAAGTAATTTCAACACCATCTAGGTACCTGTGCGATTTCTATGAACACATTATCAAATGTGACATTATAAACAATAAACATATCCTTTATTATAAAATATAAACATTTCTTTTATTATAAAAAATAAACATTTCTTTTATTAAAAACAAAAGAAAATAATTTACTAACCAAAAAGTATTTCAATTCATCATATTCGCATATCGTTTTTAAAGCCGACCGCAGCTCTCTGTTTCGTTTTGGCTACCTAATTCATATGAAAATTTCTACACACAAACATACACTACACATATCATAAAGCCAAAAAACAAAAAACAAAAAAAAACAAAAAATAATACCTTATCCAATGCAGACTGATCTAAATCAATATTCATACACACGCACATATATACGCACATACATACTTGCTCAGTCGTCATATATATGATGTGCCAAAAAACAAAAACACTCACACCACCGACCAACAGCCACTAGAAGCCAGCAAAGCAAATCGTTTCTGGCACACAAGTAAACACACACATCCGCACACACAGAATTATTTATTGAGTGGGAGAGAGACGCAAGGCATTCGGCGGGCCTCTCTCTCGTTCGGTGACTCATCGTAACGTTACCGGGCGTTACACTTTTTCATAAGTGACTCCCAGCCGCAACCTAATTTAAGACGTTGTCACGTCAAAAGTGTTTTATGTTGATCTTCGGTTTTGTCTTATCATCGTTTGTCTGTTCGTTGCTTGGCAGTCGGTATTGAAAGTGATTATTGGGCGATTTTCATATAATTTTCCCACGCGATTTTCTCCGGAAATTCATAGCCGATTTTATTAATTTTTGGATTAAAAAGCTAGTGCGGGTTTCGACGAAGAGTTTAGGCCAAAAATTAAGGCGATCCGATATCGGCGAGCCGAGATTGAAGTGTTTTAATTTGGATTATTAATTTGGAGTAATATTAAAAAAGTATTTTATGTTGATCTTCGGTTATATCGTACGAATATAACAATGTATGTATGTATGTACAAGTGTCTGTTGCTTTGCATTCTTTGACTTTTGTGGGAATAAAACAAAAAGTATTGAGCAAGAAAATAATGACACATGTGCTTGCACTGGGTCTTTAAATAATTTTAAATATTAATATTATTTAACTGTAACGTCATCATATGATTGAGCGCTGTTTTTTATTTTCCAATGTAACATTTACGAATGTGTTCATAGAAATCGCACAGGTACCGTGTAGCAAAAAGGTGTTAACACATCGCCCGTGAGTTCGAACACTCATTGGATTTTTTTTAAGAAACTCATCTTCCCCGATGAGGCTCACTTTCTGATTGGTGCGGCATATAAACAAAACTGTGGATTCTGGAGCGAAGAAAATCCACAAATTGTTCATGAACAACCATCACATACAGCTAAATTGATAGTTTGGTGTGGGTTTTGGTCTGGTGGAATCATCGGCACGTACTTTTTTCGAAATGAAGCTGGGAACACCGTTACTGACAATAGGGAAGGGTAAAAATTGGAAGAAGATCATCTTGACACACAACACGTGCAACAACTGAATTATTGCAAGAAAATTTGGAGATTCGATTACTTCAAGAAATTGTGACATTGAATGGCATCCAAGAAGTTGTGATTTAATGCCATTAAACTATTTCTTGTGGGGTTATTTGAAGTCATTGGTCTTTAGCAATATCCCAGACTGTCCTCAAGCTTTACAAGTCAATATTGACCGTGTTATTCATGACAAACGACTTGATGTAGTGAAAAAAGTGTTCGAAAATTTGTTTCATCGTATTTTTTTGTTTGAAGTAAGGCATATCACCCAAATTGGAAACCTCCTTACTTTATTGTTTTTTCACATATTTGTTTCTCACTTTCTGTTTAAAGTAGATAATAGTTTTTCTGTAAAGTCCTCGTGTAACATTGAAAAATAGTTTCTATTTTACTTTTTAATATTATTGTTCAAGCTCGAGGCCATTCTATATCTCTATTAATATAACGGGTTTTTCAATAAGAGCGCTACAAAAGTTTTTTTAAATGAAACAAAACCGGTTTTAGATACCAATGAAATTCTTTATTCCTGTGAAAGTACGTTCGATGCCATAATGTATGGAACTCGACTTCTTTTGCAAGGCCACCAGGCACGCTTTTAGAAGTCCAGACGCTGAACCCAATTTTCGACGGTTTTCTAGCATACATCGGTCGATACTGCTGCAATTTCACGTTCGATGTTTGTACGAAGTTCATCAATCGTCGCTGGCTTGTTGGCATAGACCATAGACTTGACGTAGCGCCACACGAAATAATCTAACTGACTGGGCCATTTCTTGAGATAACACGTTCACCAAACTTGGTTTCCAATAAATTGATTGTGGCATTCGCTGTGTGGCTTGTGGCGCCATCCTATTGGAACCACATGTCCTCCAAGTCCATATTATCCAATTTGGGGCCAAAAATATTCGGTTATCATTGAACGGTAGCGATTCGCATTCACAGTAATGTGCCGGTCTTGATCATCACAGAAGAAGTATGGCCCAATGATGCCGCCGGCCTATAAACCGCAACAAACCGTAATTTTTTTCGGGATGCGATGATGACTCATGGATTACGTGTGGATTGCTGTCTGACCAATAACTCATATTTTGCTTATTGACGAAGCCATTCAGCCAGAAATGTGCCTCATCGCTGAAGATGATTTTCCGATGAAAATCCGAATCCTTTTCAAGTTGTTGCTCAGCCCAATTCACGAACATACGGCGCTTATGGTGGTCAAGCGGCTTCAGTTCTTGCGTCAATTTGATCTTGTAAGGATGTAGGCCAAGATCTTTTCGCAAAATTCGCCACAACGACGCCACAGAGATGCCCAACGCTTGAGAACGACGTGTGAGAGACACATTTGGGCTTTCTTGAACTGAAGCCTCAGCGGCAGCAATATTCTCGACACTACGGGCACGTTTTTGTCTCACTGGCACGGGAACATTTTGTACTGTACCTGTGGATTCAAATTTTTCCACTAGACGCTCAATTGTTGATCTGGTAAGACGATTATGACGACCATTAATTGGACGTAGCGCTCTTAAAGTTGAGGCCATGACTCCAAATTTCGGTAGTAAATTTTAATAATTTCGACTCGTTGTTGGCTCGTATATCTTTTCATGATGAAATGGCAAACCTTACTGAAGAGAAATGTCAAAAGAGCGGGAAAAAATATGGCGTCGTTTGCTGTCCCTATCGATTTACTTTTGTAGCGTCTCTGTTGAAAAACCGTTTAGATATTGTTTTTGAACCCTTTAGATATAGAACATCTATAGGCGCGGGTACGGCCTAAATTCACATAGTGATTACATCCAAACACAGTTTGTCCGACTGCGATAACACAGATAGTCAGACTGCGATCACATAGATTGTCCGACTGCGATCACACATTGTTTGCCGTTAAACTTCTCCGAAACTACTGGACCGATTTGTATGAAATTTTGTGCGCATATCATGTAGGTCTCAGAATCGGCCAACATCTATTTTCCATACCCCTAAATGATAAGGGTGACCCAACCCTATATAGAACATAGATTTGCCCGATAGATTGTCAGACTGCGAAAAAAACACACACTGATGTAGCGGCAGTGAATAGTTGTATTGTGTGGGTGCGGAGCACTCTGAGAGCAAAGAGAATAATGAATTTGTTATAAGTAAATAAAAACGAGATACCAAGTGAGCAACGAAAATTGTGTGAAATTGTGTAGCGTATGTACGAAAATAGCAATGTATGTATGTACATGTGTCTGTTGATTTGCATTCTCTTTGTTTGTTGGGGGAATAAAACAAAAAGCATTAAGCAAGAAAATAATGATACTTGTGCTTGCACTGGTCCTTAAATAATTTTAAGTATTAATATTATTTAAATGTAACGCCATTATATGATGCAAGAAAAATCTCATTTGAATTGAGAATTCACTATAATGCAAGTGTTCGAAAAATATCGCAAGCAAAACGCACAAACAAATGACATTTCGTTTGCATTTAGTTTGATGAACAGCATTATTCCAAACGACCGCTGATGAAGATCTGAAATAGCTATACGGTATGCCAGGAATCATAGGGAAACATTTGCAAAACTCTTTTTTTAAAAAAGCTATATTTCCATTAATAGAGGTATAAAATGGCCTCGAGCTTGGAAAATAATATTAAAAAGTACCAATAAAAAGGCCGAATAAACAAAAATCATCCCTGATGAATTTGAATAACGTGGAGATGTTTCTATTTTACAGCACAGCATCGTTTGAAAAATCGAATACATAACTTTTTAGCATGTGTTTTTGCAACCGAAACTAAATTATGAATACAGTGACAAATATTTGGGCACAAATTCTAATATTGTACTTTTTATGAGATGTATCTTCCATTTTAGATGTATGAAGTTTTAGAAATACTCAAATTGTTTAACACAATATAGTAGTAACGATAGAATACAGTAGTAACAACTTTTATTTAGCAATAGATATTATTAGTTTACCAATAACATCGACAAATATTTCTACTATATGATAATTATGAAATCTAGACAAACTATAAATTTTATCAAGGAATTTCCCATGCCTGAATTGATTTCCAACTAATCTTTCCCTGTGTGTATGAAAGACAGAGTTCTGGAGTGTCGACTAAATAGTGTTTTCCACTATTAACAAAACACAATATTTCCACTTTAATTTGGCAAATGGTATTGAAGGAAATAATAATATCGAAAAACCCAACCTAACCCACTAGAACTCGGGGCGATTGACTGCTATTGGGTCTTACTGGAAAGGCTCTGACAGAGCAGAAATGAGGCTGCCCACGATGTTAATAATTTTAGACACAATGTATTTTTATAATGATAACACAAAATTTGTAAAATATTGTACACAATGAGTTTGAACAAACTAATTGAAGTTAGTTGTAAAATAATTATTCCAACAACGTAAAATATATGGAGTCGGCCCAGTATTGATATCATAATGCTAAGTAGATATACATATAAAGTGCAAAATATTATGACTTGTATGCATATTATTTGCAGGTAGTTAGAATAACATTTCTTTCAAAACTTCTCTGTATCTGCTGCTTGTTTGATATATCCTATATTTGTTTTATGTATTTCTTAACAATGACGTTGTTTTGCCTACCATTGTCTGAAGTAGACACTTCAATTCTACAATTTAAGTCATTTTACGCAACATTTCCATTATATTGTTGTGGTGATTGCATGCCAGTAGTTGTGCCATCAAAATTTTATAACAAAAGTGCATTAGAGTAAAAGTCATATTGGAAGGGAAAATATTCTCGAACCAAATTAAGGCAAACAAAACAGTCAACAAATGGATTGTTAATTTGACAACTTTGTTCCACTGATGTTGGGTACACAAACAACAACAAAAACAGCTACATACAATGGCAAAACATTGACATAGAGAAGCAACAAACAGTGGCATCACCAACCCCCGGGGACCAAATAGGAGTAGATTGACACACAAATCCAAGCCAAAACACTCACACACACACACCCAGTAAAGTTCACACATAACATTCATAGGACATTTCGGGTAGCACGAGTATTTCGGATGGTGTTATAATACAATTATGATTTCCTCGGGGACATTTAACAAATGATGTTTGACATTTTATTATTATGACAAAAGAGCGTTACGCTTTAAACGAAGGAAAAAAAATGTAAAATAACACGTTGAAAGGTCGTAAAATTTCACAAAATATACAAAAACTATGTAAATATATGCAAGAACGACAACAGTATTAGCAGCAGCAACAATATTGAATGAATGACAACATCAAGTCGTGACAGAATCATATTTCGCATCAGTATTAAATGGATATTACCGCTATTTATGATAGCAAAGGTGTGAGTTCAATCATATCGGATTACATGACGTCGATGTAAAAATCGTTTTCCCATCTTAATCTCTAAGCAACCCCACTACCACTGCGCAGAATTGCAATTGGATAGGTTGTGGCGCCACGCCACGCACACCCAGTTAATGTGTATTAAGGTACAAAAGTTCTTTTTTGTTTGTTTGTATCGTTATCGCAAATAGAGAAAGTATTGAGAACAAAAAAAAAAATAAAAAATCAAAATGATCTCATTACAGCTCTTTCTTGTATAAGGTGTCATATTTTAAAATATAATGATGCGAGTCATGTGGTTGTAGTGTTGGTATTGGTTGCACTCGGAAAGGCACAGTGTTCCAAAGGCGACAAAAACTGAATTTGTTTTTCTTTGAAAAAGTAAATAAGAACACAAGTTTAGAATATGGTTTTTTTGAGACATTGGGACTGACCTCTGTCAAATTCGACCCAAATTTAAATGATCTTCTTCCTATATGCCTTCAGTCTGTATATTTTAACTACCATGTGTTTTCCTGCTTCTTGAACCAACTAAAGCTTTATTTTTAATATTGGGTTGGCAAGAAAGTATATGTGTTTTTTTCGTATTTTGGTAATACTTTTGATCAGCTGACTAAATTCTTTCTTATACATTTACACAGCTGACATTTCCAGATTAAATTTGTGATATGTCACATTATTTTCAATGGTCAGTTTTCATTTAAATCGTGTTGTGAATATGGATGATCAATATTAGCATTTTCGTCATATTTTGCCCTTTTACTTTCGAAAGGACAAAAAAGCCGCGGAAGCACACCGGGATATTTGTGGCGTGTATGGTTTGTGTGAACGCACATACCAAAGCTAATGCAAAAAAAATTCCTTCTGAAAATTTCACTATTAAAAAATGTCACAGGAGCGGTAGGCCAAATGAGGTTGATGATGGTGCAATCAAAGCCGTTATCGAATCTGCTGGACACGTTTCTGTTCGAGAAGTTGCAGACAAACTGAAGGTATCGCACATGATCATTGAAAATCAGTTTAAACGGTTTAACGGTAAACAGTTTAGGAGTTCTGAACACATTTACAGTTTTTACCGGTGATCAGGAATTAACGGCTTTCATTTTCATATTTTTAGCGCTGATGACAATACAACGCCCTGTTTACTATTAGACGCTCCGTTTAGGAGTTATGAGCATTTTCATATTTTTGCCGGTGATCACGAGTTAACCGCCTTTTATCGATTAGAGGCACCATTTAGCAGTTATGGACATTTTTATAGTTTTTACCGGTGATCACGAATTAACGCTATTTTTGTGATTAGACGCACCGATTAGGAGTTATGACCACTTTTATAGTGTTTGCCGGTGATCAAGAAATAACGTCCTCTTTTCGATTAGACGCACCGTTTGGGAGTTATGGCCACTTATATAGTTTTTACCCGTAATCACAAATTAGCGTCCTTTTTGCGATTTGGCGTACCGTTTAGGAGTTCTGAACACATTTACAGTTTTTACCGGTGATCAGGAATTAACGGCTTACATTTTCATATTTTTACCGCTGATGACGATACAACGCCCTTTTTACTATTAGATGCTCCGTTTAGGAGTTATGAGCATTTTCATATTTTTGCCGGTGATCACGAATTAACCTCTTTTTTGCGATTAGACGCACCGATTAGGAGTTATGACCACTTTTATAGTGTTTGCCGGTGATCAAGAAATAACGTCCTCTTTTCGATTAGACGCACCGTTTGGGAGTTATGGCCACTTATATAGATTTTACCCGTAATCACGAATTAGCGTCCTTTTTGCGATTTGGAGTACCGTTTAGGAGTTATGAGCCCTTTTCTATTTGCTACCGGAGACCACGAATTAACCTCCTTTTTGCGATTACAGATCGTTTACCGGTGTTATTGGAGATGAAAATTGATAATTTACAACAATGCCAACCGAGCACAATGAACGCGCTCAAAGTTAATCAAAGGCTGAACTGTTGTCCATTTGATGGGGCAACATATTCTAACGTCATAAATAATTCCTAACGTCTATTGTCAGCAATTGACGAACCTGATGGGGCAATGGTTTGGGTGCGCCCCTCTTGTCCTCTTGTACTTAAGATCCTGGGTTCTATCCCTGCGCTGACCATTAGGCGGCGGTCACATCGCATAGTGACGGCGACACTTTCGAGTATTTTGCCATGAAAACTCTTCCCAAAATACCGTTCGGAACCGGTGTAAAACTGTAGGTCCCAATCAGTGAGTATAAAACTGGAAAGCGCACAGGTCACTTGTTGTGAGAAGCTCTCCCCGATTCCTGCATGGGTTGTAATGGGAAACACTTTATTTTAGTCAATTGAAAATCCTCTTCTCCGCTCCGACTGCGACTCTAATACTTGAAAATTCCCGACCTCACTCCGACTACAATATTAACAGTGCTATTCTCGACCGAGTGCCAAGCGAATTTGTCGTGATAGTCAATACATTTCTGGCAAGAACTTCAATTTGCTATTCCGGATGTCAAATGAAAGCTCTTTTTGTTTTAGTTCACAACGATAGATAGAACATTCTCAATAGCACATGACAATAAAAATGTTGTGTAAATAAACAGCACAAAATTAGAAAAATGGCTATATCTCGCAAACGGAGTGCCCAAACGATACATTAGCAAATTTGTAAGGTTTTCCAGGGATTTTAAAAAAGCATATGCTAAAAACATTTGGTGATTTTGGAAAAAAAATTGCGATGTGAATTGAACCAAGTTTTCTAAACCCTTGGAAACACGGAAAATTGGTTAATTTGTTGTTTGGACTCTCCTCTTAAAGAAAATTTTTATGTAGCAATTTTTCTAATTGGTAATAAGTAGGGATGGGATTTCCATGCAATCCATGTTTTTTCTCAAAAGCCTAAAAGTAATTGCACAAATTATCTTGCCAAATCACACTGCAGAAAACCCACATTGACTTGTTGGTGCATATTTTTGAGTTTTTTATGATGAATGCTTTATTTTCTCTAAATGCATATTTTTGTTTGCATATTGAAAAAAACTATAAAAATAAATTTTGAATTCAATTAAAAAATTCGAAAATTCAAACTAAATATTAATTGAAAATCCTGTGATAAAAAAAAACAAATATCAGCTACAATATTTGTAGATTGAAATATTATTTTACAATATTTTTTTACAATACAATAGATATTGTTTACAATATTTGTAGATTGAAATATTATTTTTCAATCGATTCAAAATTTCACCCATCTAGAATATAGTTGAACGTTATTGATCAAAAATATTTTCGTTTTTAGCCTATGAAGAATTTGACATATTAGCAAACTAAATTGTACTTCAGTTTTCGTTTTGACTTCGATCCGAACTAATTTTAGAAATGTTGTTTATTTAAAAAAATCAATGAGTGTTCGAACTCATAGGCGATGTATTAACACCTTTCTGTTACACGGTACCTGATCGATTTCTATGAACACATTTGTAAATGTTACATTGGAAAATAAAAAACGAATAGTTTTTGTGCTGAAGGCTCTTTTGCTATTGCACTTTCTTTTTTCTTACATCTGCTTTAACCTTAGATGTAATATGGTTAAAATAAATAAAGCAATATTTAGCTCACTGAAATAATTGTTTCTGTTTTGTCATAAATAAAGTCACGACAAAAAGAATTGAATAGTATAGAGAACTTATTGCACACTTTTTCCGCTCTCATGTAGAGAGTCTGAGTAAAAGAGCATAAACGAGTCTTATTCTCTTTATAGAATATTTCAATATAAATTGCACCATTTTAACAATGTTATTACATAAAACAATACAAAAAGCATAAATGTTTTAAAATTGCATCAACGTTTCACATCAAAATTATGAATGGACCAAGTTATGGCAAAAAAACAGTAATACGTTTTGCATCATTCGCCAGATGTTGCCAGTGCTTTTGAGTCATACAATTCGTGCCATGAGATCTCTATACTATTCAATACTCTGTGGCGACGTTGACTTGCTTGTTTGTTCGGTGCCGCTACATCAATTCCATTATACTTATTATCAGGCAGAGACTGTTGTTGTACACCAACCACGTATGTGATGCTAACGCTGTGTGTTGTTTGCATGTGTTCACTTTGATAGATTGCCCTACCCGAGCCAATAGATGTTAACACATTAAAAAATTAAGAGCGAGTTCGTATTAAAATACAACATTGTTATGTCATTATCGAAAAAAAAATCCAATGAGTGTTCGAACTCACGGGCGATGTGTTAACACCTTTTTTCTACACGGTACCTGTTCGATTTCTATGAACACATTCGTAAATGTTACATTGCAAAACAAAACGCAGCGTTCAATCATATGATGACGTTACAGTTAAATAATATTAATACTTAAAATTATTTAAAGACCCAGTGCAAGCACATGTGTCATTATTTTCTTGCTCAATACTTTTTGTTTTATTCCCACAAAAGTCAAAGAATGCAAAGCAACAGACACTTGTACATACATACATACATTGTTATATTCGTACGTTATAACCGAAGATCAACATAAAATACTTTTTTAATATTACTCCATATTAAAATACTTCAATCTCGGCTCGCCGATATCGGATCGCCTTAATTTTTGGCCTAAACTCTTCGTCGAAACCCGCACTAGCTTTTTAATCCAAAAATTAATAAAATCGGCCATGAATTTCCGGAGAAAATCGCGTGGGAAAATTATATGAAAATCGCCCAATAATCACTTTCAGTACCGACTGCCAAGCAACGAACAAACAAACGATGATTTACTCTTACACACCTAACACTTGCGTATGTATTAAATTTATAGTTTACTGCCCTAGAGGCGCGCGTATAGATGTTAACACATCAAAAACAAAATGAAACAGCCGCGGTAGGATTCGAACTCACATCCACTGGAAGATCGTTTCGATGCTTGTGACACAGCGTCTTTTCAGGCAGCGTGTAGCCCATTATGCCACCGACTGCCTGTACAAACTTATCTCCAGCTGAAGTTATGTGGTTGTTCGTATCGTATTTACGTCCATAAATATTGGGGTATTTCTTATGAATTTTTGATGTGTTAACATCTATACGCGCGCCTCTAGGGCAGTAAACTATAAATTTAATACATACGCAAGTGTTAGGTTTGTAAGAGTAAATCATCGTTTGTTTGTTCGTTGCTTGGCAGTCGGTATTGAAAGTGATTATTGGGCGATTTTCATATAATTTTCCCACGCGATTTTCTCCGGAAATTCATAGCCGATTTTATTAAATTTTGGATTAAAAAGCTAGTGCGGGTTTCGACGAAGAGTTTACGCCAAAAATTAAGGCGATCCGATATCGGCGAGCCGAGATTGAAGTGTTTTAATTTGGAGTATTAATTTGGAGTAATATTAAAAAAGTATTTTATGTTGATCTTCGGTTATATCGTACGAATATAACAATGTATGTATGTATGTACAAGTGTCTGTTGCTTTGCATTCTTTGACTTTTGTGGGAATAAAACAAAAAGTATTGAGCAAGAAAATAATGACACATGTGCTTGCACTGGGTCTTTAAATAATTTTAAGTATTAATATTATTTAAATGAAACGTCATCATATGATTGAACGCTGTTTTTTATTTTCCAATGTAACATTTACGAATGTGTTCATAGAAATCGAACAGGTACCGTGTATCAAAAAGGTGTTAACACATCGCCCGTGAGTTCGAACACTCATTGGATTTTTTTTTTGTTGGTACTATTTATCGATTTTCATTTCAATATTTGAGTAATTTGTCAGTATATAATGAAAAATGTAATTGAGTGCTGAGATGTTTCACGTACCAATTTTTTTGATGTGTTAACATCTATACGCGCGCCTCTAGGGCAGTAAACTATAAATTTAATGCATACGCAAGTGTTAGGTTTTTAAGAGTAAATCATCGTTTGTTTGTTCGTTGCTTGGCAGTCGTAATTGAAAGTGATTATTCGGCGATTTTCATATAATTTTCCCACGCGATTTTCTCCGGAAGTTCATAGCCGATTTTATTAATTTTTGGATTAAAAAGCTAGTGCGGGTTTCGACGAAGAGTTTAGGCCAAAAATTAAGGCGATCCGATATCGGCGAGCCGAGATTGAAGTGTTTTAATTTGGAGTATTAATTTGGAGTAATATTAAAAAAGTATTTTATCGAGGGCTTATATTCAAAAAGTGCTATCTGCAAAATCACAATTTTACAGGAGAGCGATAAAACTGATTTTTTCGTTAACTGTATGGGTAGTAACTAAACTTTATTTTACAATGTTATTTAAAACCGACGTCTAAATGATCCGATATCGGCGAGCCGAGATTTAAGTGTTTTAATTTGGAGTATTAATTTGGAGTAATATTAAAAAAGTGTTTTGTTGATCTTCGGTTTTGTCTTATCATCGTTTGTTTGTTCGTTGTTTGGCAGTCTGTATTGTAAGTGATTATTGGACGATTTTCATATAATTTTCCCACGCGATTTTCTCCGGAAATTCATAGCCGATTTTATTAATTTTTGGATTAAAAAGCTAGTGCGGGTTTCGACGAAGAGTTTAGGCCAAAAATTAAGGCGATCCGATATCGGCGAGCCGAGATTGAAGTGTTTTAATTTGGAGTATTAATTTGGAGTAATATTAAAAAAGTATTTTATCGAGGGCTTATATTCAAAAAGTGCTATCTGCAAAATCACAATTTTACAGGAGAGCGATAAAACTGATTTTTTCGTTAACTGTATGGGTAGTAACTAAACTTTATTTTACAATGTTATTTAAAAAGGACGTCTAAATGATACTTCTATCAATTTTTTATTAATTCCTTATATTCGACTTTTTATGGTAGATAGCACTTTTTGCAGGTTCAAATTTTATTGTTTCGAATATTCAAATACGCAGATAGCACTATTTGAACAAAAATTAATATGAGCTGAAATAAAAAATAATTGCGGCTGTTATTAAAATATGATGAATTTGTATTAAAATAATAAGATTTTTGAACAAAACAAAATTTAATATAATTAAATCCATAGAATTACAAAAATTAGTTACTAAGTTTTACATTAAATTAATTTTTTATTAATTAAAAAGCAATAAACCATTAATCTTTCTCAGCATGTTTTAAGTTGTCATAAAAGAAATGATATTCTTGGGGAATAACAGGCTTCAGTGCTTGTAAATGTTTCCATTTGCTTAGTTGAATGGGACGTGGACCAGATTGTGAGGGATTTGCTTCAATATGACCGTCGTATGTTTTGATTCTAGTCGGAAGGTTATTATATTCGTCATCAAAATTAACTTTGTATTCAATGTTACCACTTGGTAGATATTTAAGGGATTTTATTTTTGATACGGTGGGATCGGTTTTTTCTCGACCAGGTCTAATAGACGTAAAACGAATGAGTCTTTTATTGGTATAATCTTTAAAAAAGTCATAGTTCAGATATAGAGCATCAAAGGGCATTTTTACTATTTCATTATCTACTTTGATGGTTTTTCTGGCTTCCTTTGTGACTCGAGTATAATCCATCGGCAAATAAATTGCATGATTTTTGAGCTTCATCTCAATCTTAGCGTGTGCACTATCGCACTCCATTTGAGTGTGCCCTTTCTCTAAGTATTTTTGTTCAATTACCTTATTATTTTCTATAGAAAAAACAGATAATGCATTTGACAAATAGTGGTTACGATTTTGATAGCCACAACCATCGGAGTATATAATGATTGGTAACGAATCTGACAAACAATGTGTGTTTAAATGATGTATTATACATGAAATGAACGTCGATGCGGACAAATCCCCATTAGTTTCATTCCACCAGTAGTTTGTACATTGATGGCTTGCGAGATTATAAATTGTGAAATTGTGAACTTGAAGACGCTGTTTATAGTAAATAGCGGATGCGTTTATATCTGGACAAAGTTTGACTGCTTGTGCATCCATGGTAAAGACATGGCATTTTCCTTCTTGAGCTACAACTTTGTCCTGTTGTTTTTCCAATTGTGCACGTTTTTTTTTCAAAATATGTATTGTATATTCCTCTAATGCAACTTGTTTGGCTCTGAAACCGACACATGTGTCACATTCATCTTTTCGAGGCTTATATAGAGCCATATTATGTTCCTCAAAAAAGTTGTAAAACGTAAAAGTTGATACCGGACGAACCTTATTCTCAAGACATTTAGATTCATAGTTCTTATAAATATCGGTTTTATTTTTGAATGAAGTTGCTATATATATCTTACTACTGTCTTTGCGGCAATAGTGACTTTCCATTTTGTCCAGTTTTTCGAAATACTGCTTTAAGTATGTTTTACAGCCACCCTTTTTAAAATCTTTTTTAGGCCGTTGTTTATCATCATTAGACAACTGAACTGGGCTTTTATTGACCAACCAATATCTTAACATTCCTCTATTTATACCGAGAGTGGAAAGGAACAAAGTTCTACACACTTGAAGGATTTCGTGGTTGTATGGAAGTTTATAAATAAAGCTATTCTGTTTTCTTGGATTTTCAACTGTTCTCCTTTTACTAGGGAGCTGTGTCACGTGAGCCTTTATATAAACTTGCTTTGATTCCCAGGACACACTCCAAAACATTTTAAATATATTTTTTCTAGTTGCGTCATCGAATTTTTGACAGTGTCTAACTGAACTTTTTATGCAAGTTTTCGACAAACATGCGGGTCCAATTTCTCTTTGTTTTTTTGCTACATTTTGTTTGACAACTTTATCGATAGTCGAAAATCCAAAGTATTGCATCCCTTTCATTCGCCTTTTCATATTATATAGACGAGTTTCTGAAGCAGAAGAATGGCCTCGTTTTCTTCTACGAGATGCGACTGCATTTTGATTAATTTGTTCATTCTCTGAATCTAGAGTAAATGTTTGCTAACAATTACAACTGTTACGAACTTTTATACAACAAACCTGATATAAGGTCGTCCTCATCTTCGTTAGATGAACTATACTCCATTGCAATAAGCTGTAAGGAATTACAATCCATGGTTTTCTTTCTTTTAAATTCACAATTATATGAAAAACAAAATATTTAATATATTTTATGCAGATAGCACTTTTTTTTATTAACAAAAAACGTGTGTAGGTAGATAGCACAATCACAAAATTATGAAAAATTATGTTTTAGAAATATTTTTTTTTTTCATATTAATATGACAAATGACACTTGAATCAGTGAACACGTTGCTATAAAAAACCCATTTTCAT
This sequence comes from Phaonia tiefii, assembly GCA_963931995.1. Lineage (NCBI taxonomy): Eukaryota > Metazoa > Arthropoda > Insecta > Diptera > Muscidae > Phaonia > Phaonia tiefii. The sequence continues at coordinate 164,832,268 of OZ008370.1, read as the reverse complement.
AAAAATTCCTGATAGCAAGTTTTGAATATAAGCCCTCGTTATGTTGGTTGATCTTCGGTTATATCGTACGAATATAACAATGTATGTATGTATGTACAAGTGTCTGTTGCTTTGCATTCTTTGACTTTTGTGGGAATAACAAAAAAGTATTGAGCATGAATATAATGACACATGTGCTTGCACTGGGTCTTTAAATAATTTTAAGTATTAATATAGTTTAACTGTAACGTCATCATATGATTGAACGCTGTTTTTTTATTTTCCAATGTAACATTTACGAATGTGTTCATAGAAATCGAACAGGTACCGTGTAGCAAAAAGGTGTTAACACATCGCCCGTGAGTTCGAACACTCATTGGATTTTTTTGTTAAAATTTTACAGTCGTCTTTTTTTTCTGTGTGTATAACAAAATTAGGCAAAATTTACAGTCTTCGAGATAGACTCAAAATTACGCCAAGAAATTAGTCAAAAATACTAGAACATGATAAATTTAGAAATTCTTGAATGACGGATCCATTGCACCCACTTGGTACAAAAAAGGATTGCGAGGACGTTTTGCTGGTTTTATGTACTTCTTTGTAGCAGGCCAAAAATAAAATATAAATAAGCCAAATAAATTATATAAAAATTTTAGATAACTCGATTAGTTATCGGGTCAAACGCCGGCTTCGTTTCCGATTCACAAGACCTCCTATATCGTAGTAAATTAGGGTTATTTGAGTTCCCAGATGACACACCACAAAACTAAAGACATCACTAAATTTGGGTAAAGAACGAGTTTCATTTCAATAACCACACTTGCATGTTTTTGGCAGCGTCTAAACGGACCCGTATTTTCGATGCTCTACGCCTGATATAAGAATAATTTTTCGTGTTCTTTATTTTCCTATAATTTCGTTTTTTTCCAAGTCGTAAGCTCCGTCGTAGGCTGGTAATTAAACCGTATTGACAATGTATTTTTTTTTCAATGTACATGTTTCTAAATGCATTTGTTTAATTTTTTAGGCAAATTTTGATCTTTTACTAGCATGTCTTAGGAGCATACTGTTCAACAATAAAAGCATGAAAACCCCGTCCCTAGTAATAAGTATTTCTTAGGCAAAGGTATTGCCAGATTGAAAAATTATAACGTTTAATTGTTTTCAACAAACACAAAAGATCTTAACAATATAGTTTTTACTTTTGGTAACAACGATATCATTTTTAAAACAAACAAGTAAAAGTGTTAAATTCGGCTGTGCCGAATCTTTGATACCCTCCACCTTAGTGTTAACCAGCAAAATATTAAATTTTAAAAAGGACCTTTTTTAAGAAAATGTACTTTTTTAAAAAAAATACAAATAAGTTACTTGTTCACAAATGCAATTACTTGTTCACAAATGCTCACAAATGCAGGATGCTCACGAATGCTCACAATGCTCACAAATGCATTGCTCAAAATGCTCACATGCTTAAGTACTTAAGAAGATATGTACTTAAGAAGAAATGTACTTAAGAAATGTACTTAAGGAATGTACTTAAGAAAGAAATGTACTTAAGAAATGTACTTAAGAAATGTACTTAATGAAATGTACTTAAGAAATGTACTTTGAAATCTACTTAATGTACTTTGAAATGTACTTTGAAACGTACTTAAGAAATGTACTTTTTTTAAGAAAATGTACTTTAAAAAAAATAAAAATAGGTTACTTGTTCACAAGTAAAATAAAAAAGAATTTTTTAAAAATAGAAAAGCATTTTTTAAAGAACTGTTAAAAAAAAAACAAGCTGGGACGAGAGAGTTGAACCAACAACCCTCAGACTCCAACGCGCAACCCTTTACACATCAGGCCACAGCGACCTTAGATGAAGCGTCACAATTCATATAAATGTGTGAACACATGAAAGTACATCTAAACATTCTAAAG